>OZ020580.1:8974879-9574879 GCA_963971525.1 Cephus spinipes | reverse complement strand
AGACGGTCCCAGACGGTCCCAGACTGTCCCAAACGTGTCCTAGACTGTCCCAGACGGTCCCAAAATGACGCAGACTGTTCCAAACAAGTCCCAGACTGTCCCAGACTGTCCCAGACTGTTCCAAACAAGTCCCAGACGGTCCCAGACAGTCCCAGACTGTTCCAAAGAAGTCCCAGACTGTCCCAGACTGTTCCAAACAAGTCCCAGACTGTCCCAGACGGTCCCAGACGGTCCCAGACTGTCCCGAACAAGTCCTAGACTGTCCCAAACTGTCGCAGACTGTTCCAAACAAGTCCCAGACGGTCCCAAACTGTCGCAGACTGTTCCAAACAAGTCCCAGACTGTCCCAGAAGGTCCCAGGCTGTTCCAAACAAGTCCCAGACTGTCCCAGATTGTCCCAGACTGTCCCAGAAGGTCCCAGACGGTCCCAGACTGTCCAAAACATGTCCTAGACTGTCCCAAACTGTCGCAGACTGTTGCAAACAAGTCCCAGACTGTCCCTGACGGTCCCAGACTGTCCCAAACGTGTCCTAGACTGTCCCAGACGGTCCCAAAATGACGCAGACTGTTCCAAACAAGTCCCAGACTGTCCCAGACTGTCCCAGACTGTTCCAAACAAGTCCCAGACGGTCCCAGACAGTCCCAGACTGTTCCAAACAAGTCCCAGACTGTCCCAGACGGTCCCAGACTGTCCCAGACTGTTCCAAACAAGTCCCAGACTGTCCCAGACGGTCCCAGACGGTCCCAGACTGTCCCAAACAAGTCCTAGACTGTCACAGACTGTCCCAGACGGTACCAGACTGTTCCAAACAAGTCCCAGACTGTCCCAGACGGTCCCAGGCTGTTCCAAACGTGTCCTAGACTGTCCCAGACGGTCCCAGACTGTCCCAAACAAGTCCTAGACTGTCCCAAACTGTCGCAGACTGTTCCAAGCAAGTCCCAGACTGTCCCAGACGGTCCCAGGCTGTTCCAAACGTGTCCTAGACTGTCCCAGACGGTCCCAGACTGTCCCAAACAAGTCCTAGACTGTCCCAAACTGTCGCAGACTGTTGCAAACAAGTCCCAGACGGTCCCAATCTGTCGCAGACTGTTCCAAACAAGTCCCAGACGGTCCCAAACTGTTGCAGACTGTTCCAAACAAGTCCCAGACTACCCCAGACTGTCCCAGGCTGTTCCAAACAAGTCCCAGACTGTCCCAGAAGGTCCCAGACGGTCCCAGACTGTCCCAAACAAGTCCTAGACTGTCCCAGACTGTCCCAGACTGTCCCAGACTGTTCCAAACAAGTCCCAGACGGTCCTAGACAGTCCCAGACTGTTCCAAACAAGTCCCAGACTGTCCCAGACTGTTCCAAACAAGTCCCAGACTGTCCCAGACGGTCCCAGACTGTCCCAAACTTGTCCTAGACTGTCCCAGACGGTCCCAAACTGACGCAGACTGTTCCAAACAAGTCCTAGACTGTCCCAGACTGTCCCAAACGTGTCCTAGACTGTCCCAGACGGTCCCAGACTGTCCCAAACAAGTCCTAGACTGTCCCAAACTGTCGCAGACTGTTCCAAGCAAGTCCCAGACGGTCCCAGACAGCCCCAGACTGTTCCAAACAAGTCCCAGACTGTCCCAGACTGTCCCAGACTGTCCCAGACTGTCCCAGACTGTTCCAAACAAGTCCTAGACAGTCCCAGACGGTCCCAGACTGTCCCAAACAAGTCCTAGACTGTCCCAAACTGTCGCAGACTGTTCCAAGCAAGTCCCAGACTGTCCCATCCTGTTCCAAACAAGTCGCAGACTGTCCCAGATTGTCCCAGACTGTCCCAAACAAGTCCCAGACTGTCCCAGACTGTCTCACACTGTTCGAAACAAGTCCCAGACGGTCCCAGACAGTCCCAGACTGTTCCAAACAAGTCCCAGACTGTCCCAGACTGTCCCAGACTGTCCCAGACTGTTCCAAACAAGTCCCAGACTGTCCCAGACGGTCCCAGACTGTCCCAAACGTGTCCTAGACTGTCCCAGATGGTCCCAGACTGTCCAAAATATGTCCTAGACTGTCCCAAACTGTCGCAGACTGTTCCAAACAAGTCCCAGACGGTCCCAAACTGTTGCAGACTGTTCCAAACAAGTCCCAGACTACCCCAGACTGTCCCAGGCTGTTCCAAACAAGTCCCAGACGGTCCCAAACTGACGCAGACTATTCCAAACAAGTCCCATACGGTCCCAAACTGACGCAGACTGTTCCAAACTAGTCCCAGACGGTCCCAGACGGTCCCAGACTGTCCCAAACAAGTCCTAGACTGTCTCAAACTGTCGCAGACTGTTCCAAACAAGTCACAGACGGTCCCAAACTGTCGCAGACTGTTGCAAACAAGTCCCAGACGGTCCCAAACTGTCGCAGACTGTTGCAAACAAGTCCTAGACTGTCCCAAAATGTCGCAGACTATTCCAAACAAGTCCCAGACGGTCCCAGACAGTCCCAGACTGTTCCAAACAAGTCCCAGACTGTCCCAGACTGTCCCAGACTATTCCAAACAAGTCCCAGACTGCCCCAAACAAGTCCTAGACTGTCCCAAACTGTCGCAGACTGTTCCAAACAAGTCCCAGACGGTCCCAAACTGACGCAGACTGTTCCAAACAAGTCCCAGACTGTCCCAGTCTGTTCCAGACTGTTCCAAACAAGTCCCAGACTGTCCCAGACGGTCCCAGACGGTCCCAGACTGTCCCAAACGTGTCCTAGACTGTCCCAGACGGTCCCAAAATGACGCAGACTGTTCCAAACAAGTCCCAGACTGTCCCAGAAGGTCCCAGACGGTCCCAGACTGTCCCAAACAAGTCCTAGACTTTCCCAAACTGTCGCAGACTATTCCAAACAAGTCCCAGACGGTCCCAAACTGACGCAGACTGTTCCAAACAAGTCCCAGACTGTCCCAGACTGTCCCAAACAAGTCCCAGACGGTCCCAGACAGTCCCAGACTGTTCCAAACAAGTCCCAGACTGTCCCAGACTGTCCCAGACTGTCCCAGACTGTCCCAGACTGTCCCAGACTGTTCCAAACAAGTCCTAGACTGTCCCAGACTGTCCCAAACGTGTCCTAGACTGTCCCAGACGGTCCCAGACTGTCCCAAACAAGTCCTAGACTGTCCCAAACTGTCGCAGACTGTTCCAAGCAAGTCCCAGACGGTCCCAGACAGCCCCAGACTGTTCCAAACAAGTCCCAGACTGTCCCAGACTGTCCCAGACTGTCCCAGACTGTCCCAGACTGTTCCAAACAAGTCCTAGACAGTCCCAGACGGTCCCAGACTGTCCCAAACAAGTCCTAGACTGTCCCAAACTGTCGCAGACTGTTCCAAGCAAGTCCCAGACTGTCCCATCCTGTTCCAAACAAGTGGCAGACTGTCCCAGATTGTCCCAGACTGTCCCAAACAAGTCCCAGACTGTCCCAGACTGTCTCAGACTGTTCGAAACAAGTCCCAGACGGTCCCAGACAGTCCCAGACTGTTCCAAACAAGTCCCAGACTGTCCCAGACTGTCCCAGACTGTCCCAGACTGTTCCAAACAAGTCCCAGACTGTCCCAGACGGTCCCAGACTGTCCCAAACGTGTCCTAGACTGTCCCAGATGGTCCCAGACTGTCCAAAATATGTCCTAGACTGTCCCAAACTGTCGCAGACTGTTCCAAACAAGTCCCAGACGGTCCCAAACTGTTGCAGACTGTTCCAAACAAGTCCCAGACTACCCCAGACTGTCCCAGGCTGTTCCAAACAAGTCCCAGACGGTCCAAAACTGACGCAGACTATTCCAAACAAGTCCCATACGGTCCCAAACTGACGCAGACTGTTCCAAACTAGTCCTAGACTGTCTCAAACTGTCGCCGACTGTTCCAAACAAGTCACAGACGGTCCCAAACTGTCGCAGACTGTTGCAAACAAGTCCCAGACGGTCCCAAACTGTCGCAGACTGTTGCAAACAAGTCCCAGACTGTCCCAAACAAGTCCTAGACTGTCCCAAACTGTCGCAGACTGTTCCAAACAAGTCCCAGACGGTCCCAAACTGACGCAGACTGTTCCAAACAAGTCCCAGACTGTCCCAGTCTGTTCCAGACTGTTCCAAACAAGTCCCAGACTGTCCCAGACGGTCCCAGACGGTCCCAGACGGTCCCAGACTGTCCCAAACGTGTCCTAGACTGTCCCAGACGGTCCCAAAATGACGCAGACTGTTCCAAACAAGTCCCAGACTGTCCCAGACTGTCCCAGACTGTTCCAAACAAGTCCCAGACGGTCCCAGACAGTCCCAGACTGTTCCAAACAAGTCCCAGACTGTCCCAGACTGTTCCAAACAAGTCCCAGACTGTCCCAGACGGTCCCAGACGGTCCCAGACTGTCCCGAACAAGTCCTAGACTGTCCCAAACTGTCGCAGACTGTTCCAAACAAGTCCCAGACGGTCCCAAACTGTCGCAGACTGTTCCAAACAAGTCCCAGACTGTCCCAGAAGGTCCCAGGCTGTTCCAAACAAGTCCCAGACTGTCCCAGATTGTCCCAGACTGTCCCAGAAGGTCCCAGACGGTCCCAGACTGTCCAAAACATGTCCTAGACTGTCCCAAACTGTCGCAGACTGTTGCAAACAAGTCCCAGACTGTCCCTGACGGTCCCAGACTGTCCCAAACGTGTCCTAGACTGTCCCAGACGGTCCCAAAATGACGCAGACTGTTCCAAACAAGTCCCAGACTGTCCCAGACTGTTCCAAACAAGTCCCAGACGGTCCCAGACAGTCCCAGACTGTTCCAAACAAGTCCCAGACTGTCCCAGACGGTCCCAGACTGTCCCAGACGGTCCCAGACTGTCCCAGACTGTTCCAAACAAGTCCCAGACTGTCCCAGACGGTCCCAGACGGTCCCAGACTGTCCCAAACAAGTCCTAGACTGTCACAGACTGTCCCAGACGGTCCCAGACTGTTCCAAACAAGTCCCAGACTGTCCCAGACGGTCCTAGGCTGTCCCAAACGTGTCCTAGACTGTCCCAGACGGTCCCAGACTGTCCCAAATAAGTCCTAGACTGTCCCAAACTGTGGCAGACTGTTCCAAGCAAGTCCCAGACTGTCCCAGACGGTCCCAGGCTGTTCGAAACGTGTCCTAGACTGTCCCAGACGGTCCCAGACTGTCCCAAACAAGTCCTAGACTGTCCCAAACTGTCGCAGACTGTTGCAAACAAGTCCCAGACGGTCCCAATCTGTCGCAGACTGTTCCAAACAAGTCCCAGACGGTCCCAAACTGTTGCAGACTGTTCCAAACAAGTCCCAGACTACCCCAGACTGTCCCAGGCTGTTCCAAACAAGTCCCAGACTGTCCCAGAAGGTCCCAGACGGTCCCAGACTGTCCCAAACAAGTCCTAGACTGTCCCAGACTGTCCCAGACTGTCCCAGACTGTTCCAAACAAGTCCCAGACTGTCCCAGACTGTCTCAGACTGTTCCAAACAAGTCCCAGACGGTCCCAGACAGTCCCAGACTGTTCCAAACAAGTCCCAGACTGTCCCAGACTGTCCCAGACTGTCCCAGACTGTTCCAAACAAGTTTTAGACTGTCCCAGACGGTCCCAGACTGTCCCAAACAAGTCCTAGACTGTCCCAAACTGTCGCAGACTGTTCCAAGCAAGTCCCAGACTGTCCAGGACTGTCCCAGGCTGTTCCAAACAAGTCGCAGACTGTCCCAGATTGTCCCAGAATGTTCCAAACAAGTCCCAGACTGTCCCAGATTGTCCCAGACTGTCCCAAACAAGTCCCAGACTGTCCCAGACTGTCCCAGACTGTCCCAGACTGTTCCAAACAAGTCCCAGACTGTCCCAGACGGTCCCAGACGGTCCCAGACTGTCCCGAACAAGTCCTAGACTGTCCCAAACTGTCGCAGACTGTTCCAAACAAGTCCCAGACGGTCCCAAACTGTCGCAGACTGTTCCAAACAAGTCCCAGACTGTCCCAGAAGGTCCCAGGCTGTTCCAAACAAGTCCCAGACTGTCCCAGATTGTCCCAGACTGTCCCAGAAGGTCCCAGACGGTCCCAGACTGTCCAAAACATGTCCTAGACTGTCCCAAACTGTCGCAGACTGTTGCAAACAAGTCCCAGACGGTCCCAACCTGTCGCAGACTATACCAAACAAGTCCCAGACGGTCCCAAACTGTCGCAGACTGTTCCAAACAAGTCCCAGACTACCGCAGACTGTCCCAGGCTGTTCCAAACAAGTCCCAGACTGTCCCAGAAGGTCCCAGACGGTCCCGGACTGTCCCAAACAAGTCCTAGACTGTCCCAAACTGTCGCAGACTATTCCAAACAAGTCCCAGACGGTCCCAAACTGACGCAGACTGTTCCAAACAAGTCCCAGACTGTCCCAGACTGTCCCAGACTGTTCCAAACAAGTCCCAGACTGTCCCTGACGGTCACAGACTGTCCCAAACGTGTCCTAGACTGTCCCAGACGGTCCCAAAATGACGCAGACTGTTCCAAACAAGTCCCAGACTGTCCCAGACTGTCCCAGACTGTTCCAAACAAGTCCCAGACGGTCCCAGACAGTCCCAGACTGTTCCAAACAAGTCCCAGACTGTCCCAGACTGTCCCAGACTGTCCCAGACTGTTCCAAACAAGTCCCAGACTGTCCCAGACGGTCCCAGACGGTCCCAGACTGTCCCAAACAAGTCCTAGACTGTCACAGACTGTCCCAGACGGTCCCAGACTGTTCCAAACAAGTCCCAGACTGTCCCAGACGGTCCTAGGCTGTCCCAAACGTGTCCTAGACTGTCCCAGACGGTCCCAGACTGTCCCAAACAAGTCCTAGACTGTCCCAAACTGTCGCAGACTGTTCCAAGCAAGTCCCAGACTGTCCCAGACGGTCCCAGGCTGTTCCAAACGTGTCCTAGACTGTCCCAGACGGTCCCAGACTGTCCCAAACAAGTCCTAGACTGTCCCAAACTGTCGCAGACTGTTGCAAACAAGTCCCAGACGGTCCCAATCTGTCGCAGACTGTTCCAAACAAGTCCCAGACGGTCCCAAACTGTTGCAGATTGTTCCAAACAAGTCCCAGACTACCCCAGACTGTCCCAGGCTGTTCCAAACAAGTCCTAGACTGTCCCAGACTGTCCCAGACTGTCCCAGACTGTTCCAAACAAGTGCCAGACGGTCCTAGACAGTCCCAGACTGTTCCAAACAAGTCCCAGACTGTCCCAGACTGTTCCAAACAAGTCCCAGACTGTCCCAGACGGTCCCAGACTGTCCCAAACTTGTCCTAGACTGTCCGAGACGGTCCCAAACTGACGCAGACTGTTCCAAACAAGTCCCAGACTGTCCCAGACTGTCTCAGACTGTTCCAAACAAGTCCCAGACGGTCCCAGACAGTCCCAGACTGTTCCAAACAAGTCCCAGACTGTCCCAGACTGTCCCAGACTGTCCCAGACTGTTCCAAACAAGTCCCAGACTGTCCCAGACGGTCCCAGACTGTCCCAAACAAGTCCTAGACTGTCCCAGGCTGTTCCAAACAAGTCGCAGACTGTCCCAGATTGTCCCAGACTGTTCCAAACAAGTCCCAGACTGTCCCAGATTGTCCCAGACTGTCCCAAACAAGTCCCAGACTGTCCCAGACTGTCTCAGACTGTTCCAAGCAAGTCCCAGACTGTCCCAGACTGTTCCAAACAAGTCCCAGACTGTCCCAGATTGTCCCAGACTGTCCCATACAAGTCCCAGACTGTCCCAGATTGTCCCAGACTGTTCCAAACAAGTCCCAGACTGTCCCAGATTGTCCCAGACTGTCCCAAACAAGTCCCAGACTGTCCCAGACTGTCGCAGACTGTTCCAAGCAAGTCCCAGACTGTCCAGGACTGTCCCAGGCTGTTCCAAACAAGTCGCAGACTGTCCCAGATTGTCCCAGACTGTTCCAAACAAGTCCCAGACTGTCCCAAACTGTTGCAGACTGTTCCAAACAAGTCCCAGACTACCCCAGACTGTCCCAGGCTGTTCCAAACAAGTCCCAGACGGTCCCAAACTGACGCAGACTATTCCAAACAAGTCCCATACGGTCCCAAACTGACGCAGACTGTTCCAAACTAGTCCCAGACGGTCCCAGACGGTCCCAGACTGTCCCAAACAAGTCCTAGACTGTCTCAAACTGTCGCAGACTGTTCCAAACAAGTCACAGACGGTCCCAAACTGTCGCAGACTGTTGCAAACAAGTCCCAGACGGTCCCAAACTGTCGCAGACTGTTGCAAACAAGTCCCAGACTGTCCCAAACAAGTCCTAGACTGTCCCAAACTGTCGCAGACTGTTCCAAACAAGTCCCAGACGGTCCCAAACTGACGCAGACTGTTCCAAACAAGTCCCAGACTGTCCCAGTCTGTTCCAGACTGTTCCAAACAAGTCCCAGACTGTCCCAGACGGTCCCAGACGGTCCCAGACGGTCCCAGACTGTCCCAAACGTGTCCTAGACTGTCCCAGACGGTCCCAAAATGACGCAGACTGTTCCAAACAAGTCCCAGACTGTCCCAGACTGTCCCAGACTGTTCCAAACAAGTCCCAGACGGGCCCAGACAGTCCCAGACTGTTCCAAACAAGTCCCAGACTGTCCCAGACTGTTCCAAACAAGTCCCAGACTGTCCCAGACGGTCCCAGACGGTCCCAGACTGTCCCGAACAAGTCCTAGACTGTCCCAAACTGTCGCAGACTCTTCCAAACAAGTCCCAGGCGGTCCCAAACTGTCGCAGACTGTTCCAAACAAGTCCCAGACTGTCCCAGAAGGTCCCAGGCTGTTCCAAACAAGTCCCAGACTGTCCCAGATTGTCCCAGACTGTCCCAGAAGGTCCCAGACGGTCCCAGACTGTCCAAAACATGTCCCAGACTGTCCCAGACGGTCCCAGACTGTCCCAAACAAGTCCTAGACTGTCCCAGGCTGTTCCAAACAAGTCGCAGACTGTCCCAGATTGTCCCAGACTGTTCCAAACAAGTCCCAGACTGTCCCAGATTGTCCCAGACTGTCCCAAACAAGTCCCAGACTGTCCCAGACTGTCTCAGACTGTTCCAAGCAAGTCCCAGACTGTCCCAGACTGTTCCAAACAAGTCCCAGACTGTCCCAGATTGTCCCAGACTGTCCCATACAAGTCCCAGACTGTCCCAGATTGTCCCAGACTGTTCCAAACAAGTCCCAGACTGTCCCAGATTGTCCCAGACTGTCCCAAACAAGTCCCAGACTGTCCCAGACAGTCCCAGACTGTTCCAAACAAGTCCCAGACTGTCCCAGACTGTTCCAAACAAGTCCCAGACTGTCCCAGACGGTCCCAGACGGTCCCAGACTGTCCCGAACAAGTCCTAGACTGTCCCAAACTGTCGCAGACTCTTCCAAACAAGTCCCAGACGGTCCCAAACTGTCGCAGACTGTTCCAAACAAGTCCCAGACTGTCCCAGAAGGTCCCAGGCTGTTCCAAACAAGTCCCAGACTGTCCCAGATTGTCCCAGACTGTCCCAGAAGGTCCCAGACGGTCCCAGACTGTCCAAAACATGTCCTAGACTGTCCCAAACTGTCGCAGACTGTTGCAAACAAGTCCCAGACTGTCCCTGACGGTCCCAGACTGTCCCAAACGTGTCCTAGACTGTCCCAGACGGTCCCAAAATGACGCAGACTGTTCCAAACAAGTCCCAGACTGTCCCAGACTGTCCCAGACTGTTCCAAACAAGTCCCAGACGGTCCCAGACAGTCCCAGACTGTTCCAAACAAGTCCCAGACTGTCCCAGACGGTCCCAGACTGTCCCAGACTGTTCCAAACAAGTCCCAGACTGTCCCAGACGGTCCCAGACGGTCCCAGACTGTCCCAAACAAGTCCTAGACTGTCACAGACTGTCCCAGACGGTCCCAGACTGTTCCAAACAAGTCCCAGACTGTCCCAGACGGTCCTACGCTGTCCCAAACGTGTCCTAGACTGTCCCAGACGGTCCCAGACTGTCCCAAACAAGTCCTAGACTGTCCCAAACTGTCGCAGACTGTTCCAAGCAAGTCCCAGACTGTCCCAGACGGTCCCAGGCTGTTCCAAACGTGTCCTAGACTGTCCCAGACGGTCCCAGACTGTCCCAAACAAGTCCTAGACGGTCCCAAACTGACGCAGACTGTTCCAAACAAGTCCCAGACTGTCCCAGTCTGTTCCAGACTGTTCCAAACAAGTCCCAGACTGTCCCAGACGGTCCCAGACGGTCCCAGACGGTCCCAGACTGTCCCAAACGTGTCCTAGACTGTCCCAGACGGTCCCAAAATGACGCAGACTGTTCCAAACAAGTCCCAGACTGTCCCAGACTGTCCCAGACTGTTCCAAACAAGTCCCAGACGGTCCCAGACAGTCCCAGACTGTTCCAAACAAGTCCCAGACTGTCCCAGACTGTTCCAAACAAGTCCCAGACTGTCCCAGACGGTCCCAGACGGTCCCAGACTGTCCCGAACAAGTCCTAGACTGTCCCAAACTGTCGCAGACTGTTCCAAACAAGTCCCAGACGGTCCCAAACTGTCGCAGACTGTTCCAAACAAGTCCCAGACTGTCCCAGAAGGTCCCAGGCTGTTCCAAACAAGTCCCAGACTGTCCCAGATTGTCCCAGACTGTCCCAGAAGGTCCCAGACGGTCCCAGACTGTCCAAAACATGTCCTAGACTGTCCCAAACTGTCGCAGACTGTTGCAAACAAGTCCCAGACTGTCCCTGACGGTCCCAGACTGTCCCAAACGTGTCCTAGACTGTCCCAGACGGTCCCAAAATGACGCAGACTGTTCCAAACAAGTCCCAGACTGTCCCAGACTGTCCCAGACTGTTCCAAACAAGTCCCAGACGGTCCCAGACAGTCCCAGACTGTTCCAAACAAGTCCCAGACTGTCCCAGACGGTCCCAGACTGTCCCAGACTGTTCCAAACAAGTCCCAGACTGTCCCAGACGGTCCCAGACGGTCCCAGACTGTCCCAAACAAGTCCTAGACTGTCACAGACTGTCCCAGACGGTCCCAGACTGTTCCAAACAAGTCCCAGACTGTCCCAGACGGTCCTACGCTGTCCCAAACGTGTCCTAGACTGTCCCAGACGGTCCCAGACTGTCCCAAACAAGTCCTAGACTGTCCCAAACTGTCGCAGACTGTTCCAAGCAAGTCCCAGACTGTCCCAGACGGTCCCAGGCTGTTCCAAACGTGTCCTAGACTGTCCCAGACGGTCCCAGACTGTCCCAAACAAGTCCTAGACTGTCCCAAACTGTCGCAGACTGTTGCAAACAAGTCCCAGACGGTCCCAATCTGTCGCAGACTGTTCCAAACAAGTCCCAGACGGTCCCAAACTGTTGCAGACTGTTCCAAACAAGTCCCAGACTACCCCAGACTGTCCCAGGCTGTTCCAAACAAGTCCCAGACTGTCCCAGAAGGTCCCAGACGGTCCCAGACTGTCCCAAACAAGTCCTAGACTGTCCCAGACTGTCCCAGACTGTCCCAGACTGTTCCAAACAAGTCCCAGACGGTCCTAGACAGTCCCAGACTGTTCCAAACAAGTCCCAGACTGTCCCAGACGGTCCCAGACTGTCCCAAACTTGTCCTAGACTGTCCCAGACGGTCCCAAACTGACGCAGACTGTTCCAAACAAGTCCCAGACTGTCCCAGACTGTCTGAGACTGTTCCAAACAAGTCCCAGACGGTCCCAGACAGTCCCAGACTGTCCCAAACAAGTCCTAGACTGTCCCAAACTGTCGCAGACTGTTCCAAGCAAGTCCCAGACTGTCCCAGACGGTCCCAGGCTGTTCCAAACGTGTCCTAGACTGTCCCAGACGGTCCCAGACTGTCCCAAACAAGTCCTAGACTGTCCCAAACTGTCGCAGACTGTTGCAAACAAGTCCCAGACGGTCCCAATCTGTCGCAGACTGTTCCAAACAAGTCCCAGACGGTCCCAAACTGTTGCAGATTGTTCCAAACAAGTCCCAGACTACCCCAGACTGTCCCAGGCTGTTCCAAACAAGTCCTAGACTGTCCCAGACTGTCCCAGACTGTCCCAGACTGTTCCAAACAAGTGCCAGACGGTCCTAGACAGTCCCAGACTGTTCCAAACAAGTCCCAGACTGTCCCAGACTGTTCCAAACAAGTCCCAGACTGTCCCAGACGGTCCCAGACTGTCCCAAACTTGTCCTAGACTGTCCGAGACGGTCCCAAACTGACGCAGACTGTTCCAAACAAGTCCCAGACTGTCCCAGACTGTCTCAGACTGTTCCAAACAAGTCCCAGACGGTCCCAGACAGTCCCAGACTGTTCCAAACAAGTCCCAGACTGTCCCAGACTGTCCCAGACTGTCCCAGACTGTTCCAAACAAGTCCCAGACTGTCCCAGACGGTCCCAGACTGTCCCAAACAAGTCCTAGACTGTCCCAGGCTGTTCCAAACAAGTCGCAGACTGTCCCAGATTGTCCCAGACTGTTCCAAACAAGTCCCAGACTGTCCCAGATTGTCCCAGACTGTCCCAAACAAGTCCCAGACTGTCCCAGACTGTCTCAGACTGTTCCAAGCAAGTCCCAGACTGTCCCAGACTGTTCCAAACAAGTCCCAGACTGTCCCAGATTGTCCCAGACTGTCCCATACAAGTCCCAGACTGTCCCAGATTGTCCCAGACTGTTCCAAACAAGTCCCAGACTGTCCCAGATTGTCCCAGACTGTCCCAAACAAGTCCCAGACTGTCCCAGACTGTCGCAGACTGTTCCAAGCAAGTCCCAGACTGTCCAGGACTGTCCCAGGCTGTTCCAAACAAGTCGCAGACTGTCCCAGATTGTCCCAGACTGTTCCAAACAAGTCCCAGACTGTCCCAAACTGTTGCAGACTGTTCCAAACAAGTCCCAGACTACCCCAGACTGTCCCAGGCTGTTCCAAACAAGTCCCAGACGGTCCCAAACTGACGCAGACTATTCCAAACAAGTCCCATACGGTCCCAAACTGACGCAGACTGTTCCAAACTAGTCCCAGACGGTCCCAGACGGTCCCAGACTGTCCCAAACAAGTCCTAGACTGTCTCAAACTGTCGCAGACTGTTCCAAACAAGTCACAGACGGTCCCAAACTGTCGCAGACTGTTGCAAACAAGTCCCAGACGGTCCCAAACTGTCGCAGACTGTTGCAAACAAGTCCCAGACTGTCCCAAACAAGTCCTAGACTGTCCCAAACTGTCGCAGACTGTTCCAAACAAGTCCCAGACGGTCCCAAACTGACGCAGACTGTTCCAAACAAGTCCCAGACTGTCTCAGTCTGTTCCAGACTGTTCCAAACAAGTCCCAGACTGTCCCAGACGGTCCCAGACGGTCCCAGACGGTCCCAGACTGTCCCAAACGTGTCCTAGACTGTCCCAGACGGTCCCAAAATGACGCAGACTGTTCCAAACAAGTCCCAGACTGTCCCAGACTGTCCCAGACTGTTCCAAACAAGTCCCAGACGGGCCCAGACAGTCCCAGACTGTTCCAAACAAGTCCCAGACTGTCCCAGACTGTTCCAAACAAGTCCCAGACTGTCCCAGACGGTCCCAGACGGTCCCAGACTGTCCCGAACAAGTCCTAGACTGTCCCAAACTGTCGCAGACTCTTCCAAACAAGTCCCAGACGGTCCCAAACTGTCGCAGACTGTTCCAAACAAGTCCCAGACTGTCCCAGAAGGTCCCAGGCTGTTCCAAACAAGTCCCAGACTGTCCCAGATTGTCCCAGACTGTCCCAGAAGGTCCCAGACGGTCCCAGACTGTCCAAAACATGTCCTAGACTGTCCCAAACTGTCGCAGACTGTTGCAAACAAGTCCCAGACTGTCCCTGACGGTCCCAGACTGTCCCAAACGTGTCCTAGACTGTCCCAGACGGTCCCAAAATGACGCAGACTGTTCCAAACAAGTCCCAGACTGTCCCAGACTGTCCCAGACTGTTCCAAACAAGTCCCAGACGGTCCCAGACAGTCCCAGACTGTTCCAAACAAGTCCCAGACTGTCCCAGACGGTCCCAGACTGTCCCAGACTGTTCCAAACAAGTCCCAGACTGTCCCAGACGGTCCCAGACGGTCCCAGACTGTCCCAAACAAGTCCTAGACTGTCACAGACTGTCCCAGACGGTCCCAGACTGTTCCAAACAAGTCCCAGACTGTCCCAGACGGTCCTACGCTGTCCCAAACGTGTCCTAGACTGTCCCAGACGGTCCCAGACTGTCCCAAACAAGTCCTAGACTGTCCCAAACTGTCGCAGACTGTTCCAAGCAAGTCCCAGACTGTCCCAGACGGTCCCAGGCTGTTCCAAACGTGTCCTAGACTGTCCCAGACGGTCCCAGACTGTCCCAAACAAGTCCTAGACGGTCCCAAACTGACGCAGACTGTTCCAAACAAGTCCCAGACTGTCCCAGACGGTCCCAGACGGTCCCAGACGGTCCCAGACTGTCCCAAACGTGTCCTAGACTGTCCCAGACGGTCCCAAAATGACGCAGACTGTTCCAAACAAGTCCCAGACTGTCCCAGACTGTCCCAGACTGTTCCAAACAAGTCCCAGACGGTCCCAGACAGTCCCAGACTGTTCCAAACAAGTCCCAGACTGTCCCAGACTGTTCCAAACAAGTCCCAGACTGTCCCAGACGGTCCCAGACGGTCCCAGACTGTCCCGAACAAGTCCTAGACTGTCCCAAACTGTCGCAGACTGTTCCAAACAAGTCCCAGACGGTCCCAAACTGTCGCAGACTGTTCCAAACAAGTCCCAGACTGTCCCAGAAGGTCCCAGGCTGTTCCAAACAAGTCCCAGACTGTCCCAGATTGTCCCAGACTGTCCCAGAAGGTCCCAGACGGTCCCAGACTGTCCAAAACATGTCCTAGACTGTCCCAAACTGTCGCAGACTGTTGCAAACAAGTCCCAGACTGTCCCTGACGGTCCCAGACTGTCCCAAACGTGTCCTAGACTGTCCCAGACGGTCCCAAAATGACGCAGACTGTTCCAAACAAGTCCCAGACTGTCCCAGACTGTCCCAGACTGTTCCAAACAAGTCCCAGACGGTCCCAGACAGTCCCAGACTGTTCCAAACAAGTCCCAGACTGTCCCAGACGGTCCCAGACTGTCCCAGACTGTTCCAAACAAGTCCCAGACTGTCCCAGACGGTCCCAGACGGTCCCAGACTGTCCCAAACAAGTCCTAGACTGTCACAGACTGTCCCAGACGGTCCCAGACTGTTCCAAACAAGTCCCAGACTGTCCCAGACGGTCCTACGCTGTCCCAAACGTGTCCTAGACTGTCCCAGACGGTCCCAGACTGTCCCAAACAAGTCCTAGACTGTCCCAAACTGTCGCAGACTGTTCCAAGCAAGTCCCAGACTGTCCCAGACGGTCCCAGGCTGTTCCAAACGTGTCCTAGACTGTCCCAGACGGTCCCAGACTGTCCCAAACAAGTCCTAGACTGTCCCAAACTGTCGCAGACTGTTGCAAACAAGTCCCAGACGGTCCCAATCTGTCGCAGACTGTTCCAAACAAGTCCCAGACGGTCCCAAACTGTTGCAGACTGTTCCAAACAAGTCCCAGACTACCCCAGACTGTCCCAGGCTGTTCCAAACAAGTCCCAGACTGTCCCAGAAGGTCCCAGACGGTCCCAGACTGTCCCAAACAAGTCCTAGACTGTCCCAGACTGTCCCAGACTGTCCCAGACTGTTCCAAACAAGTCCCAGACGGTCCTAGACAGTCCCAGACTGTTCCAAACAAGTCCCAGACTGTCCCAGACTGTTCCAAACAAGTCCCAGACTGTCCCAGACGGTCCCAGACTGTCCCAAACTTGTCCTAGACTGTCCCAGACGGTCCCAAACTGACGCAGACTGTTCCAAACAAGTCCCAGACTGTCCCAGACTGTCTGAGACTGTTCCAAACAAGTCCCAGACGGTCCCAGACAGTCCCAGACTGTTCCAAACAAGTCCCAGACTGTCCCAGACTGTCCCAGACTGTCCCAGACTGTTCCAAACAAGTCCCAGACTGTCCCAGACGGTCCCAGACTGTCCCAAACAAGTCCTAGACTGTCCCAAACTGTCGCAGACTGTTCCAAGCAAGTCCCAGACTGTCCAGGACTGTCCCAGGCTATTCCAAACAAGTCGCAGACTGTCCCAGATTGTCCCAGACTGTTCCAAACAAGTCCCAGACTGTCCCAGATTGTCCCAGACTGTCCCAAACAAGTCCCAGACTGTCCCAGACTGTCCCAGACTGTCCCAGACTGTTCCAAACAAGTCCCAGACTGTCCCAGACGGTCCCAGACTGACCCGAACAAGTCCTAGACTGTCCCAAACTGTCGCAGACTGTTCCAAACAAGTCCCAGACCGTCCCAAACTGTCGCAGACTGTTCCAAACAAGTCCCAGACTGTCCCAGAAGTTCCCAGGCTGTTCCAAACAAGTTCCAGACTGTCCCAGATTGTCCCAGACTGTCCCAGAAGGTCCCAGACGGTCCCAGACTGTCCAAAACATGTCCTAGACTGTCCCAAACTGTCGCAGACTGTTGCAAACAAGTCCCAGACGGTCCCAAACTGTCGCAGACTATACCAAACAAGTCCCAGACGGTCCCAAACTGTCGCAGACTGTTCCAAACAAGTCCCAGACTACCGCAGACTGTCCCAGGCTGTTCCAAACAAGTCCCAGACTGTCCCAGAAGGTCCCAGACGGTCCCGGACTGTCCCAAACAAGTCCTAGACTGTCCCAAACTGTCGCAGACTATTCCAAACAAGTCCCAGACGGTCCCAAACTGACGCAGACTGTTCCAAACAAGTCCCAGACTGTCCCAGACTGTCCCAGACTGTTCCAAACAAGTCCCAGACTGTCCCTGACGGTCACAGACTGTCCCAAACGTGTCCTAGACTGTCCCAGACGGTCCCAAAATGACGCAGACTGTTCCAAACAAGTCCCAGACTGTCCCAGACTGTCCCAGACTGTTCCAAACAAGTCCCAGACGGTCCCAGACAGTCCCAGACTGTTCCAAACAAGTCCCAGACTGTCCCAGACTGTCCCAGACTGTCCCAGACTGTTCCAAACAAGTCCCAGACGGTCCCAGACAGTCCCAGACTGTTCCAAACAAGTCCCAGACTGTCCCAGACTGTTCCAAACAAGTCCCAGACTGTCCCAGACGGTCCCAGACTGTCCCAAACTTGTCCTAGACTGTCCCAGACGGTCCCAAACTGACGCAGACTGTTCCAAACAAGTCCCAGACTACCCCAGACTGTCCCAGGCTGTTCCAAACAAGTCCCAGACTGTCCCAGAAGGTCCCAGACGGTCCCAGACTGTCCAAAACATGTCCTAGACTGTCCCAAACTGTCGCAGACTGTTGCAAACAAGTCCCAGACGGTCCCAAACTGTCGCAGACTATACCAAACAAGTCCCAGACGGTCCCAAACTGTCGCAGACTGTTCCAAACAAGTCCCAGACTACCGCAGACTGTCCCAGGCTGTTCCAAACAAGTCCCAGACTGTCCCAGAAGGTCCCAGACGGTCCCGGACTGTCCCAAACAAGTCCTGGACTGTCCCAAACTGTCGCAGACTATTCCAAACAAGTCCCAGACGGTCCCAAACTGACGCAGACTGTTCCAAACAAGTCCCAGACTGTCCCAGACTGTCCCAGACTGTTCCAAACAAGTCCCAGACTGTCCCTGACGGTCACAGACTGTCCCAAACGTGTCCTAGACTGTCCCAGACGGTCCCAAAATGACGCAGACTGTTCCAAACAAGTCCCAGACTGTCCCAGACTGTCCCAGACTGTTCCAAACAAGTCCCAGACGGTCCCAGACAGTCCCAGACTGTTCCAAACAAGTCCCAGACTGTCCCAGACTGTCCCAGACTGTCCCAGACTGTTCCAAACAAGTCCCAGACTGTCCCAGACGGTCCCAGACGGTCCCAGACTGTCCCAAACAAGTCCTAGACTGTCACAGACTGTCCCAGACGGTCCCAGACTGTTCCAAACAAGTCCCAGACTGTCCCAGACGGTCCTAGGCTGTCCCAAACGTGTCCTAGACTGTCCCAGACGGTCCCAGACTGTCCCAAACAAGTCCTAGACTGTCCCAAACTGTCGCAGACTGTTCCAAGCAAGTCCCAGACTGTCCCAGACGGTCCCAGGCTGTTCCAAACGTGTCCTAGACTGTCCCAGACGGTCCCAGACTGTCCCAAACAAGTCCTAGACTGTCCCAAACTGTCGCAGACTGTTCCAAACAAGTCCCAGACTGTCCCAGAAGGTCCCAGGCTGTTCCAAACAAGTCCCAGACTGTCCCAGATTGTCCCAGACTGTCCCAGAAGGTCCCAGACGGTCCCAGACTGTCCAAAACATGTCCTAGACTGTCCCAAACTGTCGCAGACTGTTGCAAACAAGTCCCAGACTGTCCCTGACGGTCCCAGACTGTCCCAAACGTGTCCTAGACTGTCCCAGACGGTCCCAAAATGACGCAGACTGTTCCAAACAAGTCCCAGACTGTCCCAGACTGTCCCAGACTGTTCCAAACAAGTCCCAGACGGTCCCAGACAGTCCCAGACTGTTCCAAACAAGTCCCAGACTGTCCCAGACGGTCCCAGACTGTCCCAGACTGTTCCAAACAAGTCCCAGACTGTCCCAGACGGTCCCAGACGGTCCCAGACTGTCCCAAACAAGTCCTAGACTGTCACAGACTGTCCCAGACGGTCCCAGACTGTTCCAAACAAGTCCCAGACTGTCCCAGACGGTCCTACGCTGTCCCAAACGTGTCCTAGACTGTCCCAGACGGTCCCAGACTGTCCCAAACAAGTCCTAGACTGTCCCAAACTGTCGCAGACTGTTCCAAGCAAGTCCCAGACTGTCCCAGACGGTCCCAGGCTGTTCCAAACGTGTCCTAGACTGTCCCAGACGGTCCCAGACTGTCCCAAACAAGTCCTAGACTGTCCCAAACTGTCGCAGACTGTTGCAAACAAGTCCCAGACGGTCCCAATCTGTCGCAGACTGTTCCAAACAAGTCCCAGACGGTCCCAAACTGTTGCAGACTGTTCCAAACAAGTCCCAGACTACCCCAGACTGTCCCAGGCTGTTCCAAACAAGTCCCAGACTGTCCCAGAAGGTCCCAGACGGTCCCAGACTGTCCCAAACAAGTCCTAGACTGTCCCAGACTGTCCCAGACTGTCCCAGACTGTTCCAAACAAGTCCCAGACGGTCCTAGACAGTCCCAGACTGTTCCAAACAAGTCCCAGACTGTCCCAGACGGTCCTAGGCTGTCCCAAACGTGTCCTAGACTGTCCCAGACGGTCCCAGACTGTCCCAAACAAGTCCTAGACTGTCCCAAACTGTCGCAGACTGTTCCAAGCAAGTCCCAGACTGTCCCAGACGGTCCCAGGCTGTTCCAAACGTGTCCTAGACTGTCCCAGACGGTCCCAGACTGTCCCAAACAAGTCCTAGACTGTCCCAAACTGTCGCAGACTGTTCCAAACAAGTCCCAGACTGTCCCAGAAGGTCCCAGGCTGTTCCAAACAAGTCCCAGACTGTCCCAGATTGTCCCAGACTGTCCCAGAAGGTCCCAGACGGTCCCAGACTGTCCAAAACATGTCCTAGACTGTCCCAAACTGTCGCAGACTGTTGCAAACAAGTCCCAGACTGTCCCTGACGGTCCCAGACTGTCCCAAACGTGTCCTAGACTGTCCCAGACGGTCCCAAAATGACGCAGACTGTTCCAAACAAGTCCCAGACTGTCCCAGACTGTCCCAGACTGTTCCAAACAAGTCCCAGACGGTCCCAGACAGTCCCAGACTGTTCCAAACAAGTCCCAGACTGTCCCAGACGGTCCCAGACTGTCCCAGACTGTTCCAAACAAGTCCCAGACTGTCCCAGACGGTCCCAGACGGTCCCAGACTGTCCCAAACAAGTCCTAGACTGTCACAGACTGTCCCAGACGGTCCCAGACTGTTCCAAACAAGTCCCAGACTGTCCCAGACGGTCCTACGCTGTCCCAAACGTGTCCTAGACTGTCCCAGACGGTCCCAGACTGTCCCAAACAAGTCCTAGACTGTCCCAAACTGTCGCAGACTGTTCCAAGCAAGTCCCAGACTGTCCCAGACGGTCCCAGGCTGTTCCAAACGTGTCCTAGACTGTCCCAGACGGTCCCAGACTGTCCCAAACAAGTCCTAGACTGTCCCAAACTGTCGCAGACTGTTGCAAACAAGTCCCAGACGGTCCCAATCTGTCGCAGACTGTTCCAAACAAGTCCCAGACGGTCCCAAACTGTTGCAGACTGTTCCAAACAAGTCCCAGACTACCCCAGACTGTCCCAGGCTGTTCCAAACAAGTCCCAGACTGTCCCAGAAGGTCCCAGACGGTCCCAGACTGTCCCAAACAAGTCCTAGACTGTCCCAGACTGTCCCAGACTGTTCCAAACAAGTCCCAGACGGTCCTAGACAGTCCCAGACTGTTCCAAACAAGTCCCAGACTGTCCCAGACTGTTCCAAACAAGTCCCAGACTGTCCCAGACGGTCCCAGACTGTCACAAACTTGTCCTAGACTGTCCCAGACGGTCCCAAACTGACGCAGACTGTTCCAAACAAGTCCCAGACTGTCCCAGACTGTCTGAGACTGTTCCAAACAAGTCCCAGACGGTCCCAGACAGTCCCAGACTGTTCCAAACAAGTCCCAGACTGTCCCAGACTGTCCCAGACTGTCCCAGACTGTTCCAAACAAGTCCCAGACTGTCCCAGACGGTCCCAGACTGTCCCAAACAAGTCCTAGACTGTCCCAAACTGTCGCAGACTGTTCCAAGCAAGTCCCAGACTGTCCAGGACTGTCCCAGGCTGTTCCAAACAAGTCGCAGACTGTCCCAGATTGTCCCAGACTGTTCCAAACAAGTCCCAGACTGTCCCAGATTGTCCCAGACTGTCCCAAACAAGTCCCAGACTGTCCCAGACTGTCCCAGACTGTCCCAGACTGTTCCAAACAAGTCCCAGACTGTCCCAGACGGTCCCAGACTGTCCCGAACAAGTCCTAGACTGTCCCAAACTGTCGCAGACTGTTCCAAACAAGTCCCAGACTGTCCCAGAAGTTCCCAGGCTGTTCCAAACAAGTCCCAGACTGTCCCAGATTGTCCCAGACTGTCCCAGAAGGTCCCAGACGGTCCCAGACTGTCCAAAACATGTCCTAGACTGTCCCAAACTGTCGCAGACTGTTGCAAACAAGTCCCAGACGGTCCCAAACTGTCGCAGACTATACCAAACAAGTCCCAGACGGTCCCAAACTGTCGCAGACTGTTCCAAACAAGTCCCAGACTACCGCAGACTGTCCCAGGCTGTTCCAAACAAGTCCCAGACTGTCCCAGAAGGTCCCAGACGGTCCCGGACTGTCCCAAACAAGTCCTAGACTGTCCCAAACTGTCGCAGACTATTCCAAACAAGTCCCAGACGGTCCCAAACTGACGCAGACTGTTCCAAACAAGTCCCAGACTGTCCCAGACTGTCCCAGACTGTTCCAAACAAGTCCCAGACTGTCCCTGACGGTCACAGACTGTCCCAAACGTGTCCTGGACTGTCCCAGACGGTCCCAAAATGACGCAGACTGTTCCAAACAAGTCCCAGACTGTCCCAGACTGTCCCAGACTGTTCCAAACAAGTCCCAGACGGTCCCAGACAGTCCCAGACTGTTCCAAACAAGTCCCAGACTGTCCCAGACTGTCCCAGACTGTCCCAGACTGTTCCAAACAAGTCCCAGACGGTCCCAGACAGTCCCAGACTGTTCCAAACAAGTCCCAGACTGTCCCAGACTGTTCCAAACAAGTCCCAGACTGTCCCAGACGGTCCCAGACTGTCCCAAACTTGTCCTAGACTGTCCCAGACGGTCCCAAACTGACGCAGACTGTTCCAAACAAGTCCCAGACTACCCCAGACTGTCCCAGGCTGTTCCAAACAAGTCCCAGACTGTCCCAGAAGGTCCCAGACGGTCCCAGACTGTCCAAAACATGTCCTAGACTGTCCCAAACTGTCGCAGACTGTTGCAAACAAGTCCCAGACGGTCCCAAACTGTCGCAGACTATACCAAACAAGTCCCAGACGGTCCCAAACTGTCGCAGACTGTTCCAAACAAGTCCCAGACTACCGCAGACTGTCCCAGGCTGTTCCAAACAAGTCCCAGACTGTCCCAGAAGGTCCCAGACGGTCCCGGACTGTCCCAAACAAGTCCTAGACTGTCCCAAACTGTCGCAGACTATTCCAAACAAGTCCCAGACGGTCCCAAACTGACGCAGACTGTTCCAAACAAGTCCCAGACTGTCCCAGACTGTCCCAGACTGTTCCAAACAAGTCCCAGACTGTCCCTGACGGTCACAGACTGTCCCAAACGTGTCCTAGACTGTCCCAGACGGTCCCAAAATGACGCAGACTGTTCCAAACAAGTCCCAGACTGTCCCAGACTGTCCCAGACTGTTCCAAACAAGTCCCAGACGGTCCCAGACAGTCCCAGACTGTTCCAAACAAGTCCCAGACTGTCCCAGACTGTCCCAGACTGTCCCAGACTGTTCCAAACAAGTCCCAGACTGTCCCAGACGGTCCCAGACGGTCCCAGACTGTTCCAAACAAGTCCCAGACTGTCCCAGACGGTCCTAGGCTGTCCCAAACGTGTCCTAGACTGTCCCAGACGGTCCCAGACTGTCCCAAACAAGTCCTAGACTGTCCCAAACTGTCGCAGACTGTTCCAAGCAAGTCCCAGACTGTCCCAGACGGTCCCAGGCTGTTCCAAACGTGTCCTAGACTGTCCCAGACGGTCCCAGACTGTCCCAAACAAGTCCTAGACTGTCCCAAACTGTCGCAGACTGTTGCAAACAAGTCCCAGACGGTCCCAATCTGTCGCAGACTGTTCCAAACAAGTCCCAGACGGTCCCAAACTGTTGCAGACTGTTCCAAACAAGTCCCAGACTACCCCAGACTGTCCCAGGCTGTTCCAAACAAGTCCTAGACTGTCCCAGACTGTCCCAGACTGTCCCAGACTGTTCCAAACAAGTGCCAGACGGTCGTAGACAGTCCCAGACTGTTCCAAACAAGTCCCAGACTGTCCCAGACTGTTCCAAACAAGTCCCAGACTGTCCCAGACGGTCCCAGACTGTCCCAAACTTGTCCTAGACTGTCCCAGACGGTCCCAAACTGACGCAGACTGTTCCAAACAAGTCCCAGACTGTCCCAGACTGTCTCAGACTGTTCCAAACAAGTCCCAGACGGTCCCAGACAGTCCCAGACTGTTCCAAACAAGTCCCAGACTGTCCCAGACTGTCCCAGACTGTCCCAGACTGTTCCAAACAAGTCCCAGACTGTCCCAGACGGTCCCAGACTGTCCCAAACAAGTCCTAGACTGTCCCAAACTGTCGCAGACTGTTCCAAGCAAGTCCCAGACTGTCCAGGACTGTCCCAGGCTGTTCCAAACAAGTCGCAGACTGTCCCAGATTGTCCCAGACTGTTCCAAACAAGTCCCAGACTGTCCCAGATTGTCCCAGACTGTCCCAAACAAGTCCCAGACTGTCCCAGACTGTCTCAGACTGTTCCAAGCAAGTCCCAGACTGTCCCAGACTGTTCCAAACAAGTCCCAGACTGTCCCAGATTGTCCCAGACTGTCCCATACAAGTCCCAGACTGTCCCAGATTGTCCCAGACTGTTCCAAACAAGTCCCAGACTGTCCCAGATTGTCCCAGACTGTCCCAAACAAGTCCCAGACTGTCCCAGACTGTCGCAGACTGTTCCAAGCAAGTCCCAGACTGTCCAGGACTGTCCCAGGCTGTTCCAAACAAGTCGCAGACTGTCCCAGATTGTCCCAGACTGTTCCAAACAAGTCCCAGACTGTCCCAGATTGTCCCAGACTGTCCCAAACAAGTCCCAGACTGTCCCAGACTGTCTCAGACTGTACCAAGCAAGTCCCAGACTGTCCCAGACTGTTCCAAACAAGTCCCAGACGGTCCCAGACTGTTCCAAACAAGTCCCAGACTGTCCCAGACGGTCCCAGACTGTCCCAAACGTGTCCTAGACTGTCCCAGACGGTCCCAGACTGTCCAAAATATGTCCTAGACTGTCCCAAACTGTCGCAGACTGTTCCAAACAAGTCCCAGACGGTCCCAAGCTGTTGCAGACTGTTCCAAAAAAGTCCCAGACTACCCCAGACTGTCCCAGGCTGTTCCAAATAAGTCCCAGACTGTCCCAGAAGGTCCCAGACGGTCCCAGACTGTCCCAAACAAGTCCTAGACTATCCCAGACTGTCCCAGACTGTCCCAGAGTGTTCTAAACAAGTCCCAGACGGTCCTAGACAGTCCCAGACTGTTCCAAACAAGTCCCAGACTGTCCCAGACTGTTCCAAACAAGTCCCAGACTGTCCCAGACGGTCCCAGACTGTCCCAAACTTGTCCTAGACTGTCCCAGACGATCCCAAACTGACGCAGACTGTTCCAAACAAGTCCCACACGGTCCCAGACAGTCTCAGACTGTTCCAAACAAGTCCCACACGGTCCCAGACAGTCCCAGACTGTTCCAAACAAGTCCCAGACTGTCCCAGACTGTCCTAGACTGTTCCAAACAAGTCCCAGACTGTCCCAGACGGTCCCAGACTGTCCCAAACAAGTCCTAGACTGTCCCAAACTGTCGCAGACTGTTCCAAGCAAGTCCCAGACTGTCCAGGACTGTCCCAGGCTGTTCCAAACAAGTCGCAGACTGTCCCAGATTGTCCCAGACTGTTCCAAACAAGTCCCAGACTGTCCCAGATTGTCCCAGACTGTCCCAAACAAGTCCCAGACTGTCCCAGACTGTCTCAGACTGTTCCACGCAAGTCCCAGACTGTCCCAGACTGTTCCAAACAAGTCCCAGACGGTCCCAGACAGTCCCAGACTGTTCCAAACAAGTCCCAGACTGTCCCAGACTGTCCCAGACTGTTCCAAACAAGTCCCAGACTGTCCCAGACGGTCCCAGACTGTCCCAAACGTGTCCTAGACTGTCCCAGACGGTCCCAGACTGTCCAAAATATGTCCTAGACTGTCCCAAACTGTCGCAGACTGTTCCAAACAAGTCCCAGACGGTCCCAAACTGTTGCAGACTGTTCCAAACAAGTCCCAGACTCCCCCAGACTGTCCCAGGCTGTTCCAAACAAGTCCCAGACAGTCCCAGAAGGTCCCAGACGGTCCCAGACTGTCCCAAACAAGTCCTAGACTGTCCCAAACTGTCGCAGACTATTCCAAACAAGTCCCATACGGTCCCAAACTGACGCAGACTGTTCCAAACAAGTCCCAGACTACCCCAGACTGTCCCAGGCTGTTCCAAACAAGTCCTAGACTGTCCCAGACTGTCCCAGACTGTCCCAGACTGTTCCAAACAAGTGCCAGACGGTCCTAGACAGTCCCAGACTGTTCCAAACAAGTCCCAGACTGTCCCAGACTGTTCCAAACAAGTCCCAGACTGTCCCAGACGGTCCCAGACTGTCCCAAACTTGTCCTAGACTGTCCCAGACGGTCCCAAACTGACGCAGACTGTTCCAAACAAGTCCCAGACTGTCCCAGACTGTCTCAGACTGTTCCAAACAAGTCCCAGACGGTCCCAGACAGTCCCAGACTGTTCCAAACAAGTCCCAGACTGTCCCAGACTGTCCCAGACTGTTCCAAACAAGTCCCAGACTGTCCCAGACGGTCCCAGACTGTCCCAAACAAGTCCTAGACTGTCCCAAACTGTCGCAGACTGTTCCAAGCAAGTCCCAGACTGTCCAGGACTGTCCCAGGCTGTTCCAAACAAGTCGCAGACTGTCCCAGATTGTCCCAGACTGTTCCAAACAAGTCCCAGACTGTCCCAGATTGTCCCAGACTGTCCCAAACAAGTCCCAGACTGTCCCAGACTGTCTCAGACTGTTCCAAGCAAGTCCCAGACTGTCCCAGACTGTTCCAAACAAGTCCCAGACTGTCCCAGATTGTCCCAGACTGTCCCATACAAGTCCCAGACTGTCCCAGATTGTCCCAGACTGTTCCAAACAAGTCCCAGACTGTCCCAGATTGTCCCAGACTGTCCCAAACAAGTCCCAGACTGTCCCAGACTGTCGCAGACTGTTCCAAGCAAGTCCCAGACTGTCCAGGACTGTCCCAGGCTGTTCCAAACAAGTCGCAGACTGTCCCAGATTGTCCCAGACTGTTCCAAACAAGTCCCAGACTGTCCCAGATTGTCCCAGACTGTCCCAAACAAGTCCCAGACTGTCCCAGACTGTCTCAGACTGTTCCAAGCAAGTCCCAGACTGTCCCAGACTGTTCCAAACAAGTCCCAGACGGTCCCAGACTGTTCCAAACAAGTCCCAGACTGTCCCAGACGGTCCCAGACTGTCCCAAACGTGTCCTAGACTGTCCCAGACGGTCCCAGACTGTCCAAAATACGTCCTAGACTGTCCCAAACTGTCGCAGACTGTTCCAAACAAGTCCCAGACGGTCCCAAGCTGTTGCAGACTGTTCCAAAAAAGTCCCAGACTACCCCAGACTGTCCCAGGCTGTTCCAAATAAGTCCCAGACTGTCCCAGAAGGTCCCAGACGGTCCCAGACTGTCCCAAACAAGTCCTAGACTATCCCAGACTGTCTTAGACTGTCCCAGAGTGTTCTAAACAAGTCCCAGACGGTCCTAGACAGTCCCAGACTGTTCCAAACAAGTCCCAGACTGTCCCAGACTGTTCCAAACAAGTCCCAGACTGTCCCAGACGGTCCCAGACTGTCCCAAACTTGTCCTAGACTGTCCCAGACGATCCCAAACCGACGCAGACTGTTCCAAACAAGTCCCACACGGTCCCAGACAGTCTCAGACTGTTCCAAACAAGTCCCACACGGTCCCAGACAGTCCCAGACTGTTCCAAACAAGTCCCAGACTGTCCCAGACTGTCCTAGACTGTTCCAAACAAGTCCCAGACTGTCCCAGACGGTCCCAGACTGTCCCAAACAAGTCCTAGACTGTCCCAAACTGTCGCAGACTGTTCCAAGCAAGTCCCAGACTGTCCAGGACTGTCCCAGGCTGTTCCAAACAAGTCGCAGACTGTCCCAGATTGTCCCAGACTGTTCCAAACAAGTCCCAGACTGTCCCAGATTGTCCCAGACTGTCCCAAACAAGTCCCAGACTGTCCCAGACTGTCTCAGACTGTTCCACGCAAGTCCCAGACTGTCCCAGACTGTTCCAAACAAGTCCCAGACGGTCCCAGACAGTCCCAGACTGTTCCAAACAAGTCCCAGACTGTCCCAGACTGTCCCAGACTGTTCCAAACAAGTCCCAGACTGTCCCAGACGGTCCCAGACTGTCCCAAACGTGTCCTAGACTGTCCCAGACGGTCCCAGACTGTCCAAAATATGTCCTAGACTGTCCCAAACTGTCGCAGACTGTTCCAAACAAGTCCCAGACGGTCCCAAACTGTTGCAGACTGTTCCAAACAAGTCCCAGACTCCCCCAGACTGTCCCAGGCTGTTCCAAACAAGTCCCAGACAGTCCCAGAAGGTCCCAGACGGTCCCAGACTGTCCCAAACAAGTCCTAGACTGTCCCAAACTGTCGCAGACTATTCCAAACAAGTCCCATACGGTCCCAAACTGACGCAGACTGTTCCAAACTAGTCCCAGACTGTCCCAGACTGTCCCAGACAGTCCCAGACTGTTCCAGACAAGTCCCAGACTGTCCCAGACTGTCCCAGACTGTCGCAGACTGTTCCAAACAAGTCCCAGACTGTCCCAGACTGTCCCAAACGTGTCCTAGACTGTCCCAGACGGTCCCAGACTGTCCCAAACAAGTCCTAGACTGTCCCAAACTGTCGCAGACTGTTCCAAACAAGTCCTAGACGGTCCCAAACTGTCGCAGACTGTTGCAAACAAGTCCCAGACGGTCCCAAACTGTCGCAGACTGTTCCAAACAAGTCCCAGACTACCCCAGACTGTACCAGGCTGTTCCAAACAAGTCCCAGACTGTCCCAGAAGGTCCCAGACGGTCCCAGACTGTCCCAAACAAGTCCCAGACTGTTCCAAACAAGTCCCAGACGGTCCCAGACAGTCCCAGACTGTTCCAAACAAGTCCCAGACTGTCCCAGACTGTTCCAAACAAGTCCCAGACTGTCCCAGACGGTCCCAGACTGTCCCAAACTTGTCCTAGACTGTCCCAGACGGTCCCAAACTGACGCAGACTGTTCCAAACAAGTCCCAGACTACCCCAGACTGTCCCAGGCTGTTCCAAACAAGTCCCAGACTGTCCCAGAAGGTCCCAGACGGTCCCAGACTGTCCCAAACAAGTCCTAGACTGTCCCAAACTGTCGCAGACTATTCCAAACAAGTCCCAGACTGTCCCAGACGGTCCCAGACTGTCCCAAACGTGTCCTAGACTGTCCCTGACGGTCCCAGACTGTCCAAAATATGTCCTAGACTGTCCCAAACTGTCGCAGACTGTTCCAAACAAGTCCCAGACGGTCCCAAACTGTTGCAGACTGTTCCAAACAAGTCCCAGACTACCCCAGACTGTCCCAGGCTGTTCCAAACAAGTCCCAGACAGTCCCAGAAGGACCCAGACGGTCCCAGACTGTCCCAAACAAGTCCTAGACTGTCCCAAACTGTCGCAGACTATTCCAAACAAGTCCCAGACGGTCCCAAACTGACGCAGACTGTTCCAAACAAGCCCCAGACTGTCCCGGACTGTCCCAAACAAGTCCCAGACGGTCCCAGACAGTCCCAGACTGTTCCAAACAAGTCCCAGACTGTCCCAGACTGTCCCAGACTGTTCCAGACTGTTCCAAACAAGTCCTAGACTGTCCCAGACTGTCCCAAACGTGTCCTAGACTGTCACAGACGGTCCCAGACTGTCCCAAACAAGTCCTAGACTGTCCCAAACTGTCGCAGACTGTTCCAAGCAAGTCCGAGACTGTCCCAGATTGTCCCAGACTGTCCCAAACAAGTCCCAGACTGTCCCAGACTGTCGCAGACTGTTCCAAGCAAGTCCCAGACTGTCCAGGACTGTCCCAGGCTGTTCCAAACAAGTCGCAGACTGTCCCAGATTGTCCCAGACTGTTCCAAACAAGTCCCAGACTGTCCCAGATTGTCCCAGACTGTCCCAAACAAGTCCCAGACTGTCCCAGACTGTCTCAGACTGTTCCAAGCAAGTCCCAGACTGTCCCAGACTGTTCCAAACAAGTCCCAGACGGTCCCAGACTGTTCCAAACAAGTCCCAGACTGTCCCAGACTGTCCCAGACTGTTCCAAACAAGTCCCAGACTGTCCCAGACGGTCCCAGACTGTCCCAAACGTGTCCTAGACTGTCCCAGACGGTCCCAGACTGTCCAAAATATGTCCTAGACTGTCCCAAACTGTCGCAGACTGTTCCAAACAAGTCCCAGACGGTCCCAAGCTGTTGCAGACTGTTCCAAACAAGTCCCAGACTACCCCAGACTGTCCCAGGCTGTTCCAAATAAGTCCCAGACTGTCCCAGAAGGTCCCAGACGGTCCCAGACTGTCCCAAACAAGTCCTAGACTGTCCCAGACTGTCCCAGACTGTCCCAGAGTGTTCTAAACAAGTCCCAGACGGTCCTAGACAGTCCCAGACTGTTCCAAACAAGTCCCAGACTGTCCCAGACTGTTCCAAACAAGTCCCAGACTGTCCCAGACGGTCCCAGACTGTCCCAAACTTGTCCTAGACTGTCCCAGACGGTCCCAAACTGACGCAGACTGTTCCAAACAAGTCCCACACGGTCCCAGACAGTCTCAGACTGTTCCAAACAAGTCCCACACGGTCCCAGACAGTCCCAGACTGTTCCAAACAAGTCCCAGACTGTCCCAGACTGTCCCAGACTGTTCCAAACAAGTCCCAGACTGTCCCAGACGGTCCCAGACTGTCCCAAACAAGTCCTAGACTGTCCCAAACTGTCGCAGACTGTTCCAAGCAAGTCCCAGACTGTCCAGGACTGTCCCAGGCTGTTCCAAACAAGTCGCAGACTGTCCCAGATTGTCCCAGACTGTTCCAAACAAGTCCCAGACTGTCCCAGACTGTCCCAGACTGTCCCAGACTGTTCCAAACAAGTCCCAGACTGTCCCAGACGGTCCCAGACTGTCCCAAACGTGTCCTAGACTGTCCCAGACGGTCCCAGACTGTTCCAAACAAGTCCCAGACTGTCCCAGAAGGTCCCAGACGGTCCCAGACTGTCCCAAACAAGTCCTAGACTGTCCCAAACTGTCGCAGACTATTCCAAACAAGTCCCATACGGTCCCAAACTGACGCAGACTGTTCCAAACAAGTCCCAGACTGTCCCAGACTGTCCCAAACAAGTCCCAGACGGTCCCAGACAGTCCCAGACTGTTCCAAACAAGTCCCAGACGGTCCCAGACAGTCCCAGACTGTTCCAAACAAGTCCCAGACTGTCCCAAACTGTCGCAGACTGTTCCAAACAAGTCCCAGACTGTCCCAGACTGTCCCAAACAAGTCCCAGACGGTCCCAGACAGTCCCAGACTGTCCCAGACGGTCCCAGACTGTCCCAAACTTGTCCTAGACTGTCCCAGACGGTCCCAAACTGACGCAGACTGTTCCAAACAAGTCCCAGACTGTCCCAGACTGTCTGAGACTGTTCCAAACAAGTCCCAGACGGTCCCAGACAGTCCCAGACTGTTCCAAACAAGTCCCAGACTGTCCCAGACTGTCCCAGACTGTTCCAAACAAGTCCCAGACTGTCCCAGACGGTCCCAGACTGTCCCAAACAAGTCCTAGACTGTCCCAAACTGTCGCAGACTGTTCCAAGCAAGTCCCAGACTGTCCAGGACTGTCCCAGGCTGTTCCAAACAAGTCGCAGACTGTCCCAGATTGTCCCAGACTGTTCCAAACAAGTCCCAGACTGTCCCAGATTGTCCCAGACTATCCCAAACAAGTCCCAGACTGTCCCAGACTGTCCCAGACTGTCCCAGACTGTTCCAAACAAGTCCCAGACTGTCCCAGACGGTCCCAGACTGTCCCGAACAAGTCCTAGACTGTCCCAAACTGTCGCAGACTGTTCCAAACAAGTCCCAGACCGTCCCAAACTGTCGCAGACTGTTCCAAACAAGTCCCAGACTGTCCCAGAAGTTCCCAGGCTGTTCCAAACAAGTCCCAGACTGTCCCAGATTGTCCCAGACTGTCCCAGAAGGTCCCAGACGGTCCCAGACTGTCCAAAACATGTCCTAGACTGTCCCAAACTGTCGCAGACTGTTGCAAACAAGTCCCAGACGGTCCCAAACTGTCGCAGACTATACCAAACAAGTCCCAGACGGTCCCAAACTGTCGCAGACTGTTCCAAACAAGTCCCAGACTACCGCAGACTGTCCCAGGCTGTTCCAAACAAGTCCCAGACTGTCCCAGAAGGTCCCAGACGGTCCCGGACTGTCCCAAACAAGTCCTAGACTGTCCCAAACTGTCGCAGACTATTCCAAACAAGTCCCAGACGGTCCCAAACTGACGCAGACTGTTCCAAACAAGTCCCAGACTGTCCCAGACTGTCCCAGACTGTTCCAAACAAGTCCCAGACTGTCCCTGACGGTCACAGACTGTCCCAAACGTGTCCTAGACTGTCCCAGACGGTCCCAAAATGACGCAGACTGTTCCAAACAAGTCCCAGACTGTCCCAGACTGTCCCAGACTGTTCCAAACAAGTCCCAGACGGTCCCAGACAGTCCCAGACTGTTCCAAACAAGTCCCAGACTGTCCCAGACTGTCCCAGACTGTCCCAGACTGTTCCAAACAAGTCCCAGACGGTCCCAGACAGTCCCAGACTGTTCCAAACAAGTCCCAGACTGTCCCAGACTGTTCCAAACAAGTCCCAGACTGTCCCAGACGGTCCCAGACTGTCCCAAACTTGTCCTAGACTGTCCCAGACGGTCCCAAACTGACGCAGACTGTTCCAAACAAGTCCCAGACTACCCCAGACTGTCCCAGGCTGTTCCAAACAAGTCCCAGACTGTCCCAGAAGGTCCCAGACGGTCCCAGACTGTCCAAAACATGTCCTAGACTGTCCCAAACTGTCGCAGACTGTTGCAAACAAGTCCCAGACGGTCCCAAACTGTCGCAGACTATACCAAACAAGTCCCAGACGGTCCCAAACTGTCGCAGACTGTTCCAAACAAGTCCCAGACTACCGCAGACTGTCCCAGGCTGTTCCAAACAAGTCCCAGACTGTCCCAGAAGGTCCCAGACGGTCCCGGACTGTCCCAAACAAGTCCTAGACTGTCCCAAACTGTCGCAGACTATTCCAAACAAGTCCCAGACGGTCCCAAACTGACGCAGACTGTTCCAAACAAGTCCCAGACTGTCCCAGACTGTCCCAGACTGTTCCAAACAAGTCCCAGACTATCCCTGACGGTCACAGACTGTCCCAAACGTGTCCTAGACTGTCCCAGACGGTCCCAAAATGACGCAGACTGTTCCAAACAAGTCCCAGACTGTCCCAGACTGTCCCAGACTGTTCCAAACAAGTCCCAGACGGTCCCAGACAGTCCCAGACTGTTCCAAACAAGTCCCAGACTGTCCCAGACTGTCCCAGACTGTCCCAGACTGTTCCAAACAAGTCCCAGACTGTCCCAGACGGTCCCAGACGGTCCCAGACTGTCCCAAACAAGTCCTAGACTGTCCCAAACTGTCGCAGACTGTTCCAAGCAAGTCCCAGACTGTCCCAGACGGTCCCAGGCTGTTCCAAACGTGTCCTAGACTGTCCCAGACGGTCCCAGACTGTCCCAAACAAGTCCTAGACTGTCCCAAACTGTCGCAGACTGTTGCAAACAAGTCCCAGACGGTCCCAATCTGTCGCAGACTGTTCCAAACAAGTCCCAGACGGTCCCAAACTGTTGCAGACTGTTCCAAACAAGTCCCAGACTACCCCAGACTGTCCCAGGCTGTTCCAAACAAGTCCTAGACTGTCCCAGACTGTCCCAGACTGTCCCAGACTGTTCCAAACAAGTGCCAGACGGTCCTAGACAGTCCCAGACTGTTCCAAACAAGTCCCAGACTGTCCCAGACTGTTCCAAACAAGTCCCAGACTGTCCCAGACGGTCCCAGACTGTCCCAAACTTGTCCTAGACTGTCCCAGACGGTCCCAAACTGACGCAGACTGTTCCAAACAAGTCCCAGACTGTCCCAGACTGTCTCAGACTGTTCCAAACAAGTCCCAGACGGTCCCAGACAGTCCCAGACTGTTCCAAACAAGTCCCAGACTGTCCCAGACTGTCCCAGACTGTCCCAGACTGTTCCAAACAAGTCCCAGACTGTCCCAGACGGTCCCAGACTGTCCCAAACAAGTCCTAGACTGTCCCAAACTGTCGCAGACTGTTCCAAGCAAGTCCCAGACTGTCCAGGACAGTCCCAGGCTGTTCCAAACAAGTCGCAGACTGTCCCAGATTGTCCCAGACTGTTCCAAACAAGTCCCAGACTGTCCCAGATTGTCCCAGACTGTCCCAAACAAGTCCCAGACTGTCCCAGACTGTCTCAGACTGTTCCAAGCAAGTCCCAGACTGTCCCAGACTGTTCCAAACAAGTCCCAGACTGTCCCAGATTGTCCCAGACTGTCCCATACAAGTCCCAGACTGTCCCAGATTGTCCCAGACTGTTCCAAACAAGTCCCAGACTGTCCCAGATTGTCCCAGACTGTCCCAAACAAGTCCCAGACTGTCCCAGACTGTCGCAGACTGTTCCAAGCAAGTCCCAGACTGTCCAGGACTGTCCCAGGCTGTTCCAAACAAGTCGCAGACTGTCCCAGATTGTCCCAGACTGTTCCAAACAAGTCCCAGACTGTCCCAGATTGTCCCAGACTGTCCCAAACAAGTCCCAGACTGTCCCAGACTGTCTCAGACTGTTCCAAGCAAGTCCCAGACTGTCCCAGACTGTTCCAAACAAGTCCCAGACGGTCCCAGACTGTTCCAAACAAGTCCCAGACTGTCCCAGACGGTCCCAGACTGTCCCAAACGTGTCCTAGACTGTCCCAGACGGTCCCAGACTGTCCAAAATATGTCCTAGACTGTCCCAAACTGTCGCAGACTGTTCCAAACAAGTCCCAGACGGTCCCAAGCTGTTGCAGACTGTTCCAAAAAAGTCCCAGACTACCCCAGACTGTCCCAGGCTGTTCCAAATAAGTCCCAGACTGTCCCAGAAGGTCCCAGACGGTCCCAGACTGTCCCAAACAAGTCCTAGACTATCCCAGACTGTCCCAGACTGTCCCAGAGTGTTCTAAACAAGTCCCAGACGGTCCTAGACAGTCCCAGACTGTTCCAAACAAGTCCCAGACTGTCCCAGACTGTTCCAAACAAGTCCCAGACTGTCCCAGACGGTCCCAGACTGTCCCAAACTTGTCCTAGACTGTCCCAGACGATCCCAAACTGACGCAGACTGTTCCAAACAAGTCCCACACGGTCCCAGACAGTCTCAGACTGTTCCAAACAAGTCCCACACGGTCCCAGACAGTCCCAGACTGTTCCAAACAAGTCCCAGACTGTCCCAGACTGTCCTAGACTGTTCCAAACAAGTCCCAGACTGTCCCAGACGGTCCCAGACTGTCCCAAACAAGTCCTAGACTGTCCCAAACTGTCGCAGACTGTTCCAAGCAAGTCCCAGACTGTCCAGGACTGTCCCAGGCTGTTCCAAACAAGTCGCAGACTGTCCCAGATTGTCCCAGACTGTTCCAAACAAGTCCCAGACTGTCCCAGATTGTCCCAGACTGTCCCAAACAAGTCCCAGACTGTCCCAGACTGTCTCAGACTGTTCCACGCAAGTCCCAGACTGTCCCAGACTGTTCCAAACAAGTCCCAGACGGTCCCAGACAGTCCCAGACTGTTCCAAACAAGTCCCAGACTGTCCCAGACTGTCCCAGACTGTTCCAAACAAGTCCCAGACTGTCCCAGACGGTCCCAGACTGTCCCAAACGTGTCCTAGACTGTCCCAGACGGTCCCAGACTGTCCAAAATATGTCCTAGACTGTCCCAAACTGTCGCAGACTGTTCCAAACAAGTCCCAGACGGTCCCAAACTGTTGCAGACTGTTCCAAACAAGTCCCAGACTCCCCCAGACTGTCCCAGGCTGTTCCAAACAAGTCCCAGACAGTCCCAGAAGGTCCCAGACGGTCCCAGACTGTCCCAAACAAGTCCTAGACTGTCCCAAACTGTCGCAGACTATTCCAAACAAGTCCCATACGGTCCCAAACTGACGCAGACTGTTCCAAACTAGTCCCAGACTGTCCCAGACTGTCCCAGACAGTCCCAGACTGTTCCAGACAAGTCCCAGACTGTCCCAGACTGTCCCAGACTGTCGCAGACTGTTCCAAACAAGTCCCAGACTGTCCCAGACTGTCCCAAACGTGTCCTAGACTGTCCCAGACGGTCCCAAACAAGTCCTAGACTGTCCCAGACTGTCCCAGACTGTCCCAGACTGTTCCAAACAAGTGCCAGACGGTCCTAGACAGTCCCAGACTGTTCCAAACAAGTCCCAGACTGTCCCAGACTGTTCCAAACAAGTCCCAGACTGTCCCAGACTGTCCCAGACTGTCCCAGACTGTTCCAAACAAGTGCCAGACGGTCCTAGACAGTCCCAGACTGTTCCAAACAAGTCCCAGACTGTCCCAGACTGTTCCAAACAAGTCCCAGACTGTCCCAGACGGTCCCAGACTGTCCCAAACTTGTCCTAGACTGTCCCAGACGGTCCCAAACTGACGCAGACTGTTCCAAACAAGTCCCAGACTGTCCCAGACTGTCTCAGACTGTTCCAAACAAGTCCCAGACGGTCCCAGACAGTCCCAGACTGTTCCAAACAAGTCCCAGACTGTCCCAGACTGTCCCAGACTGTCCCAGACTGTTCCAAACAAGTCCCAGACTGTCCCAGACGGTCCCAGACTGTCCCAAACAAGTCCTAGACTGTCCCAAACTGTCGCAGACTGTTCCAAGCAAGTCCCAGACTGTCCAGGACTGTCCCAGGCTGTTCCAAACAAGTCGCAGACTGTCCCAGATTGTCCCAGACTGTTCCAAACAAGTCCCAGACTGTCCCAGATTGTCCCAGACTGTCCCAAACAAGTCCCAGACTGTCCCAGACTGTCTCAGACTGTTCCAAGCAAGTCCCAGACTGTCCCAGACTGTTCCAAACAAGTCCCAGACTGTCCCAGATTGTCCCAGACTGTCCCATACAAGTCCCAGACTGTCCCAGATTGTCCCAGACTGTTCCAAACAAGTCCCAGACTGTCCCAGATTGTCCCAGACTGTCCCAAACAAGTCCCAGACTGTCCCAGACTGTCGCAGACTGTTCCAAGCAAGTCCCAGACTGTCCAGGACTGTCCCAGGCTGTTCCAAACAAGTCGCAGACTGTCCCAGATTGTCCCAGACTGTTCCAAACAAGTCCCAGACTGTCCCAGATTGTCCCAGACTGTCCCAAACAAGTCCCAGACTGTCCCAGACTGTCTCAGACTGTTCCAAGCAAGTCCCAGACTGTCCCAGACTGTTCCAAACAAGTCCCAGACGGTCCCAGACTGTTCCAAACAAGTCCCAGACTGTCCCAGACGGTCCCAGACTGTCCCAAACGTGTCCTAGACTGTCCCAGACGGTCCCAGACTGTCCAAAATATGTCCTAGACTGTCCCAAACTGTCGCAGACTGTTCCAAACAAGTCCCAGACGGTCCCAAGCTGTTGCAGACTGTTCCAAAAAAGTCCCAGACTACCCCAGACTGTCCCAGGCTGTTCCAAATAAGTCCCAGACTGTCCCAGAAGGTCCCAGACGGTCCCAGACTGTCCCAAACAAGTCCTAGACTATCCCAGACTGTCCCAGACTGTCCCAGAGTGTTCTAAACAAGTCCCAGACGGTCCTAGACAGTCCCAGACTGTTCCAAACAAGTCCCAGACTGTCCCAGACTGTTCCAAACAAGTCCCAGACTGTCCCAGACGGTCCCAGACTGTCCCAAATTTGTCCTAGACTGTCCCAGACGATCCCAAACTGACGCAGACTGTTCCAAACAAGTCCCACACGGTCCCAGACAGTCTCAGACTGTTCCAAACAAGTCCCACACGGTCCCAGACAGTCCCAGACTGTTCCAAACAAGTCCCAGACTGCCCCAGACTGTCTTAGACTGTTCCAAACAAGTCCCAGACTGTCCCAGACGGTCCCAGACTGTCCCAAACAAGTCCTAGACTGTCCAAAACTGTCGCAGACTGTTCCAAGCAAGTCCCAGACTGTCCAGGACTGTCCCAGGCTGTTCCAAACAAGTCGCAGACTGTCCCAGATTGTCCCAGACTGTTCCAAACAAGTCCCAGACTGTCCCAGATTGTCCCAGACTGTCCCAAACAAGTCCCAGACTGTCCCAGACTGTCTCAGACTGTTCCACGCAAGTCCCAGACTGTCCCAGACTGTTCCAAACAAGTCCCAGACGGTCCCAGACAGTCCCAGACTGTTCCAAACAAGTCCCAGACTGTCCCAGACTGTCCCAGACTGTTCCAAACAAGTCCCAGACTGTCCCAGACGGTCCCAGACTGTCCCAAACGTGTCCTAGACTGTCCCAGACGGTCCCAGACTGTCCAAAATATGTCCTAGACTGTCCCAAACTGTCGCAGACTGTTCCAAACAAGTCCCAGACGGTCCCAAACTGTTGCAGACTGTTCCAAACAAGTCCCAGACTCCCCCAGACTGTCCCAGGCTGTTCCAAACAAGTCCCAGACAGTCCCAGAAGGTCCCAGACGGTCCCAGACTGTCCCAAACAAGTCCTAGACTGTCCCAAACTGTCGCAGACTATTCCAAACAAGTCCCATACGGTCCCAAACTGACGCAGACTGTTCCAAACAAGTCCCAGACTACCCCAGACTGTCCCAGGCTGTTCCAAACAAGTCCTAGACTGTCCCAGACTGTCCCAGACTGTTCCAAACAAGTGCCAGACGGTCCTAGACAGTCCCAGACTGTTCCAAACAAGTCCCAGACTGTCCCAGACTGTTCCAAACAAGTCCCAGACTGTCCCAGACGGTCCCAGACTGTCCCAAACTTGTCCTAGACTGTCCCAGACGGTCCCAAACTGACGCAGACTGTTCCAAACAAGTCCCAGACTGTCCCAGACTGTCTCAGACTGTTCCAAACAAGTCCCAGACGGTCCCAGACAGTCCCAGACTGTTCCAAACAAGTCCCAGACTGTCCCAGACTGTCCCAGACTGTCCCAGACTGTTCCAAACAAGTCCCAGACTGTCTCAGACTGTTCCAAGCAAGTCCCAGACTGTCCCAGACTGTTCCAAACAAGTCCCAGACTGTCCCAGATTGTCCCAGACTGTCCCATACAAGTCCCAGACTGTCCCAGATTGTCCCAGACTGTTCCAAACAAGTCCCAGACTGTCCCAGATTGTCCCAGACTGTCCCAAACAAGTCCCAGACTGTCCCAGACTGTCGCAGACTGTTCCAAGCAAGTCCCAGACTGTCCAGGACTGTCCCAGGCTGTTCCAAACAAGTCGCAGACTGTCCCAGATTGTCCCAGACTGTTCCAAACAAGTCCCAGACTGTCCCAGATTGTCCCAGACTGTCCCAAACAAGTCCCAGACTGTCCCAGACTGTCTCAGACTGTTCCAAGCAAGTCCCAGACTGTCCCAGACTGTTCCAAACAAGTCCCAGACGGTCCCAGACTGTTCCAAACAAGTCCCAGACTGTCCCAGACGGTCCCAGACTGTCCCAAACGTGTCCTAGACTGTCCCAGACGGTCCCAGACTGTCCAAAATATGTCCTAGACTGTCCCAAACTGTCGCAGACTGTTCCAAACAAGTCCCAGACGGTCCCAAGCTGTTGCAGACTGTTCCAAAAAAGTCCCAGACTACCCCAGACTGTCCCAGGCTGTTCCAAATAAGTCCCAGACTGTCCCAGAAGGTCCCAGACGGTCCCAGACTGTCCCAAACAAGTCCTAGACTATCCCAGACTGTCCCAGACTGTCCCAGAGTGTTCTAAACAAGTCCCAGACGGTCCTAGACAGTCCCAGACTGTTCCAAACAAGTCCCAGACTGTCCCAGACTGTTCCAAACAAGTCCCAGACTGTCCCAGACGGTCCCAGACTGTCCCAAATTTGTCCTAGACTGTCCCAGACGATCCCAAACTGACGCAGACTGTTCCAAACAAGTCCCACACGGTCCCAGACAGTCTCAGACTGTTCCAAACAAGTCCCACACGGTCCCAGACAGTCCCAGACTGTTCCAAACAAGTCCCAGACTGCCCCAGACTGTCCTAGACTGTTCCAAACAAGTCCCAGACTGTCCCAGACGGTCCCAGACTGTCCCAAACAAGTCCTAGACTGTCCCAAACTGTCGCAGACTGTTCCAAGCAAGTCCCAGACTGTCCAGGACTGTCCCAGGCTGTTCCAAACAAGTCGCAGACTGTCCCAGATTGTCCCAGACTGTTCCAAACAAGTCCCAGACTGTCCCAGATTGTCCCAGACTGTCCCAAACAAGTCCCAGACTGTCCCAGACTGTCTCAGACTGTTCCACGCAAGTCCCAGACTGTCCCAGACTGTTCCAAACAAGTCCCAGACGGTCCCAGACAGTCCCAGACTGTTCCAAACAAGTCCCAGACTGTCCCAGACTGTCCCAGACTGTTCCAAACAAGTCCCAGACTGTCCCAGACGGTCCCAGACTGTCCCAAACGTGTCCTAGACTGTCCCAGACGGTCCCAGACTGTCCAAAATATGTCCTAGACTGTCCCAAACTGTCGCAGACTGTTCCAAACAAGTCCCAGACGGTCCCAAACTGTTGCAGACTGTTCCAAACAAGTCCCAGACTCCCCCAGACTGTCCCAGGCTGTTCCAAACAAGTCCCAGACAGTCCCAGAAGGTCCCAGACGGTCCCAGACTGTCCCAAACAAGTCCTAGACTGTCCCAAACTGTCGCAGACTATTCCAAACAAGTCCCATACGGTCCCAAACTGACGCAGACTGTTCCAAACAAGTCCCAGACTACCCCAGACTGTCCCAGGCTGTTCCAAACAAGTCCTAGACTGTCCCAGACTGTCCCAGACTGTCCCAGACTGTTCCAAACAAGTGCCAGACGGTCCTAGACAGTCCCAGACTGTTCCAAACAAGTCCCAGACTGTCCCAGACTGTTCCAAACAAGTCCCAGACTGTCCCAGACGGTCCCAGACTGTCCCAAACTTGTCCTAGACTGTCCCAGACGGTCCCAAACTGACGCAGACTGTTCCAAACAAGTCCCAGACTGTCCCAGACTGTCTCAGACTGTTCCAAACAAGTCCCAGACGGTCCCAGACAGTCCCAGACTGTTCCAAACAAGTCCCAGACTGTCCCAGACTGTCCCAGACTGTCCCAGACTGTTCCAAACAAGTCCCAGACTGTCCCAGACGGTCCCAGACTGTCCCAAACAAGTCCTAGACTGTCCCAAACTGTCGCAGACTGTTCCAAGCAAGTCCCAGACTGTCCAGGACTGTCCCAGGCTGTTCCAAACAAGTCGCAGACTGTCCCAGATTGTCCCAGACTGTTCCAAACAAGTCCCAGACTGTCCCAGATTGTCCCAGACTGTCCCAAACAAGTCCCAGACTGTCCCAGACTGTCTCAGACTGTTCCAAGCAAGTCCCAGACTGTCCCAGACTGTTCCAAACAAGTCCCAGACTGTCCCAGATTGTCCCAGACTGTCCCATACAAGTCCCAGACTGTCCCAGATTGTCCCAGACTGTTCCAAACAAGTCCCAGACTGTCCCAGATTGTCCCAGACTGTCCCAAACAAGTCCCAGACTGTCCCAGACTGTCGCAGACTGTTCCAAGCAAGTCCCAGACTGTCCAGGACTGTCCCAGGCTGTTCCAAACAAGTCGCAGACTGTCCCAGATTGTCCCAGACTGTTCCAAACAAGTCCCAGACTGTCCCAGATTGTCCCAGACTGTCCCAAACAAGTCCCAGACTGTCCCAGACTGTCTCAGACTGTTCCAAGCAAGTCCCAGACTGTCCCAGACTGTTCCAAACAAGTCCCAGACGGTCCCAGACTGTTCCAAACAAGTCCCAGACTGTCCCAGACGGTCCCAGACTGTCCCAAACGTGTCCTAGACTGTCCTAGACGGTCCCAGACTGTCCAAAATATGTCCTAGACTGTCCCAAACTGTCGCAGACTGTTCCAAACAAGTCCCAGACGGTCCCAAGCTGTTGCAGACTGTTCCAAAAAAGTCCCAGACTACCCCAGACTGTCCCAGGCTGTTCCAAATAAGTCCCAGACTGTCCCAGAAGGTCCCAGACGGTCCCAGACTGTCCCAAACAAGTCCTAGACTATCCCAGACTGTCCCAGACTGTCCCAGAGTGTTCTAAACAAGTCCCAGACGGTCCTAGACAGTCCCAGACTGTTCCAAACAAGTCCCAGACTGTCCCAGACTGTTCCAAACAAGTCCCAGACTGTCCCAGACGGTCCCAGACTGTCCCAAACTTGTCCTAGACTGTCCCAGACGATCCCAAACTGACGCAGACTGTTCCAAACAAGTCCCACACGGTCCCAGACAGTCTCAGACTGTTCCAAACAAGTCCCACACGGTCCCAGACAGTCCCAGACTGTTCCAAACAAGTCCCAGACTGTCCCAAACTGTCCTAGACTGTTCCAAACAAGTCCCAGACTGTCCCAGACGGTCCCAGACTGTCCCAAACAAGTCCTAGACTGTCCCAAACTGTCGCAGACTGTTCCAAGCAAGTCCCAGACTGTCCAGGACTGTCCCAGGCTGTTCCAAACAAGTCGCAGACTGTCCCAGATTGTCCCAGACTGTTCCAAACAAGTCCCAGACTGTCCCAGATTGTCCCAGACTGTCCCAAACAAGTCCCAGACTGTCCCAGACTGTCTCAGACTGTTCCACGCAAGTCCCAGACTGTCCCAGACTGTTCCAAACAAGTCCCAGACGGTCCCAGACAGTCCCAGAAGGTCCCAGACGGTCCCAGACTGTCCCAAACAAGTCCTAGACTGTCCCAAACTGTCGCAGACTATTCCAAACAAGTCCCATACGGTCCCAAACTGACGCAGACTGTTCCAAACTAGTCCCAGACTGTTCCAGACAAGTCCCAGACTGTCCCAGACTGTCCCAGACTGTCGCAGACTGTTCCAAACAAGTCCCAGACTGTCCCAGATTGTCCCAGACTGTCCCAAACAAGTCCCAGACTGTCCCAGACTGTCTCAGACTGTTCCACGCAAGTCCCAGACTGTCCCAGACTGTTCCAAACAAGTCCCAGACGGTCCCAGACAGTCCCAGACTGTTCCAAACAAGTCCCAGACTGTCCCAGACTGTCCCAGACTGTTCCAAACAAGTCCCAGACTGTCCCAGACGGTCCCAGACTGTCCCAAACGTGTCCTAGACTGTCCCAGACGGTCCCAGACTGTCCAAAATATGTCCTAGACTGTCCCAAACTGTCGCAGACTGTTCCAAACAAGTCCCAGACGGTCCCAAACTGTTGCAGACTGTTCCAAACAAGTCCCAGACTCCCCCAGACTGTCCCAGGCTGTTCCAAACAAGTCCCAGACAGTCCCAGAAGGTCCCAGACGGTCCCAGACTGTCCCAAACAAGTCCTAGACTGTCCCAAACTGTCGCAGACTATTCCAAACAAGTCCCATACGGTCCCAAACTGACGCAGACTGTTCCAAACAAGTCCCAGACTACCCCAGACTGTCCCAGGCTGTTCCAAACAAGTCCTAGACTGTCCCAGACTGTCCCAGACTGTCCCAGACTGTTCCAAACAAGTGCCAGACGGTCCTAGACAGTCCCAGACTGTTCCAAACAAGTCCCAGACTGTCCCAGACTGTTCCAAACAAGTCCCAGACTGTCCCAGACGGTCCCAGACTGTCCCAAACTTGTCCTAGACTGTCCCAGACGGTCCCAAACTGACGCAGACTGTTCCAAACAAGTCCCAGACTGTCCCAGACTGTCTCAGACTGTTCCAAACAAGTCCCAGACGGTCCCAGACAGTCCCAGACTGTTCCAAACAAGTCCCAGACTGTCCCAGACTGTCCCAGACTGTCCCAGACTGTTCCAAACAAGTCCCAGACTGTCCCAGACGGTCCCAGACTGTCCCAAACAAGTCCTAGACTGTCCCAAACTGTCGCAGACTGTTCCAAGCAAGTCCCAGACTGTCCAGGACTGTCCCAGGCTGTTCCAAACAAGTCGCAGACTGTCCCAGATTGTCCCAGACTGTTCCAAACAAGTCCCAGACTGTCCCAGATTGTCCCAGACTGTCCCAAACAAGTCCCAGACTGTCCCAGACTGTCTCAGACTGTTCCAAGCAAGTCCCAGACTGTCCCAGACTGTTCCAAACAAGTCCCAGACTGTCCCAGATTGTCCCAGACTGTCCCATACAAGTCCCAGACTGTCCCAGATTGTCCCAGACTGTTCCAAACAAGTCCCAGACTGTCCCAGATTGTCCCAGACTGTCCCAAACAAGTCCCAGACTGTCCCAGACTGTCGCAGACTGTTCCAAGCAAGTCCCAGACTGTCCAGGACTGTCCCAGGCTGTTCCAAACAAGTCGCAGACTGTCCCAGATTGTCCCAGACTGTTCCAAACAAGTCCCAGACTGTCCCAGATTGTCCCAGACTGTCCCAAACAAGTCCCAGACTGTCCCAGACTGTCTCAGACTGTTCCAAGCAAGTCCCAGACTGTCCCAGACTGTTCCAAACAAGTCCCAGACGGTCCCAGACTGTTCCAAACAAGTCCCAGACTGTCCCAGACGGTCCCAGACTGTCCCAAACGTGTCCTAGACTGTCCTAGACGGTCCCAGACTGTCCAAAATATGTCCTAGACTGTCCCAAACTGTCGCAGACTGTTCCAAACAAGTCCCAGACGGTCCCAAGCTGTTGCAGACTGTTCCAAAAAAGTCCCAGACTACCCCAGACTGTCCCAGGCTGTTCCAAATAAGTCCCAGACTGTCCCAGAAGGTCCCAGACGGTCCCAGACTGTCCCAAACAAGTCCTAGACTATCCCAGACTGTCCCAGACTGTCCCAGAGTGTTCTAAACAAGTCCCAGACGGTCCTAGACAGTCCCAGACTGTTCCAAACAAGTCCCAGACTGTCCCAGACTGTTCCAAACAAGTCCCAGACTGTCCCAGACGGTCCCAGACTGTCCCAAACTTGTCCTAGACTGTCCCAGACGATCCCAAACTGACGCAGACTGTTCCAAACAAGTCCCACACGGTCCCAGACAGTCTCAGACTGTTCCAAACAAGTCCCACACGGTCCCAGACAGTCCCAGACTGTTCCAAACAAGTCCCAGACTGTCCCAGACTGTCCTAGACTGTTCCAAACAAGTCCCAGACTGTCCCAGACGGTCCCAGACTGTCCCAAACAAGTCCTAGACTGTCCCAAACTGTCGCAGACTGTTCCAAGCAAGTCCCAGACTGTCCAGGACTGTCCCAGGCTGTTCCAAACAAGTCGCAGACTGTCCCAGATTGTCCCAGACTGTTCCAAACAAGTCCCAGACTGTCCCAGACTGTCTCAGACTGTTCCACGCAAGTCCCAGACTGTCCCAGACTGTTCCAAACAAGTCCCAGACGGTCCCAGACAGTCCCAGAAGGTCCCAGACGGTCCCAGACTGTCCCAAACAAGTCCTAGACTGTCCCAAACTGTCGCAGACTATTCCAAACAAGTCCCATACGGTCCCAAACTGACGCAGACTGTTCCAAACTAGTCCCAGACTGTCCCAGACAGTCCCAGACTGTTCCAGACAAGTCCCAGACTGTCCCAGACTGTCCCAGACTGTCGCAGACTGTTCCAAACAAGTCCCAGACTGTCCCAGACTGTCTCAGACTGTTCCACGCAAGTCCCAGACTGTCCCAGACTGTTCCAAACAAGTCCCAGACGGTCCCAGACAGTCCCAGACTGTTCCAAACAAGTCCCAGACTGTCCCAGACTGTCCCAGACTGTTCCAAACAAGTCCCAGACTGTCCCAGACGGTCCCAGACTGTCCCAAACGTGTCCTAGACTGTCCCAGACGGTCCCAGACTGTCCAAAATATGTCCAAGACTGTCCCAAACTGTCGCAGACTGTTCCAAACAAGTCCCAGACGGTCCCAAACTGTTGCAGACTGTTCCAAACAAGTCCCAGACTCCCCCAGACTGTCCCAGGCTGTTCCAAACAAGTCCCAGACAGTCCCAGAAGGTCCCAGACGGTCCCAGACTGTCCCAAACAAGTCCTAGACTGTCCCAAACTGTCGCAGACTATTCCAAACAAGTCCCATACGGTCCCAAACTGACGCAGACTGTTCCAAACAAGTCCCAGACTACCCCAGACTGTCCCAGGCTGTTCCAAACAAGTCCTAGACTGTCCCAGACTGTTCCAAACAAGTGCCAGACGGTCCTAGACAGTCCCAGACTGTTCCAAACAAGTCCCAGACTGTCCCAGACTGTTCCAAACAAGTCCCAGACTGTCCCAGACGGTCCCAGACTGTCCCAAACTTGTCCTAGACTGTCCCAGACGGTCCCAAACTGACGCAGACTGTTCCAAACAAGTCCCAGACTGTCCCAGACTGTCTCAGACTGTTCCAAACAAGTCCCAGACGGTCCCAGACAGTCCCAGACTGTTCCAAACAAGTCCCAGACTGTCCCAGACTGTCCCAGACTGTTCCAAACAAGTCCCAGACTGTCCCAGACGGTCCCAGACTGTCCCAAACAAGTCCTAGACTGTCCCAAACTGTCGCAGACTGTTCCAAGCAAGTCCCAGACTGTCCAGGACTGTCCCAGGCTGTTCCAAACAAGTCGCAGACTGTCCCAGATTGTCCCAGACTGTTCCAAACAAGTCCCAGACTGTCCCAGATTGTCCCAGACTGTCCCAAACAAGTCCCAGACTGTCCCAGACTGTCTCAGACTGTTCCAAGCAAGTCCCAGACTGTCCCAGACTGTTCCAAACAAGTCCCAGACTGTCCCAGATTGTCCCAGACTGTCCCATACAAGTCCCAGACTGTCCCAGATTGTCCCAGACTGTTCCAAACAAGTCCCAGACTGTCCCAGATTGTCCCAGACTGTCCCAAACAAGTCCCAGACTGTCCCAGACTGTCGCAGACTGTTCCAAGCAAGTCCCAGACTGTCCAGGACTGTCCCAGGCTGTTCCAAACAAGTCGCAGACTGTCCCAGATTGTCCCAGACTGTTCCAAACAAGTCCCAGACTGTCCCAGATTGTCCCAGACTGTCCCAAACAAGTCCCAGACTGTCCCAGACTGTCTCAGACTGTTCCAAGCAAGTCCCAGACTGTCCCAGACTGTTCCAAACAAGTCCCAGACGGTCCCAGACTGTTCCAAACAAGTCCCAGACTGTCCCAGACGGTCCCAGACTGTCCCAAACGTGTCCTAGACTGTCCTAGACGGTCCCAGACTGTCCAAAATATGTCCTAGACTGTCCCAAACTGTCGCAGACTGTTCCAAACAAGTCCCAGACGGTCCCAAGCTGTTGCAGACTGTTCCAAAAAAGTCCCAGACTACCCCAGACTGTCCCAGGCTGTTCCAAATAAGTCCCAGACTGTCCCAGAAGGTCCCAGACGGTCCCAGACTGTCCCAAACAAGTCCTAGACTATCCCAGACTGTCCCAGACTGTCCCAGAGTGTTCTAAACAAGTCCCAGACGGTCCTAGACAGTCCCAGACTGTTCCAAACAAGTCCCAGACTGTCCCAGACTGTTCCAAACAAGTCCCAGACTGTCCCAGACGGTCCCAGACTGTCCCAAACTTGTCCTAGACTGTCCCAGACGATCCCAAACTGACGCAGACTGTTCCAAACAAGTCCCACACGGTCCCAGACAGTCTCAGACTGTTCCAAACAAGTCCCACACGGTCCCAGACAGTCCCAGACTGTTCCAAACAAGTCCCAGACTGTCCCAGACTGTCCTAGACTGTTCCAAACAAGTCCCAGACTGTCCCAGACGGTCCCAGACTGTCCCAAACAAGTCCTAGACTGTCCCAAACTGTCGCAGACTGTTCCAAGCAAGTCCCAGACTGTCCAGGACTGTCCCAGGCTGTTCCAAACAAGTCGCAGACTGTCCCAGATTGTCCCAGACTGTTCCAAACAAGTCCCAGACTGTCCCAGATTGTCCCAGACTGTCCCAAACAAGTCCCAGACTGTCCCAGACTGTCTCAGACTGTTCCACGCAAGTCCCAGACTGTCCCAGACTGTTCCAAACAAGTCCCAGACGGTCCCAGACAGTCCCAGAAGGTCCCAGACGGTCCCAGACTGTCCCAAACAAGTCCTAGACTGTCCCAAACTGTCGCAGACTATTCCAAACAAGTCCCATACGGTCCCAAACTGACGCAGACTGTTCCAAACTAGTCCCAGACTGTCCCAGACAGTCCCAGACTGTTCCAGACAAGTCCCAGACTGTCCCAGACTGTCCCAGACTGTCGCAGACTGTTCCAAACAAGTCCCAGACTGTCCCAGATTGTCCCAGACTGTCCCAAACAAGTCCCAGACTGTCCCAGACTGTCTCAGACTGTTCCACGCAAGTCCCAGACTGTCCCAGACTGTTCCAAACAAGTCCCAGACGGTCCCAGACAGTCCCAGACTGTTCCAAACAAGTCCCAGACTGTCCCAGACTGTCCCAGACTGTTCCAAACAAGTCCCAGACTGTCCCAGACGGTCCCAGACTGTCCCAAACGTGTCCTAGACTGTCCCAGACGGTCCCAGACTGTCCAAAATATGTCCTAGACTGTCCCAAACTGTCGCAGACTGTTCCAAACAAGTCCCAGACGGTCCCAAACTGTTGCAGACTGTTCCAAACAAGTCCCAGACTCCCCCAGACTGTCCCAGGCTGTTCCAAACAAGTCCCAGACAGTCCCAGAAGGTCCCAGACGGTCCCAGACTGTCCCAAACAAGTCCTAGACTGTCCCAAACTGTCGCAGACTATTCCAAACAAGTCCCATACGGTCCCAAACTGACGCAGACTGTTCCAAACAAGTCCCAGACTACCCCAGACTGTCCCAGGCTGTTCCAAACAAGTCCTAGACTGTCCCAGACTGTCCCAGACTGTCCCAGACTGTTCCAAACAAGTGCCAGACGGTCCTAGACAGTCCCAGACTGTTCCAAACAAGTCCCACACTGTCCCAGACTGTTCCAAACAAGTCCCAGACTGTCCCAGACGGTCCCAGACTGTCCCAAACTTGTCCTAGACTGTCCCAGACGGTCCCAAACTGACGCAGACTGTTCCAAACAAGTCCCAGACTGTCCCAGACTGTCTCAGACTGTTCCAAACAAGTCCCAGACGGTCCCAGACAGTCCCAGACTGTTCCAAACAAGTCCCAGACTGTCCCAGACTGTCCCAGACTGTCCCAGACTGTTCCAAACAAGTCCCAGACTGTCCCAGACGGTCCCAGACTGTCCCAAACAAGTCCTAGACTGTCCCAAACTGTCGCAGACTGTTCCAAGCAAGTCCCAGACTGTCCAGGACTGTCCCAGGCTGTTCCAAACAAGTCGCAGACTGTCCCAGATTGTCCCAGACTGTTCCAAACAAGTCCCAGACTGTCCCAGATTGTCCCAGACTGTCCCAAACAAGTCCCAGACTGTCCCAGACTGTCTCAGACTGTTCCAAGCAAGTCCCAGACTGTCCCAGACTGTTCCAAACAAGTCCCAGACTGTCCCAGATTGTCCCAGACTGTCCCATACAAGTCCCAGACTGTCCCAGATTGTCCCAGACTGTTCCAAACAAGTCCCAGACTGTCCCAGATTGTCCCAGACTGTCCCAAACAAGTCCCAGACTGTCCCAGACTGTCGCAGACTGTTCCAAGCAAGTCCCAGACTGTCCAGGACTGTCCCAGGCTGTTCCAAACAAGTCGCAGACTGTCCCAGATTGTCCCAGACTGTTCCAAACAAGTCCCAGACTGTCCCAGATTGTCCCAGACTGTCCCAAACAAGTCCCAGACTGTCCCAGACTGTCTCAGACTGTTCCAAGCAAGTCCCAGACTGTCCCAGACTGTTCCAAACAAGTCCCAGACGGTCCCAGACTGTTCCAAACAAGTCCCAGACTGTCCCAGACGGTCCCAGACTGTCCCAAACGTGTCCTAGACTGTCCTAGACGGTCCCAGACTGTCCAAAATATGTCCTAGACTGTCCCAAACTGTCGCAGACTGTTCCAAACAAGTCCCAGACGGTCCCAAGCTGTTGCAGACTGTTCCAAAAAAGTCCCAGACTACCCCAGACTGTCCCAGGCTGTTCCAAATAAGTCCCAGACTGTCCCAGAAGGTCCCAGACGGTCCCAGACTGTCCCAAACAAGTCCTAGACTATCCCAGACTGTCCCAGACTGTCCCAGAGTGTTCTAAACAAGTCCCAGACGGTCCTAGACAGTCCCAGACTGTTCCAAACAAGTCCCAGACTGTCCCAGACTGTTCCAAACAAGTCCCAGACTGTCCCAGACGGTCCCAGACTGTCCCAAACTTGTCCTAGACTGTCCCAGACGATCCCAAACTGACGCAGACTGTTCCAAACAAGTCCCACACGGTCCCAGACAGTCTCAGACTGTTCCAAACAAGTCCCACACGGTCCCAGACAGTCCCAGACTGTTCCAAACAAGTCCCAGACTGTCCCAGACTGTCCTAGACTGTTCCAAACAAGTCCCAGACTGTCCCAGACGGTCCCAGACTGTCCCAAACAAGTCCTAGACTGTCCCAAACTGTCGCAGACTGTTCCAAGCAAGTCCCAGACTGTCCAGGACTGTCCCAGGCTGTTCCAAACAAGTCGCAGACTGTCCCAGATTGTCCCAGACTGTTCCAAACAAGTCCCAGACTGTCCCAGATTGTCCCAGACTGTCCCAAACAAGTCCCAGACTGTCCCAGACTGTCTCAGACTGTTCCACGCAAGTCCCAGACTGTCCCAGACTGTTCCAAACAAGTCCCAGACGGTCCCAGACAGTCCCAGAAGGTCCCAGACGGTCCCAGACTGTCCCAAACAAGTCCTAGACTGTCCCAAACTGTCGCAGACTATTCCAAACAAGTCCCATACGGTCCCAAACTGACGCAGACTGTTCCAAACTAGTCCCAGACTGTCCCAGACAGTCCCAGACTGTTCCAGACAAGTCCCAGACTGTCCCAGACTGTCCCAGACTGTCGCAGACTGTTCCAAACAAGTCCCAGACTGTCCCAGACTGTCCCAAACGTGTCCTAGACTGTCCCAGACGGTCCCAGACTGTCCCAAACAAGTCCTAGACTGTCCCAAACTGTCGCAGACTGTTCCAAACAAGTCCTAGACGGTCCCAAACTGTCGCAGACTGTTGCAAACAAGTCCCAGACGGTCCCAAACTGTCGCAGACTGTTCCAAACAAGTCCCAGACTACCCCAGACTGTACCAGGCTGTTCCAAACAAGTCCCAGACTGTCCCAGAAGGTCCCAGACGGTCCCAGACTGTCCCAAACAAGTCCCAGACTGTTCCAAACAAGTCCCAGACGGTCCCAGACAGTCCCAGACTGTTCCAAACAAGTCCCAGACTGTCCCAGACTGTTCCAAACAAGTCCCAGACTGTCCCAGACGGTCCCAGACTGTCCCAAACTTGTCCTAGACTGTCCCAGACGGTCCCAAACTGACGCAGACTGTTCCAAACAAGTCCCAGACTACCCCAGACTGTCCCAGGCTGTTCCAAACAAGTCCCAGACTGTCCCAGAAGGTCCCAGACGGTCCCAGACTGTCCCAAACAAGTCCTAGACTGTCCCAAACTGTCGCAGACTATTCCAAACAAGTCCCAGACTGTCCCAGACGGTCCCAGACTGTCCCAAACGTGTCCTAGACTGTCCCTGACGGTCCCAGACTGTCCAAAATATGTCCTAGACTGTCCCAAACTGTCGCAGACTGTTCCAAACAAGTCCCAGACGGTCCCAAACTGTTGCAGACTGTTCCAAACAAGTCCCAGACTACCCCAGACTGTCCCAGGCTGTTCCAAACAAGTCCCAGACAGTCCCAGAAGGACCCAGACGGTCCCAGACTGTCCCAAACAAGTCCTAGACTGTCCCAAACTGTCGCAGACTATTCCAAACAAGTCCCAGACGGTCCCAAACTGACGCAGACTGTTCCAAACAAGCCCCAGACTGTCCCGGACTGTCCCAAACAAGTCCCAGACGGTCCCAGACAGTCCCAGACTGTTCCAAACAAGTCCCAGACTGTCCCAGACTGTCCCAGACTGTTCCAGACTGTTCCAAACAAGTCCTAGACTGTCCCAGACTGTCCCAAACGTGTCCTAGACTGTCACAGACGGTCCCAGACTGTCCCAAACAAGTCCTAGACTGTCCCAAACTGTCGCAGACTGTTCCAAGCAAGTCCCAGACTGTCCCAGATTGTCCCAGACTGTCCCAAACAAGTCCCAGACTGTCCCAGACTGTCGCAGACTGTTCCAAGCAAGTCCCAGACTGTCCAGGACTGTCCCAGGCTGTTCCAAACAAGTCGCAGACTGTCCCAGATTGTCCCAGACTGTTCCAAACAAGTCCCAGACTGTCCCAGATTGTCCCAGACTGTCCCAAACAAGTCCCAGACTGTCCCAGACTGTCTCAGACTGTTCCAAGCAAGTCCCAGACTGTCCCAGACTGTTCCAAACAAGTCCCAGACGGTCCCAGACTGTTCCAAACAAGTCCCAGACTGTCCCAGACTGTCCCAGACTGTTCCAAACAAGTCCCAGACTGTCCCAGACGGTCCCAGACTGTCCCAAACGTGTCCTAGACTGTCCCAGACGGTCCCAGACTGTCCAAAATATGTCCTAGACTGTCCCAAACTGTCGCAGACTGTTCCAAACAAGTCCCAGACGGTCCCAAACTGTTGCAGACTGTTCCAAACAAGTCCCAGACTCCCCCAGACTGTCCCAGGCTGTTCCAAACAAGTCCCAGACAGTCCCAGAAGGTCCCAGACGGTCCCAGACTGTCCCAAACAAGTCCTAGACTGTCCCAAACTGTCGCAGACTATTCCAAACAAGTCCCATACGGTCCCAAACTGACGCAGACTGTTCCAAACAAGTCCCAGACTACCCCAGACTGTCCCAGGCTGTTCCAAACAAGTCCTAGACTGTCCCAGACTGTCCCAGACTGTCCCAGACTGTTCCAAACAAGTGCCAGACGGTCCTAGACAGTCCCAGACTGTTCCAAACAAGTCCCAGACTGTCCCAGACTGTTCCAAACAAGTCCCAGACTGTCCCAGACGGTCCCAGACTGTCCCAAACTTGTCCTAGACTGTCCCAGACGGTCCCAAACTGACGCAGACTGTTCCAAACAAGTCCCAGACTGTCCCAGACTGTCTCAGACTGTTCCAAACAAGTCCCAGACGGTCCCAGACAGTCCCAGACTGTTCCAAACAAGTCCCAGACTGTCCCAGACTGTCCCAGACTGTCCCAGACTGTTCCAAACAAGTCCCAGACTGTCCCAGACGGTCCCAGACTGTCCCAAACAAGTCCTAGACTGTCCCAAACTGTCGCAGACTGTTCCAAGCAAGTCCCAGACTGTCCAGGACTGTCCCAGGCTGTTCCAAACAAGTCGCAGACTGTCCCAGATTGTCCCAGACTGTTCCAAACAAGTCCTAGACTGTCCCAGATTGTCCCAGACTGTCCCAAACAAGTCCCAGACTGTCCCAGACTGTCTCAGACTGTTCCAAGCAAGTCCCAGACTGTCCCAGACTGTTCCAAACAAGTCCCAGACTGTCCCAGATTGTCCCAGACTGTCCCATACAAGTCCCAGACTGTCCCAGATTGTCCCAGACTGTTCCAAACAAGTCCCAGACTGTCCCAGATTGTCCCAGACTGTCCCAAACAAGTCCCAGACTGTCCCAGACTGTCGCAGACTGTTCCAAGCAAGTCCCAGACTGTCCAGGACTGTCCCAGGCTGTTCCAAACAAGTCGCAGACTGTCCCAGATTGTCCCAGACTGTTCCAAACAAGTCCCAGACTGTCCCAGATTGTCCCAGACTGTCCCAAACAAGTCCCAGACTGTCCCAGACTGTCTCAGACTGTTCCAAGCAAGTCCCAGACTGTCCCAGACTGTTCCAAACAAGTCCCAGACGGTCCCAGACTGTTCCAAACAAGTCCCAGACTGTCCCAGACGGTCCCAGACTGTCCCAAACGTGTCCTAGACTGTCCTAGACGGTCCCAGACTGTCCAAAATATGTCCTAGACTGTCCCAAACTGTCGCAGACTGTTCCAAACAAGTCCCAGACGGTCCCAAGCTGTTGCAGACTGTTCCAAAAAAGTCCCAGACTACCCCAGACTGTCCCAGGCTGTTCCAAATAAGTCCCAGACTGTCCCAGAAGGTCCCAGACGGTCCCAGACTGTCCCAAACAAGTCCTAGACTATCCCAGACTGTCCCAGACTGTCCCAGAGTGTTCTAAACAAGTCCCAGACGGTCCTAGACAGTCCCAGACTGTTCCAAACAAGTCCCAGACTGTCCCAGACTGTTCCAAACAAGTCCCAGACTGTCCCAGACGGTCCCAGACTGTCCCAAACTTGTCCTAGACTGTCCCAGACGATCCCAAACTGACGCAGACTGTTCCAAACAAGTCCCACACGGTCCCAGACAGTCTCAGACTGTTCCAAACAAGTCCCACACGGTCCCAGACAGTCCCAGACTGTTCCAAACAAGTCCCAGACTGTCCCAGACTGTCCTAGACTGTTCCAAACAAGTCCCAGACTGTCCCAGACGGTCCCAGACTGTCCCAAACAAGTCCTAGACTGTCCCAAACTGTCGCAGACTGTTCCAAGCAAGTCCCAGACTGTCCAGGACTGTCCCAGGCTGTTCCAAACAAGTCGCAGACTGTCCCAGATTGTCCCAGACTGTTCCAAACAAGTCCCAGACTGTCCCAGATTGTCCCAGACTGTCCCAAACAAGTCCCAGACTGTCCCAGACTGTCTCAGACTGTTCCACGCAAGTCCCAGACTGTCCCAGACTGTTCCAAACAAGTCCCAGACGGTCCCAGACAGTCCCAGAAGGTCCCAGACGGTCCCAGACTGTCCCAAACAAGTCCTAGACTGTCCCAAACTGTCGCAGACTATTCCAAACAAGTCCCATACGGTCCCAAACTGACGCAGACTGTTCCAAACTAGTCCCAGACTGTCCCAGACAGTCCCAGACTGTTCCAGACAAGTCCCAGACTGTCCCAGACTGTCCCAGACTGTCGCAGACTGTTCCAAACAAGTCCCAGACTGTCCCAGACTGTCCCAAACGTGTCCTAGACTGTCCCAGACGGTCCCAGACTGTCCCAAACAAGTCCTAGACTGTCCCAAACTGTCGCAGACTGTTCCAAACAAGTCCTAGACGGTCCCAAACTGTCGCAGACTGTTGCAAACAAGTCCCAGACGGTCCCAAACTGTCGCAGACTGTTCCAAACAAGTCCCAGACTACCCCAGACTGTACCAGGCTGTTCCAAACAAGTCCCAGACTGTCCCAGAAGGTCCCAGACGGTCCCAGACTGTCCCAAACAAGTCCCAGACTGTTCCAAACAAGTCCCAGACGGTCCCAGACAGTCCCAGACTGTTCCAAACAAGTCCCAGACTGTCCCAGACTGTTCCAAACAAGTCCCAGACTGTCCCAGACGGTCCCAGACTGTCCCAAACTTGTCCTAGACTGTCCCAGACGGTCCCAAACTGACGCAGACTGTTCCAAACAAGTCCCAGACTACCCCAGACTGTCCCAGGCTGTTCCAAACAAGTCCCAGACTGTCCCAGAAGGTCCCAGACGGTCCCAGACTGTCCCAAACAAGTCCTAGACTGTCCCAAACTGTCGCAGACTATTCCAAACAAGTCCCAGACTGTCCCAGACGGTCCCAGACTGTCCCAAACGTGTCCTAGACTGTCCCTGACGGTCCCAGACTGTCCAAAATATGTCCTAGACTGTCCCAAACTGTCGCAGACTGTTCCAAACAAGTCCCAGACGGTCCCAAACTGTTGCAGACTGTTCCAAACAAGTCCCAGACTACCCCAGACTGTCCCAGGCTGTTCCAAACAAGTCCCAGACAGTCCCAGAAGGACCCAGACGGTCCCAGACTGTCCCAAACAAGTCCTAGACTGTCCCAAACTGTCGCAGACTATTCCAAACAAGTCCCAGACGGTCCCAAACTGACGCAGACTGTTCCAAACAAGCCCCAGACTGTCCCGGACTGTCCCAAACAAGTCCCAGACGGTCCCAGACAGTCCCAGACTGTTCCAAACAAGTCCCAGACTGTCCCAGACTGTCCCAGACTGTTCCAGACTGTTCCAAACAAGTCCTAGACTGTCCCAGACTGTCCCAAACGTGTCCTAGACTGTCACAGACGGTCCCAGACTGTCCCAAACAAGTCCTAGACTGTCCCAAACTGTCGCAGACTGTTCCAAGCAAGTCCCAGACTGTCCCAGATTGTCCCAGACTGTCCCAAACAAGTCCCAGACTGTCCCAGACTGTCGCAGACTGTTCCAAGCAAGTCCCAGACTGTCCAGGACTGTCCCAGGCTGTTCCAAACAAGTCGCAGACTGTCCCAGATTGTCCCAGACTGTTCCAAACAAGTCCCAGACTGTCCCAGATTGTCCCAGACTGTCCCAAACAAGTCCCAGACTGTCCCAGACTGTCTCAGACTGTTCCAAGCAAGTCCCAGACTGTCCCAGACTGTTCCAAACAAGTCCCAGACGGTCCCAGACTGTTCCAAACAAGTCCCAGACTGTCCCAGACTGTCCCAGACTGTTCCAAACAAGTCCCAGACTGTCCCAGACGGTCCCAGACTGTCCCAAACGTGTCCTAGACTGTCCCAGACGGTCCCAGACTGTCCAAAATATGTCCTAGACTGTCCCAAACTGTCGCAGACTGTTCCAAACAAGTCCCAGACGGTCCCAAACTGTTGCAGACTGTTCCAAACAAGTCCCAGACTCCCCCAGACTGTCCCAGGCTGTTCCAAACAAGTCCCAGACAGTCCCAGAAGGTCCCAGACGGTCCCAGACTGTCCCAAACAAGTCCTAGACTGTCCCAAACTGTCGCAGACTATTCCAAACAAGTCCCATACGGTCCCAAACTGACGCAGACTGTTCCAAACAAGTCCCAGACTACCCCAGACTGTCCCAGGCTGTTCCAAACAAGTCCTAGACTGTCCCAGACTGTCCCAGACTGTCCCAGACTGTTCCAAACAAGTGCCAGACGGTCCTAGACAGTCCCAGACTGTTCCAAACAAGTCCCAGACTGTCCCAGACTGTTCCAAACAAGTCCCAGACTGTCCCAGACGGTCCCAGACTGTCCCAAACTTGTCCTAGACTGTCCCAGACGGTCCCAAACTGACGCAGACTGTTCCAAACAAGTCCCAGACTGTCCCAGACTGTCTCAGACTGTTCCAAACAAGTCCCAGACGGTCCCAGACAGTCCCAGACTGTTCCAAACAAGTCCCAGACTGTCCCAGACTGTCCCAGACTGTCCCAGACTGTTCCAAACAAGTCCCAGACTGTCCCAGACGGTCCCAGACTGTCCCAAACAAGTCCTAGACTGTCCCAAACTGTCGCAGACTGTTCCAAGCAAGTCCCAGACTGTCCAGGACTGTCCCAGGCTGTTCCAAACAAGTCGCAGACTGTCCCAGATTGTCCCAGACTGTTCCAAACAAGTCCTAGACTGTCCCAGATTGTCCCAGACTGTCCCAAACAAGTCCCAGACTGTCCCAGACTGTCTCAGACTGTTCCAAGCAAGTCCCAGACTGTCCCAGACTGTTCCAAACAAGTCCCAGACTGTCCCAGATTGTCCCAGACTGTCCCATACAAGTCCCAGACTGTCCCAGATTGTCCCAGACTGTTCCAAACAAGTCCCAGACTGTCCCAGATTGTCCCAGACTGTCCCAAACAAGTCCCAGACTGTCCCAGACTGTCGCAGACTGTTCCAAGCAAGTCCCAGACTGTCCAGGACTGTCCCAGGCTGTTCCAAACAAGTCGCAGACTGTCCCAGATTGTCCCAGACTGTTCCAAACAAGTCCCAGACTGTCCCAGATTGTCCCAGACTGTCCCAAACAAGTCCCAGACTGTCCCAGACTGTCTCAGACTGTTCCAAGCAAGTCCCAGACTGTCCCAGACTGTTCCAAACAAGTCCCAGACGGTCCCAGACTGTTCCAAACAAGTCCCAGACTGTCCCAGACGGTCCCAGACTGTCCCAAACGTGTCCTAGACTGTCCTAGACGGTCCCAGACTGTCCAAAATATGTCCTAGACTGTCCCAAACTGTCGCAGACTGTTCCAAACAAGTCCCAGACGGTCCCAAGCTGTTGCAGACTGTTCCAAAAAAGTCCCAGACTACCCCAGACTGTCCCAGGCTGTTCCAAATAAGTCCCAGACTGTCCCAGAAGGTCCCAGACGGTCCCAGACTGTCCCAAACAAGTCCTAGACTATCCCAGACTGTCCCAGACTGTCCCAGAGTGTTCTAAACAAGTCCCAGACGGTCCTAGACAGTCCCAGACTGTTCCAAACAAGTCCCAGACTGTCCCAGACTGTTCCAAACAAGTCCCAGACTGTCCCAGACGGTCCCAGACTGTCCCAAACTTGTCCTAGACTGTCCCAGACGATCCCAAACTGACGCAGACTGTTCCAAACAAGTCCCACACGGTCCCAGACAGTCTCAGACTGTTCCAAACAAGTCCCACACGGTCCCAGACAGTCCCAGACTGTTCCAAACAAGTCCCAGACTGTCCCAGACTGTCCTAGACTGTTCCAAACAAGTCCCAGACTGTCCCAGACGGTCCCAGACTGTCCCAAACAAGTCCTAGACTGTCCCAAACTGTCGCAGACTGTTCCAAGCAAGTCCCAGACTGTCCAGGACTGTCCCAGGCTGTTCCAAACAAGTCGCAGACTGTCCCAGATTGTCCCAGACTGTTCCAAACAAGTCCCAGACTGTCCCAGATTGTCCCAGACTGTCCCAAACAAGTCCCAGACTGTCCCAGACTGTCTCAGACTGTTCCACGCAAGTCCCAGACTGTCCCAGACTGTTCCAAACAAGTCCCAGACGGTCCCAGACAGTCCCAGAAGGTCCCAGACGGTCCCAGACTGTCCCAAACAAGTCCTAGACTGTCCCAAACTGTCGCAGACTATTCCAAACAAGTCCCATACGGTCCCAAACTGACGCAGACTGTTCCAAACTAGTCCCAGACTGTCCCAGACAGTCCCAGACTGTTCCAGACAAGTCCCAGACTGTCCCAGACTGTCCCAGACTGTCGCAGACTGTTCCAAACAAGTCCCAGACTGTCCCAGACTGTCCCAAACGTGTCCTAGACTGTCCCAGACGGTCCCAGACTGTCCCAAACAAGTCCTAGACTGTCCCAAACTGTCGCAGACTGTTCCAAACAAGTCCTAGACGGTCCCAAACTGTCGCAGACTGTTGCAAACAAGTCCCAGACGGTCCCAAACTGTCGCAGACTGTTCCAAACAAGTCCCAGACTACCCCAGACTGTACCAGGCTGTTCCAAACAAGTCCCAGACTGTCCCAGAAGGTCCCAGACGGTCCCAGACTGTCCCAAACAAGTCCCAGACTGTTCCAAACAAGTCCCAGACGGTCCCAGACAGTCCCAGACTGTTCCAAACAAGTCCCAGACTGTCCCAGACTGTTCCAAACAAGTCCCAGACTGTCCCAGACGGTCCCAGACTGTCCCAAACTTGTCCTAGACTGTCCCAGACGGTCCCAAACTGACGCAGACTGTTCCAAACAAGTCCCAGACTACCCCAGACTGTCCCAGGCTGTTCCAAACAAGTCCCAGACTGTCCCAGAAGGTCCCAGACGGTCCCAGACTGTCCCAAACAAGTCCTAGACTGTCCCAAACTGTCGCAGACTATTCCAAACAAGTCCCAGACTGTCCCAGACGGTCCCAGACTGTCCCAAACGTGTCCTAGACTGTCCCTGACGGTCCCAGACTGTCCAAAATATGTCCTAGACTGTCCCAAACTGTCGCAGACTGTTCCAAACAAGTCCCAGACGGTCCCAAACTGTTGCAGACTGTTCCAAACAAGTCCCAGACTACCCCAGACTGTCCCAGGCTGTTCCAAACAAGTCCCAGACAGTCCCAGAAGGACCCAGACGGTCCCAGACTGTCCCAAACAAGTCCTAGACTGTCCCAAACTGTCGCAGACTATTCCAAACAAGTCCCAGACGGTCCCAAACTGACGCAGACTGTTCCAAACAAGCCCCAGACTGTCCCGGACTGTCCCAGACTGTTCCAAACAAGTCCCAGACTGTCCCAGACTGTCCCAGACTGTTCCAGACTGTTCCAAACAAGTCCTAGACTGTCCCAGACTGTCCCAAACGTGTCCTAGACTGTCACAGACGGTCCCAGACTGTCCCAAACAAGTCCTAGACTGTCCCAAACTGTCGCAGACTGTTCCAAGCAAGTCCCAGACTGTCCCAGATTGTCCCAGACTGTCCCAAACAAGTCCCAGACTGTCCCAGACTGTCGCAGACTGTTCCAAGCAAGTCCCAGACTGTCCAGGACTGTCCCAGGCTGTTCCAAACAAGTCGCAGACTGTCCCAGATTGTCCCAGACTGTTCCAAACAAGTCCCAGACTGTCCCAGATTGTCCCAGACTGTCCCAAACAAGTCCCAGACTGTCCCAGACTGTCTCAGACTGTTCCAAGCAAGTCCCAGACTGTCCCAGACTGTTCCAAACAAGTCCCAGACGGTCCCAGACTGTTCCAAACAAGTCCCAGACTGTCCCAGACTGTCCCAGACTGTTCCAAACAAGTCCCAGACTGTCCCAGACGGTCCCAGACTGTCCCAAACGTGTCCTAGACTGTCCCAGACGGTCCCAGACTGTCCAAAATATGTCCTAGACTGTCCCAAACTGTCGCAGACTGTTCCAAACAAGTCCCAGACGGTCCCAAGCTGTTGCAGACTGTTCCAAACAAGTCCCAGACTATCCCAGACTGTCCCAGGCTGTTCCAAATAAGTCCCAGACTGTCCCAGAAGGTCCCAGACGGTCCCAGACTGTCCCAAACAAGTCCTAGACTGTCCCAGACTGTCCCAGACTGTCCCAGAGTGTTCTAAACAAGTCCCAGACGGTCCTAGACAGTCCCAGACTGTTCCAAACAAGTCCCAGACTGTCCCAGACTGTTCCAAACAAGTCCCAGACTGTCCCAGACGGTCCCAGACTGTCCCAAACTTGTCCTAGACTGTCCCAGACGGTCCCAAACTGACGCAGACTGTTCCAAACAAGTCCCACACGGTCCCAGACAGTCTCAGACTGTTCCAAACAAGTCCCACACGGTCCCAGACAGTCCCAGACTGTTCCAAACAAGTCCCAGACTGTCCCAGACTGTCCCAGACTGTTCCAAACAAGTCCCAGACTGTCCCAGACGGTCCCAGACTGTCCCAAACAAGTCCTAGACTGTCCCAAACTGTCGCAGACTGTTCCAAGCAAGTCCCAGACTGTCCAGGACTGTCCCAGGCTGTTCCAAACAAGTCGCAGACTGTCCCAGATTGTCCCAGACTGTTCCAAACAAGTCCCAGACTGTCCCAGACTGTCCCAGACTGTCCCAGACTGTTCCAAACAAGTCCCAGACTGTCCCAGACGGTCCCAGACTGTCCCAAACGTGTCCTAGACTGTCCCAGACGGTCCCAGACTGTTCCAAACAAGTCCCAGACTGTCCCAGAAGGTCCCAGACGGTCCCAGACTGTCCCAAACAAGTCCTAGACTGTCCCAAACTGTCGCAGACTATTCCAAACAAGTCCCATACGGTCCCAAACTGACGCAGACTGTTCCAAACAAGTCCCAGACTGTCCCAGACTGTCCCAAACAAGTCCCAGACGGTCCCAGACAGTCCCAGACTGTTCCAAACAAGTCCCAGACGGTCCCAGACAGTCCCAGACTGTTCCAAACAAGTCCCAGACTGTCCCAAACTGTCGCAGACTGTTCCAAACAAGTCCCAGACTGTCCCAAACAAGTCCCAGACGGTCCCAGACAGTCCCAGACTGTCCCAGACGGTCCCAGACTGTCCCAAACTTGTCCTAGACTGTCCCAGACGGTCCCAAACTGACGCAGACTGTTCCAAACAAGTCCCAGACTGTCCCAGACTGTCTGAGACTGTTCCAAACAAGTCCCAGACGGTCCCAGACAGTCCCAGACTGTTCCAAACAAGTCCCAGACTGTCCCAGACTGTCCCAGACTGTCCCAGACTGTTCCAAACAAGTCCCAGACTGTCCCAGACGGTCCCAGACTGTCCCAAACAAGTCCTAGACTGTCCCAAACTGTCGCAGACTGTTCCAAGCAAGTCCCAGACTGTCCCAAACTGTCGCAGACTGTTCCAAACAAGTCCCAGACTGTCCCAGAAGTTCCCAGGCTGTTCCAAACAAGTCCCAGACTGTCCCAGATTGTCCCAGACTGTCCCAGAAGGTCCCAGACGGTCCCAGACTGTCCAAAACATGTCCTAGACTGTCCCAAACTGTCGCAGACTGTTGCAAACACGTCCCAGACGGTCTCAAACTGTCGCAGACTATACCAAACAAGTCCCAGACGGTCCCAAACTGTCGCAGACTGTTCCAAACAAGTCCCAGACTACCGCAGACTGTCCCAGGCTGTTCCAAACAAGTCCCAGACTGTCCCAGAAGGTCCCAGACGGTCCCGGACTGTCCCAAACAAGTCCTAGACTGTCCCAAACTGTCGCAGACTATTCCAAACAAGTCCCAGACGGTCCCAAACTGACGCAGACTGTTCCAAACAAGTCCCAGACTGTCCCAGACTGTCCCAGACTGTCCCAGACTGTTCCAAACAAGTCCCAGACTGTCCCTGACGGTCACAGACTGTCCCAAACGTGTCCTAGACTGTCCCAGACGGTCCCAAAATGACGCAGACTGTTCCAAACAAGTCCCAGACTGTCCCAGACTGTCCCAGACTGTTCCAAACAAGTCCCAGACGGTCCCAGACAGTCCCAGACTGTTCCAAACAAGTCCCAGACTGTCCCAGACTGTCCCAGACTGTCCCAGACTGTTCCAAACAAGTCCCAGACGGTCCCAGACAGTCCCAGACTGTTCCAAACAAGTCCCAGACTGTCCCAGACTGTTCCAAACAAGTCCCAGACTGTCCCAGACGGTCCCAGACTGTCCCAAACTTGTCCTAGACTGTCCCAGACGGTCCCAAACTGACGCAGACTGTTCCAAACAAGTCCCAGACTACCCCAGACTGTCCCAGGCTGTTCCAAACAAGTCCCAGACTGTCCCAGAAGGTCCCAGACGGTCCCAGACTGTCCAAAACATGTCCTAGACTGTCCCAAACTGTCGCAGACTGTTGCAAACAAGTCCCAGACGGTCCCAAACTGTCGCAGACTATACCAAACAAGTCCCAGACGGTCCCAAACTGTCGCAGACTGTTCCAAACAAGTCCCAGACTACCGCAGACTGTCCCAGGCTGTTCCAAACAAGTCCCAGACTGTCCCAGAAGGTCCCAGACGGTCCCGGACTGTCCCAAACAAGTCCTAGACTGTCCCAAACTGTCGCAGACTATTCCAAACAAGTCCCAGACGGTCCCAAACTGACGCAGACTGTTCCAAACAAGTCCCAGACTGTCCCAGACTGTCCCAGACTGTTCCAAACAAGTCCCAGACTGTCCCTGACGGTCACAGACTGTCCCAAACGTGTCCTAGACTGTCCCAGACGGTCCCAAAATGACGCAGACTGTTCCAAACAAGTCCCAGACTGTCCCAGACTGTCCCAGACTGTTCCAAACAAGTCCCAGACGGTCCCAGACAGTCCCAGACTGTTCCAAACAAGTCCCAGACTGTCCCAGACTGTCCCAGACTGTCCCAGACTGTTCCAAACAAGTCCCAGACTGTCCCAGACGGTCCCAGACGGTCCCAGACTGTCCCAAACAAGTCCTAGACTGTCACAGACTGTCCCAGACGGTCCCAGACTGTTCCAAACAAGTCCCAGACTGTCCCAGACGGTCCTAGGCTGTCCCAAACGTGTCCTAGACTGTCCCAGACGGTCCCAGACTGTCCCAAACAAGTCCTAGACTGTCCCAAACTGTCGCAGACTGTTCCAAGCAAGTCCCAGACTGTCCCAGACGGTCCTAGGCTGTCCCAAACGTGTCCTAGACTGTCCCAGACGGTCCCAGACTGTTCCAAACAAGTCCCAGACTGTCCCAGACTGTCCCAGACTGTCCCAAACAAGTCCTAGACTGTCACAGACTGTCCCAGACGGTCCCAGACTGTTCCAAACAAGTCCCAGACTGTCCCAGACGGTCCTAGGCTGTCCCAAACGTGTCCTAGACTGTCCCAGACGGTCCCAGACTGTCCCAAACAAGTCCTAGACTGTCACAGACTGTCCCAGACGGTCCCAGACTGTTCCAAACAAGTCCCAGACTGTCCCAGACGGTCCTAGGCTGTCCCAAACGTGTCCTAGACTGTCCCAGACGGTCCCAGACTGTCCCAAACTTGTCCTAGACTGTCCCAGACGGTCCCAAACTGACGCAGACTGTTCCAAACAAGTCCCAGACTGTCCCAGACTGTCTCAGACTGTTCCAAACAAGTCCCAGACGGTCCCAGACAGTCCCAGACTGTTCCAAACAAGTCCCAGACTGTCCCAGACTGTCCCAGACTGTCCCAGACTGTCCCAAACAAGTCCCAGACTGTCTCAGACTGTTCCAAGCAAGTCCCAGACTGTCCCAGACTGTTCCAAACAAGTCCCAGACTGTCCCAGATTGTCCCAGACTGTCCCATACAAGTCCCAGACTGTCCCAGATTGTCCCAGACTGTTCCAAACAAGTCCCAGACTGTCCCAGATTGCCCCAGACTGTCCCAAACAGTCCCAGACTGTCCCAGACTGTCGCAGACTGTTCCAAGCAAGTCCCAGACTGTCCAGGACTGTCCCAGGCTGTTCCAAACAAGTCGCAGACTGTCCCAGATTGTCCCAGACTGTTCCAAACAAGTCCCAGACTGTCCCAGATTGTCCCAGACTGTCCCAAACAAGTCCCAGACTGTCCCAGACTGTCTCAGACTGTTCCAAGCAAGTCCCAGACTGTCCCAGACTGTTCCAAACAAGTCCCAGACGGTCCCAGACTGTTCCAAACAAGTCCCAGACTGTCCCAGACGGTCCCAGACTGTCCCAAACGTGTCCTAGACTGTCCCAGACGGTCCCAGACTGTCCAAAATATGTCCTAGACTGTCCCAAACTGTCGCAGACTGTTCCAAACAAGTCCCAGATGGTCCCAAGCTGTTGCAGACTGTTCCAAAAAAGTCCCAGACTACCCCAGACTGTCCCAGGCTGTTCCAAATAAGTCCCAGACTGTCCCAGAAGGTCCCAGACGGTCCCAGACTGTCCCAAACAAGTCCTAGACTATCCCAGACTGTCCCAGACTGTCCCAGAGTGTTCTAAACAAGTCCCAGACGGTCCTAGACAGTCCCAGACTGTTCCAAACAAGTCCCAGACTGTCCCAGACTGTTCCAAACAAGTCCCAGACTGTCCCAGACGGTCCCAGACTGTCCCAAATTTGTCCTAGACTGTCCCAGACGATCCCAAACTGACGCAGACTGTTCCAAACAAGTCCCACACGGTCCCAGACAGTCTCAGACTGTTCCAAACAAGTCCCACACGGTCCCAGACAGTCCCAGACTGTTCCAAACAAGTCCCAGACTGCCCCAGACTGTCCTAGACTGTTCCAAACAAGTCCCAGACTGTCCCAGACGGTCCCAGACTGTCCCAAACAAGTCCTAGACTGTCCCAAACTGTCGCAGACTGTTCCAAGCAAGTCCCAGACTGTCCAGGACTGTCCCAGGCTGTTCCAAACAAGTCGCAGACTGTCCCAGATTGTCCCAGACTGTTCCAAACAAGTCCCAGACTGTCCCAGATTGTCCCAGACTGTCCCAAACAAGTCCCAGACTGTCCCAGACTGTCTCAGACTGTTCCACGCAAGTCCCAGACTGTCCCAGACTGTTCCAAACAAGTCCCAGACGGTCCCAGACAGTCCCAGACTGTTCCAAACAAGTCCCAGACTGTCCCAGACTGTCCCAGACTGTTCCAAACAAGTCCCAGACTGTCCCAGACGGTCCCAGACTGTCCCAAACGTGTCCTAGACTGTCCCAGACGGTCCCAGACTGTCCAAAATATGTCCTAGACTGTCCCAAACTGTCGCAGACTGTTCCAAACAAGTCCCAGACGGTCCCAAACTGTTGCAGACTGTTCCAAACAAGTCCCAGACTCCCCCAGACTGTCCCAGGCTGTTCCAAACAAGTCCCAGACAGTCCCAGAAGGTCCCAGACGGTCCCAGACTGTCCCAAACAAGTCCTAGACTGTCCCAAACTGTCGCAGACTATTCCAAACAAGTCCCATACGGTCCCAAACTGACGCAGACTGTTCCAAACAAGTCCCAGACTACCCCAGACTGTCCCAGGCTGTTCCAAACAAGTCCTAGACTGTCCCAGACTGTCCCAGACTGTCCCAGACTGTTCCAAACAAGTGCCAGACGGTCCTAGACAGTCCCAGACTGTTCCAAACAAGTCCCAGACTGTCCCAGACTGTTCCAAACAAGTCCCAGACTGTCCCAGACGGTCCCAGACTGTCCCAAACTTGTCCTAGACTGTCCCAGACGGTCCCAAACTGACGCAGACTGTTCCAAACAAGTCCCAGACTGTCCCAGACTGTCTCAGACTGTTCCAAACAAGTCCCAGACGGTCCCAGACAGTCCCAGACTGTTCCAAACAAGTCCCAGACTGTCCCAGACTGTCCCAGACTGTCCCAGACTGTTCCAAACAAGTCCCAGACTGTCCCAGACGGTCCCAGACTGTCCCAAACAAGTCCTAGACTGTCCCAAACTGTCGCAGACTGTTCCAAGCAAGTCCCAGACTGTCCAGGACTGTCCCAGGCTGTTCCAAACAAGTCGCAGACTGTCCCAGATTGTCCCAGACTGTTCCAAACAAGTCCCAGACTGTCCCAGATTGTCCCAGACTGTCCCAAACAAGTCCCAGACTGTCCCAGACTGTCTCAGACTGTTCCAAGCAAGTCCCAGACTGTCCCAGACTGTTCCAAACAAGTCCCAGACTGTCCCAGATTGTCCCAGACTGTCCCATACAAGTCCCAGACTGTCCCAGATTGTCCCAGACTGTTCCAAACAAGTCCCAGACTGTCCCAGATTGTCCCAGACTGTCCCAAACAAGTCCCAGACTGTCCCAGACTGTCGCAGACTGTTCCAAGCAAGTCCCAGACTGTCCAGGACTGTCCCAGGCTGTTCCAAACAAGTCGCAGACTGTCCTAGACAGTCCCAGACTGTTCCAAACAAGTCCCAGACTGTCCCAGACTGTTCCAAACAAGTCCCAGACTGTCCCAGACGGTCCCAGACTGTCCCAAATTTGTCCTAGACTGTCCCAGACGATCCCAAACTGACGCAGACTGTTCCAAACAAGTCCCACACGGTCCCAGACAGTCTCAGACTGTTCCAAACAAGTCCCACACGGTCCCAGACAGTCCCAGACTGTTCCAAACAAGTCCCAGACTGCCCCAGACTGTCCTAGACTGTTCCAAACAAGTCCCAGACTGTCCCAGACGGTCCCAGACTGTCCCAAACAAGTCCTAGACTGTCCCAAACTGTCGCAGACTGTTCCAAGCAAGTCCCAGACTGTCCAGGACTGTCCCAGGCTGTTCCAAACAAGTCGCAGACTGTCCCAGATTGTCCCAGACTGTTCCAAACAAGTCCCAGACTGTCCCAGATTGTCCCAGACTGTCCCAAACAAGTCCCAGACTGTCCCAGACTGTCTCAGACTGTTCCACGCAAGTCCCAGACTGTCCCAGACTGTTCCAAACAAGTCCCAGACGGTCCCAGACAGTCCCAGACTGTTCCAAACAAGTCCCAGACTGTCCCAGACTGTCCCAGACTGTTCCAAACAAGTCCCAGACTGTCCCAGACGGTCCCAGACTGTCCCAAACGTGTCCTAGACTGTCCCAGACGGTCCCAGACTGTCCAAAATATGTCCTAGACTGTCCCAAACTGTCGCAGACTGTTCCAAACAAGTCCCAGACGGTCCCAAACTGTTGCAGACTGTTCCAAACAAGTCCCAGACTCCCCCAGACTGTCCCAGGCTGTTCCAAACAAGTCCCAGACAGTCCCAGAAGGTCCCAGACGGTCCCAGACTGTCCCAAACAAGTCCTAGACTGTCCCAAACTGTCGCAGACTATTCCAAACAAGTCCCATACGGTCCCAAACTGACGCAGACTGTTCCAAACAAGTCCCAGACTACCCCAGACTGTCCCAGGCTGTTCCAAACAAGTCCTAGACTGTCCCAGACTGTCCCAGACTGTCCCAGACTGTTCCAAACAAGTGCCAGACGGTCCTAGACAGTCCCAGACTGTTCCAAACAAGTCCCAGACTGTCCCAGACTGTTCCAAACAAGTCCCAGACTGTCCCAGACGGTCCCAGACTGTCCCAAACTTGTCCTAGACTGTCCCAGACGGTCCCAAACTGACGCAGACTGTTCCAAACAAGTCCCAGACTGTCCCAGACTGTCTCAGACTGTTCCAAACAAGTCCCAGACGGTCCCAGACAGTCCCAGACTGTTCCAAACAAGTCCCAGACTGTCCCAGACTGTCCCAGACTGTCCCAGACTGTTCCAAACAAGTCCCAGACTGTCCCAGACGGTCCCAGACTGTCCCAAACAAGTCCTAGACTGTCCCAAACTGTCGCAGACTGTTCCAAGCAAGTCCCAGACTGTCCAGGACTGTCCCAGGCTGTTCCAAACAAGTCGCAGACTGTCCCAGATTGTCCCAGACTGTTCCAAACAAGTCCCAGACTGTCCCAGATTGTCCCAGACTGTCCCAAACAAGTCCCAGACTGTCCCAGACTGTCTCAGACTGTTCCAAGCAAGTCCCAGACTGTCCCAGACTGTTCCAAACAAGTCCCAGACTGTCCCAGATTGTCCCAGACTGTCCCATACAAGTCCCAGACTGTCCCAGATTGTCCCAGACTGTTCCAAACAAGTCCCAGACTGTCCCAGATTGTCCCAGACTGTCCCAAACAAGTCCCAGACTGTCCCAGACTGTCGCAGACTGTTCCAAGCAAGTCCCAGACTGTCCAGGACTGTCCCAGGCTGTTCCAAACAAGTCGCAGACTGTCCCAGATTGTCCCAGACTGTTCCAAACAAGTCCCAGACTGTCCCAGATTGTCCCAGACTGTCCCAAACAAGTCCCAGACTGTCCCAGACTGTCTCAGACTGTTCCAAGCAAGTCCCAGACTGTCCCAGACTGTTCCAAACAAGTCCCAGACGGTCCCAGACTGTTCCAAACAAGTCCCAGACTGTCCCAGACGGTCCCAGACTGTCCCAAACGTGTCCTAGACTGTCCTAGACGGTCCCAGACTGTCCAAAATATGTCCTAGACTGTCCCAAACTGTCGCAGACTGTTCCAAACAAGTCCCAGACGGTCCCAAGCTGTTGCAGACTGTTCCAAAAAAGTCCCAGACTACCCCAGACTGTCCCAGGCTGTTCCAAATAAGTCCCAGACTGTCCCAGAAGGTCCCAGACGGTCCCAGACTGTCCCAAACAAGTCCTAGACTATCCCAGACTGTCCCAGACTGTCCCAGAGTGTTCTAAACAAGTCCCAGACGGTCCTAGACAGTCCCAGACTGTTCCAAACAAGTCCCAGACTGTCCCAGACTGTTCCAAACAAGTCCCAGACTGTCCCAGACGGTCCCAGACTGTCCCAAACTTGTCCTAGACTGTCCCAGACGATCCCAAACTGACGCAGACTGTTCCAAACAAGTCCCACACGGTCCCAGACAGTCTCAGACTGTTCCAAACAAGTCCCACACGGTCCCAGACAGTCCCAGACTGTTCCAAACAAGTCCCAGACTGTCCCAAACTGTCCTAGACTGTTCCAAACAAGTCCCAGACTGTCCCAGACGGTCCCAGACTGTCCCAAACAAGTCCTAGACTGTCCCAAACTGTCGCAGACTGTTCCAAGCAAGTCCCAGACTGTCCAGGACTGTCCCAGGCTGTTCCAAACAAGTCGCAGACTGTCCCAGATTGTCCCAGACTGTTCCAAACAAGTCCCAGACTGTCCCAGATTGTCCCAGACTGTCCCAAACAAGTCCCAGACTGTCCCAGACTGTCTCAGACTGTTCCAAGCAAGTCCCAGACTGTCCCAGACTGTTCCAAACAAGTCCCAGACTGTCCCAGATTGTCCCAGACTGTCCCATACAAGTCCCAGACTGTCCCAGATTGTCCCAGACTGTTCCAAACAAGTCCCAGACTGTCCCAGATTGTCCCAGACTGTCCCAAACAAGTCCCAGACTGTCCCAGACTGTCGCAGACTGTTCCAAGCAAGTCCCAGACTGTCCAGGACTGTCCCAGGCTGTTCCAAACAAGTCGCAGACTGTCCCAGATTGTCCCAGACTGTTCCAAACAAGTCCCAGACTGTCCCAGATTGTCCCAGACTGTCCCAAACAAGTCCCAGACTGTCCCAGACTGTCTCAGACTGTTCCAAGCAAGTCCCAGACTGTCCCAGACTGTTCCAAACAAGTCCCAGACGGTCCCAGACTGTTCCAAACAAGTCCCAGACTGTCCCAGACGGTCCCAGACTGTCCCAAACGTGTCCTAGACTGTCCTAGACGGTCCCAGACTGTCCAAAATATGTCCTAGACTGTCCCAAACTGTCGCAGACTGTTCCAAACAAGTCCCAGACGGTCCCAAGCTGTTGCAGACTGTTCCAAAAAAGTCCCAGACTACCCCAGACTGTCCCAGGCTGTTCCAAATAAGTCCCAGACTGTCCCAGAAGGTCCCAGACGGTCCCAGACTGTCCCAAACAAGTCCTAGACTATCCCAGACTGTCCCAGACTGTCCCAGAGTGTTCTAAACAAGTCCCAGACGGTCCTAGACAGTCCCAGACTGTTCCAAACAAGTCCCAGACTGTCCCAGACTGTTCCAAACAAGTCCCAGACTGTCCCAGACGGTCCCAGACTGTCCCAAACTTGTCCTAGACTGTCCCAGACGATCCCAAACTGACGCAGACTGTTCCAAACAAGTCCCACACGGTCCCAGACAGTCTCAGACTGTTCCAAACAAGTCCCACACGGTCCCAGACAGTCCCAGACTGTTCCAAACAAGTCCCAGACTGTCCCAGACTGTCCTAGACTGTTCCAAACAAGTCCCAGACTGTCCCAGACGGTCCCAGACTGTCCCAAACAAGTCCTAGACTGTCCCAAACTGTCGCAGACTGTTCCAAGCAAGTCCCAGACTGTCCAGGACTGTCCCAGGCTGTTCCAAACAAGTCGCAGACTGTCCCAGATTGTCCCAGACTGTTCCAAACAAGTCCCAGACTGTCCCAGATTGTCCCAGACTGTCCCAAACAAGTCCCAGACTGTCCCAGACTGTCTCAGACTGTTCCACGCAAGTCCCAGACTGTCCCAGACTGTTCCAAACAAGTCCCAGACGGTCCCAGACAGTCCCAGAAGGTCCCAGACGGTCCCAGACTGTCCCAAACAAGTCCTAGACTGTCCCAAACTGTCGCAGACTATTCCAAACAAGTCCCATACGGTCCCAAACTGACGCAGACTGTTCCAAACTAGTCCCAGACTGTCCCAGACAGTCCCAGACTGTTCCAGACAAGTCCCAGACTGTCCCAGACTGTCCCAGACTGTCGCAGACTGTTCCAAACAAGTCCCAGACTGTCCCAGACTGTCCCAAACGTGTCCTAGACTGTCCCAGACGGTCCCAGACTGTCCCAAACAAGTCCTAGACTGTCCCAAACTGTCGCAGACTGTTCCAAACAAGTCCTAGACGGTCCCAAACTGTCGCAGACTGTTGCAAACAAGTCCCAGACTGTCCCAGACTGTCCCAGACTGTCCCAGACTGTTCCAAACAAGTCCCAGACAGTCCCAGAAGGTCCCAGACGGTCCCAGACTGTCCCAAACAAGTCCTAGACTGTCCCAAACTGTCGCAGACTATTCCAAACAAGTCCCATACGGTCCCAAACTGACGCAGACTGTTCCAAACTAGTCCCAGACTGTCCCAGACTGTCCCACACAGTCCCAGACTGTTCCAGACAAGTCCCAGACTGTCCCAGACTGTCCCAGACTGTCCCAAACAAGTCCCAGACTGTCCCAGATTGTCCCAGACTGTCCCATACAAGTCCCAGACTGTCCCAGATTGTCCCAGACTGTTCCAAACAAGTCCCACACGGTCCCAGACAGTCTCAGACTGTTCCAAACAAGTCCCACACGGTCCCAGACAGTCCCAGACTGTTCCAAACAAGTCCCAGACTGTCCCAAACTGTCCTAGACTGTTCCAAACAAGTCCCAGACTGTCCCAGACGGTCCCAGACTGTCCCAAACAAGTCCTAGACTGTCCCAAACTGTCGCAGACTGTTCCAAGCAAGTCCCAGACTGTCCAGGACTGTCCCAGGCTGTTCCAAACAAGTCGCAGACTGTCCCAGATTGTCCCAGACTGTTCCAAACAAGTCCCAGACTGTCCCAGATTGTCCCAGACTGTCCCAAACAAGTCCCAGACTGTCCCAGACTGTCTCAGACTGTTCCAAGCAAGTCCCAGACTGTCCCAGACTGTTCCAAACAAGTCCCAGACTGTCCCAGATTGTCCCAGACTGTCCCATACAAGTCCCAGACTGTCCCAGATTGTCCCAGACTGTTCCAAACAAGTCCCAGACTGTCCCAGATTGTCCCAGACTGTCCCAAACAAGTCCCAGACTGTCCCAGACTGTCGCAGACTGTTCCAAGCAAGTCCCAGACTGTCCAGGACTGTCCCAGGCTGTTCCAAACAAGTCGCAGACTGTCCCAGATTGTCCCAGACTGTTCCAAACAAGTCCCAGACTGTCCCAGATTGTCCCAGACTGTCCCAAACAAGTCCCAGACTGTCCCAGACTGTCTCAGACTGTTCCAAGCAAGTCCCAGACTGTCCCAGACTGTTCCAAACAAGTCCCAGACGGTCCCAGACTGTTCCAAACAAGTCCCAGACTGTCCCAGACGGTCCCAGACTGTCCCAAACGTGTCCTAGACTGTCCTAGACGGTCCCAGACTGTCCAAAATATGTCCTAGACTGTCCCAAACTGTCGCAGACTGTTCCAAACAAGTCCCAGACGGTCCCAAGCTGTTGCAGACTGTTCCAAAAAAGTCCCAGACTACCCCAGACTGTCCCAGGCTGTTCCAAATAAGTCCCAGACTGTCCCAGAAGGTCCCAGACGGTCCCAGACTGTCCCAAACAAGTCCTAGACTATCCCAGACTGTCCCAGACTGTCCCAGAGTGTTCTAAACAAGTCCCAGACGGTCCTAGACAGTCCCAGACTGTTCCAAACAAGTCCCAGACTGTCCCAGACTGTTCCAAACAAGTCCCAGACTGTCCCAGACGGTCCCAGACTGTCCCAAACTTGTCCTAGACTGTCCCAGACGATCCCAAACTGACGCAGACTGTTCCAAACAAGTCCCACACGGTCCCAGACAGTCTCAGACTGTTCCAAACAAGTCCCACACGGTCCCAGACAGTCCCAGACTGTTCCAAACAAGTCCCAGACTGTCCCAGACTGTCCTAGACTGTTCCAAACAAGTCCCAGACTGTCCCAGACGGTCCCAGACTGTCCCAAACAAGTCCTAGACTGTCCCAAACTGTCGCAGACTGTTCCAAGCAAGTCCCAGACTGTCCAGGACTGTCCCAGGCTGTTCCAAACAAGTCGCAGACTGTCCCAGATTGTCCCAGACTGTTCCAAACAAGTCCCAGACTGTCCCAGATTGTCCCAGACTGTCCCAAACAAGTCCCAGACTGTCCCAGACTGTCTCAGACTGTTCCACGCAAGTCCCAGACTGTCCCAGACTGTTCCAAACAAGTCCCAGACGGTCCCAGACAGTCCCAGAAGGTCCCAGACGGTCCCAGACTGTCCCAAACAAGTCCTAGACTGTCCCAAACTGTCGCAGACTATTCCAAACAAGTCCCATACGGTCCCAAACTGACGCAGACTGTTCCAAACTAGTCCCAGACTGTCCCAGACAGTCCCAGACTGTTCCAGACAAGTCCCAGACTGTCCCAGACTGTCCCAGACTGTCGCAGACTGTTCCAAACAAGTCCCAGACTGTCCCAGACTGTCCCAAACGTGTCCTAGACTGTCCCAGACGGTCCCAGACTGTCCCAAACAAGTCCTAGACTGTCCCAAACTGTCGCAGACTGTTCCAAACAAGTCCTAGACGGTCCCAAACTGTCGCAGACTGTTGCAAACAAGTCCCAGACTGTCCCAGACTGTCCCAGACTGTCCCAGACTGTTCCAAACAAGTCCCAGACAGTCCCAGAAGGTCCCAGACGGTCCCAGACTGTCCCAAACAAGTCCTAGACTGTCCCAAACTGTCGCAGACTATTCCAAACAAGTCCCATACGGTCCCAAACTGACGCAGACTGTTCCAAACTAGTCCCAGACTGTCCCAGACTGTCCCACACAGTCCCAGACTGTTCCAGACAAGTCCCAGACTGTCCCAGACTGTCCCAGACTGTCGCAGACTGTTCCAAACAAGTCCCAGACTACCCCAGACTGTACCAGGCTGTTCCAAACAAGTCCCAGACTGTCCCAGAAGGTCCCAGACGGTCCCAGACTGTCCCAAACAAGTCCCAGACTGTTCCAAACAAGTCCCAGACGGTCCCAGACAGTCCCAGACTGTTCCAAACAAGTCCCAGACTGTCCCAGACTGTTCCAAACAAGTCCCAGACTGTCCCAGACGGTCCCAGACTGTCCCAAACTTGTCCTAGACTGTCCCAGACGGTCCCAAACTGACGCAGACTGTTCCAAACAAGTCCCAGACTACCCCAGACTGTCCCAGGCTGTTCCAAACAAGTCCCAGACTGTCCCAGAAGGTCCCAGACGGTCCCAGACTGTCCCAAACAAGTCCTAGACTGTCCCAAACTGTCGCAGACTATTCCAAACAAGTCCCAGACTGTCCCAGACGGTCCCAGACTGTCCCAAACGTGTCCTAGACTGTCCCTGACGGTCCCAGACTGTCCAAAATATGTCCTAGACTGTCCCAAACTGTCGCAGACTGTTCCAAACAAGTCCCAGACGGTCCCAAACTGTTGCAGACTGTTCCAAACAAGTCCCAGACTACCCCAGACTGTCCCAGGCTGTTCCAAACAAGTCCCAGACAGTCCCAGAAGGACCCAGACGGTCCCAGACTGTCCCAAACAAGTCCTAGACTGTCCCAAACTGTCGCAGACTATTCCAAACAAGTCCCAGACGGTCCCAAACTGACGCAGACTGTTCCAAACAAGCCCCAGACTGTCCCGGACTGTCCCAAACAAGTCCCAGACGGTCCCAGACAGTCCCAGACTGTTCCAAACAAGTCCCAGACTGTCCCAGACTGTCCCAGACTGTTCCAGACTGTTCCAAACAAGTCCTAGACTGTCCCAGACTGTCCCAAACGTGTCCTAGACTGTCACAGACGGTCCCAGACTGTCCCAAACAAGTCCTAGACTGTCCCAAACTGTCGCAGACTGTTCCAAGCAAGTCCCAGACTGTCCCAGATTGTCCCAGACTGTCCCAAACAAGTCCCAGACTGTCCCAGACTGTCGCAGACTGTTCCAAGCAAGTCCCAGACTGTCCAGGACTGTCCCAGGCTGTTCCAAACAAGTCGCAGACTGTCCCAGATTGTCCCAGACTGTTCCAAACAAGTCCCAGACTGTCCCAGATTGTCCCAGACTGTCCCAAACAAGTCCCAGACTGTCCCAGACTGTCTCAGACTGTTCCAAGCAAGTCCCAGACTGTCCCAGACTGTTCCAAACAAGTCCCAGACGGTCCCAGACTGTTCCAAACAAGTCCCAGACTGTCCCAGACTGTCCCAGACTGTTCCAAACAAGTCCCAGACTGTCCCAGACGGTCCCAGACTGTCCCAAACGTGTCCTAGACTGTCCCAGACGGTCCCAGACTGTCCAAAATATGTCCTAGACTGTCCCAAACTGTCGCAGACTGTTCCAAACAAGTCCCAGACGGTCCCAAGCTGTTGCAGACTGTTCCAAACAAGTCCCAGACTACCCCAGACTGTCCCAGGCTGTTCCAAATAAGTCCCAGACTGTCCCAGAAGGTCCCAGACGGTCCCAGACTGTCCCAAACAAGTCCTAGACTGTCCCAGACTGTCCCAGACTGTCCCAGAGTGTTCTAAACAAGTCCCAGACGGTCCTAGACAGTCCCAGACTGTTCCAAACAAGTCCCAGACTGTCCCAGACTGTTCCAAACAAGTCCCAGACTGTCCCAGACGGTCCCAGACTGTCCCAAACTTGTCCTAGACTGTCCCAGACGGTCCCAAACTGACGCAGACTGTTCCAAACAAGTCCCACACGGTCCCAGACAGTCTCAGACTGTTCCAAACAAGTCCCACACGGTCCCAGACAGTCCCAGACTGTTCCAAACAAGTCCCAGACTGTCCCAGACTGTCCCAGACTGTTCCAAACAAGTCCCAGACTGTCCCAGACGGTCCCAGACTGTCCCAAACAAGTCCTAGACTGTCCCAAACTGTCGCAGACTGTTCCAAGCAAGTCCCAGACTGTCCAGGACTGTCCCAGGCTGTTCCAAACAAGTCGCAGACTGTCCCAGATTGTCCCAGACTGTTCCAAACAAGTCCCAGACTGTCCCAGACTGTCCCAGACTGTCCCAGACTGTTCCAAACAAGTCCCAGACTGTCCCAGACGGTCCCAGACTGTCCCAAACGTGTCCTAGACTGTCCCAGACGGTCCCAGACTGTTCCAAACAAGTCCCAGACTGTCCCAGAAGGTCCCAGACGGTCCCAGACTGTCCCAAACAAGTCCGAGACTGTCCCAAACTGTCGCAGACTATTCCAAACAAGTCCCATACGGTCCCAAACTGACGCAGACTGTTCCAAACAAGTCCCAGACTGTCCCAGACTGTCCCAAACAAGTCCCAGACGGTCCCAGACAGTCCCAGACTGTTCCAAACAAGTCCCAGACGGTCCCAGACAGTCCCAGACTGTTCCAAACAAGTCCCAGACTGTCCCAAACTGTCGCAGACTGTTCCAAACAAGTCCCAGACTGTCCCAGACTGTCCCAAACAAGTCCCAGACGGTCCCAGACAGTCCCAGACTGTCCCAGACGGTCCCAGACTGTCCCAAACTTGTCCTAGACTGTCCCAGACGGTCCCAAACTGACGCAGACTGTTCCAAACAAGTCCCAGACTGTCCCAGACTGTCTGAGACTGTTCCAAACAAGTCCCAGACGGTCCCAGACAGTCCCAGACTGTTCCAAACAAGTCCCAGACTGTCCCAGACTGTCCCAGACTGTCCCAGACTGTTCCAAACAAGTCCCAGACTGTCCCAGACGGTCCCAGACTGTCCCAAACAAGTCCTAGACTGTCCCAAACTGTCGCAGACTGTTCCAAGCAAGTCCCAGACTGTCCAGGACTGTCCCAGGCTGTTCCAAACAAGTCGCAGACTGTCCCAGATTGTCCCAGACTGTTCCAAACAAGTCCCAGACTGTCCCAGATTGTCCCAGACTGTCCCAAACAAGTCCCAGACTGTCCCAGACTGTCCCAGACTGTCCCAGACTGTTCCAAACAAGTCCCAGACTGTCCCAGACGGTCCCAGACTGTCCCGAACAAGTCCTAGACTGTCCCAAACTGTCGCAGACTGTTCCAAACAAGTCCCAGACCGTCCCAAACTGTCGCAGACTGTTCCAAACAAGTCCCAGACTGTCCCAGAAGTTCCCAGGCTGTTCCAAACAAGTCCCAGACTGTCCCAGATTGTCCCAGACTGTCCCAGAAGGTCCCAGACGGTCCCAGACTGTCCAAAACATGTCCTAGACTGTCCCAAACTGTCGCAGACTGTTGCAAACACGTCCCAGACGGTCCCAAACTGTCGCAGACTATACCAAACAAGTCCCAGACGGTCCCAAACTGTCGCAGACTGTTCCAAACAAGTCCCAGACTACCGCAGACTGTCCCAGGCTGTTCCAAACAAGTCCCAGACTGTCCCAGAAGGTCCCAGACGGTCCCGGACTGTCCCAAACAAGTCCTAGACTGTCCCAAACTGTCGCAGACTATTCCAAACAAGTCCCAGACGGTCCCAAACTGACGCAGACTGTTCCAAACAAGTCCCAGACTGTCCCAGACTGTCCCAGACTGTCCCAGACTGTTCCAAACAAGTCCCAGACTGTCCCTGACGGTCACAGACTGTCCCAAACGTGTCCTAGACTGTCCCAGACGGTCCCAAAATGACGCAGACTGTTCCAAACAAGTCCCAGACTGTCCCAGACTGTCCCAGACTGTTCCAAACAAGTCCCAGACGGTCCCAGACAGTCCCAGACTGTTCCAAACAAGTCCCAGACTGTCCCAGACTGTCCCAGACTGTCCCAGACTGTTCCAAACAAGTCCCAGACGGTCCCAGACAGTCCCAGACTGTTCCAAACAAGTCCCAGACTGTCCCAGACTGTTCCAAACAAGTCCCAGACTGTCCCAGACGGTCCCAGACTGTCCCAAACTTGTCCTAGACTGTCCCAGACGGTCCCAAACTGACGCAGACTGTTCCAAACAAGTCCCAGACTACCCCAGACTGTCCCAGGCTGTTCCAAACAAGTCCCAGACTGTCCCAGAAGGTCCCAGACGGTCCCAGACTGTCCAAAACATGTCCTAGACTGTCCCAAACTGTCGCAGACTGTTGCAAACAAGTCCCAGACGGTCCCAAACTGTCGCAGACTATACCAAACAAGTCCCAGACGGTCCCAAACTGTCGCAGACTGTTCCAAACAAGTCCCAGACTACCGCAGACTGTCCCAGGCTGTTCCAAATAAGTCCCAGACTGTCCCAGAAGGTCCCAGACGGTCCCGGACTGTCCCAAACAAGTCCTAGACTGTCCCAAACTGTCGCAGACTATTCCAAACAAGTCCCAGACGGTCCCAAACTGACGCAGACTGTTCCAAACAAGTCCCAGACTGTCCCAGACTGTCCCAGACTGTTCCAAACAAGTCCCAGACTGTCCCTGACGGTCACAGACGGTCCCAAACGTGTCCTAGACTGTCCCAGACGGTCCCAAAATGACGCAGACTGTTCCAAACAAGTCCCAGACTGTCCCAGACTGTCCCAGACTGTTCCAAACAAGTCCCAGACGGTCCCAGACAGTCCCAGACTGTTCCAAACAAGTCCCAGACTGTCCCAGACTGTCCCAGACTGTCCCAGACTGTTCCAAACAAGTCCCAGACTGTCCCAGACGGTCCCAGACGGTCCCAGACTGTCCCAAACAAGTCCTAGACTGTCACAGACTGTCCCAGACGGTCCCAGACTGTTCCAAACAAGTCCCAGACTGTCCCAGACGGTCCTAGGCTGTCCCAAACGTGTCCTAGACTGTCCCAGACGGTCCCAGACTGTCCCAAACAAGTCCTAGACTGTCCCAAACTGTCGCAGACTGTTCCAAGCAAGTCCCAGACTGTCCCAGACGGTCCCAGGCTGTTCCAAACGTGTCCTAGACTGTCCCAGACGGTCCCAGACTGTCCCAAACAAGTCCTAGACTGTCCCAAACTGTCGCAGACTGTTGCAAACAAGTCCCAGACGGTCCCAATCTGTCGCAGACTGTTCCAAACAAGTCCCAGACGGTCCCAAACTGTTGCAGACTGTTCCAAACAAGTCCCAGACTACCCCAGACTGTCCCAGGCTGTTCCAAACAAGTCCTAGACTGTCCCAGACTGTCCCAGACTGTCCCAGACTGTTCCAAACAAGTGCCAGACGGTCCTAGACAGTCCCAGACTGTTCCAAACAAGTCCCAGACTGTCCCAGACTGTTCCAAACAAGTCCCAGACTGTCCCAGACGGTCCCAGACTGTCCCAAACTTGTCCTAGACTGTCCCAGACGGTCCCAAACTGACGCAGACTGTTCCAAACAAGTCCCAGACTGTCCCAGACTGTCTCAGACTGTTCCAAACAAGTCCCAGACGGTCCCAGACAGTCCCAGACTGTTCCAAACAAGTCCCAGACTGTCCCAGACTGTCCCAGACTGTCCCAGACTGTTCCAAACAAGTCCCAGACTGTCCCAGACGGTCCCAGACTGTCCCAAACAAGTCCTAGACTGTCCCAAACTGTCGCAGACTGTTCCAAGCAAGTCCCAGACTGTCCAGGACTGTCCCAGGCTGTTCCAAACAAGTCGCAGACTGTCCCAGATTGTCCCAGACTGTTCCAAACAAGTCCCAGACTGTCCCAGATTGTCCCAGACTGTCCCAAACAAGTCCCAGACTGTCCCAGACTGTCTCAGACTGTTCCAAGCAAGTCCCAGACTGTCCCAGACTGTTCCAAACAAGTCCCAGACTGTCCCAGATTGTCCCAGACTGTCCCATACAAGTCCCAGACTGTCCCAGATTGTCCCAGACTGTTCCAAACAAGTCCCAGACTGTCCCAGATTGTCCCAGACTGTCCCAAACAAGTCCCAGACTGTCCCAGACTGTCGCAGACTGTTCCAAGCAAGTCCCAGACTGTCCAGGACTGTCCCAGGCTGTTCCAAACAAGTCGCAGACTGTCCCAGATTGTCCCAGACTGTTCCAAACAAGTCCCAGACTGTCCCAGATTGTCCCAGACTGTCCCAAACAAGTCCCAGACTGTCCCAGACTGTCTCAGACTGTTCCAAGCAAGTCCCAGACTGTCCCAGACTGTTCCAAACAAGTCCCAGACGGTCCCAGACTGTTCCAAACAAGTCCCAGACTGTCCCAGACGGTCCCAGACTGTCCCAAACGTGTCCTAGACTGTCCCAGACGGTCCCAGACTGTCCAAAATATGTCCTAGACTGTCCCAAACTGTCGCAGACTGTTCCAAACAAGTCCCAGACGGTCCCAAGCTGTTGCAGACTGTTCCAAAAAAGTCCCAGACTACCCCAGACTGTCCCAGGCTGTTCCAAATAAGTCCCAGACTGTCCCAGAAGGTCCCAGACGGTCCCAGACTGTCCCAAACAAGTCCTAGACTATCCCAGACTGTCCCAGACTGTCCCAGAGTGTTCTAAACAAGTCCCAGACGGTCCTAGACAGTCCCAGACTGTTCCAAACAAGTCCCAGACTGTCCCAGACTGTTCCAAACAAGTCCCAGACTGTCCCAGACGGTCCCAGACTGTCCCAAACTTGTCCTAGACTGTCCCAGACGATCCCAAACTGACGCAGACTGTTCCAAACAAGTCCCACACGGTCCCAGACAGTCTCAGACTGTTCCAAACAAGTCCCACACGGTCCCAGACAGTCCCAGACTGTTCCAAACAAGTCCCAGACTGTCCCAGACTGTCCTAGACTGTTCCAAACAAGTCCCAGACTGTCCCAGACGGTCCCAGACTGTCCCAAACAAGTCCTAGACTGTCCCAAACTGTCGCAGACTGTTCCAAGCAAGTCCCAGACTGTCCAGGACTGTCCCAGGCTGTTCCAAACAAGTCGCAGACTGTCCCAGATTGTCCCAGACTGTTCCAAACAAGTCCCAGACTGTCCCAGATTGTCCCAGACTGTCCCAAACAAGTCCCAGACTGTCCCAGACTGTCTCAGACTGTTCCACGCAAGTCCCAGACTGTCCCAGACTGTTCCAAACAAGTCCCAGACGGTCCCAGACAGTCCCAGACTGTTCCAGACAAGTCCCAGACTGTCCCAGACTGTCCCAGACTGTCGCAGACTGTTCCAAACAAGTCCCAGACTGTCCCAGACTGTCCCAAACGTGTCCTAGACTGTCCCAGACGGTCCCAGACTGTCCCAAACAAGTCCTAGACTGTCCCAGACTGTCCCAGACTGTCCCAGACTGTTCCAAACAAGTGCCAGACGGTCCTAGACAGTCCCAGACTGTTCCAAACAAGTCCCAGACTGTCCCAGACTGTTCCAAACAAGTCCCAGACTGTCCCAGACTGTCCCAGACTGTCCCAGACTGTTCCAAACAAGTGCCAGACGGTCCTAGACAGTCCCAGACTGTTCCAAACAAGTCCCAGACTGTCCCAGACTGTTCCAAACAAGTCCCAGACTGTCCCAGACGGTCCCAGACTGTCCCAAACGTGTCCTAGACTGTCCCAGACGGTCCCAGACTGTTCCAAACAAGTCCCAGACTGTCCCAGAAGGTCCCAGACGGTCCCAGACTGTCCCAAACAAGTCCTAGACTGTCCCAAACTGTCGCAGACTATTCCAAACAAGTCCCATACGGTCCCAAACTGACGCAGACTGTTCCAAACAAGTCCCAGACTGTCCCAGACTGTCCCAAACAAGTCCCAGACGGTCCCAGACAGTCCCAGACTGTTCCAAACAAGTCCCAGACGGTCCCAGACAGTCCCAGACTGTTCCAAACAAGTCCTAGACTGTCCCAAACTGTCGCAGACTGTTCCAAACAAGTCCCAGACTGTCCCAGACTGTCCCAAACAAGTCCCAGACGGTCCCAGACAGTCCCAGACTGTCCCAGACGGTCCCAGACTGTCCCAAACTTGTCCTAGACTGTCCCAGACGGTCCCAAACTGACGCAGACTGTTCCAAACAAGTCCCAGACTGTCCCAGACTGTCTGAGACTGTTCCAAACAAGTCCCAGACGGTCCCAGACAGTCCCAGACTGTTCCAAACAAGTCCCATACTGTCCCAGACTGTCCCAGACTGTCCCAGACTGTTCCAAACAAGTCCCAGACTGTCCCAGACGGTCCCAGACTGTCCCAAACAAGTCCTAGACTGTCCCAAACTGTCGCAGACTGTTCCAAGCAAGTCCCAGACTGTCCAGGACTGTCCCAGGCTGTTCCAAACAAGTCGCAGACTGTCCCAGATTGTCCCAGACTGTTCCAAACAAGTCCCAGACTGTCCCAGATTGTCCCAGACTGTCCCAAACAAGTCCCAGACTGTCCCAGACTGTCCCAGACTGTCCCAGACTGTTCCAAACAAGTCCCAGACTGTCCCAGACGGTCCCAGACTGTCCCGAACAAGTCCTAGACTGTCCCAAACTGTCGCAGACTGTTCCAAACAAGTCCCAGACCGTCCCAAACTGTCGCAGACTGTTCCAAACAAGTCCCAGACTGTCCCAGATTGTCCCAGACTGTCCCAGAAGGTCCCAGACGGTCCCAGACTGTCCAAAACATGTCCTAGACTGTCCCAAACTGTCGCAGACTGTTGCAAACAAGTCCCAGACGGTCCCAAACTGTCGCAGACTATACCAAACAAGTCCCAGACGGTCCCAAACTGTCGCAGACTGTTCCAAACAAGTCCCAGACTACCGCAGACTGTCCCAGGCTGTTCCAAACAAGTCCCAGACTGTCCCAGAAGGTCCCAGACGGTCCCGGACTGTCCCAAACAAGTCCTAGACTGTCCCAAACTGTCGCAGACTATTCCAAACAAGTCCCAGACGGTCCCAAACTGACGCAGACTGTTCCAAACAAGTCCCAGACTGTCCCAGACTGTCCCAGACTGTCCCAGACTGTTCCAAACAAGTCCCAGACTGTCCCTGACGGTCACAGACTGTCCCAAACGTGTCCTAGACTGTCCCAGACGGTCCCAAAATGACGCAGACTGTTCCAAACAAGTCCCAGACTGTCCCAGACTGTCCCAGACTGTTCCAAACAAGTCCCAGACGGTCCCAGACAGTCCCAGACTGTTCCAAACAAGTCCCAGACTGTCCCAGACTGTCCCAGACTGTCCCAGACTGTTCCAAACAAGTCCCAGACGGTCCCAGACAGTCCCAGACTGTTCCAAACAAGTCCCAGACTGTCCCAGACTGTTCCAAACAAGTCCCAGACTGTCCCAGACGGTCCCAGACTGTCCCAAACTTGTCCTAGACTGTCCCAGACGGTCCCAAACTGACGCAGACTGTTCCAAACAAGTCCCAGACTACCCCAGACTGTCCCAGGCTGTTCCAAACAAGTCCCAGACTGTCCCAGAAGGTCCCAGACGGTCCCAGACTGTCCAAAACATGTCCTAGACTGTCCCAAACTGTCGCAGACTGTTGCAAACAAGTCCCAGACGGTCCCAAACTGTCGCAGACTATACCAAACAAGTCCCAGACGGTCCCAAACTGTCGCAGACTGTTCCAAACAAGTCCCAGACTACCGCAGACTGTCCCAGGCTGTTCCAAACAAGTCCCAGACTGTCCCAGAAGGTCCCAGACGGTCCCGGACTGTCCCAAACAAGTCCTAGACTGTCCCAAACTGTCGCAGACTATTCCAAACAAGTCCCAGACGGTCCCAAACTGACGCAGACTGTTCCAAACAAGTCCCAGACTGTCCCAGACTGTCCCAGACTGTTCCAAACAAGTCCCAGACTGTCCCTGACGGTCACAGACTGTCCCAAACGTGTCCTAGACTGTCCCAGACGGTCCCAAAATGACGCAGACTGTTCCAAACAAGTCCCAGACTGTCCCAGACTGTCCCAGACTGTTCCAAACAAGTCCCAGACGGTCCCAGACAGTCCCAGACTGTTCCAAACAAGTCCCAGACTGTCCCAGACTGTCCCAGACTGTCCCAGACTGTTCCAAACAAGTCCCAGACTGTCCCAGACGGTCCCAGACGGTCCCAGACTGTCCCAAACAAGTCCTAGACTGTCACAGACTGTCCCAGACGGTCCCAGACTGTTCCAAACAAGTCCCAGACTGTCCCAGACGGTCCTAGGCTGTCCCAAACGTGTCCTAGACTGTCCCAGACGGTCCCAGACTGTCCCAAACAAGTCCTAGACTGTCCCAAACTGTCGCAGACTGTTCCAAGCAAGTCCCAGACTGTCCCAGACGGTCCCAGGCTGTTCCAAACGTGTCCTAGACTGTCCCAGAAGGTCCCAGACTGTCCCAAACAAGTCCTAGACTGTCCCAAACTGTCGCAGACTGTTGCAAACAAGTCCCAGACGGTCCCAATCTGTCGCAGACTGTTCCAAACAAGTCCCAGACTGTCCCAGACGGTCCCAGACTGTCCCAAACGTGTCCTAGACTGTCCCTGACGGTCCCAGACTGTCCAAAATATGTCCTAGACTGTCCCAAACTGTCGCAGACTGTTCCAAACAAGTCCCAGACGGTCCCAAACTGTTGCAGACTGTTCCAAACAAGTCCCAGACTACCCCAGACTGTCCCAGGCTGTTCCAAACAAGTCCCAGACAGTCCCAGAAGGACCCAGACGGTCCCAGACTGTCCAAAATATGTCCTAGACTGTCCCAAACTGTCGCAGACTGTTCCAAACAAGTCCCAGACGGTCCCAAACTGTTGCAGACTGTTCCAAACAAGTCCCAGACTCCCCCAGACTGTCCCAGGCTGTTCCAAACAAGTCCCAGACAGTCCCAGAAGGTCCCAGACGGTCCCAGACTGTCCCAAACAAGTCCTAGACTGTCCCAAACTGTCGCAGACTATTCCAAACAAGTCCCATACGGTCCCAAACTGACGCAGACTGTTCCAAACTAGTCCCAGACTGTCCCAGACTGTCCCAGACAGTCCCAGACTGTTCCAGACAAGTCCCAGACTGTCCCAGACGGTCCCAAACTGACGCAGACTGTTCCAAACAAGTCCCAGACTGTCCCAGACTGTCCCAGACTGTCCCAGACTGTTCCAAACAAGTCCCAGACTGTCCCTGACGGTCACAGACTGTCCCAAACGTGTCCTAGACTGTCCCAGACGGTCCCAAAATGACGCAGACTGTTCCAAACAAGTCCCAGACTGTCCCAGACTGTCCCAGACTGTTCCAAACAAGTCCCAGACGGTCCCAGACAGTCCCAGACTGTTCCAAACAAGTCCCAGACTGTCCCAGACTGTCCCAGACTGTCCCAGACTGTTCCAAACAAGTCCCAGACGGTCCCAGACAGTCCCAGACTGTTCCAAACAAGTCCCAGACTGTCCCAGACTGTTCCAAACAAGTCCCAGACTGTCCCAGACGGTCCCAGACTGTCCCAAACTTGTCCTAGACTGTCCCAGACGGTCCCAAACTGACGCAGACTGTTCCAAACAAGTCCCAGACTACCCCAGACTGTCCCAGGCTGTTCCAAACAAGTCCCAGACTGTCCCAGAAGGTCCCAGACGGTCCCAGACTGTCCAAAACATGTCCTAGACTGTCCCAAACTGTCGCAGACTGTTGCAAACAAGTCCCAGACGGTCCCAAACTGTCGCAGACTATACCAAACAAGTCCCAGACGGTCCCAAACTGTCGCAGACTGTTCCAAACAAGTCCCAGACTACCGCAGACTGTCCCAGGCTGTTCCAAATAAGTCCCAGACTGTCCCAGAAGGTCCCAGACGGTCCCGGACTGTCCCAAACAAGTCCTAGACTGTCCCAAACTGTCGCAGACTATTCCAAACAAGTCCCAGACGGTCCCAAACTGACGCAGACTGTTCCAAACAAGTCCCAGACTGTCCCAGACTGTCCCAGACTGTTCCAAACAAGTCCCAGACTGTCCCTGACGGTCACAGACGGTCCCAAACGTGTCCTAGACTGTCCCAGACGGTCCCAAAATGACGCAGACTGTTCCAAACAAGTCCCAGACTGTCCCAGACTGTCCCAGACTGTTCCAAACAAGTCCCAGACGGTCCCAGACAGTCCCAGACTGTTCCAAACAAGTCCCAGACTGTCCCAGACTGTCCCAGACTGTCCCAGACTGTTCCAAACAAGTCCCAGACTGTCCCAGACGGTCCCAGACGGTCCCAGACTGTCCCAAACAAGTCCTAGACTGTCACAGACTGTCCCAGACGGTCCCAGACTGTTCCAAACAAGTCCCAGACTGTCCCAGACGGTCCTAGGCTGTCCCAAACGTGTCCTAGACTGTCCCAGACGGTCCCAGACTGTCCCAAACAAGTCCTAGACTGTCCCAAACTGTCGCAGACTGTTCCAAGCAAGTCCCAGACTGTCCCAGACGGTCCCAGGCTGTTCCAAACGTGTCCTAGACTGTCCCAGACGGTCCCAGACTGTCCCAAACAAGTCCTAGACTGTCCCAAACTGTCGCAGACTGTTGCAAACAAGTCCCAGACGGTCCCAATCTGTCGCAGACTGTTCCAAACAAGTCCCAGACGGTCCCAAACTGATGCAGACTGTTCCAAACAAGTCCCAGACTACCCCAGACTGTCCCAGGCTGTTCCAAACAAGTCCTAGACTGTCCCAGACTGTCCCAGACTGTCCCAGACTGTTCCAAACAAGTGCCAGACGGTCCTAGACAGTCCCAGACTGTTCCAAACAAGTCCCAGACTGTCCCAGACTGTTCCAAACAAGTCCCAGACTGTCCCAGACGGTCCCAGACTGTCCCAAACTTGTCCTAGACTGTCCCAGACGGTCCCAAACTGACGCAGACTGTTCCAAACAAGTCCCAGACTGTCCCAGACTGTCTCAGACTGTTCCAAACAAGTCCCAGACGGTCCCAGACAGTCCCAGACTGTTCCAAACAAGTCCCAGACTGTCCCAGACTGTCCCAGACTGTCCCAGACTGTTCCAAACAAGTCCCAGACTGTCCCAGACGGTCCCAGACTGTCCCAAACAAGTCCTAGACTGTCCCAAACTGTCGCAGACTGTTCCAAGCAAGTCCCAGACTGTCCAGGACTGTCCCAGGCTGTTCCAAACAAGTCGCAGACTGTCCCAGATTGTCCCAGACTGTTCCAAACAAGTCCCAGACTGTCCCAGATTGTCCCAGACTGTCCCAAACAAGTCCCAGACTGTCCCAGACTGTCTCAGACTGTTCCAAGCAAGTCCCAGACTGTCCCAGACTGTTCCAAACAAGTCCCAGACTGTCCCAGATTGTCCCAGACTGTCCCATACAAGTCCCAGACTGTCCCAGATTGTCCCAGACTGTTCCAAACAAGTCCCAGACTGTCCCAGATTGTCCCAGACTGTCCCAAACAAGTCCCAGACTGTCCCAGACTGTCGCAGACTGTTCCAAGCAAGTCCCAGACTGTCCAGGACTGTCCCAGGCTGTTCCAAACAAGTCGCAGACTGTCCCAGATTGTCCCAGACTGTTCCAAACAAGTCCCAGACTGTCCCAGATTGTCCCAGACTGTCCCAAACAAGTCCCAGACTGTCCCAGACTGTCTCAGACTGTTCCAAGCAAGTCCCAGACTGTCCCAGACTGTTCCAAACAAGTCCCAGACGGTCCCAGACTGTTCCAAACAAGTCCCAGACTGTCCCAGACGGTCCCAGACTGTCCCAAACGTGTCCTAGACTGTCCCAGACGGTCCCAGACTGTCCAAAATATGTCCTAGACTGTCCCAAACTGTCGCAGACTGTTCCAAACAAGTCCCAGACGGTCCCAAGCTGTTGCAGACTGTTCCAAAAAAGTCCCAGACTACCCCAGACTGTCCCAGGCTGTTCCAAATAAGTCCCAGACTGTCCCAGAAGGTCCCAGACGGTCCCAGACTGTCCCAAACAAGTCCTAGACTATCCCAGACTGTCCCAGACTGTCCCAGAGTGTTCTAAACAAGTCCCAGACGGTCCTAGACAGTCCCAGACTGTTCCAAACAAGTCCCAGACTGTCCCAGACTGTTCCAAACAAGTCCCAGACTGTCCCAGACGGTCCCAGACTGTCCCAAACTTGTCCTAGACTGTCCCAGACGATCCCAAACTGACGCAGACTGTTCCAAACAAGTCCCACACGGTCCCAGACAGTCTCAGACTGTTCCAAACAAGTCCCACACGGTCCCAGACAGTCCCAGACTGTTCCAAACAAGTCCCAGACTGTCCCAGACTGTCCTAGACTGTTCCAAACAAGTCCCAGACTGTCCCAGACGGTCCCAGACTGTCCCAAACAAGTCCTAGACTGTCCCAAACTGTCGCAGACTGTTCCAAGCAAGTCCCAGACTGTCCAGGACTGTCCCAGGCTGTTCCAAACAAGTCGCAGACTGTCCCAGATTGTCCCAGACTGTTCCAAACAAGTCCCAGACTGTCCCAGATTGTCCCAGACTGTCCCAAACAAGTCCCAGACTGTCCCAGACTGTCTCAGACTGTTCCACGCAAGTCCCAGACTGTCCCAGACTGTTCCAAACAAGTCCCAGACGGTCCCAGACAGTCCCAGACTGTTCCAGACAAGTCCCAGACTGTCCCAGACTGTCCCAGACTGTCGCAGACTGTTCCAAACAAGTCCCAGACTGTCCCAGACTGTCCCAAACGTGTCCTAGACTGTCCCAGACGGTCCCAGACTGTCCCAAACAAGTCCTAGACTGTCCCAGACTGTCCCAGACTGTCCCAGACTGTTCCAAACAAGTGCCAGACGGTCCTAGACAGTCCCAGACTGTTCCAAACAAGTCCCAGACTGTCCCAGACTGTTCCAAACAAGTCCCAGACTGTCCCAGACTGTCCCAGACTGTCCCAGACTGTTCCAAACAAGTGCCAGACGGTCCTAGACAGTCCCAGACTGTTCCAAACAAGTCCCAGACTGTCCCAGACTGTTCCAAACAAGTCCCAGACTGTCCCAGACGGTCCCAGACTGTCCCAAACGTGTCCTAGACTGTCCCAGACGGTCCCAGACTGTTCCAAACAAGTCCCAGACTGTCCCAGAAGGTCCCAGACGGTCCCAGACTGTCCCAAACAAGTCCTAGACTGTCCCAAACTGTCGCAGACTATTCCAAACAAGTCCCATACGGTCCCAAACTGACGCAGACTGTTCCAAACAAGTCCCAGACTGTCCCAGACTGTCCCAAACAAGTCCCAGACGGTCCCAGACAGTCCCAGACTGTTCCAAACAAGTCCCAGACGGTCCCAGACAGTCCCAGACTGTTCCAAACAAGTCCTAGACTGTCCCAAACTGTCGCAGACTGTTCCAAACAAGTCCCAGACTGTCCCAGACTGTCCCAAACAAGTCCCAGACGGTCCCAGACAGTCCCAGACTGTCCCAGACGGTCCCAGACTGTCCCAAACTTGTCCTAGACTGTCCCAGACGGTCCCAAACTGACGCAGACTGTTCCAAACAAGTCCCAGACTGTCCCAAACTGTCGCAGACTATACCAAACAAGTCCCAGACGGTCCCAAACTGTCGCAGACTGTTCCAAACAAGTCCCAGACTACCGCAGACTGTCCCAGGCTGTTCCAAATAAGTCCCAGACTGTCCCAGAAGGTCCCAGACGGTCCCGGACTGTCCCAAACATGTCCTAGACTGTCCCAAACTGTCGCAGACTGTTGCAAACAAGTCCCAGACGGTCCCAAACTGTCGCAGACTATACCAAACAAGTCCCAGACGGTCCCAAACTGTCGCAGACTGTTCCAAACAAGTCCCAGACTACCGCAGACTGTCCCAGGCTGTTCCAAATAAGTCCCAGACTGTCCCAGAAGGTCCCAGACGGTCCCGGACTGTCCCAAACAAGTCCTAGACTGTCCCAAACTGTCGCAGACTATTCCAAACAAGTCCCAGACGGTCCCAAACTGACGCAGACTGTTCCAAACAAGTCCCAGACTGTCCCAGACTGTCCCAGACTGTTCCAAACAAGTCCCAGACTGTCCCTGACGGTCACAGACGGTCCCAAACGTGTCCTAGACTGTCCCAGACGGTCCCAAAATGACGCAGACTGTTCCAAACAAGTCCCAGACTGTCCCAGACTGTCCCAGACTGTTCCAAACAAGTCCCAGACGGTCCCAGACAGTCCCAGACTGTTCCAAACAAGTCCCAGACTGTCCCAGACTGTCCCAGACTGTCCCAGACTGTTCCAAACAAGTCCCAGACTGTCCCAGACGGTCCCAGACGGTCCCAGACTGTCCCAAACAAGTCCTAGACTGTCACAGACTGTCCCAGACGGTCCCAGACTGTTCCAAACAAGTCCCAGACTGTCCCAGACGGTCCTAGGCTGTCCCAAACGTGTCCTAGACTGTCCCAGACGGTCCCAGACTGTCCCAAACAAGTCCTAGACTGTCCCAAACTGTCGCAGACTGTTCCAAGCAAGTCCCAGACTGTCCCAGACGGTCCCAGGCTGTTCCAAACGTGTCCTAGACTGTCCCAGACGGTCCCAGACTGTCCCAAACAAGTCCTAGACTGTCCCAAACTGTCGCAGACTGTTGCAAACAAGTCCCAGACGGTCCCAATCTGTCGCAGACTGTTCCAAACAAGTCCCAGACGGTCCCAAACTGATGCAGACTGTTCCAAACAAGTCCCAGACTACCCCAGACTGTCCCAGGCTGTTCCAAACAAGTCCTAGACTGTCCCAGACTGTCCCAGACTGTCCCAGACTGTTCCAAACAAGTGCCAGACGGTCCTAGACAGTCCCAGACTGTTCCAAACAAGTCCCAGACTGTCCCAGACTGTTCCAAACAAGTCCCAGACTGTCCCAGACGGTCCCAGACTGTCCCAAACTTGTCCTAGACTGTCCCAGACGGTCCCAAACTGACGCAGACTGTTCCAAACAAGTCCCAGACTGTCCCAGACTGTCTCAGACTGTTCCAAACAAGTCCCAGACGGTCCCAGACAGTCCCAGACTGTTCCAAACAAGTCCCAGACTGTCCCAGACTGTCCCAGACTGTCCCAGACTGTTCCAAACAAGTCCCAGACTGTCCCAGACGGTCCCAGACTGTCCCAAACAAGTCCTAGACTGTCCCAAACTGTCGCAGACTGTTCCAAGCAAGTCCCAGACTGTCCAGGACTGTCCCAGGCTGTTCCAAACAAGTCGCAGACTGTCCCAGATTGTCCCAGACTGTTCCAAACAAGTCCCAGACTGTCCCAGATTGTCCCAGACTGTCCCAAACAAGTCCCAGACTGTCCCAGACTGTCTCAGACTGTTCCAAGCAAGTCCCAGACTGTCCCAGACTGTTCCAAACAAGTCCCAGACTGTCCCAGATTGTCCCAGACTGTCCCATACAAGTCCCAGACTGTCCCAGATTGTCCCAGACTGTTCCAAACAAGTCCCAGACTGTCCCAGATTGTCCCAGACTGTCCCAAACAAGTCCCAGACTGTCCCAGACTGTCGCAGACTGTTCCAAGCAAGTCCCAGACTGTCCAGGACTGTCCCAGGCTGTTCCAAACAAGTCGCAGACTGTCCCAGATTGTCCCAGACTGTTCCAAACAAGTCCCAGACTGTCCCAGATTGTCCCAGACTGTCCCAAACAAGTCCCAGACTGTCCCAGACTGTCTCAGACTGTTCCAAGCAAGTCCCAGACTGTCCCAGACTGTTCCAAACAAGTCCCAGACGGTCCCAGACTGTTCCAAACAAGTCCCAGACTGTCCCAGACGGTCCCAGACTGTCCCAAACGTGTCCTAGACTGTCCCAGACGGTCCCAGACTGTCCAAAATATGTCCTAGACTGTCCCAAACTGTCGCAGACTGTTCCAAACAAGTCCCAGACGGTCCCAAGCTGTTGCAGACTGTTCCAAAAAAGTCCCAGACTACCCCAGACTGTCCCAGGCTGTTCCAAATAAGTCCCAGACTGTCCCAGAAGGTCCCAGACGGTCCCAGACTGTCCCAAACAAGTCCTAGACTATCCCAGACTGTCCCAGACTGTCCCAGAGTGTTCTAAACAAGTCCCAGACGGTCCTAGACAGTCCCAGACTGTTCCAAACAAGTCCCAGACTGTCCCAGACTGTTCCAAACAAGTCCCAGACTGTCCCAGACGGTCCCAGACTGTCCCAAACTTGTCCTAGACTGTCCCAGACGATCCCAAACTGACGCAGACTGTTCCAAACAAGTCCCACACGGTCCCAGACAGTCTCAGACTGTTCCAAACAAGTCCCACACGGTCCCAGACAGTCCCAGACTGTTCCAAACAAGTCCCAGACTGTCCCAGACTGTCCTAGACTGTTCCAAACAAGTCCCAGACTGTCCCAGACGGTCCCAGACTGTCCCAAACAAGTCCTAGACTGTCCCAAACTGTCGCAGACTGTTCCAAGCAAGTCCCAGACTGTCCAGGACTGTCCCAGGCTGTTCCAAACAAGTCGCAGACTGTCCCAGATTGTCCCAGACTGTTCCAAACAAGTCCCAGACTGTCCCAGATTGTCCCAGACTGTCCCAAACAAGTCCCAGACTGTCCCAGACTGTCTCAGACTGTTCCACGCAAGTCCCAGACTGTCCCAGACTGTTCCAAACAAGTCCCAGACGGTCCCAGACAGTCCCAGACTGTTCCAGACAAGTCCCAGACTGTCCCAGACTGTCCCAGACTGTCGCAGACTGTTCCAAACAAGTCCCAGACTGTCCCAGACTGTCCCAAACGTGTCCTAGACTGTCCCAGACGGTCCCAGACTGTCCCAAACAAGTCCTAGACTGTCCCAGACTGTCCCAGACTGTCCCAGACTGTTCCAAACAAGTGCCAGACGGTCCTAGACAGTCCCAGACTGTTCCAAACAAGTCCCAGACTGTCCCAGACTGTTCCAAACAAGTCCCAGACTGTCCCAGACTGTCCCAGACTGTCCCAGACTGTTCCAAACAAGTGCCAGACGGTCCTAGACAGTCCCAGACTGTTCCAAACAAGTCCCAGACTGTCCCAGACTGTTCCAAACAAGTCCCAGACTGTCCCAGACGGTCCCAGACTGTCCCAAACGTGTCCTAGACTGTCCCAGACGGTCCCAGACTGTTCCAAACAAGTCCCAGACTGTCCCAGAAGGTCCCAGACGGTCCCAGACTGTCCCAAACAAGTCCTAGACTGTCCCAAACTGTCGCAGACTATTCCAAACAAGTCCCATACGGTCCCAAACTGACGCAGACTGTTCCAAACAAGTCCCAGACTGTCCCAGACTGTCCCAAACAAGTCCCAGACGGTCCCAGACAGTCCCAGACTGTTCCAAACAAGTCCCAGACGGTCCCAGACAGTCCCAGACTGTTCCAAACAAGTCCTAGACTGTCCCAAACTGTCGCAGACTGTTCCAAACAAGTCCCAGACTGTCCCAGACTGTCCCAAACAAGTCCCAGACGGTCCCAGACAGTCCCAGACTGTCCCAGACGGTCCCAGACTGTCCCAAACTTGTCCTAGACTGTCCCAGACGGTCCCAAACTGACGCAGACTGTTCCAAACAAGTCCCAGACTGTCCCAGACTGTCTGAGACTGTTCCAAACAAGTCCCAGACGGTCCCAGACAGTCCCAGACTGTTCCAAACAAGTCCCATACTGTCCCAGACTGTCCCAGACTGTCCCAGACTGTTCCAAACAAGTCCCAGACTGTCCCAGACGGTCCCAGACTGTCCCAAACAAGTCCTAGACTGTCCTAAACTGTCGCAGACTGTTCCAAGCAAGTCCCAGACTGTCCAGGACTGTCCCAGGCTGTTCCAAACAAGTCGCAGACTGTCCCAGATTGTCCCAGACTGTTCCAAACAAGTCCCAGACTGTCCCAGATTGTCCCAGACTGTCCCAAACAAGTCCCAGACTGTCCCAGACTGTCCCAGACTGTCCCAGACTGTTCCAAACAAGTCCCAGACTGTCCCAGACGGTCCCAGACTGTCCCGAACAAGTCCTAGACTGTCCCAAACTGTCGCAGACTGTTCCAAACAAGTCCCAGACCGTCCCAAACTGTCGCAGACTGTTCCAAACAAGTCCCAGACTGTCCCAGATTGTCCCAGACTGTCCCAGAAGGTCCCAGACGGTCCCAGACTGTCCAAAACATGTCCTAGACTGTCCCAAACTGTCGCAGACTGTTGCAAACAAGTCCCAGACGGTCCCAAACTGTCGCAGACTATACCAAACAAGTCCCAGACGGTCCCAAACTGTCGCAGACTGTTCCAAACAAGTCCCAGACTACCGCAGACTGTCCCAGGCTGTTCCAAACAAGTCCCAGACTGTCCCAGAAGGTCCCAGACGGTCCCGGACTGTCCCAAACAAGTCCTAGACTGTCCCAAACTGTCGCAGACTATTCCAAACAAGTCCCAGACGGTCCCAAACTGACGCAGACTGTTCCAAACAAGTCCCAGACTGTCCCAGACTGTCCCAGACTGTCCCAGACTGTTCCAAACAAGTCCCAGACTGTCCCTGACGGTCACAGACTGTCCCAAACGTGTCCTAGACTGTCCCAGACGGTCCCAAAATGACGCAGACTGTTCCAAACAAGTCCCAGACTGTCCCAGACTGTCCCAGACTGTTCCAAACAAGTCCCAGACGGTCCCAGACAGTCCCAGACTGTTCCAAACAAGTCCCAGACTGTCCCAGACTGTCCCAGACTGTCCCAGACTGTTCCAAACAAGTCCCAGACGGTCCCAGACAGTCCCAGACTGTTCCAAACAAGTCCCAGACTGTCCCAGACTGTTCCAAACAAGTCCCAGACTGTCCCAGACGGTCCCAGACTGTCCCAAACTTGTCCTAGACTGTCCCAGACGGTCCCAAACTGACGCAGACTGTTCCAAACAAGTCCCAGACTACCCCAGACTGTCCCAGGCTGTTCCAAACAAGTCCCAGACTGTCCCAGAAGGTCCCAGACGGTCCCAGACTGTCCAAAACATGTCCTAGACTGTCCCAAACTGTCGCAGACTGTTGCAAACAAGTCCCAGACGGTCCCAAACTGTCGCAGACTATACCAAACAAGTCCCAGACGGTCCCAAACTGTCGCAGACTGTTCCAAACAAGTCCCAGACTACCGCAGACTGTCCCAGGCTGTTCCAAACAAGTCCCAGACTGTCCCAGAAGGTCCCAGACGGTCCCGGACTGTCCCAAACAAGTCCTAGACTGTCCCAAACTGTCGCAGACTATTCCAAACAAGTCCCAGACGGTCCCAAACTGACGCAGACTGTTCCAAACAAGTCCCAGACTGTCCCAGACTGTCCCAGACTGTTCCAAACAAGTCCCAGACTGTCCCTGACGGTCACAGACTGTCCCAAACGTGTCCTAGACTGTCCCAGACGGTCCCAAAATGACGCAGACTGTTCCAAACAAGTCCCAGACTGTCCCAGACTGTCCCAGACTGTTCCAAACAAGTCCCAGACGGTCCCAGACAGTCCCAGACTGTTCCAAACAAGTCCCAGACTGTCCCAGACTGTCCCAGACTGTTCCAAACAAGTCCCAGACTGTCCCAGACGGTCCCAGACGGTCCCAGACTGTCCCAAACAAGTCCTAGACTGTCACAGACTGTCCCAGACGGTCCCAGACTGTTCCAAACAAGTCCCAGACTGTCCCAGACGGTCCTAGGCTGTCCCAAACGTGTCCTAGACTGTCCCAGACGGTCCCAGACTGTCCCAAACAAGTCCTAGACTGTCCCAAACTGTCGCAGACTGTTCCAAGCAAGTCCCAGACTGTCCCAGACGGTCCCAGGCTGTTCCAAACGTGTCCTAGACTGTCCCAGAAGGTCCCAGACTGTCCCAAACAAGTCCTAGACTGTCCCAAACTGTCGCAGACTGTTGCAAACAAGTCCCAGACGGTCCCAATCTGTCGCAGACTGTTCCAAACAAGTCCCAGACTGTCCCAGACGGTCCCAGACTGTCCCAAACGTGTCCTAGACTGTCCCTGACGGTCCCAGACTGTCCAAAATATGTCCTAGACTGTCCCAAACTGTCGCAGACTGTTCCAAACAAGTCCCAGACGGTCCCAAACTGTTGCAGACTGTTCCAAACAAGTCCCAGACTACCCCAGACTGTCCCAGGCTGTTCCAAACAAGTCCCAGACAGTCCCAGAAGGACCCAGACGGTCCCAGACTGTCCAAAATATGTCCTAGACTGTCCCAAACTGTCGCAGACTGTTCCAAACAAGTCCCAGACGGTCCCAAACTGTTGCAGACTGTTCCAAACAAGTCCCAGACTCCCCCAGACTGTCCCAGGCTGTTCCAAACAAGTCCCAGACAGTCCCAGAAGGTCCCAGACGGTCCCAGACTGTCCCAAACAAGTCCTAGACTGTCCCAAACTGTCGCAGACTATTCCAAACAAGTCCCATACGGTCCCAAACTGACGCAGACTGTTCCAAACTAGTCCCAGACTGTCCCAGACTGTCCCAGACAGTCCCAGACTGTTCCAGACAAGTCCCAGACTGTCCCAGACTGTCCCAGACTGTCGCAGACTGTTCCAAACAAGTCCCAGACTGTCCCAGACTGTCCCAAACGTGTCCTAGACTGTCCCAGACGGTCCCAGACTGTCCCAAACAAGTCCTAGACTGTCCCAAACTGTCGCAGACTGTTCCAAACAAGTCCTAGACGGTCCCAAACTGTCGCAGACTGTTGCAAACAAGTCCCAGACGGTCCCAAACTGTCGCAGACTGTTCCAAACAAGTCCCAGACTACCCCAGACTGTACCAGGCTGTTCCAAACAAGTCCCAGACTGTCCCAGAAGGTCCCAGACGGTCCCAGACTGTCCCAAACAAGTCCCAGACTGTTCCAAACAAGTCCCAGACGGTCCCAGACAGTCCCAGACTGTTCCAAACAAGTCCCAGACTGTCCCAGACTGTTCCAAACAAGTCCCAGACTGTCCCAGACGGTCCCAGACTGTCCCAAACTTGTCCTAGACTGTCCCAGACGGTCCCAAACTGACGCAGACTGTTCCAAACAAGTCCCAGACTACCCCAGACTGTCCCAGGCTGTTCCAAACAAGTCCCAGACTGTCCCAGAAGGTCCCAGACGGTCCCAGACTGTCCAAAACATGTCCTAGACTGTCCCAAACTGTCGCAGACTGTTGCAAACAAGTCCCAGACGGTCCCAAACTGTCGCAGACTATACCAAACAAGTCCCAGACGGTCCCAAACTGTCGCAGACTGTTCCAAACAAGTCCCAGACTACCGCAGACTGTCCCAGGCTGTTCCAAACAAGTCCCAGACTGTCCCAGAAGGTCCCAGACGGTCCCGGACTGTCCCAAACAAGTCCTAGACTGTCCCAAACTGTCGCAGACTATTCCAAACAAGTCCCAGACGGTCCCAAACTGACGCAGACTGTTCCAAACAAGTCCCAGACTGTCCCAGACTGTCCCAGACTGTTCCAAACAAGTCCCAGACTGTCCCTGACGGTCACAGACTGTCCCAAACGTGTCCTAGACTGTCCCAGACGGTCCCAAAATGACGCAGACTGTTCCAAACAAGTCCCAGACTGTCCCAGACTGTCCCAGACTGTTCCAAACAAGTCCCAGACGGTCCCAGACAGTCCCAGACTGTTCCAAACAAGTCCCAGACTGTCCCAGACTGTCCCAGACTGTCCCAGACTGTTCCAAACAAGTCCCAGACTGTCCCAGACGGTCCCAGACGGTCCCAGACTGTCCCAAACAAGTCCTAGACTGTCACAGACTGTCCCAGACGGTCCCAGACTGTTCCAAACAAGTCCCAGACTGTCCCAGACGGTCCTAGGCTGTCCCAAACGTGTCCTAGACTGTCCCAGACGGTCCCAGACTGTCCCAAACAAGTCCTAGACTGTCCCAAACTGTCGCAGACTGTTCCAAGCAAGTCCCAGACTGTCCCAGACGGTCCCAGGCTGTTCCAAACGTGTCCTAGACTGTCCCAGAAGGTCCCAGACTGTCCCAAACAAGTCCTAGACTGTCCCAAACTGTCGCAGACTGTTGCAAACAAGTCCCAGACGGTCCCAATCTGTCGCAGACTGTTCCAAACAAGTCCCAGACTGTCCCAGACGGTCCCAGACTGTCCCAAACGTGTCCTAGACTGTCCCTGACGGTCCCAGACTGTCCAAAATATGTCCTAGACTGTCCCAAACTGTCGCAGACTGTTCCAAACAAGTCCCAGACGGTCCCAAACTGTTGCAGACTGTTCCAAACAAGTCCCAGACTACCCCAGACTGTCCCAGGCTGTTCCAAACAAGTCCCAGACAGTCCCAGAAGGACCCAGACGGTCCCAGACTGTCCAAAATATGTCCTAGACTGTCCCAAACTGTCGCAGACTGTTCCAAACAAGTCCCAGACGGTCCCAAACTGTTGCAGACTGTTCCAAACAAGTCCCAGACTCCCCCAGACTGTCCCAGGCTGTTCCAAACAAGTCCCAGACAGTCCCAGAAGGTCCCAGACGGTCCCAGACTGTCCCAAACAAGTCCTAGACTGTCCCAAACTGTCGCAGACTATTCCAAACAAGTCCCATACGGTCCCAAACTGACGCAGACTGTTCCAAACTAGTCCCAGACTGTCCCAGACTGTCCCAGACAGTCCCAGACTGTTCCAGACAAGTCCCAGACTGTCCCAGACTGTCCCAGACTGTCGCAGACTGTTCCAAACAAGTCCCAGACTGTCCCAGACTGTCCCAAACGTGTCCTAGACTGTCCCAGACGGTCCCAGACTGTCCCAAACAAGTCCTAGACTGTCCCAAACTGTCGCAGACTGTTCCAAACAAGTCCTAGACGGTCCCAAACTGTCGCAGACTGTTGCAAACAAGTCCCAGACGGTCCCAAACTGTCGCAGACTGTTCCAAACAAGTCCCAGACTACCCCAGACTGTACCAGGCTGTTCCAAACAAGTCCCAGACTGTCCCAGAAGGTCCCAGACGGTCCCAGACTGTCCCAAACAAGTCCCAGACTGTTCCAAACAAGTCCCAGACGGTCCCAGACAGTCCCAGACTGTTCCAAACAAGTCCCAGACTGTCCCAGACTGTTCCAAACAAGTCCCAGACTGTCCCAGACGGTCCCAGACTGTCCCAAACTTGTCCTAGACTGTCCCAGACGGTCCCAAACTGACGCAGACTGTTCCAAACAAGTCCCAGACTACCCCAGACTGTCCCAGGCTGTTCCAAACAAGTCCCAGACTGTCCCAGAAGGTCCCAGACGGTCCCAGACTGTCCCAAACAAGTCCTAGACTGTCCCAAACTGTCGCAGACTATTCCAAACAAGTCCCAGACTGTCCCAGACGGTCCCAGACTGTCCCAAACTGACGCAGACTGTTCCAAACAAGTCCCAGACTGTCCCAGACTGTCCCAGACTGTTCCAAACAAGTCCCAGACTGTCCCTGACGGTCACAGACTGTCCCAAACGTGTCCTAGACTGTCCCAGACGGTCCCAAAATGACGCAGACTGTTCCAAACAAGTCCCAGACTGTCCCAGACTGTCCCAGACTGTTCCAAACAAGTCCCAGACGGTCCCAGACAGTCCCAGACTGTTCCAAACAAGTCCCAGACTGTCCCAGACTGTCCCAGACTGTCCCAGACTGTTCCAAACAAGTCCCAGACTGTCCCAGACGGTCCCAGACGGTCCCAGACTGTCCCAAACAAGTCCTAGACTGTCACAGACTGTCCCAGACGGTCCCAGACTGTTCCAAACAAGTCCCAGACTGTCCCAGACGGTCCTAGGCTGTCCCAAACGTGTCCTAGACTGTCCCAGACGGTCCCAGACTGTCCCAAACAAGTCCTAGACTGTCCCAAACTGTCGCAGACTGTTCCAAGCAAGTCCCAGACTGTCCCAGACGGTCCCAGGCTGTTCCAAACGTGTCCTAGACTGTCCCAGAAGGTCCCAGACTGTCCCAAACAAGTCCTAGACTGTCCCAAACTGTCGCAGACTGTTGCAAACAAGTCCCAGACGGTCCCAATCTGTCGCAGACTGTTCCAAACAAGTCCCAGACTGTCCCAGACGGTCCCAGACTGTCCCAAACGTGTCCTAGACTGTCCCTGACGGTCCCAGACTGTCCAAAATATGTCCTAGACTGTCCCAAACTGTCGCAGACTGTTCCAAACAAGTCCCAGACGGTCCCAAACTGTTGCAGACTGTTCCAAACAAGTCCCAGACTACCCCAGACTGTCCCAGGCTGTTCCAAACAAGTCCCAGACAGTCCCAGAAGGACCCAGACGGTCCCAGACTGTCCAAAATATGTCCTAGACTGTCCCAAACTGTCGCAGACTGTTCCAAACAAGTCCCAGACGGTCCCAAACTGTTGCAGACTGTTCCAAACAAGTCCCAGACTCCCCCAGACTGTCCCAGGCTGTTCCAAACAAGTCCCAGACAGTCCCAGAAGGTCCCAGACGGTCCCAGACTGTCCCAAACAAGTCCTAGACTGTCCCAAACTGTCGCAGACTATTCCAAACAAGTCCCATACGGTCCCAAACTGACGCAGACTGTTCCAAACTAGTCCCAGACTGTCCCAGACTGTCCCAGACAGTCCCAGACTGTTCCAGACAAGTCCCAGACTGTCCCAGACTGTCCCAGACTGTCGCAGACTGTTCCAAACAAGTCCCAGACTGTCCCAGACTGTCCCAAACGTGTCCTAGACTGTCCCAGACGGTCCCAGACTGTCCCAAACAAGTCCTAGACTGTCCCAAACTGTCGCAGACTGTTCCAAACAAGTCCTAGACGGTCCCAAACTGTCGCAGACTGTTGCAAACAAGTCCCAGACGGTCCCAAACTGTCGCAGACTGTTCCAAACAAGTCCCAGACTACCCCAGACTGTACCAGGCTGTTCCAAACAAGTCCCAGACTGTCCCAGAAGGTCCCAGACGGTCCCAGACTGTCCCAAACAAGTCCCAGACTGTTCCAAACAAGTCCCAGACGGTCCCAGACAGTCCCAGACTGTTCCAAACAAGTCCCAGACTGTCCCAGACTGTTCCAAACAAGTCCCAGACTGTCCCAGACGGTCCCAGACTGTCCCAAACTTGTCCTAGACTGTCCCAGACGGTCCCAAACTGACGCAGACTGTTCCAAACAAGTCCCAGACTACCCCAGACTGTCCCAGGCTGTTCCAAACAAGTCCCAGACTGTCCCAGAAGGTCCCAGACGGTCCCAGACTGTCCCAAACAAGTCCTAGACTGTCCCAAACTGTCGCAGACTATTCCAAACAAGTCCCAGACTGTCCCAGACGGTCCCAGACTGTCCCAAACGTGTCCTAGACTGTCCCTGACGGTCCCAGACTGTCCAAAATATGTCCTAGACTGTCCCAAACTGTCGCAGACTGTTCCAAACAAGTCCCAGACGGTCCCAAACTGTTGCAGACTGTTCCAAACAAGTCCCAGACTACCCCAGACTGTCCCAGGCTGTTCCAAACAAGTCCCAGACAGTCCCAGAAGGACCCAGACGGTCCCAGACTGTCCCAAACAAGTCCTAGACTGTCCCAAACTGTCCCAGACTGTCCCAGAGTGTTCTAAACAAGTCCCAGACGGTCCTAGACAGTCCCAGACTGTTCCAAACAAGTCCCAGACTGTCCCAGACTGTTCCAAACAAGTCCCAGACTGTCCCAGACGGTCCCAGACTGTCCCAAACTTGTCCTAGACTGTCCCAGACGGTCCCAAACTGACGCAGACTGTTCCAAACAAGTCCCACACGGTCCCAGACAGTCTCAGACTGTTCCAAACAAGTCCCACACGGTCCCAGACAGTCCCAGACTGTTCCAAACAAGTCCCAGACTGTCCCAGACTGTCCCAGACTGTTCCAAACAAGTCCCAGACTGTCCCAGACGGTCCCAGACTGTCCCAAACAAGTCCTAGACTGTCCCAAACTGTCGCAGACTATTCCAAACAAGTCCCATACGGTCCCAAACTGACGCAGACTGTTCCAAACAAGTCCCAGACTGTCCCAGACTGTCCCAAACAAGTCCCAGACGGTCCCAGACAGTCCCAGACTGTTCCAAACAAGTCCCAGACGGTCCCAGACAGTCCCAGACTGTTCCAAACAAGTCCCAGACTGTCCCAAACTGTCGCAGACTGTTCCAAACAAGTCCCAGACTGTCCCAGACTGTCCCAAACAAGTCCCAGACGGTCCCAGACAGTCCCAGACTGTTCCAAACAAGTCCCAGACTGTCCCAGACTGTCCCAGACTGTCCCAGACTGTCCCAGACTGTTCCAAACAAGTCCTAGACTGTTCCAAACTGTCGCAGACTGTTCAAAACAAGTCCTAGACGGTCCCAAACTGTCGCAGACTGTTGCAAACAAGTCCCAGACTGTCCCAAACTGTCGCAGACTGTTCCAAACAAGTCCCAGACAACCCCAGACTGTACCAGGCTGTTCCAAACAAGTCCCAGACTGTCCCAGAAGGTCCCAGACTGTCCCAAACAAGTCCCAGACTGTCCCAGACTGTTCCAAACAAGTCCCAGACGGTCCCAGACAGTCCCAGACTGTTCCAAACAAGTCCCAGACTGTCCCAGACTGTCCCAAACTGTTCCAAACAAGTCCCAGACGGTCCCAGACAGTCCCAGACTGTTCCAAACAAGTCCCAGACTGTCCCAGAAGGTCCCAGACGGTCCCAGACTGTCCCAAACAAGTCCTAGACTGTCCCAAACTGTCGCAGACTATTCCAAACAAGTCCCATACGGTCCCAAACTGACGCAGACTGTTCCAAACAAGTCCCAGACTGTCCCAGACTGTCCCAAACAAGTCCCAGACGGTCCCAGACAGTCCCAGACTGTTCCAAACAAGTCCCAGACTGTCCCAGACTGTCCCAGACTGTCCCAGACTGTCCCAGACTGTTCCAAACAAGTCCTAGACTGTCCCAAACTGTCGCAGACTGTTCCAAACAAGTCCTAGACGGTCCCAAACTGTCGCAGACTGTTGCAAACAAGTCTCAGACGGTCCCAAACTGTTGCAGACTGTTCCAAACAAGTCCCAGACTACCCCAGACTGTCCCAGGCTGTTCCAAACAAGTCCCAGACAGTCCCAGAAGGACCCAGACGGTCCCAGACTGTCCCAAACAAGTCCTAGACTGTCCCAAACTGTCCCAGACTGTCCCAGAGTGTTCTAAACAAGTCCCAGACGGTCCTAGACAGTCCCAGACTGTTCCAAACAAGTCCCAGACTGTCCCAGACTGTTCCAAACAAGTCCCAGACTGTCCCAGACGGTCCCAGACTGTCCCAAACTTGTCCTAGACTGTCCCAGACGGTCCCAAACTGACGCAGACTGTTCCAAACAAGTCCCACACGGTCCCAGACAGTCTCAGACTGTTCCAAACAAGTCCCACACGGTCCCAGACAGTCCCAGACTGTTCCAAACAAGTCCCAGACTGTCCCAGACTGTCCCAGACTGTTCCAAACAAGTCCCAGACTGTCCCAAACTGTCGCAGACTGTTCCAAACAAGTCCCAGACTGTCCCAGACTGTCCCAAACAAGTCCCAGACGGTCCCAGACAGTCCCAGACTGTTCCAAACAAGTCCCAGACTGTCCCAGACTGTCCCAGACTGTCCCAGACTGTCCCAGACTGTTCCAAACAAGTCCTAGACTGTTCCAAACTGTCGCAGACTGTTCAAAACAAGTCCTAGACGGTCCCAAACTGTCGCAGACTGTTGCAAACAAGTCCCAGACTGTCCCAAACTGTCGCAGACTGTTCCAAACAAGTCCCAGACAACCCCAGACTGTACCAGGCTGTTCCAAACAAGTCCCAGACTGTCCCAGACTGTCCCAAACTGTTCCAAACAAGTCCCAGACGGTCCCAGACAGTCCCAGACTGTTCCAAACAAGTCCCAGACTGTCCCAGAAGGTCCCAGACGGTCCCAGACTGTCCCAAACAAGTCCTAGACTGTCCCAAACTGTCGCAGACTATTCCAAACAAGTCCCATACGGTCCCAAACTGACGCAGACTGTTCCAAACAAGTCCCAGACTGTCCCAGACTGTCCCAAACAAGTCCCAGACGGTCCCAGACAGTCCCAGACTGTTCCAAACAAGTCCCAGACTGTCCCAGACTGTCCCAGACTGTCCCAGACTGTTCCAAACAAGTCCTAGACTGTCCCAAACTGTCGCAGACTGTTCCAAACAAGTCCTAGACGGTCCCAAACTGTCGCAGACTGTTGCAAACAAGTCCCAGACGGTCCGAAACTGTCGCAGACTGTTCCAAACAAGTCCTAGACTGTCCCAAACTGTCGCAGACTGTTCCAAACAAGTCCCAGACGGTCCCAAACTGTCGCAGACTATTCCAAACAAGTCCCATACGGTCCCAAACTGACGCAGACTGTTCCAAACAAGTCCCAGACTGTCCCAAACAAGTCCCAGACGGTCCCAGACAGTCCCAGACTGTTCCAAACAAGTCCCAGACTGTCCCAGACTGTCCCAGACTGTCCCAGACTGTTCCAAACAAGTCCTAGACTGTCCCAAACTGTCGCAGACTGTTCCAAACAAGTCCTAGACGGTCCCAAACTGTCGCAGACTGTTGCAAACAAGTCCCAGACTGTCCCAGAAGGTCCCAGACTGTCCCACACAAGTCCCAGACTGTCCCAGCTGTCCCAGACTGTTCCAAACAAGTCCCAGATTGTCCCAGACGGTTCCAAACAAGTCCCAGACTGTCCCAGACTGTCCCAAACTGTTCCAAACAAGTCCCAGACTGTCCCAGACTGTCCCAAACGTGTCCTAGACTGTCCCAGACGGTCCCAGACGGTCCCAGACTATCTCAAACAAGTCCTAGACGGTCCCAAACTGTCGCAGACTGTTGCAAACAAGTCCCAGACGGTCCCAAACTGTCGCAGACTGTTCCAAACAAGTCCCAGACAACCCCAGACTGTACCAGGCAGTTCCAAACAAGTTCCAGACTGTCCCAGAAGGTCCCAGACTGTCCCACACAAGTCCCAGACTGTCCCAGCTGTCCCAGACTGTTCCAAACAAGTCCCAGATTGTCCCAGACGGTTCCAAACAAGTCCCAGACTGTCCCAGACTGTCCCAAACAAGTCCCAGACGGTCCCAGACAGTCCCAGACTGTTCCAAACAAGTCCCAGACTGTCCCAGACTGTCCCAGACTGTCCCAGACTGTCCCAGACTGTTCCAAACAAGTCCTAGACTGTTCCAAACTGTCGCAGACTGTTCAAAACAAGTCCTAGACGGTCCCAAACTGTCGCAGACTGTTGCAAACAAGTCCCAGACTGTCCCAAACTGTCGCAGACTGTTCCAAACAAGTCCCAGACAACCCCAGACTGTACCAGGCTGTTCCAAACAAGTCCCAGACTGTCCCAGACTGTCCCAAACTGTTCCAAACAAGTCCCAGACGGTCCCAGACAGTCCCAGACTGTTCCAAACAAGTCCCAGACTGTCCCAGAAGGTCCCAGACGGTCCCAGACTGTCCCAAACAAGTCCTAGACTGTCCCAAACTGTCGCAGACTATTCCAAACAAGTCCCATACGGTCCCAAACTGACGCAGACTGTTCCAAACAAGTCCCAGACTGTCCCAGACTGTCCCAAACAAGTCCCAGACGGTCCCAGACAGTCCCAGACTGTTCCAAACAAGTCCCAGACTGTCCCAGACTGTCCCAGACTGTCCCAGACTGTTCCAAACAAGTCCTAGACTGTCCCAAACTGTCGCAGACTGTTCCAAACAAGTCCTAGACGGTCCCAAACTGTCGCAGACTGTTGCAAACAAGTCCCAGACGGTCCGAAACTGTCGCAGACTGTTCCAAACAAGTCCTAGACTGTCCCAAACTGTCGCAGACTGTTCCAAACAAGTCCCAGACGGTCCCAAACTGTCGCAGACTATTCCAAACAAGTCCCATACGGTCCCAAACTGACGCAGACTGTTCCAAACAAGTCCCAGACTGTCCCAAACAAGTCCCAGACGGTCCCAGACAGTCCCAGACTGTTCCAAACAAGTCCCAGACTGTCCCAGACTGTCCCAGACTGTCCCAGACTGTTCCAAACAAGTCCTAGACTGTCCCAAACTGTCGCAGACTGTTCCAAACAAGTCCTAGACGGTCCCAAACTGTCGCAGACTGTTGCAAACAAGTCCCAGACTGTCCCAGAAGGTCCCAGACTGTCCCACACAAGTCCCAGACTGTCCCAGCTGTCCCAGACTGTTCCAAACAAGTCCCAGATTGTCCCAGACGGTTCCAAACAAGTCCCAGACTGTCCCAGACTGTCCCAAACTGTTCCAAACAAGTCCCAGACTGTCCCAGACTGTCCCAAACGTGTCCTAGACTGTCCCAGACGGTCCCAGACGGTCCCAGACTATCTCAAACAAGTCCTAGACGGTCCCAAACTGTCGCAGACTGTTGCAAACAAGTCCCAGACGGTCCCAAACTGTCGCAGACTGTTCCAAACAAGTCCCAGACAACCCCAGACTGTACCAGGCAGTTCCAAACAAGTTCCAGACTGTCCCAGAAGGTCCCAGACTGTCCCACACAAGTCCCAGACTGTCCCAGCTGTCCCAGACTGTTCCAAACAAGTCCCAGATTGTCCCAGACGGTTCCAAACAAGTCCCAGACTGTCCCAGACTGTCCCAAACGTTTCCTAGACTGTCCCAGACGGTCCCAGACTGTCCCAAACAAGTCCTAGACTGTCCCAAACTGTCGCAGACTGTTCCAAACAAGTCCCAGAATACCCCAGACTGTACCAGGCTGTTCCAAACAAGTCCCAGACTCTCCCAGAAGGTCCCAGACTGTCCCAAACAAGTCCCAAACAAGTCCCAGACTGTCCCAGACTGTCCCAGACTGTTCCAAACAAGTCCCAGACTACCCCAGACTGTCCCAGGCTGTTCCAAACAAGTCCCAGACAGTCCCAGAAGGACCCAGACGGTCCCAGACTGTCCCAAACAAGTCCTAGACTGTCCCAAACTGTCGCAGACTATTCCAAACAAGTCCCAGACGGTCCCAAACTGACGCAGACTGTTCCAAACAAGCCCCAGACTGTCCCGGACTGTCCCAAACAAGTCCCAGACGGTCCCAGACAGTCCCAGACTGTTCCAAACAAGTCCCAGACTGTCCCAGACTGTCCCAGACTGTTCCAGACTGTTCCAAACAAGTCCTAGACTGTCCCAGACTGTCCCAAACGTGTCCTAGACTGTCACAGACGGTCCCAGACTGTCCCAAACAAGTCCTAGACTGTCCCAAACTGTCGCAGACTGTTCCAAGCAAGTCCCAGACTGTCCCAGATTGTCCCAGACTGTCCCAAACAAGTCCCAGACTGTCCCAGACTGTCGCAGACTGTTCCAAGCAAGTCCCAGACTGTCCAGGACTGTCCCAGGCTGTTCCAAACAAGTCGCAGACTGTCCCAGATTGTCCCAGACTGTTCCAAACAAGTCCCAGACTGTCCCAGATTGTCCCAGACTGTCCCAAACAAGTCCCAGACTGTCCCAGACTGTCTCAGACTGTTCCAAGCAAGTCCCAGACTGTCCCAGACTGTTCCAAACAAGTCCAAGACGGTCCCAGACTGTTCCAAACAAGTCCCAGACTGTCCCAGACTGTCCCAGACTGTTCCAAACAAGTCCCAGACTGTCCCAGACGGTCCCAGACTGTCCCAAACGTGTCCTAGACTGTCCCAGACGGTCCCAGACTGTCCAAAATATGTCCTAGACTGTCCCAAACTGTCGCAGACTGTTCCAAACAAGTCCCAGACGGTCCCAAGCTGTTGCAGACTGTTCTAAACAAGTCCCAGACTACCCCAGACTGTCCCAGGCTGTTCCAAATAAGTCCCAGACTGTCCCAGAAGGTCCCAGACGGTCCCAGACTGTCCCAAACTAGTCCTAGACTGTCCCAGACTGTCCCAGACTGTCCCAGAGTGTTCTAAACAAGTCCCAGACGGTCCTAGACAGTCCCAGACTGTTCCAAACAAGTCCCAGACTGTCCCAGACTGTTCCAAACAAGTCCCAGACTGTCCCAGACGGTCCCAGACTGTCCCAAACTTGTCCTAGACTGTCCCAGACGGTCCCAAACTGACGCAGACTGTTCCAAACAAGTCCCACACGGTCCCAGACAGTCTCAGACTGTTCCAAACAAGTCCCACACGGTCCCAGACAGTCCCAGACTGTTCCAAACAAGTCCCAGACTGTCCCAGACTGTCCCAGACTGTTCCAAACAAGTCCCAGACTGTCCCAGACGGTCCCAGACTGTCCCAAACAAGTCCTAGACTGTCCCAAACTGTCGCAGACTGTTCCAAGCAAGTCCCAGACTGTCCAGGACTGTCCCAGGCTGTTCCAAACAAGTCGCAGACTGTCCCAGATTGTCCCAGACTGTTCCAAACAAGTCCCAGACTGTCCCAGACTGTCCCAGACTGTCCCAGACTGTTCCAAACAAGTCCCAGACTGTCCCAGACGGTCCCAGACTGTCCCAAACGTGTCCTAGACTGTCCCAGACGGTCCCAGACTGTTCCAAACAAGTCCCAGACTGTCCCAGAAGGTCCCAGACGGTCCCAGACTGTCCCAAACAAGTCCTAGACTGTCCCAAACTGTCGCAGACTATTCCAAACAAGTCCCATACGGTCCCAAACTGACGCAGACTGTTCCAAACAAGTCCCAGACTGTCCCAGACTGTCCCAAACAAGTCCCAGACGGTCCCAGACAGTCCCAGACTGTTCCAAACAAGTCCCAGACGGTCCCAGACAGTCCCAGACTGTTCCAAACAAGTCCCAGACTGTCCCAAACTGTCGCAGACTGTTCCAAACAAGTCCCAGACTGTCCCAGACTGTCCCAAACAAGTCCCAGACGGTCCCAGACAGTCCCAGACTGTTCCAAACAAGTCCCAGAATACCCCAGACTGTACCAGGCTGTTCCAAACAAGTCCCAGACTCTCCCAGAAGGTCCCAGACTGTCCCAAACAAGTCCCAAACAAGTCCCAGACTGTCCCAGACTGTCCCAGACTGTTCCAAACAAGTCCCAGACTACCCCAGACTGTCCCAGGCTGTTCCAAACAAGTCCCAGACAGTCCCAGAAGGACCCAGACGGTCCCAGACTGTCCCAAACAAGTCCTAGACTGTCCCAAACTGTCGCAGACTATTCCAAACAAGTCCCAGACGGTCCCAAACTGACGCAGACTGTTCCAAACAAGCCCCAGACTGTCCCGGACTGTCCCAAACAAGTCCCAGACGGTCCCAGACAGTCCCAGACTGTTCCAAACAAGTCCCAGACTGTCCCAGACTGTCCCAGACTGTTCCAGACTGTTCCAAACAAGTCCTAGACTGTCCCAGACTGTCCCAAACGTGTCCTAGACTGTCACAGACGGTCCCAGACTGTCCCAAACAAGTCCTAGACTGTCCCAAACTGTCGCAGACTGTTCCAAGCAAGTCCCAGACTGTCCCAGATTGTCCCAGACTGTCCCAAACAAGTCCCAGACTGTCCCAGACTGTCGCAGACTGTTCCAAGCAAGTCCCAGACTGTCCAGGACTGTCCCAGGCTGTTCCAAACAAGTCGCAGACTGTCCCAGATTGTCCCAGACTGTTCCAAACAAGTCCCAGACTGTCCCAGATTGTCCCAGACTGTCCCAAACAAGTCCCAGACTGTCCCAGACTGTCTCAGACTGTTCCAAGCAAGTCCCAGACTGTCCCAGACTGTTCCAAACAAGTCCCAGACGGTCCCAGACTGTTCCAAACAAGTCCCAGACTGTCCCAGACTGTCCCAGACTGTTCCAAACAAGTCCCAGACTGTCCCAGACGGTCCCAGACTGTCCCAAACGTGTCCTAGACTGTCCCAGACGGTCCCAGACTGTCCAAAATATGTCCTAGACTGTCCCAAACTGTCGCAGACTGTTCCAAACAAGTCCCAGACGGTCCCAAGCTGTTGCAGACTGTTCTAAACAAGTCCCAGACTACCCCAGACTGTCCCAGGCTGTTCCAAATAAGTCCCAGACTGTCCCAGAAGGTCCCAGACGGTCCCAGACTGTCCCAAACAAGTCCTAGACTGTCCCAGACTGTCCCAGACTGTCCCAGAGTGTTCTAAACAAGTCCCAGACGGTCCTAGACAGTCCCAGACTGTTCCAAACAAGTCCCAGACTGTCCCAGACTGTTCCAAACAAGTCCCAGACTGTCCCAGACGGTCCCAGACTGTCCCAAACTTGTCCTAGACTGTCCCAGACGGTCCCAAACTGACGCAGACTGTTCCAAACAAGTCCCACACGGTCCCAGACAGTCCCAGACTGTTCCAAACAAGTCCCAGACTGTCCCAGACTGTCCCAGACTGTCCCAGACTGTCCCAGACTGTTCCAAACAAGTCCTAGACTGTTCCAAACTGTCGCAGACTGTTCAAAACAAGTCCTAGACGGTCCCAAACTGTCGCAGACTGTTGCAAACAAGTCCCAGACTGTCCCAAACTGTCGCAGACTGTTCCAAACAAGTCCCAGACAACCCCAGACTGTACCAGGCTGTTCCAAACAAGTCCCAGACTGTCCCAGAAGGTCCCAGACTGTCCCAAACAAGTCCCAGACTGTCCCAGACTGTTCCAAACAAGTCCCAGACGGTCCCAGACAGTCCCAGACTGTTCCAAACAAGTCCCAGACTGTCCCAGACTGTCCCAAACTGTTCCAAACAAGTCCCAGACGGTCCCAGACAGTCCCAGACTGTTCCAAACAAGTCCCAGACTGTCCCAGAAGGTCCCAGACGGTCCCAGACTGTCCCAAACAAGTCCTAGACTGTCCCAAACTGTCGCAGACTATTCCAAACAAGTCCCATACGGTCCCAAACTGACGCAGACTGTTCCAAACAAGTCCCAGACTGTCCCAGACTGTCCCAAACAAGTCCCAGACGGTCCCAGACAGTCCCAGACTGTTCCAAACAAGTCCCAGACTGTCCCAGACTGTCCCAGACTGTCCCAGACTGTCCCAGACTGTTCCAAACAAGTCCTAGACTGTCCCAAACTGTCGCAGACTGTTCCAAACAAGTCCTAGACGGTCCCAAACTGTCGCAGACTGTTGCAAACAAGTCTCAGACGGTCCCAAACTGTTGCAGACTGTTCCAAACAAGTCCCAGACTACCCCAGACTGTCCCAGGCTGTTCCAAACAAGTCCCAGACAGTCCCAGAAGGACCCAGACGGTCCCAGACTGTCCCAAACAAGTCCTAGACTGTCCCAAACTGTCCCAGACTGTCCCAGAGTGTTCTAAACAAGTCCCAGACGGTCCTAGACAGTCCCAGACTGTTCCAAACAAGTCCCAGACTGTCCCAGACTGTTCCAAACAAGTCCCAGACTGTCCCAGACGGTCCCAGACTGTCCCAAACTTGTCCTAGACTGTCCCAGACGGTCCCAAACTGACGCAGACTGTTCCAAACAAGTCCCACACGGTCCCAGACAGTCTCAGACTGTTCCAAACAAGTCCCACACGGTCCCAGACAGTCCCAGACTGTTCCAAACAAGTCCCAGACTGTCCCAGACTGTCCCAGACTGTTCCAAACAAGTCCCAGACTGTCCCAAACTGTCGCAGACTGTTCCAAACAAGTCCCAGACTGTCCCAGACTGTCCCAAACAAGTCCCAGACGGTCCCAGACAGTCCCAGACTGTTCCAAACAAGTCCCAGACTGTCCCAGACTGTCCCAGACTGTCCCAGACTGTCCCAGACTGTTCCAAACAAGTCCTAGACTGTTCCAAACTGTCGCAGACTGTTCAAAACAAGTCCTAGACGGTCCCAAACTGTCGCAGACTGTTGCAAACAAGTCCCAGACTGTCCCAAACTGTCGCAGACTGTTCCAAACAAGTCCCAGACAACCCCAGACTGTACCAGGCTGTTCCAAACAAGTCCCAGACTGTCCCAGACTGTCCCAAACTGTTCCAAACAAGTCCCAGACGGTCCCAGACAGTCCCAGACTGTTCCAAACAAGTCCCAGACTGTCCCAGAAGGTCCCAGACGGTCCCAGACTGTCCCAAACAAGTCCTAGACTGTCCCAAACTGTCGCAGACTATTCCAAACAAGTCCCATACGGTCCCAAACTGACGCAGACTGTTCCAAACAAGTCCCAGACTGTCCCAGACTGTCCCAAACAAGTCCCAGACGGTCCCAGACAGTCCCAGACTGTTCCAAACAAGTCCCAGACTGTCCCAGACTGTCCCAGACTGTCCCAGACTGTTCCAAACAAGTCCTAGACTGTCCCAAACTGTCGCAGACTGTTCCAAACAAGTCCTAGACGGTCCCAAACTGTCGCAGACTGTTGCAAACAAGTCCCAGACGGTCCGAAACTGTCGCAGACTGTTCCAAACAAGTCCTAGACTGTCCCAAACTGTCGCAGACTGTTCCAAACAAGTCCCAGACGGTCCCAAACTGTCGCAGACTATTCCAAACAAGTCCCATACGGTCCCAAACTGACGCAGACTGTTCCAAACAAGTCCCAGACTGTCCCAAACAAGTCCCAGACGGTCCCAGACAGTCCCAGACTGTTCCAAACAAGTCCCAGACTGTCCCAGACTGTCCCAGACTGTCCCAGACTGTTCCAAACAAGTCCTAGACTGTCCCAAACTGTCGCAGACTGTTCCAAACAAGTCCTAGACGGTCCCAAACTGTCGCAGACTGTTGCAAACAAGTCCCAGACTGTCCCAGAAGGTCCCAGACTGTCCCACACAAGTCCCAGACTGTCCCAGCTGTCCCAGACTGTTCCAAACAAGTCCCAGATTGTCCCAGACGGTTCCAAACAAGTCCCAGACTGTCCCAGACTGTCCCAAACTGTTCCAAACAAGTCCCAGACTGTCCCAGACTGTCCCAAACGTGTCCTAGACTGTCCCAGACGGTCCCAGACGGTCCCAGACTATCTCAAACAAGTCCTAGACGGTCCCAAACTGTCGCAGACTGTTGCAAACAAGTCCCAGACGGTCCCAAACTGTCGCAGACTGTTCCAAACAAGTCCCAGACAACCCCAGACTGTACCAGGCAGTTCCAAACAAGTTCCAGACTGTCCCAGAAGGTCCCAGACTGTCCCACACAAGTCCCAGACTGTCCCAGCTGTCCCAGACTGTTCCAAACAAGTCCCAGATTGTCCCAGACGGTTCCAAACAAGTCCCAGACTGTCCCAGACTGTCCCAAACAAGTCCCAGACGGTCCCAGACAGTCCCAGACTGTTCCAAACAAGTCCCAGACTGTCCCAGACTGTCCCAGACTGTCCCAGACTGTCCCAGACTGTTCCAAACAAGTCCTAGACTGTTCCAAACTGTCGCAGACTGTTCAAAACAAGTCCTAGACGGTCCCAAACTGTCGCAGACTGTTGCAAACAAGTCCCAGACTGTCCCAAACTGTCGCAGACTGTTCCAAACAAGTCCCAGACAACCCCAGACTGTACCAGGCTGTTCCAAACAAGTCCCAGACTGTCCCAGACTGTCCCAAACTGTTCCAAACAAGTCCCAGACGGTCCCAGACAGTCCCAGACTGTTCCAAACAAGTCCCAGACTGTCCCAGAAGGTCCCAGACGGTCCCAGACTGTCCCAAACAAGTCCTAGACTGTCCCAAACTGTCGCAGACTATTCCAAACAAGTCCCATACGGTCCCAAACTGACGCAGACTGTTCCAAACAAGTCCCAGACTGTCCCAGACTGTCCCAAACAAGTCCCAGACGGTCCCAGACAGTCCCAGACTGTTCCAAACAAGTCCCAGACTGTCCCAGACTGTCCCAGACTGTCCCAGACTGTTCCAAACAAGTCCTAGACTGTCCCAAACTGTCGCAGACTGTTCCAAACAAGTCCTAGACGGTCCCAAACTGTCGCAGACTGTTGCAAACAAGTCCCAGACGGTCCGAAACTGTCGCAGACTGTTCCAAACAAGTCCTAGACTGTCCCAAACTGTCGCAGACTGTTCCAAACAAGTCCCAGACGGTCCCAAACTGTCGCAGACTATTCCAAACAAGTCCCATACGGTCCCAAACTGACGCAGACTGTTCCAAACAAGTCCCAGACTGTCCCAAACAAGTCCCAGACGGTCCCAGACAGTCCCAGACTGTTCCAAACAAGTCCCAGACTGTCCCAGACTGTCCCAGACTGTCCCAGACTGTTCCAAACAAGTCCTAGACTGTCCCAAACTGTCGCAGACTGTTCCAAACAAGTCCTAGACGGTCCCAAACTGTCGCAGACTGTTGCAAACAAGTCCCAGACTGTCCCAGAAGGTCCCAGACTGTCCCACACAAGTCCCAGACTGTCCCAGCTGTCCCAGACTGTTCCAAACAAGTCCCAGATTGTCCCAGACGGTTCCAAACAAGTCCCAGACTGTCCCAGACTGTCCCAAACTGTTCCAAACAAGTCCCAGACTGTCCCAGACTGTCCCAAACGTGTCCTAGACTGTCCCAGACGGTCCCAGACGGTCCCAGACTATCTCAAACAAGTCCTAGACGGTCCCAAACTGTCGCAGACTGTTGCAAACAAGTCCCAGACGGTCCCAAACTGTCGCAGACTGTTCCAAACAAGTCCCAGACAACCCCAGACTGTACCAGGCAGTTCCAAACAAGTTCCAGACTGTCCCAGAAGGTCCCAGACTGTCCCACACAAGTCCCAGACTGTCCCAGCTGTCCCAGACTGTTCCAAACAAGTCCCAGATTGTCCCAGACGGTTCCAAACAAGTCCCAGACTGTCCCAGACTGTCCCAAACGTTTCCTAGACTGTCCCAGACGGTCCCAGACTGTCCCAAACAAGTCCTAGACTGTCCCAAACTGTCGCAGACTGTTCCAAACAAGTCCCAGAATACCCCAGACTGTACCAGGCTGTTCCAAACAAGTCCCAGACTCTCCCAGAAGGTCCCAGACTGTCCCAAACAAGTCCCAAACAAGTCCCAGACTGTCCCAGACTGTCCCAGACTGTTCCAAACAAGTCCCAGACTACCCCAGACTGTCCCAGGCTGTTCCAAACAAGTCCCAGACAGTCCCAGAAGGACCCAGACGGTCCCAGACTGTCCCAAACAAGTCCTAGACTGTCCCAAACTGTCGCAGACTATTCCAAACAAGTCCCAGACGGTCCCAAACTGACGCAGACTGTTCCAAACAAGCCCCAGACTGTCCCGGACTGTCCCAAACAAGTCCCAGACGGTCCCAGACAGTCCCAGACTGTTCCAAACAAGTCCCAGACTGTCCCAGACTGTCCCAGACTGTTCCAGACTGTTCCAAACAAGTCCTAGACTGTCCCAGACTGTCCCAAACGTGTCCTAGACTGTCACAGACGGTCCCAGACTGTCCCAAACAAGTCCTAGACTGTCCCAAACTGTCGCAGACTGTTCCAAGCAAGTCCCAGACTGTCCCAGATTGTCCCAGACTGTCCCAAACAAGTCCCAGACTGTCCCAGACTGTCGCAGACTGTTCCAAGCAAGTCCCAGACTGTCCAGGACTGTCCCAGGCTGTTCCAAACAAGTCGCAGACTGTCCCAGATTGTCCCAGACTGTTCCAAACAAGTCCCAGACTGTCCCAGATTGTCCCAGACTGTCCCAAACAAGTCCCAGACTGTCCCAGACTGTCTCAGACTGTTCCAAGCAAGTCCCAGACTGTCCCAGACTGTTCCAAACAAGTCCAAGACGGTCCCAGACTGTTCCAAACAAGTCCCAGACTGTCCCAGACTGTCCCAGACTGTTCCAAACAAGTCCCAGACTGTCCCAGACGGTCCCAGACTGTCCCAAACGTGTCCTAGACTGTCCCAGACGGTCCCAGACTGTCCAAAATATGTCCTAGACTGTCCCAAACTGTCGCAGACTGTTCCAAACAAGTCCCAGACGGTCCCAAGCTGTTGCAGACTGTTCTAAACAAGTCCCAGACTACCCCAGACTGTCCCAGGCTGTTCCAAATAAGTCCCAGACTGTCCCAGAAGGTCCCAGACGGTCCCAGACTGTCCCAAACTAGTCCTAGACTGTCCCAGACTGTCCCAGACTGTCCCAGAGTGTTCTAAACAAGTCCCAGACGGTCCTAGACAGTCCCAGACTGTTCCAAACAAGTCCCAGACTGTCCCAGACTGTTCCAAACAAGTCCCAGACTGTCCCAGACGGTCCCAGACTGTCCCAAACTTGTCCTAGACTGTCCCAGACGGTCCCAAACTGACGCAGACTGTTCCAAACAAGTCCCACACGGTCCCAGACAGTCTCAGACTGTTCCAAACAAGTCCCACACGGTCCCAGACAGTCCCAGACTGTTCCAAACAAGTCCCAGACTGTCCCAGACTGTCCCAGACTGTTCCAAACAAGTCCCAGACTGTCCCAGACGGTCCCAGACTGTCCCAAACAAGTCCTAGACTGTCCCAAACTGTCGCAGACTGTTCCAAGCAAGTCCCAGACTGTCCAGGACTGTCCCAGGCTGTTCCAAACAAGTCGCAGACTGTCCCAGATTGTCCCAGACTGTTCCAAACAAGTCCCAGACTGTCCCAGACTGTCCCAGACTGTCCCAGACTGTTCCAAACAAGTCCCAGACTGTCCCAGACGGTCCCAGACTGTCCCAAACGTGTCCTAGACTGTCCCAGACGGTCCCAGACTGTTCCAAACAAGTCCCAGACTGTCCCAGAAGGTCCCAGACGGTCCCAGACTGTCCCAAACAAGTCCTAGACTGTCCCAAACTGTCGCAGACTATTCCAAACAAGTCCCATACGGTCCCAAACTGACGCAGACTGTTCCAAACAAGTCCCAGACTGTCCCAGACTGTCCCAAACAAGTCCCAGACGGTCCCAGACAGTCCCAGACTGTTCCAAACAAGTCCCAGACGGTCCCAGACAGTCCCAGACTGTTCCAAACAAGTCCCAGACTGTCCCAAACTGTCGCAGACTGTTCCAAACAAGTCCCAGACTGTCCCAGACTGTCCCAAACAAGTCCCAGACGGTCCCAGACAGTCCCAGACTGTTCCAAACAAGTCCCAGAATACCCCAGACTGTACCAGGCTGTTCCAAACAAGTCCCAGACTCTCCCAGAAGGTCCCAGACTGTCCCAAACAAGTCCCAAACAAGTCCCAGACTGTCCCAGACTGTCCCAGACTGTTCCAAACAAGTCCCAGACTACCCCAGACTGTCCCAGGCTGTTCCAAACAAGTCCCAGACAGTCCCAGAAGGACCCAGACGGTCCCAGACTGTCCCAAACAAGTCCTAGACTGTCCCAAACTGTCGCAGACTATTCCAAACAAGTCCCAGACGGTCCCAAACTGACGCAGACTGTTCCAAACAAGCCCCAGACTGTCCCGGACTGTCCCAAACAAGTCCCAGACGGTCCCAGACAGTCCCAGACTGTTCCAAACAAGTCCCAGACTGTCCCAGACTGTCCCAGACTGTTCCAGACTGTTCCAAACAAGTCCTAGACTGTCCCAGACTGTCCCAAACGTGTCCTAGACTGTCACAGACGGTCCCAGACTGTCCCAAACAAGTCCTAGACTGTCCCAAACTGTCGCAGACTGTTCCAAGCAAGTCCCAGACTGTCCCAGATTGTCCCAGACTGTCCCAAACAAGTCCCAGACTGTCCCAGACTGTCGCAGACTGTTCCAAGCAAGTCCCAGACTGTCCAGGACTGTCCCAGGCTGTTCCAAACAAGTCGCAGACTGTCCCAGATTGTCCCAGACTGTTCCAAACAAGTCCCAGACTGTCCCAGATTGTCCCAGACTGTCCCAAACAAGTCCCAGACTGTCCCAGACTGTCTCAGACTGTTCCAAGCAAGTCCCAGACTGTCCCAGACTGTTCCAAACAAGTCCCAGACGGTCCCAGACTGTTCCAAACAAGTCCCAGACTGTCCCAGACTGTCCCAGACTGTTCCAAACAAGTCCCAGACTGTCCCAGACGGTCCCAGACTGTCCCAAACGTGTCCTAGACTGTCCCAGACGGTCCCAGACTGTCCAAAATATGTCCTAGACTGTCCCAAACTGTCGCAGACTGTTCCAAACAAGTCCCAGACGGTCCCAAGCTGTTGCAGACTGTTCTAAACAAGTCCCAGACTACCCCAGACTGTCCCAGGCTGTTCCAAATAAGTCCCAGACTGTCCCAGAAGGTCCCAGACGGTCCCAGACTGTCCCAAACAAGTCCTAGACTGTCCCAGACTGTCCCAGACTGTCCCAGAGTGTTCTAAACAAGTCCCAGACGGTCCTAGACAGTCCCAGACTGTTCCAAACAAGTCCCAGACTGTCCCAGACTGTTCCAAACAAGTCCCAGACTGTCCCAGACGGTCCCAGACTGTCCCAAACTTGTCCTAGACTGTCCCAGACGGTCCCAAACTGACGCAGACTGTTCCAAACAAGTCCCACACGGTCCCAGACAGTCTCAGACTGTTCCAAACAAGTCCCACACGGTCCCAGACAGTCCCAGACTGTTCCAAACAAGTCCCAGACTGTCCCAGACTGTCCCAGACTGTTCCAAACAAGTCCCAGACTGTCCCAGACGGTCCCAGACTGTCCCAAACAAGTCCTAGACTGTCCCAAACTGTCGCAGACTGTTCCAAGCAAGTCCCAGACTGTCCAGGACTGTCCCAGGCTGTTCCAAACAAGTCGCAGACTGTCCCAGATTGTCCCAGACTGTTCCAAACAAGTCCCAGACTGTCCCAGACTGTCCCAGACTGTCCCAGACTGTTCCAAACAAGTCCCAGACTGTCCCAGACGGTCCCAGACTGTCCCAAACGTGTCCTAGACTGTCCCAGACGGTCCCAGACTGTTCCAAACAAGTCCCAGACTGTCCCAGAAGGTCCCAGACGGTCCCAGACTGTCCCAAACAAGTCCTAGACTGTCCCAAACTGTCGCAGACTATTCCAAACAAGTCCCATACGGTCCCAGACAGTCCCAGACTGTTCCAAACAAGTCCCAGACTGTCCCAAACTGTCGCAGACTGTTCCAAACAAGTCCCAGACTGTCCCAGACTGTCCCAGACTGTCCCAGACTGTCCCAGACTGTTCCAAACAAGTCCTAGACTGTTCCAAACTGTCGCAGACTGTTCAAAACAAGTCCTAGACGGTCCCAAACTGTCGCAGACTGTTGCAAACAAGTCCCAGACTGTCCCAAACTGTCGCAGACTGTTCCAAACAAGTCCCAGACAACCCCAGACTGTACCAGGCTGTTCCAAACAAGTCCCAGACTGTCCCAGAAGGTCCCAGACTGTCCCAAACAAGTCCCAGACTGTCCCAGACTGTTCCAAACAAGTCCCAGACGGTCCCAGACAGTCCCAGACTGTTCCAAACAAGTCCCAGACTGTCCCAGACTGTCCCAAACTGTTCCAAACAAGTCCCAGACGGTCCCAGACAGTCCCAGACTGTTCCAAACAAGTCCCAGACTGTCCCAGAAGGTCCCAGACGGTCCCAGACTGTCCCAAACAAGTCCTAGACTGTCCCAAACTGTCGCAGACTATTCCAAACAAGTCCCATACGGTCCCAAACTGACGCAGACTGTTCCAAACAAGTCCCAGACTGTCCCAGACTGTCCCAAACAAGTCCCAGACGGTCCCAGACAGTCCCAGACTGTCCCAAACAAGTCCCAGACTGTCCCAGACTGTCCCAGACTGTCCCAGACTGTTCCAAACAAGTCCTAGACTGTCCCAAACTGTCGCAGACTGTTCCAAACAAGTCCTAGACGGTCCCAAACTGTCGCAGACTGTTGCAAACAAGTCCCAGACGGTCCCAAACTGTCGCAGACTGTTCCAAACAAGTCCTAGACTGTCCCAAACTGTCGCAGACTGTTCCAAACAAGTCCCAGACGGTCCCAAACTGTTGCAGACTGTTCCGAACAAGTCCCAGACTACCCCAGACTGTCCCAGGCTGTTCCAAACAAGTCCCAGACTGTCCCAGAAGGTCCCAGACGGTCCCAGACTGTCCCAAACAAGTCCTAGACTGTCCCAAACTGTCGCAGACTATTCCGAACAAGTCCCATACGGTCCCAAACTGACGCAGACTGTTCCAAACAAGTCCCAGACTGTCCCAAACAAGTCCCAGACGGTCCCAGACAGTCCCAGACTGTTCCAAACAAGTCCCAGACTGTCCCAGACTGTCCCAGACTGTCCCAGACTGTTCCAAACAAGTCCTAGACTGTCCCAAACTGTCGCAGACTGTTCCAAACAAGTCCTAGACGGTCCCAAACTGTCGCAGACTGTTGCAAACAAGTCCCAGACGGTCCCAAACTGTCGCAGACTGTTCCAAACAAGTGCCAGACAACCCCAGACTGTACCAGGCTGTTCCAAACAAGTCCCAGACTGTCCCAGAAGGTCCCAGACTGTCCCAAACAAGTCCCAGACTGTCCCAGACTGTTCCAAACAAGTCCCAGACGGTCCCAGACAGTCCCAGACTGTTCCAAACAAGTCCCAGACTGTCCCAGACTGTCCCAGACTGTCCCAAACTGTTCCAAACAAGTCCCAGACTGTCCCAGACTGTCCCAAACGTGTCCTAGACTGTCCCAGACGGTCCCAGACTATCCCAAACAAGTCCTAGACTGTCCCAAACTGTCGCAGACTGTTCCAAACAAGTCCTAGACGGTCCCAAACTGTCGCAGACTGTTGCAAACAAGTCCCAGACGGTCCCAAACTGTCGCAGACTGTTCCAAACAAGTCCCAGACAACCCCAGACTGTACCAGGCTGTTCCAAACAAGTCCCAGACTGTCCCAGAAGGTCCCAGACTGTCCCACACAAGTCCCAGACTGTCCCAGCTGTCCCAGACTGTTCCAAACAAGTCCCAGATTGTCCCAGACGGTTCCAAACAAGTCCCAGACTGTCCCAGACTGTCCCAAACTGTTCCAAACAAGTCCCAGACTGTCCCAGACTGTCCCAAACGTGTCCTAGACTGTCCCAGACGGTCCCAGACGGTCCCAGACTATCTCAAACAAGTCCTAGACTGTCCCAAACTGTCGCAGACTGTTCCCAACAAGTCCTAGACGGTCCCAAACTGTCGCAGACTGTTGCAAACAAGTCCCAGACGGTCCCAAACTGTCGCAGACTGTTCCAAACAAGTCCCAGACAACCCCAGACTGTACCAGGCAGTTCCAAACAAGTTCCAGACTGTCCCAGAAGGTCCCAGACTGTCCCACACAAGTCCCAGACTGTCCCAGCTGTCCCAGACTGTTCCAAACAAGTCCCAGATTGTCCCAGACGGTTCCAAACAAGTCCCAGACTGTCCCAGACTGTCCCAAACGTTTCCTAGACTGTCCCAGACGGTCCCAGACTGTCCCAAACAAGTCCTAGACTGTCCCAAACTGTCGCAGACTGTTCCAAACAAGTCCCAGAATACCCCAGACTGTACCAGGCTGTTCCAAACAAGTCCCAGACTCTCCCAGAAGGTCCCAGACTGTCCCAAACAAGTCCCAAACAAGTCCCAGACTGTCCCAGACTGTCCCAGACTGTTCCAAACAAGTCCCAGACTGTCCCAGAAAGTCCCATACTGTCCCAGACTGTCCCAGACTGTCCCAAACAAGTCCTAGACTGTCCCAAACTGTCGCAGACTATTCCAAACAAGTCCCAGACGGTCCCAAACTGACGCAGACTGTTCCAAACAAGTCCCAGACTGTCCCAGACTGTCCCAAACAAGACCCAGACGGTCCCAGACAGTCCCAGACTGTTCCAAACAAGTCCCAGACTGTCCCAGACTGTCCCAGACTGTTCCAAACAAGTCCTAGACTGTCCCAGACTGTCCCAAACGTGTCCTAGACTGTCCCAGACGGTCCCAGACTGTTCCAAGCAAGTCCCAGACTGTCCCAGACTGTCCCAGACTGTCCCAGACTGTCCCAGACTGTTCCAAACAAGTCCCAGACTGTCCCAGACGGTCCCAGACTGTCCCAAACGTGTCCTAGACTGTCCCAGACGGTCCCAGACTGTTCCAAACAAGTCCCAGACTGTCCCAGAAGGTCCCAGACGGTCCCAGACTGTCCCAAACAAGTCCTAGACTGTCCCAAACTGTCGCAGACTATTCCAAACAAGTCCCATACGGTCCCAAACTGACGCAGACTGTTCCAAACAAGTCCCAGACTGTCCCAGACTGTCCCAAACAAGTCCCAGACGGTCCCAGACAGTCCCAGACTGTTCCAAACAAGTCCCAGACGGTCCCAGACTGTCCCAGACTGTTCCAAACAAGTCCCAGACTGTCCCAAACTGTCGCAGACTGTTCCAAACAAGTCCCAGACTGTCCCAGACTGTCCCAAACAAGTCCCAGACGGTCCCAGACAGTCCCAGACTGTTCCAAACAAGTCCCAGACTGTCCCAGACTGTCCCAGACTGTCCCAGACTGTCCCAGACTGTTCCAGACAAGTCCTAGACTGTTCCAAACTGTCGCAGACTGTTCCAAACAAGTCCTAGACGGTCCCAAACTGTCGCAGACTGTTGCAAACAAGTCCCAGACGGTCCCAAACTGTCGCAGACTGTTCCAAACAAGTCCCAGACAACCCCAGACTGTACCAGGCTGTTCCAAACAACTCCCAGACTGTCCCAGAAGGTCCCAGACTGTCCCAAACAAGTCCCAGACTGTCCCAGACTGTTCCAAACAAGTCCCAGACGGTCCCAGACGGTCCCAGACTATCCCAAACAAGTCCTAGACTGTCCCAAACTGTCGCAGACTGTTCCAAACAAGTCCTAGACGGTCCCAAACTGTCGCAGACTGTTGCAAACAAGTCCCAGACGGTCCCAAACTGTCGCAGACTGTTCCAAACAAGTCCCAGACAACCCCAGACTGTACCAGGCTGTTCCAAACAAGTCCCAGACTGTCCCACACAAGTCCCAGACTGTCCCAGCTGTCCCAGACTGTCCCAAACAAGTCCCAGACTGTCCCAGACTGTTCCAAACAAGTCCCAGACGGTCCCAGGCAGTCCCAGACTGTTCCAAACAAGTCCCAGACTGTCCCAGACTGTCCCAAACTGTTCCAAACAAGTCCCAGACGGTCCCAGACAGTCCCAGACTATTCCAAACAAGTCCCAGACTGTCCCAGACTGTCCCAGACTGTTCCAAACTGTCGCAGACTGTTCCAAACAAGTCCTAGACGGTCCCAAACTGTCGCAGACTGTTGCAAACAAGTCCCAGACGGTCCCAAACTGTCGCAGACTGTTCCAAACAAGTCCCAGACAACCCCAGACTGTACCAGGCTGTTCCAAACAAGTCCCAGACTGTCCCACACAAGTCCCAGACTGTCCCAGCTGTCCCAGACTGTTCCAAACAAGTCCCAGATTGTCCCAGACGGTTCCAAACAAGTCCCAGACTGTTCCAAACAAGCCCCATTCTAGTTCCAAATTTCGCCGCCAGGGGAACGCAAAAAAATGGCATATTTCAAGGGCCAAGTGCGTGATTTTGCATTAAATTTGGCCTTTTTTTTACTTCCCTTGGCGGCAAAAGTTGGAACTAAAGTTCTACAAATCTTTTTAGTTCCAAATTTCGCCGCCAGGGGAAGTGAAATTTAAGGTCATTTTTCAGGCAAAAACACGCACTTGGCTCTTGAAATATGCCCTTTTTCTCCTTCCCCTGGTGGCGAAATTTGGAACTAAAGTTCTACAAATCTTTTTAGTTCCAATTTTCGCCGCCAGGGGAAGTGAAAAATAAGGTCATTTTTCAGGCAAAAACACGCACTTGGCTCTTGAAATATGCCCTTTTTCTCCTTCCCCTGGCGGCGAAATTTGGAACTAAAGTTCTACAAATCTTTTTAGTTCCAATTTTCGCCGCCAGGGGAAGCGAAAAATAAGGTCATTTTTCAGGCAAAAACACGCACTTGGCTCTTGAAATATGCCTTTTTTTCTCCTTCCCCTGGTGGCGAAATTAGGAACTAAAAAGATTTGTAGAACTTTAGTTCCAAATTTCGCCACCAGGGGAAGGAGAAAATGGGGCATATTTCAAGGGCCAAGTGCATGTTTTTGCCTGAAAAATGACCTTATTTTTCACTTCCCCTGGCGGCGAAATTTGGAACTAAAGTTCTAAAAATCTTTTTAGTTCCAAATTTCGCCGCCAGGGGAAGTGAAAAATAAGGTCATTTTTCAGGCAAAAACACGCACTTGGCCCTTGAAATATGCCCTTTTTTCTCCTTCCCCTGGTGGCGAAATTTGGAACTAAAGTTCTACAAATCTTTTTAGTTCCAAATTTCGCCGCCAGGGGAAGTGAAAAATAAGGTCATTTTTCAGGCAAAAACACGCACTTGGCCCTTGAAATATGCCCTTTTTTCTCCTTCCCCTGGCGGCGAAAGTAACAACTAAAACGATTTGTAGAACTTTAGTTCCAAATTTCGCCACCAGCGGAAGGAAAAAAGGGCATATTTCAAGAGCCAAGTGCGTGTTTTTGCCTGAAAAATGACCTTATTTTTCACTTCCCCTGGTGGCGAAATTTGGAACTAAAGTTCTACAAATCTTTTTAGTTCCTACTTTCACCGCCAGGGGAAGGAGAAAAACGTGCATATTTCAAGGGCCAAGTGCGTGTTTTTGCCTGAAAAATGACCTTATTTTTCACTTCCCCTGGCGGCGAAATTTGGAACTAAAAAGATTTGTAGAACTTTAGTTCCAAATTTCGCCACCAGGGGAAGGGAAAAAAGAGGTCATTTTTCAGGCAAAAACACGCACTTGGCCCTTGAAATATGCCCTTTTTCTAATTCCCCTGGTGGCGGAATTTGTAACTAATGATCTACAAATCTTTTTAGTTCCTAATTTCGCCGCCAGAGGAAGGAGAAAAAAGGGCATATTTCAAGGGCCAAGTGCGTGTTTTTGCCTGAAAAATTACCTTATTTTTCACTTCCCCTGGTGGCGAAATTTGGAACTAAAGTTCTACAAATCTTTTTAGTTCCAAATTTCGCCGCCAGGGGAAGTGAAAAATAAGGTCAAATTTCAAGCAAAAACACGCACTTGGCCCTTGAAATATGTCCTTTTTTCTCCTTCCCCTGGTGGCGAAATTTGGAACTAAAGTTCTACAAATCTTTTTAGTTCCTAATTTCGCCGCCAGAGGAAGGAGAAAAAAGGGCATATTTCAAGGGCCAAGTGCGTGTTTTTGCCTGAAAAATTACCTTATTTTTCACTTCCCCTGGTGGCGAAATTTGGAACTAAAGTTCTACAAATCTTTTTAGTTCCAAATTTCGCCGCCAGGGGAAGTGAAAAATAAGGTCAAATTTCAAGCAAAAACACGCACTTGGCCCTTGAAATATGTCCTTTTTCTCCTTCCCCTGGTGGCGAAATTTGGAACTAAAGTTCTACAAATCTTTTTAGTTCCTAATTTCGCCACCAGGGGAAGGAGAAAAAAAGGCATATTTCAAGAGCCAAGTGCGTGTTTTTGCCTGAAAAATGACCTTATTTTTCACTTCCCCTGGCGGCGAAATTTGGAACTAAAAAGATTTTTAGAACTTTAGTTCCAAATTTCGCCGCCAGGGGAAGTGAAAAATAAGGTCATTTTTCAGGCAAAAACACGCACTTGGCCCTTGAAATATGCCCTTTTTTCTCCTTCCCCTGGCGGCGAAAGTAGGAACTAAAAAGATTTGTAGAACTTTAGTTCCAAATTTCGCCACCAGGGGAAGGAGAAAAAAAGGCATATTTCAAGAGCCAAGTGCGTGTTTTTGCCTGAAAAATGACCTTATTTTTCACTTCCCCTTGCGGCGAAATTTGGAACTAAAAAGATTTTTAGAACTTTAGTTCCAAATTTCGCCGCCAGGGGAAGTGAAAAATAAGGTCATTTTTCAGGCAAAAACACGCACTTGGCCCTTGAAATATGCCCTTTTTCTAATTCCCCTGGTGGCGGAATTTGTAACTAAAGATCTACAAATCTTTTTAGTTCCTAATTTCGCCGCCAGAGGAAGGAGAAAAAAAGGCATATTTCAAGGGCCAAGTGCGTGTTTTTGCCTGAAAAATGACCTTATTTTTCACTTCCCCTGGCGGCGAAATTTGGAACTAAAAAGATTTGTAGAACTTTAGTTCCAAATTTCGCCACCAGGGGAAGTGAAAAATAAGGTCATTTTTCAGGCAAAAACACGCACTTGGCCCTTGAAATATGCCCCATTTTCTCCTTCCCCTGGTGGCGAAATTTGGAACTAAAAAGACTTGTAGGACTTTAATTCCAAATTTCGCCGCCAGGGGAAGGAGAAAAAAGGCCATAATTCAAGGGCCAAGTGCGTGTTTTTGCCTGAAAAATGACCTTATTTTTCACTTCCCCTGGCGGCGAAATTTGGAACTAAAAAGATTTGTAGAACTTTAGTTCCAAATTTCGCCACCAGGGGAAGTGAAAAATAAGGTCATTTTTCAGGCAAAAACACGCACTTGGCCCTTGAAATATGCCCCATTTTCTCCTTCCCCTGGTGGCGAAATTTGGAACTAAAAAGACTTGTAGGACTTTAATTCCAAATTTCGCCGCCAGGGGAAGGAGAAAAAAGGCCATAATTCAAGGGCCAAGTGCGTGTTTTTGCCTGAAAAATGACCTTATTTTTCATGCAAAAACACGCACTTGGCCCTTGAAATATGCCCTTTTTTCCCTTCCCCTGGTGGCGAAATTTGGAACTAAAGTTCTACAAATCTTTTTAGTTCCAAATTTCGGCGCCAGGGGAACTGAAAAATAAGGTCATTTTTCAGGCAAAAACACGCACTTGGCTCTTGAAATATGCCTTTTTTTCTCCTTCCCCTGGTGGCGAAATTTGGAACTAAAGTTCTACAAATCTTTTTAGTTCCTACTTTCGCCGCCAGGGGAAGTGAAAAATAAGGTCATTTTTCAGGCAAAAACACGCACTTGGCTCTTGAAATATGCCTTTTTTTCTCCTTCCCCTGGTGGCGAAATTTGGAACTAAAGTTCTACAAATCTTTTTAGTTCCTACTTTCGCCGCCAGGGGAAGGAGAAAAAAGGGCATATTTCAAGGGCCAAGTGCGTGTTTTTGCCTGAAAAATGACCTTATTTTTCACTTCCCCTGGCGGCGAAATTTGGAACTAAAAAGATTTGTAGAACTTTAGTTCCAAATTTCGCCACCAGGGGAAGTGAAAAATAAGGTAATTTTTCAGGCAAAAACACGCACTTGGCCCTTGAAATATGCCCTTTTTTCTCCTTCCTCTGGCGGCGAAATTAGGAACTAAAAAGATTTGTAGATCTTTAGTTACAAATTCCGCCACCAGGGGAATTAGAAAAAGGGCATATTTCAAGAGCCAAGTGCGTGTTTTTGCCTGAAAAATGACCTTATTTTTCATGCAAAAACACGCACTTGGCCCTTGAAATATGCCCTTTTTTCCCTTCCCCTGGTGGCGAAATTTGGAACTAAAGTTCTACAAATCTTTTTAGTTCCAAATTTCGGCGCCAGGGGAACTGAAAAATAAGGTCATTTTTCAGGCAAAAACACGCACTTGGCCCTTGAAATATGCCCCATTTTCTCCTTCCCCTGGTGGCGAAATTTGGAACTAAAGTTCTACAAATCTTTTTAGTTCCTACTTTCGCCGCCAGGGGAAGGAGAAAAAAGGGCATATTTCAAGGGCCAAGTGCGTGTTTTTGCCTGAAAAATGACCTTATTTTTCACTTCCCCTGGCGGCGAAATTTGGAACTAAAAAGATTTGTAGAACTTTAGTTCCAAATTTCGCCACCAGGGGAAGTGAAAAATAAGGTCATTTTTCAGGCAAAAACACGCACTTGGCCCTTGAAATATGCCCCATTTTCTCCTTCCCCTGGTGGCGAAATTTGGAACTAAAAAGACTTGTAGGACTTTAATTCCAAATTTCGCCGCCAGGGGAAGGAGAAAAAAGGCCATAATTCAAGGGCCAAGTGCGTGTTTTTGCCTGAAAAATGACCTTATTTTTCATGCAAAAACACGCACTTGGCCCTTGAAATATGCCCTTTTTTCCCTTCCCCTGGTGGCGAAATTTGGAACTAAAGTTCTACAAATCTTTTTAGTTCCAAATTTCGGCGCCAGGGGAACTGAAAAATAAGGTCATTTTTCAGGCAAAAACACGCACTTGGCTCTTGAAATATGCCTTTTTTTCTCCTTCCCCTGGTGGCGAAATTTGGAACTAAAGTTCTACAAATCTTTTTAGTTCCTACTTTCGCCGCCAGGGGAAGTGAAAAATAAGGTCATTTTTCAGGCAAAAACACGCACTTGGCTCTTGAAATATGCCTTTTTTTCTCCTTCCCCTGGTGGCGAAATTTGGAACTAAAGTTCTACAAATCTTTTTAGTTCCTACTTTCGCCGCCAGGGGAAGGAGAAAAAAGGGCATATTTCAAGGGCCAAGTGCGTGTTTTTGCCTGAAAAATGACCTTATTTTTCACTTCCCCTGGCGGCGAAATTTGGAACTAAAAAGATTTGTAGAACTTTAGTTCCAAATTTCGCCACCAGGGGAAGTGAAAAATAAGGTAATTTTTCAGGCAAAAACACGCACTTGGCCCTTGAAATATGCCCTTTTTTCTCCTTCCTCTGGCGGCGAAATTAGGAACTAAAAAGATTTGTAGATCTTTAGTTACAAATTCCGCCACCAGGGGAATTAGAAAAAGGGCATATTTCAAGAGCCAAGTGCGTGTTTTTGCCTGAAAAATGACCTTATTTTTCATGCAAAAACACGCACTTGGCCCTTGAAATATGCCCTTTTTTCCCTTCCCCTGGTGGCGAAATTTGGAACTAAAGTTCTACAAATCTTTTTAGTTCCAAATTTCGGCGCCAGGGGAACTGAAAAATAAGGTCATTTTTCAGGCAAAAACACGCACTTGGCCCTTGAAATATGCCCTTTTTTCTCCTTCCCCTGGCGGCGAAATTAGGAACTAAAAAGATTTGTAGAACTTTAGTTCCAAATTTCGCCACCAGGGGAAGTGAAAAATAAGGTCATTTTTCAGGCAAAAACACGCACTTGGCCCTTGAAATATGCCCCATTTTCTCCTTCCCCTGGTGGCGAAATTTGGAACTAAAGTTCTACAAATCTTTTTAGTTCCTAATTTCGCCGCCAGGGGAAGGAGAAAAAAGGCCATATTTCAAGGGCCAAGTGCGTGTTTTTGCCTGAAAAATGACCTTATTTTTCCCTTCCCCTGGTGGCGAAATTTGGAACTAAAGTTCTACAAATCTTTTTAGTTCCAAATTTCGGCGCCAGGGGAACTGAAAAATAAGGTCATTTTTCAGGCAAAAACACGCACTTGGCTCTTGAAATATGCCTTTTTTTCTCCTTCCCCTGGTGGCGAAATTTGGAACTAAAAAGATTTGTAGAACTTTAGTTCCAAATTTCGCCACCAGGGGAAGTGAAAAATAAGGTCATTTTTCACTTTTCAGGCAAAAACACGCACTTGGCCCTTGAAATATGCCCCATTTTCTCCTTCCCCTGGTGGCGAAATTTGGAACTAAAGTTGTACAAATCTTTTTAGTTCCTAATTTCGCCGCCAGGGGAAGGAGAAAAAAGGGCATATTTCAAGGGCCAAGTGCGTGTTTTTGCCTGAAAAATGACCTTATTTTTCACTTCCCCTGGCGGCGAAATTTGGAACTAAAAAGATTTGTAGAACTTTAGTTCCAAATTTCGCCACCAGGGGAAGTGAAAAATAAGGTCATTTTTCACTTTTCAGGCAAAAACACGCACTTGGCCCTTGAAATATGCCCCATTTTCTCCTTCCCCTGGTGGCGAAATTTGGAACTAAAGTTGTACAAATCTTTTTAGTTCCTAATTTCGCCGCCAGGGGAAGGAGAAAAAAGGGCATATTTCAAGGGCCAAGTGCGTGTTTTTGCCTGAAAAATGACCTTATTTTTCAGGCAAAAACACGCACTTGGCCCTTGAAATATGCCCCATTTTCTCCTTCCCCTGGTGGCGAAATTTGGAACTAAAGTTGTACAAATCTTTTTAGTTCCTAATTTCGCCGCCAGGGGAAGGAGAAAAAAGGGCATATTTCAAGGGCCAAGTGCGTGTTTTTGCCTGAAAAATGACCTTATTTTTCACTTCCCCTGGCGGCGAAATTTGGAACTAAAAAGATTTGTACAACTTTAGTTCCAAATTTCGCCACCAGGGGAAGTGAAAAATAAGGTCATTTTTCAGGCAAAAACACGCACTTGGCCCTTGAAATATGCCCTTTTTTCTCATTCCCCTGGTGGCGAAATTTGGAACTAAAAAGACTTGTAGGACTTTAATTCCAAATTTCGCCGCCAGGGGAAGGAGAAAAAAGGCCATATTTCAAGGGCCAAGTGCGTGTTTTTGCCTGAAAAATGACCTTATTTTTCATGCAAAAACACGCACTTGGCCCTTGAAATATGCCCTTTTTTCCCTTCCCCTGGTGGCGAAATTTGGAACTAAAGTTCTACAAATCTTTTTAGTTCCAAATTTCGGCGCCAGGGGAACTGAAAAATAAGGTCATTTTTCAGGCAAAAACACGCACTTGGCTCTTGAAATATGCCTTTTTTTCTCCTTCCCCTGGTGGCGAAATTTGGAACTAAAGTTCTACAAATCTTTTTAGTTCCTACTTTCGCCGCCAGGGGAAGTGAAAAATAAGGTCATTTTTCAGGCAAAAACACGCACTTGGCTCTTGAAATATGCCTTTTTTTCTCCTTCCCCTGGTGGCGAAATTTGGAACTAAAGTTCTACAAATCTTTTTAGTTCCTACTTTCGCCGCCAGGGGAAGGAGAAAAAAGGGCATATTTCAAGGGCCAAGTGCGTGTTTTTGCCTGAAAAATGACCTTATTTTTCACTTCCCCTGGCGGCGAAATTTGGAACTAAAAAGATTTGTAGAACTTTAGTTCCAAATTTCGCCACCAGGGGAAGTGAAAAATAAGGTCATTTTTCAGGCAAAAACACGCACTTGGCCCTTGAAATATGCCCCATTTTCTCCTTCCCCTGGTGGCGAAATTTGGAACTAAAGTTCTACAAATCTTTTTAGTTCCTAATTTCGCCGCCAGGGGAAGGAGAAAAAAGGGCATATTTCAAGGGCCAAGTGCGTGTTTTTGCCTGAAAAATGACCTTATTTTTCACTTCCCCTGGCGGCGAAATTTGGAACTAAAAAGATTTGTAGAACTTTAGTTCCAAATTTCGCCACCAGGGGAAGTGAAAAATAAGGTCATTTTTCAGGCAAAAACACGCACTTGGCCCTTGAAATATGCCCCATTTTCTCCTTCCCCTGGTGGCGAAATTTGGAACTAAAGTTGTACAAATCTTTTTAGTTCCTAATTTCGCCGCCAGGGGAAGGAGAAAAAAGGGCATATTTCAAGGGCCAAGTGCGTGTTTTTGCCTGAAAAATGACCTTATTTTTCACTTCCCCTGGCGGCGAAATTTGGAACTAAAAAGATTTGTAGAACTTTAGTTCCAAATTTCGCCACCAGGGGAAGTGAAAAATAAGGTCATTTTTCAGGCAAAAACACGCACTTGGCCCTTGAAATATGCCCCATTTTCTCCTTCCCCTGGTGGCGAAATTTGGAACTAAAGTTCTACAAATCTTTTTAGTTCCTACTTTCGCCGCCAGGGGAAGGAGAAAAAAGGGCATATTTCAAGGGCCAAGTGCGTGTTTTTGCCTGAAAAATGACCTTATTTTTCACTTCCCCTGGCGGCGAAATTTGGAACTAAAAAGATTTGTAGAACTTTAGTTCCAAATTTCGCCACCAGGGGAAGTGAAAAATAAGGTCATTTTTCAGGCAAAAACACGCACTTGGCCCTTGAAATATGCCCCATTTTCTCCTTCCCCTGGTGGCGAAATTTGGAACTAAAGTTCTACAAATCTTTTTAGTTCCTAATTTCGCCGCCAGGGGAAGGAGAAAAAAGGGCATATTTCAAGGGCCAAGTGCGTGTTTTTGCCTGAAAAATGACCTTATTTTTCACTTCCCCTGGCGGCGAAATTTGGAACTAAAAAGATTTGTAGAACTTTAGTTCCAAATTTCGCCACCAGGGGAAGTGAAAAATAAGGTCATTTTTCAGGCAAAAACACGCACTTGGCCCTTGAAATATGCCCCATTTTCTCCTTCCCCTGGTGGCGAAATTTGGAACTAAAGTTGTACAAATCTTTTTAGTTCCTAATTTCGCCGCCAGGGGAAGGAGAAAAAAGGGCATATTTCAAGGGCCAAGTGCGTGTTTTTGCCTGAAAAATGACCTTATTTTTCACTTCCCCTGGCGGCGAAATTTGGAACTAAAAAGATTTGTAGAACTTTAGTTCCAAATTTCGCCACCAGGGGAAGTGAAAAATAAGGTCATTTTTCAGGCAAAAACACGCACTTGGCCCTTGAAATATGCCCCATTTTCTCCTTCCCCTGGTGGCGAAATTTGGAACTAAAGTTGTACAAATCTTTTTAGTTCCTAATTTCGCCGCCAGGGGAAGGAGAAAAAAGGGCATATTTCAAGGGCCAAGTGCGTGTTTTTGCCTGAAAAATGACCTTATTTTTCACTTCCCCTGGCGGCGAAATTTGGAACTAAAAAGATTTGTACAACTTTAGTTCCAAATTTCGCCACCAGGGGAAGTGAAAAATAAGGTCATTTTTCAGGCAAAAACACGCACTTGGCCCTTGAAATATGCCCTTTTTTCTCATTCCCCTGGTGGCGAAATTTGGAACTAAAAAGACTTGTAGGACTTTAATTCCAAATTTCGCCGCCAGGGGAAGGAGAAAAAAGGCCATATTTCAAGGGCCAAGTGCGTGTTTTTGCCTGAAAAATGACCTTATTTTTCATGCAAAAACACGCACTTGGCCCTTGAAATATGCCCTTTTTTCCCTTCCCCTGGTGGCGAAATTTGGAACTAAAGTTCTACAAATCTTTTTAGTTCCAAATTTCGGCGCCAGGGGAACTGAAAAATAAGGTCATTTTTCAGGCAAAAACACGCACTTGGCTCTTGAAATATGCCTTTTTTTCTCCTTCCCCTGGTGGCGAAATTTGGAACTAAAGTTCTACAAATCTTTTTAGTTCCTACTTTCGCCGCCAGGGGAAGTGAAAAATAAGGTCATTTTTCAGGCAAAAACACGCACTTGGCTCTTGAAATATGCCTTTTTTTCTCCTTCCCCTGGTGGCGAAATTTGGAACTAAAGTTCTACAAATCTTTTTAGTTCCTACTTTCGCCGCCAGGGGAAGGAGAAAAAAGGGCATATTTCAAGGGCCAAGTGCGTGTTTTTGCCTGAAAAATGACCTTATTTTTCACTTCCCCTGGCGGCGAAATTTGGAACTAAAAAGATTTGTAGAACTTTAGTTCCAAATTTCGCCACCAGGGGAAGTGAAAAATAAGGTCATTTTTCAGGCAAAAACACGCACTTGGCCCTTGAAATATGCCCCATTTTCTCCTTCCCCTGGTGGCGAAATTTGGAACTAAAGTTCTACAAATCTTTTTAGTTCCTACTTTCGCCGCCAGGGGAAGGAGAAAAAAGGGCATATTTCAAGGGCCAAGTGCGTGTTTTTGCCTGAAAAATGACCTTATTTTTCACTTCCCCTGGCGGCGAAATTTGGAACTAAAAAGATTTGTAGAACTTTAGTTCCAAATTTCGCCACCAGGGGAAGTGAAAAATAAGGTCATTTTTCAGGCAAAAACACGCACTTGGCCCTTGAAATATGCCCCATTTTCTCCTTCCCCTGGTGGCGAAATTTGGAACTAAAGTTCTACAAATCTTTTTAGTTCCTACTTTCGCCGCCAGGGGAAGGAGAAAAAAGGGCATATTTCAAGGGCCAAGTGCGTGTTTTTGCCTGAAAAATGACCTTATTTTTCACTTCCCCTGGCGGCGAAATTTGGAACTAAAAAGATTTGTAGAACTTTAGTTTAGTTCAGTTCAGGCAAAAACACGCACTTGGCCCTTGAAATATGCCCCATTTTCTCCTTCCCCTGGTGGCGAAATTTGGAACTAAAGTTCTACAAATCTTTTTAGTTCCTAATTTCGCCGCCAGGGGAAGGAGAAAAAAGGCCATATTTCAAGGGCCAAGTGCGTGTTTTTGCCTGAAAAATGACCTTATTTTTCCCTTCCCCTGGTGGCGAAATTTGGAACTAAAGTTCTACAAATCTTTTTAGTTCCAAATTTCGGCGCCAGGGGAACTGAAAAATAAGGTCATTTTTCAGGCAAAAACACGCACTTGGCTCTTGAAATATGCCTTTTTTTCTCCTTCCCCTGGTGGCGAAATTTGGAACTAAAAAGATTTGTAGAACTTTAGTTCCAAATTTCGCCACCAGGGGAAGTGAAAAATAAGGTCATTTTTCACTTTTCAGGCAAAAACACGCACTTGGCCCTTGAAATATGCCCCATTTTCTCCTTCCCCTGGTGGCGAAATTTGGAACTAAAGTTGTACAAATCTTTTTAGTTCCTAATTTCGCCGCCAGGGGAAGGAGAAAAAAGGGCATATTTCAAGGGCCAAGTGCGTGTTTTTGCCTGAAAAATGACCTTATTTTTCACTTCCCCTGGCGGCGAAATTTGGAACTAAAAAGATTTGTAGAACTTTAGTTCCAAATTTCGCCACCAGGGGAAGTGAAAAATAAGGTCATTTTTCAGGCAAAAACACGCACTTGGCCCTTGAAATATGCCCCATTTTCTCCTTCCCCTGGTGGCGAAATTTGGAACTAAAGTTGTACAAATCTTTTTAGTTCCTAATTTCGCCGCCAGGGGAAGGAGAAAAAAGGGCATATTTCAAGGGCCAAGTGCGTGTTTTTGCCTGAAAAATGACCTTATTTTTCACTTCCCCTGGCGGCGAAATTTGGAACTAAAAAGATTTGTAGAACTTTAGTTCCAAATTTCGCCACCAGGGGAAGTGAAAAATAAGGTCATTTTTCAGGCAAAAACACGCACTTGGCCCTTGAAATATGCCCCATTTTCTCCTTCCCCTGGTGGCGAAATTTGGAACTAAAGTTGTACAAATCTTTTTAGTTCCTAATTTCGCCGCCAGGGGAAGGAGAAAAAAGGGCATATTCCAAGGGCCAAGTGCGTGTTTTTGCCTGAAAAATGACCTTATTTTTCACTTCCCCTGGCGGCGAAATTTGGAACTAAAAAGATTTGTACAACTTTAGTTCCAAATTTCGCCACCAGGGGAAGTGAAAAATAAGGTCATTTTTCAGGCAAAAACACGCACTTGGCCCTTGAAATATGCCCTTTTTTCTCATTCCCCTGGTGGCGAAATTTGGAACTAAAAAGACTTGTAGGACTTTAATTCCAAATTTCGCCGCCAGGGGAAGGAGAAAAAAGGCCATATTTCAAGGGCCAAGTGCGTGTTTTTGCCTGAAAAATGACCTTATTTTTCATGCAAAAACACGCACTTGGCCCTTGAAATATGCCCTTTTTTCCCTTCCCCTGGTGGCGAAATTTGGAACTAAAGTTCTACAAATCTTTTTAGTTCCAAATTTCGGCGCCAGGGGAACTGAAAAATAAGGTCATTTTTCAGGCAAAAACACGCACTTGGCTCTTGAAATATGCCTTTTTTTCTCCTTCCCCTGGTGGCGAAATTTGGAACTAAAGTTCTACAAATCTTTTTAGTTCCTACTTTCGCCGCCAGGGGAAGTGAAAAATAAGGTCATTTTTCAGGCAAAAACACGCACTTGGCTCTTGAAATATGCCTTTTTTTCTCCTTCCCCTGGTGGCGAAATTTGGAACTAAAGTTCTACAAATCTTTTTAGTTCCTACTTTCGCCGCCAGGGGAAGGAGAAAAAAGGGCATATTTCAAGGGCCAAGTGCGTGTTTTTGCCTGAAAAATGACCTTATTTTTCACTTCCCCTGGCGGCGAAATTTGGAACTAAAAAAATTTGTAGAACTTTAGTTCCAAATTTCGCCACCAGGGGAAGTGAAAAATAAGGTCATTTTTCAGGCAAAAACACGCACTTGGCCCTTGAAATATGCCCCATTTTCTCCTTCCCCTGGTGGCGAAATTTGGAACTAAAGTTCTACAAATCTTTTTAGTTCCTACTTTCGCCGCCAGGGGAAGGAGAAAAAAGGGCATATTTCAAGGGCCAAGTGCGTGTTTTTGCCTGAAAAATGACCTTATTTTTCACTTCCCCTGGCGGCGAAATTTGGAACTAAAAAGATTTGTAGAACTTTAGTTCCAAATTTCGCCACCAGGGGAAGTGAAAAATAAGGTCATTTTTCAGGCAAAAACACGCACTTGGCCCTTGAAATATGCCCCATTTTCTCCTTCCCCTGGTGGCGAAATTTGGAACTAAAGTTGTACAAATCTTTTTAGTTCCTAATTTCGCCGCCAGGGGAAGGAGAAAAAAGGGCATATTTCAAGGGCCAAGTGCGTGTTTTTGCCTGAAAAATGACCTTATTTTTCACTTCCCCTGGCGGCGAAATTTGGAACTAAAAAGATTTGTACAACTTTAGTTCCAAATTTCGCCACCAGGGGAAGTGAAAAATAAGGTCATTTTTCAGGCAAAAACACGCACTTGGCCCTTGAAATATGCCCCATTTTCTCCTTCCCCTGGTGGCGAAATTTGGAACTAAAGTTGTACAAATCTTTTTAGTTCCTAATTTCGCCGCCAGGGGAAGGAGAAAAAAGGGCATATTTCAAGGGCCAAGTGCGTGTTTTTGCCTGAAAAATGACCTTATTTTTCAATTCCCCTGGCGGCGAAATTTGGAACTAAAAAGATTTGTACAACTTTAGTTCCAAATTTCGCCACCAGGGGAAGTGAAAAATAAGGTCATTTTTCAGGCAAAAACACGCACTTGGCCCTTGAAATATGCCCCATTTTCTCCTTCCCCTGGTGGCGAAATTTGGAACTAAAAAGACTTGTAGGACTTTAATTCCAAATTTCGCCGCCAGGGGAATTAGAAAAAGGGCATATTTCAAGAGCCAAGTGCGTGTTTTTGCCTGAAAAATGACCTTATTTTTCATGCAAAAACACGCACTTGGCCCTTGAAATATGCCCTTTTTTCCCTTCCCCTGGTGGCGAAATTTGGAACTAAAGTTCTACAAATCTTTTTAGTTCCAAATTTCGGCGCCAGGGGAACTGAAAAATAAGGTCATTTTTCAGGCAAAAACACGCACTTGGCCCTTGAAATATGCCCTTTTTTCTCCTTCCCCTGGTGGCGAAATTTGGAACTAAAGTTGTACAAATCTTTTTAGTTCCTAATTTCGCCGCCAGGGGAAGGAGAAAAAAGACCATATTTCAAGGGCCAAGTGCGTGTTTTTGCCTGAAAAATGACCTTATTTTTCCCTTCCCCTGGTGGCGAAATTTGGAACTAAAGTTCTACAAATCTTTTTAGTTCCAAATTTCGGCGCCAGGGGAACTGAAAAATAAGGTCATTTTTCAGGCAAAAACACGCACTTGGCTCTTGAAATATGCCTTTTTTTCTCCTTCCCCTGGTGGCGAAATTTGGAACTAAAAAGATTTGTAGAACTTTAGTTCCAAATTTCGCCACCAGGGGAAGTGAAAAATAAGGTCATTTTTCAGGCAAAAACACGCACTTGGCCCTTGAAATATGCCCCATTTTCTCCTTCCCCTGGTGGCGAAATTTGGAACTAAAGTTGTACAAATCTTTTTAGTTCCTAATTTCGCCGCCAGGGGAAGGAGAAAAAAGGCCATATTTCAAGGGCCAAGTGCGTGTTTTTGCCTGAAAAATGACCTTATTTTTCCCTTCCCCTGGTGGCGAAATTTGGAACTAAAGTTCTACAAATCTTTTTAGTTCCAAATTTCGGCGCCAGGGGAACTGAAAAATAAGGTCATTTTTCAGGCAAAAACACGCACTTGGCTCTTGAAATATGCCTTTTTTCTCCTTCCCCTGGTGGCGAAATTTGGAACTAAAGTTCTACAAATCTTTTTAGTTCCTACTTTCGCCGCCAGGGGAAGGAGAAAAAAGGGCATATTTCAAGGGCCAAGTGCGTGTTTTTGCCTGAAAAATGACCTTATTTTTCACTTCCCCTGGCGGCGAAATTTGGAACTAAAAAGATTTGTAGAACTTTAGTTCCAAATTTCGCCACCAGGGGAAGTGAAAAATAAGGTAATTTTTCAGGCAAAAACACGCACTTGGCCCTTGAAATATGCCCTTTTTTCTCCTTCCTCTGGCGGCGAAATTAGGAACTAAAAAGATTTGTAGATCTTTAGTTACAAATTCCGCCACCAGGGGAATTAGAAAAAGGGCATATTTCAAGGGCCAAGTGCGTGTTTTTGCCTGAAAAATGACCTTATTTTTCATGCAAAAACACGCACTTGGCCCTTGAAATATGCCCTTTTTTCCCTTCCCCTGGTGGCGAAATTTGGAACTAAAGTTCTACAAATCTTTTTAGTTCCAAATTTCGGCGCCAGGGGAACTGAAAAATAAGGTCATTTTTCAGGCAAAAACACGCACTTGGCTCTTGAAATATGCCTTTTTTTCTCCTTCCCCTGGTGGCGAAATTTGGAACTAAAGTTCTACAAATCTTTTTAGTTCCTACTTTCGCCGCCAGGGGAAGTGAAAAATAAGGTCATTTTTCAGGCAAAAACACGCACTTGGCCCTTGAAATATGCCCTTTTTTCTCCTTCCTCTGGCGGCGAAATTAGGAACTAAAAAGATTTGTAGATCTTTAGTTACAAATTCCGCCACCAGGGGAATTAGAAAAAGGGCATATTTCAAGGGCCAAGTGCGTGTTTTTGCCTGAAAAATGACCTTATTTTTCATGCAAAAACACGCACTTGGCCCTTGAAATATGCCCTTTTTTCCCTTCCCCTGGTGGCGAAATTTGGAACTAAAAAGATTTGTAGAACTTTAGTTCCAAATTTCGCCACCAGGGGAAGTGAAAAATAAGGTCATTTTTCAGGCAAAAACACGCACTTGGCCCTTGAAATATGCCCCATTTTCTCCTTCCCCTGGTGGCGAAATTTGGAACTAAAGTTCTACAAATCTTTTTAGTTCCTAATTTCGCCGCCAGGGGAAGGAGAAAAAAGGCCATATTTCAAGGGCCAAGTGCGTGTTTTTGCCTGAAAAATGACCTTATTTTTCCCTTCCCCTGGTGGCGAAATTTGGAACTAAAGTTCTACAAATCTTTTTAGTTCCAAATTTCGGCGCCAGGGGAACTGAAAAATAAGGTCATTTTTCAGGCAAAAACACGCACTTGGCTCTTGAAATATGCCTTTTTTTCTCCTTCCCCTGGTGGCGAAATTTGGAACTAAAAAGATTTGTAGAACTTTAGTTCCAAATTTCGCCACCAGGGGAAGTGAAAAATAAGGTCATTTTTCAGGCAAAAACACGCACTTGGCCCTTGAAATATGCCCCATTTTCTCCTTCCCCTGGTGGCGAAATTTGGAACTAAAGTTGTACAAATCTTTTTAGTTCCTAATTTCGCCGCCAGGGGAAGGAGAAAAAAGACCATATTTCAAGGGCCAAGTGCGTGTTTTTGCCTGAAAAATGACCTTATTTTTCCCTTCCCCTGGTGGCGAAATTTGGAACTAAAGTTCTAAAAATCTTTTTAGTTCCAAATTTCGGCGCCAGGGGAACTGAAAAATAAGGTCATTTTTCAGGCAAAAACACGCACTTGGCTCTTGAAATATGCCTTTTTTTCTCCTTCCCCTGGTGGCGAAATTTGGAACTAAAGTTCTACAAATCTTTTTAGTTCCTACTTTCGCCGCCAGGGGAAGGAGAAAAAAGGGCATATTTCAAGGGCCAAGTGCGTGTTTTTGCCTGAAAAATGACCTTATTTTTCAGGCAAAAACACGCACTTGGCCCTTGAAATATGCCCCATTTTCTCCTTCCCCTGGTGGCGAAATTTGGAACTAAAGTTCTACAAATCTTTTTAGTTCCTAATTTCGCCGCCAGGGGAAGGAGAAAAAAGGCCATATTTCAAGGGCCAAGTGCGTGTTTTTGCCTGAAAAATGACCTTATTTTTCCCTTCCCCTGGTGGCGAAATTTGGAACTAAAGTTCTACAAATCTTTTTAGTTCCAAATTTCGGCGCCAGGGGAACTGAAAAATAAGGTCATTTTTCAGGCAAAAACACGCACTTGGCTCTTGAAATATGCCTTTTTTTCTCCTTCCCCTGGTGGCGAAATTTGGAACTAAAGTTCTACAAATCTTTTTAGTTCCTACTTTCGCCGCCAGGGGAAGTGAAAAATAAGGTCATTTTTCAGGCAAAAACACGCACTTGGCCCTTGAAATATGCTCTTTTTTCTCCTTCCTCTGGCGGCGAAATTAGGAACTAAAAAGATTTGTAGATCTTTAGTTACAAATTCCGCCACCAGGGGAATTAGAAAAAGGGCATATTTCAAGGGCCAAGTGCGTGTTTTTGCCTGAAAAATGACCTTATTTTTCATGCAAAAACACGCACTTGGCCCTTGAAATATGCCCTTTTTTCCCTTCCCCTGGTGGCGAAATTTGGAACTAAAGTTCTACAAATCTTTTTAGTTCCAAATTTCGGCGCCAGGGGAACTGAAAAATAAGGTAATTTTTCAGGCAAAAACACGCACTTGGCCCTTGAAATATGCCCTTTTTTCTCCTTCCTCTGGCGGCGAAATTAGGAACTAAAAAGATTTGTAGATCTTTAGTTACAAATTCCGCCACCAGGGGAATTAGAAAAAGGGCATATTTCAAGGGCCAAGTGCGTGTTTTTGCCTGAAAAATGACCTTATTTTTCATGCAAAAACACGCACTTGGCCCTTGAAATATGTCCTTTTTTCCCTTCCCCTGGTGGCGAAATTTGGAACTAAAGTTCTACAAATCTTTTTAGTTCCAAATTTCGGCGCCAGGGGAACTGAAAAATAAGGTCATTTTTCAGACAAAAACACGCACTTGGCTCTTGAAATATGCCTTTTTTTCTCCTTCCCCTGGTGGCGAAATTTGGAACTAAAGTTCTACAAATCTTTTTAGTTCCTACTTTCGCCGCCAGGGGAAGTGAAAAATAAGGTCATTTTTCAGGCAAAAACACGCACTTGGCTCTTGAAATATGCCTTTTTTTCTCCTTCCCCTGGTGGCGAAATTTGGAACTAAAGTTCTACAAATCTTTTTAGTTCCTACTTTCGCCGCCAGGGGAAGTGAAAAATAAGGTCATTTTTCAGGCAAAAACACGCACTTGGCCCTTGAAATATGCTCTTTTTTCTCCTTCCTCTGGCGGCGAAATTAGGAACTAAAAAGATTTGTAGATCTTTAGTTACAAATTCCGCCACCAGGGGAATTAGAAAAAGGGCATATTTCAAGGGCCAAGTGCGTGTTTTTGCCTGAAAAATGACCTTATTTTTCATGCAAAAACACGCACTTGGCCCTTGAAATATGCCCTTTTTTCCCTTCCCCTGGTGGCGAAATTTGGAACTAAAGTTCTACAAATCTTTTTAGTTCCAAATTTCGGCGCCAGGGGAACTGAAAAATAAGGTAATTTTTCAGGCAAAAACACTCACTTGGCCCTTGAAATATGCCCTTTTTTCTCCTTCCTCTGGCGGCGAAATTAGGAACTAAAAAGATTTGTAGATCTTTAGTTACAAATTCCGCCACCAGGGGAATTAGAAAAAGGGCATATTTCAAGGGCCAAGTGCGTGTTTTTGCCTGAAAAATGACCTTATTTTTCATGCAAAAACACGCACTTGGCCCTTGAAATATGCCCTTTTTTCCCTTCCCCTGGTGGCGAAATTTGGAACTAAAGTTCTACAAATCTTTTTAGTTCCAAATTTCGGCGCCAGGGGAACTGAAAAATAAGGTCATTTTTCAGACAAAAACACGCACTTGGCTCTTGAAATATGCCTTTTTTTCTCCTTCCCCTGGTGGCGAAATTTGGAACTAAAGTTCTACAAATCTTTTTAGTTCCTACTTTCGCCGCCAGGGGAAGTGAAAAATAAGGTCATTTTTCAGGCAAAAACACGCACTTGGCTCTTGAAATATGCCCTTTTTCTCCTTCCCCTGGTGGCGAAATTTGGAACTAAAGTTCTACAAATCTTTTTAGTTCCAATTTTCGCCGCCAGGGGAAGTGAAAAATAAGGTCATTTTTCAGGCAAAAACACGCACTTGGCTCTTGAAATATGCCCTTTTTCTCCTTCCCCTGGCGGCGAAATTTGGAACTAAAGTTCTACAAATCTTTTTAGTTCCAATTTTCGCCGCCAGGGGAAGCGAAAAATAAGGTCATTTTTCAGGCAAAAACACGCACTTGGCTCTTGAAATATGCCTTTTTTTCTCCTTCCCCTGGTGGCGAAATTAGGAACTAAAAAGATTTGTAGAACTTTAGTTCCAAATTTCGCCACCAGGGGAAGGAGAAAATGGGGCATATTTCAAGGGCCAAGTGCATGTTTTTGCCTGAAAAATGACCTTATTTTTCACTTCCCCTGGCGGCGAAATTTGGAACTAAAGTTGTACAAATCTTTTTAGTTCCTAATTCGCCGCCAGGGGAAGGAGAAAAAAGGCCATATTTCAAGGGCCAAGTGCGTGTTTTTGCCTGAAAAATGACCTTATTTTTCCCTTCCCCTGGTGGCGAAATTTGGAACTAAAGTTCTACAAATCTTTTTAGTTCCAAATTTCGGCGCCAGGGGAACTGAAAAATAAGGTCATTTTTCAGGCAAAAACACGCACTTGGCTCTTGAAATATGCCTTTTTTTCTCCTTCCCCTGGTGGCGAAATTTGGAACTAAAGTTCTACAAATCTTTTTAGTTCCTACTTTCGCCGCCAGGGGAAGGAGAAAAAAGGGCATATTTCAAGGGCCAAGTGCGTGTTTTTGCCTGAAAAATGACCTTATTTTTCACTTCCCCTGGCGGCGAAATTAGGAACTAAAAAGATTTGTAGAACTTTAGTTCCAAATTTCGCCACCAGGGGAAGTGAAAAATAAGGTAATTTTTCAGGCAAAAACACGCACTTGGCCCTTGAAATAGCCCCATTTTCTCCTTCCCCTGGTGGCGAAATTTGGAACTAAAGTTCTACAAATCTTTTTTAGTTCCAAATTTCGGCGCCAGGGGAACTGAAAAATAAGGTCATTTTTCAGGCAAAAACACGCACTTGGCTCTTGAAATATGCCTTTTTTTCTCCTTCCCCTGGTGGCGAAATTTGGAACTAAAGTTCTACAAATCTTTTTAGTTCCTACTTTCGCCGCCAGGGGAAGGAGAAAAAAGGGCATATTTCAAGGGCCAAGTGCGTGTTTTTGCCTGAAAAATGACCTTATTTTTCACTTCCCCTGGCGGCGAAATTTGGAACTAAAAAGATTTGTAGAACTTTAGTTCCAAATTTCGCCACCAGGGGAAGTGAAAAATAAGGTAATTTTTCAGGCAAAAACACGCACTTGGCCCTTGAAATATGCCCTTTTTTCTCCATCCCCTGGCGGCGAAATTAGGAACTAAAAAGATTTGTAGAACTTTAGTTCTAAATTTCGCCACCAGGGGAAGTGAAAAATAAGGTCATTTTTCAGGCAAAAACACGCACTTGGCCCTTGAAATATGCCCCATTTTCTCCTTCCCCTGGTGGCGAAATTTGGAACTAAAGTTCTACAAATCTTTTTAGTTCCTAATTACGCCGCCAGGGGAAGGAGAAAAAAGGCCATATTTCAAGGGCCAAGTGCGTGTTTTTGCCTGAAAAATGACCTTATTTTTCACTTCCCCTGGCGGCGAAATTTGGAACTAAAAAGATTTGTACAATTTTAGTTCCAAATTTCGCCACCAGGGGAAGTGAAAAATAAGGTCATTTTTCAGGCAAAAACACGCACTTGGCCCTTGAAATATGCCCTTTTTTCTCCTTCCCCTGGTGGCGAAATTTGGAACTAAAAAGACTTGTAGGACTTTAATTCCAAATTTCGCCGCCAGGGGAAGGAGAAAAAAGGCCATATTTCAAGGGCCAAGTGCGTGTTTTTGCCTGAAAAATGACCTTATTTTTCATGCAAAAACACGCACTTGGCCCTTGAAATATGCCCTTTTTTCCCTTCCCCTGGTGGCGAAATTTGGAACTAAAGTTCTACAAATCTTTTTAGTTCCAAATTTCGGCGCCAGGGGAACTGAAAAATAAGGTCATTTTTCAGGCAAAAACACGCACTTGGCTCTTGAAATATGCCTTTTTTTCTCCTTCCCCTGGTGGCGAAATTAGGAACTAAAAAGATTTGTAGAACTTTAGTTCCAAATTTCGCCACCAGGGGAAGGAGAAAAAAGGACATATTTCAAGGGCCAAGTGCGTGTTTTTGCTTGAAATTTGACCTTATTTTTCACTTCCCCTGGCGGCGAAATTTGGAACTAAAAAGATTTGTAGAACTTTAGTTCCAAATTTCGCCACCAGGGGAAGTGAAAAATAAGGTAATTTTTCAGGCAAAAACACGCACTTGGCCCTTGAAATATGCCCTTTTTTCTCCTTCCTCTGGCGGCGAAATTAGGAACTAAAAAGATTTGTAGATCTTTAGTTACAAATTCCGCCACCAGGGGAAGGAGAAAAAAGGGCATATTTCAAGAGCCAAGTGCGTGTTTTTGCCTAAAAAATGACCTTATTTTTCACTTCCCCTGGCGGCGAAATTTGGAACTAAATTTCTACAAATCTTTTTAGTTCCTAATTTCGCCGCCAGGGGAAGGGAAAAAGGGCATATTTCAAGAGCCAAGTACGTGTTTTTGCCTAAAAAATGACCTTATTTTTCACTTCCCCTGGCGGCGAAATTTGGAACTAAATTTCTACAAATCTTTTTAGTTCCTAATTTCGCCGCCAGGGGAAGGGAAAAAGGGCATATTTCAAGAGCCAAGTGCGTGTTTTTGCCTGAAAGATGACCTTATTTTTCACTTCCCCTGGCGGCGAAATATGGAACTAAAAAGATTTGTAGAACTTTAGTTCCAAATTTCGCCGCCAGGGGATGTGAAAAATACGGTCATTTTTCAGGCAAAAACACGCACTTGGCCCTTGAAATATGCCCTTTTTTCTCCTTCCCCTGGCGGCGAAATTTGGAACTAAAAAGATTTGTAGAAATTTAGTTCCAAATTTCGCCACCAGGGGAAGGAGAAAAAAGGGCATATTTCAAGAGCCAAGTGCGTGTTTTTGCCTGAAAAATGACCTTATTTATCACTTCCCCTGGCGGCGAACTTTTGAACTAAAAAGATTTGTAGAACTTTAGTTCCAACTTTTGCCGACAAGGGAAGTGAAAAAATGGCCAAATTTAATGCAAAATCACGCACTTGGCTCTTGAAATATGCCATTTTTTTGCGTTCCCCTGGCGGCGAAATTTGGAACTAGAATGGGGCTTGTTTGGAACAGTCTGGGACTTGTTTGGAACCGTCTGGGACAATCTGGGACTTGTTTGGAACAGTCTGGGACAGTCTGGGACAGTCTGGGACTTGTGTGGGACAGTCTGGGACCTTCTGGGACAGTCTGGGACATGTTTGGATCAGTCTGGGACAGTCTGGGACAGTCTGGTACTTGCTTGGAACAGTCTGCGAGAGTTTGGGACCGTCTGGGACTTGTTTGGAACAGTCTGCGACAGTTTGGGACCGTCTGGGACTTGTTTGGAACAGTCTACGACAGTTTTGGACAGTCTAGGACTTGTTTGGGACAATCTGGGACAGTCTGGGACTTGTTTGGAACAGTCTGCGACAGTTTGGGACCGTCTGGGACTTGTTTGGAACAGTCTGCGACAGTTTGGGACAGTCTGGGACTTGTTTGGAACAGTCTGGGACCGTCTGGGACTTGTTTGCAACAGTCTGGGAGAGTCTGGGACAGTCTGTGACTTGTTTGGAACAGTCTACGACAGTTTTGGACATACTAGGACTTGTTTGGGACAATCTGGGACAGTCTGGGACTTGTTTGGAACAGTCTGCGACAGTTTGGGACAGTCTAGGACTTGTTTGGGACAGTCTGGGACCATCTGGGACAGTCTGGGACCGTCTGGGACAGTCTAGGACTTGTTTGGAACAGCCTGGGACAGTCTGGGGTAGTCTGGGACTTGTTTGGAACAGTCTGCGACAGTTTGGGACCGTCTGGGACTTGTTTGGAACAGTCTGGGACCGTCTGGGACAGTCTGGGACCGTCTGGGACAGTCTAGGACTTGTTTGGAACAGCCTGGGACAGTCTGGGGTAGTCTGGGACTTGTTTGGAACAGTCTGCGACAGTTTGGGACAGTCTGGGACTTGTTTGGAACAGTCTGGGACCGTCTGGGACTTGTTTGCAACAGTCTGGGAGAGTCTGGGACAGTCTGTGACTTGTTTGGAACAGTCTGCGTCAGTTTGGGACCGTCTGGGACTTGTTTGGAACAGTCTGCGACAGTTTGGGACCGTCTGGGACATGTTTGGATCAGTCTGGGACAGTCTGGGACAGTCTGGTACTTGCTTGGAACAGTCTGCGAGAGTTTGGGACCGTCTGGGACTTGTTTGGAACAGTCTGCGACAGTTTGGGACACGTTTGGGACCGTCTGGGACCGTCTGGGACAGTCTGGGACTTGTTTGGGACAGTCTGGGACCGTCTGGGACAGTCTGGGACTTGTTTGGAACAGTCTGGGACAGTCTGGGACAGTCTGGGACCGTCTGGGAATTGTTTGGAACAGTCTGGGACAGTCTGGGACAGTCTGGGACCTGTTTGGAACAGCCTGGGACAGTCTGGGGTAGTCTGGGACTTGTTTGGAACAGTCTGCGACAGTTTGGGACCGTCTTGGACTTGTTTTCAACAGTCTGGGACTGTCTGGGACCGTCTGGGACAGTCTGGGACAGTTTGGGACAGTCTGGGACATGTTTGGAACAGTCTAGGACAGTCTGGGACAGTCTGGGACTTGTTTGGAACAGTCTGGGACTGTCTGGGACCGTCTGGGACTTGTTTGGAACAGTCTGGGACAGTCTGGGACTTGTTTGGAACAGTCTGGGACAGTCTGGGACAGTCTGGGACAGTCTGGGACAGTCTGGGGTAGTCTGGGACTTGTTTGGAACAGTCTGCGACAGTTTGGGACCGTCTAGGGCTTGTTTGGGACAATCTGGGACAGTCTGGGACTTGTTTGGAACAGTCTGCGACAGTTTGGGACCGTCTGGGACTTGTTTGGAACAGTCTGCGACAGTTTGGGACAGTCTGGGACTTGTTTGGAACAGTCTGGGACCGTCTGGGACTTGTTTGCAACAGTCTGGGAGAGTCTGGGACAGTCTGTGACTTGTTTGGAACAGTCTACGACAGTTTTGGACATACTAGGACTTGTTTGGGACAATCTGGGACAGTCTGGGACTTGTTTGGAACAGTCTGCGACAGTTTGGGACAGTCTAGGACTTGTTTGGGACAGTCTGGGACAGTCTGGGACCGTCTGGGACAGTCTGGGACTTGTTTGGAACAGTCTGGGACAGTCTGGGACAGTCTGGGACTTGTTTTGGACAGTCTGGGACTGTCTGGGACCGTCTGGGACTTGTTTGGAACAGTCTGGGACAGTCTGGGACCGTCTGGGACTTGTTTGGAACAGTCTGGGACAGTCTGGGACTTGTTTGGAACAGCCTGGGACAGTCTGGGGTAGTCTGGGACTTGTTTGGAACAGTCTACGACAGTTTGGGACCGTCTGGGACTTGTTTGGAACAGTCTGGGACAGTCTGGGACAGTCTGGGACAGTCTGGGACTTGTTTGGAACAGTCTGGGACTGTCTGGCATTGTCTGGGACTTGTATGGAACAGTCTGGGACAGTCTGGGACCGTCTGGGACTTGTTTGGAACAGCCTGGGACAGTCTGGGGTAGTCTGGGACTTGTTTGGAACAGTCTGGGACTGTCTGGGACCGTCTGGGACTTGTTTGGAACAGTCTGGGACTTGTTTGGAACAGCCTGGGACAGTCAGGGGTAGTCTGGGACTTGTTTGGAACAGTCTGGGACCGTCTGGGACAGTCTAGGACTTGTTTGGGACAGTCTGGGACCGTCTGGGACAGTCTGGGACAGTCTGGGACTTGTTTGGAACAGTCTGGGACAGTCTGGGACTTGTTTGGGACAGTCTGGGACAGTCTGGGACCGTCTGGGACAGTCTGGGACTTGTTTGGAACAGTCTGGGACAGTCTGGGACAGTCTGGGACTTGTTTTGAACAGTCTGGGACTGTCTGGGACAGTCTGGGACAGTCTGGGACAGTCTGGGACCGTCTGGGACTTGTTTGGAACAGTCTGGGACAGTCTGGGACAGCCTGGGACCTGTTTGGAACAGCCTGGGACAGTCTGGGGTAGTCTGGGACTTGTTTGGAACAGTCTGCGACAGTTTGGGACCGTCTGGGACTTGTTTGGAACAGTCTGGGACAGTCTGGGACAGTCTGGGACTTGTTTGCAACAGTCTGCGACAGTTTGGGACCGTCTGGGACTTGTTTGGAACAGTCTGCGTCAGTTTGGGACAGTCTAGGACTTGTTTGGGACAGTCTGGGACAGTCTGGGACCGTCTGGGGCAGTCTGGGACTTGTTTGGAACAGTCTGGGACAGTCTGGGACTTGTTTTGAACAGTCTGGGACTGTCTGGGACCGTCTGGGACTTGTTTGGAACAGTCTGGGACAGTCTGGGACCGTCTGGGACTTGTTTGGAACAGTCTGGGAAGTCTGGGACTTGTTTGGAACAGCCTGGGACAGTCTGGGGTAGTCTGGGACTTGTTTGGAACAGTCTACGACAGTTTGGGACCGTCTGGGACTTGTTTGGAACAGTCTGCGTCAGTTTGGGACAGTCTAGGACTTGTTTGGGACAGTCTGGGACAGTCTGGGACCGTCTGGGGCAGTCTGGGACTTGTTTGGAACAGTCTGGGACAGTCTGGGACCGTCTGGGACTTGTTTGGAACAGCCTGGGACAGTCTGGGGTAGTCTGGGACTTGTTTGGAACAGTCTACGACAGTTTGGGACCGTCTTGGACTTGTTTTCAACAGTCTGGGACTGTCTGGGACCGTCTGGGACTTGTTTGGAACAGTCTGGGACAGTCTGGGACAGTTTGGAACAGTCTGGGACAGTCTGGGACCGTCTGGGACTTGTTTGGAACAGTCTGGGACAGTCTGGGACAGTCTGGGACAGTCTGGGACTTGTTTGGAACAGTCTGGGACTGTCTGGGACCGTCTGGGACTTGTTTGGAACAGTCTGGGACAGTCTGGGACCGTCTGGGACTTGTTTGGAACAGTCTGGGACAGTCTGGGACAGTCTGGGACAGTCTGGGACTTGTTTGGAACAGCCTGGGACAGTCTGGGGTAGTCTGGGACTTGTTTGGAACAGTCTGGGACCGTCTGGGACAGTCTGGGACTTGTTTGGGACAGTCTGGGACAGTCTGGGACAGTCTGGGACAGTCTGGGACCGTCTGGGACTTGTTTGGAACATTCTGGGACAGTCTGGGACAGTCTGGGACAGTCTGGGACCTGTTTGGAACAGCCTGGGACAGTCTGGGGTAGTCTGGGACTTGTTTGGAACAGTCTGCGACAGTTTGGGACAGTCTAGGACTTGTTTGGGACAGTCTGGGACAGTCTGGGACCGTCTGGGACTTGTTTGGAACCGTCTGAGACAGTCTGGGAAAGTCTGGGACAGTCTGGGACAGTCTGGGACCGTCTGGGACTTGTTTGGAACAGTCTGGGACAGTCTGGGACAGTCTGGGACCTGTTTGGAACAGCCTGGAGCAGTCTGGGGTAGTCTGGGACTTGTTTGGAACAGTCTGCGACAGTTTGGGACCGTCTGGGACTTGTTTTCAACAGTCTGGGACTGTCTGGGACCGTCTGGGACTTGTTTGGAACAGTCTGGGACAGTTTGGGACAGTCTGGGACTTGTTTGGAACAGTCTGGGACAGTCTGGGACAGTCTGGGACTTGTTTGGAACAGTCTGGGACTGTCTGGGACCGTCTGGGACTTGTTTGGAACAGTCTGGGACTTGTTTGGAACAGCCTGGGACAGTCTGGGGTAGTCTGGGACTTGTTTGGAACAGTCTGGGACAGTCTGGGACAGTCTAGGACACGTTTGGGACCGTCTGGGACCGTCTGGGACAGTCTGGGACTTGTTTGCAACAGTCTGCGACAGTTTGGGATCGTCTGGGACTTGTTTGCAACAGTCTGCGACAGTTTGGGACAGTCTAGGACTTGTTTGGGACAGTCTGGGTCAGTCTGGGACAGTCTGGGACCGTCTGTGACTTGTTTGGAACAGTCTGGGACACTCTGGGACAGTCTGGGACTTGTTTGGAACAGCCTGGGACAGTCTGGGGTAGGCTGGGACTTGTTTGGAACAGTCTGGGACCGTCTGGGACAGTCTAGGACACGTTTGGGACCGTCTGGGACCGTCTGGGACAGTCTGGGACTTGTTTGGGACAGTCTGGGACCGTCTGGGACAGTCTGGGACAGTCTGGGACTTGTTTGGAACAGTCTGGGACAGTCTGGGACCGTCTGGGACTTGTTTGGAACAGTCTGGGACAGTCTGGGACCTGTTTGGAACAGCCTGGGACAGTCTGGGGTAGTCTAGGACTTGTTTGGAACAGTCTGCGACAGTTTGGGACCGTCTTGGACTTGTTTTCAACAGTCTGGGACTGTCTGGGACAGTCTGGGACAGTTTGGGACAGTCTGGGACATGTTTGGAACAGTCTGGGACAGTCTGGGACAGTCTGGGACTTGTTTGGAACAGTCTGGGACTGTCTGGGACCGTCTGGGACTTATTTGGAACAGTCTGGGACAGTCTGGGACTTGTTTGGAACAGTCTGGGACAGTTTGGGACAGTCTGGGACTTGTTTGGAACAGTCTGGGAAAGTCTGGGACAGTCTGGGACTTGTTTGGAACAGTCTGGGACAGTCTGGGTCCGTCTGGGACTTGTTTGGAACAGTCTGGGACAGTCTGGGACAGTCTGGGACTTGTTTGGAACAGCCTGGGACAGTCTGGGGTAGTCTGGGACTTGTTTGGAACAGTCTGGGACCGTCTGGGACAGTCTAGGACACGTTTGGGACCGTCTGGGACCGTCTGGGACAGTCTGGGACTTGTTTGGGACAGTCTGGGACCGTCTGGGACAGTCTGGGACAGTCTGGGACTTGTTTGGAACAGTCTGGGACAGTCTGGGACTTGTTTGGAACAGTCTGCGTCAGTTTGGGACAGTCTAGGACTTGTTTGGGAGAGTCTGGGACAGTCTGGGACCTGTTTGGAACAGTCTGCGACAATTTGGGACCGTCTTGGACTTGTTTTCAACAGTCTGGGACTGTCTGGGACCGTCTGGGACTTGTTTGGAACAGTCTGGGACAGTCTGGGACAGTTTGGGACAGTCTGGGACATGTTTGGAACAGTCTGGGACAGTCTGGGACAGTCTGGGACTTGTTTGGAACAGTCTGGGACTGTCTAGGACCGTCTGGGACTTGTTTGGAACAGTCTGGGACAGTCTGGGACCGTCTGGGACTTGTTTGGAACAGTCTGGGACAGTCTGGGACAGTCTGGGACTTGTTTGGAACAGCCTGGGACAGTCTGGGGTAGTCTGGGACTTGTTTGGAACAGTCTGGGACCGTCTGGGACAGTCTAGGACACGTTTGGGACCGTCTGGGACAGTCTGGGACAGTCTGGGACTTGTTTGGGACAGTCTGGGACCGTCTGGGACACTCTGGGACAGTCTGGGACTTGTTTGGAACAGTCTGGGACAGTCTGGGACAGTCTGGGACAGTCTGGGACAGTCTGGGACAGTCTGGGACAGTCTGGGACAGTCTGGGACCGTCTGGAACATGTTTGGAACAGTCTGGGACAGTCTGGGACAGTCTGGGACTTGTTTGGAACAGTCTGGGACTGTCTGGGACCGTCTGGGACTTATTTGGAACAGTCTGGGACAGTCTGGGACTTGTTTGGAACAGTCTGGGACAGTTTGGGACAGTCTGGGACTTGTTTGGAACAGTCTGGGACAGTCTGGGACAGTCTGGGACTTGTTTGGAACAGTCTGGGACAGTCTGGGTCCGTCTGGGACTTGTTTGGAACAGTCTGGGACAGTCTGGGACAGTCTGGGACTTGTTTGGAACAGCCTGGGACAGTCTGGGGTAGTCTGGGACTTGTTTGGAACAGTCTGGGACCGTCTGGGACAGTCTAGGACACGTTTGGGACCGTCTGGGACCGTCTGGGACAGTCTGGGACTTGTTTGGGACAGTCTGGGACCGTCTGGGACAGTCTGGGACAGTCTGGGACTTGTTTGGAACAGTCTGGGTCAGTCTGGGACAGTCTGGGACTTGTTTGGAACAGTCTGCGTCAGTTTGGGACAGTCTAGGACTTGTTTGGGAGAGTCTGGGACAGTCTGGGACCTGTTTGGAACAGTCTGCGACAATTTGGGACCGTCTTGGACTTGTTTTCAACAGTCTGGGACTGTCTGGGACCGTCTGGGACTTGTTTGGAACAGTCTGGGACAGTCTGGGACAGTTTGGGACAGTCTGGGACATGTTTGGAACAGTCTGGGACAGTCTGGGACAGTCTGGGACTTGTTTGGAACAGTCTGGGACTGTCTAGGACCGTCTGGGACTTGTTTGGAACAGTCTGGGACAGTCTGGGACCGTCTGGGACTTGTTTGGAACAGTCTGGGACAGTCTGGGACAGTCTGGGACTTGTTTGGAACAGCCTGGGACAGTCTGGGGTAGTCTGGGACTTGTTTGGAACAGTCTGGGACCGTCTGGGACAGTCTAGGACACGCTTGGGACCGTCTGGGACAGTCTGGGACAGTCTGGGACTTGTTTGGAACAGTCTGGGACAGTTTGGGACAGTCTGGGACTTGTTTGGAACAGTCTGGGACAGTCTGGGACAGTCTGGGACTTGTTTGGAACAGTCTGGGACAGTCTGGGTCCGTCTGGGACTTGTTTGGAACAGTCTGGGACAGTCTGGGACAGTCTGGGACTTGTTTGGAACAGCCTGGGACAGTCTGGGGTAGTCTGGGACTTGTTTGGAACAGTCTGGGACCGTCTGGGACAGTCTAGGACACGTTTGGGACCGTCTGGGACCGTCTGGGACAGTCTGGGACTTGTTTGGGACAGTCTGGGACCGTCTGGGACAGTCTGGGACAGTCTGGGACTTGTTTGGAACAGTCTGGGACAGTCTGGGACTTGTTTGGAACAGTCTGCGTCAGTTTGGGACAGTCTAGGACTTGTTTGGGAGAGTCTGGGACAGTCTGGGACCTGTTTGGAACAGTCTGCGACAATTTGGGACCGTCTTGGACTTGTTTTCAACAGTCTGGGACTGTCTGGGACCGTCTGGGACTTGTTTGGAACAGTCTGGGACAGTCTGGGACAGTTTGGGACAGTCTGGGACATGTTTGGAACAGTCTGGGACAGTCTGGGACAGTCTGGGACTTGTTTGGAACAGTCTGGGACTGTCTAGGACCGTCTGGGACTTGTTTGGAACAGTCTGGGACAGTCTGGGACCGTCTGGGACTTGTTTGGAACAGTCTGGGACAGTCTGGGACAGTCTGGGACTTGTTTGGAACAGCCTGGGACAGTCTGGGGTAGTCTGGGACTTGTTTGGAACAGTCTGGGACCGTCTGGGACAGTCTAGGACACGTTTGGGACCGTCTGGGACAGTCTGGGACAGTCTGGGACTTGTTTGGGACAGTCTGGGACCGTCTGGGACACTCTGGGACAGTCTGGGACTTGTTTGGAACAGTCTGGGACAGTCTGGGACAGTCTGGGACAGTCTGGGACAGTCTGGGACAGTCTGGGACAGTCTGGGACAGTCTGGGACCGTCTGGAACATGTTTGGAACAGTCTGGGACAGTCTGGGACAGTCTGGGACTTGTTTGGAACAGTCTGGGACTGTCTGGGACCGTCTGGGACTTATTTGGAACAGTCTGGGACAGTCTGGGACTTGTTTGGAACAGTCTGGGACAGTTTGGGACAGTCTGGGACTTGTTTGGAACAGTCTGGGACAGTCTGGGACAGTCTGGGACTTGTTTGGAACAGTCTGGGACAGTCTGGGTCCGTCTGGGACTTGTTTGGAACAGTCTGGGACAGTCTGGGACAGTCTGGGACTTGTTTGGAACAGCCTGGGACAGTCTGGGGTAGTCTGGGACTTGTTTGGAACAGTCTGGGACCGTCTGGGACAGTCTAGGACACGTTTGGGACCGTCTGGGACCGTCTGGGACAGTCTGGGACTTGTTTGGGACAGTCTGGGACCGTCTGGGACAGTCTGGGACAGTCTGGGACTTGTTTGGAACAGTCTGGGTCAGTCTGGGACAGTCTGGGACTTGTTTGGAACAGTCTGCGTCAGTTTGGGACAGTCTAGGACTTGTTTGGGAGAGTCTGGGACAGTCTGGGACCTGTTTGGAACAGTCTGCGACAATTTGGGACCGTCTTGGACTTGTTTTCAACAGTCTGGGACTGTCTGGGACCGTCTGGGACTTGTTTGGAACAGTCTGGGACAGTCTGGGACAGTTTGGGACAGTCTGGGACATGTTTGGAACAGTCTGGGACAGTCTGGGACAGTCTGGGACTTGTTTGGAACAGTCTGGGACTGTCTAGGACCGTCTGGGACTTGTTTGGAACAGTCTGGGACAGTCTGGGACCGTCTGGGACTTGTTTGGAACAGTCTGGGACAGTCTGGGACAGTCTGGGACTTGTTTGGAACAGCCTGGGACAGTCTGGGGTAGTCTGGGACTTGTTTGGAACAGTCTGGGACCGTCTGGGACAGTCTAGGACACGCTTGGGACCGTCTGGGACAGTCTGGGACAGTCTGGGACTTGTTTGGGACAGTCTGGGACCGTCTGGGACACTCTGGGACAGTCTGGGACTTGTTTGGAACAGTCTGGGACAGTCTGGGACAGTCTGGGACAGTCTGGGACAGTCTGGGACAGTCTGGGACAGTCTGGGACCGTCTGGGACTTGTTTGGAACAGTCTGGGACAGTCTGGGACAGTCTGGGACCTGTTTGGAACAGCCTGGGACAGTCTGGGGTAGTCTGGGACTTGTTTGGAACAGTCTGCGACAGTTTGGGACCGTCTGGGACTTGTTTGGAACAGTCTGGGACAGTCTGGGACAGTCTGGGACTTGTTTGCAACAGTCTGCGACAGTTTGGGACCGTCTGGGACTTGTTTGGAACAGTCTGCGTCAGTTTGGGACAGTCTAGGACTTGTTTGGGACAGTCTGGGACAGTCTGGGACCGTCTGGGGCAGTCTGGGACTTGTTTGGAACAGTCTGGGACAGTCTGGGACTTGTTTTGAACAGTCTGGGACTGTCTGGGACCGTCTGGGACTTGTTTGGAACAGTCTGGGACAGTCTGGGACCGTCTGGGACTTGTTTGGAACAGTCTGGGACAGTCTGGGACTTGTTTGGAACAGTCTACGACAGTTTGGGACCGTCTGGGACTTGTTTGGAACAGTCTGCGTCAGTTTGGGACAGTCTAGGACTTGTTTGGGACAGTCTGGGACAGTCTGGGACCGTCTGGGGCAGTCTGGGACTTGTTTGGAACAGTCTGGGACAGTCTGGGACTTGTTTGGAACAGTCTGGGACTGTCTGGCACCGTCTGGGACTTGTTTGGAACAGTCTGGGACAGTCTGGGACCGTCTGGGACTTGTTTGGAACAGCCTGGGACAGTCTGGGGTAGTCTGGGACTTGTTTGGAACAGTCTACGACAGTTTGGGACCGTCTTGGACTTGTTTTCAACAGTCTGGGACTGTCTGGGACCGTCTGGGACTTGTTTGGAACAGTCTGGGACAGTCTGGGACAGTTTGGGACAGTCTGGGACATGTTTGGAACAGTCTGGGACAGTCTGGGACAGTCTGGGACTTGTTTGGAACAGTCTGGGACAGTCTGGGTCCGTCTGGGACTTGTTTGGAACAGTCTGGGACAGTCTGGGACAGTCTGGGACTTGTTTGGAACAGCCTGGGACAGTCTGGGGTAGTCTGGGACTTGTTTGGAACAGTCTGGGACCGTCTGGGACAGTCTAGGACACGTTTGGGACCGTCTGGGACCGTCTGGGACAGTCTGGGACTTGTTTGGGACAGTCTGGGACCGTCTGGGACAGTCTGGGACAGTCTGGGACTTGTTTGGAACAGTCTGGGTCAGTCTGGGACAGTCTGGGACTTGTTTGGAACAGTCTGCGTCAGTTTGGGACAGTCTAGGACTTGTTTGGGAGAGTCTGGGACAGTCTGGGACCTGTTTGGAACAGTCTGCGACAATTTGGGACCGTCTTGGACTTGTTTTCAACAGTCTGGGACTGTCTGGGACCGTCTGGGACTTGTTTGGAACAGTCTGGGACAGTCTGGGACAGTTTGGGACAGTCTGGGACATGTTTGGAACAGTCTGGGACAGTCTGGGACAGTCTGGGACTTGTTTGGAACAGTCTGGGACTGTCTAGGACCGTCTGGGACTTGTTTGGAACAGTCTGGGACAGTCTGGGACCGTCTGGGACTTGTTTGGAACAGTCTGGGACAGTCTGGGACAGTCTGGGACTTGTTTGGAACAGCCTGGGACAGTCTGGGGTAGTCTGGGACTTGTTTGGAACAGTCTGGGACCGTCTGGGACAGTCTAGGACACGCTTGGGACCGTCTGGGACAGTCTGGGACAGTCTGGGACTTGTTTGGGACAGTCTGGGACCGTCTGGGACACTCTGGGACAGTCTGGGACTTGTTTGGAACAGTCTGGGACAGTCTGGGACAGTCTGGGACAGTCTGGGACAGTCTGGGACAGTCTGGGACAGTCTGGGACCGTCTGGGACTTGTTTGGAACAGTCTGGGACAGTCTGGGACAGTCTGGGACCTGTTTGGAACAGCCTGGGACAGTCTGGGGTAGTCTGGGACTTGTTTGGAACAGTCTGCGACAGTTTGGGACCGTCTGGGACTTGTTTGGAACAGTCTGGGACAGTCTGGGACAGTCTGGGACTTGTTTGCAACAGTCTGCGACAGTTTGGGACCGTCTGGGACTTGTTTGGAACAGTCTGCGTCAGTTTGGGACAGTCTAGGACTTGTTTGGGACAGTCTGGGACAGTCTGGGACCGTCTGGGGCAGTCTGGGACTTGTTTGGAACAGTCTGGGACAGTCTGGGACTTGTTTTGAACAGTCTGGGACTGTCTGGGACCGTCTGGGACTTGTTTGGAACAGTCTGGGACAGTCTGGGACCGTCTGGGACTTGTTTGGAACAGTCTGGGACAGTCTGGGACTTGTTTGGAACAGTCTACGACAGTTTGGGACCGTCTGGGACTTGTTTGGAACAGTCTGCGTCAGTTTGGGACAGTCTAGGACTTGTTTGGGACAGTCTGGGACAGTCTGGGACCGTCTGGGGCAGTCTGGGACTTGTTTGGAACAGTCTGGGACAGTCTGGGACTTGTTTGGAACAGTCTGGGACTGTCTGGCACCGTCTGGGACTTGTTTGGAACAGTCTGGGACAGTCTGGGACCGTCTGGGACTTGTTTGGAACAGCCTGGGACAGTCTGGGGTAGTCTGGGACTTGTTTGGAACAGTCTACGACAGTTTGGGACCGTCTTGGACTTGTTTTCAACAGTCTGGGACTGTCTGGGACCGTCTGGGACTTGTTTGGAACAGTCTGGGACAGTCTGGGACAGTTTGGGACAGTCTGGGACATGTTTGGAACAGTCTGGGATAGTCTGGGACAGTCTGGGACTTGTTTGGAACAGTCTGGGACTGTCTGGGACCGTCTGGGACTTGTTTGGAACAGTCTGGGACAGTCTGGGACCGTCTGGGACTTGTTTGGAACAGTCTGGGACAGTCTGGGACAGTCTGGGACAGTCTGGGACTTGTTTGGAACAGCCTGGGACAGTCTGGGGTAGTCTGGGACTTGTTTGGAACAGTCTGGGACCGTCTGGGACAGTCTAGGACACGTTTGGGACCGTCTGGGACCGTCTGGGACAGTCTGGGACTTGTTTGGGACAGTCTGGGACAGTCTGGGACAGTCTGGGACAGTCTGGGACTTGTTTGGAACAGTCTGGGACAGTCTGGGACAGTCTGGGACAGTCTGGGACTGTCTGGGACCGTCTGGGACTTGTTTGGAACAGTCTGGGACAGTCTGGGACAGTCTGGGACCTGTTTGGAACAGTCTGGGACAGTCTGGGACAGTCTGGGACTTGTTTGGAACAGTCTGGGACTGTCTGGGACCGTCTGGGACTTGTTTGGAACAGTCTGGGACAGTCTGGGACCGTCTGGGACTTGTTTGGAACAGTCTGGGACAGTCTGGGACAGTCTGGGACAGTCTGGGACTTGTTTGGAACAGCCTGGGACAGTCTGGGGTAGTCTGGGACTTGTTTGGAACAGTCTGGGACAGTCTGGGACAGTCTGGGACCGTCTGGGACTTGTTTGGAACAGTCTGGGACAGTCTGGGACAGTCTGGGACCTGTTTGGAACAGCCTGGGACAGTCTGGGGTAGTCTGGGACTTGTTTGGAACAGTCTGGGACAGTCTGGGACAGTCTGGGACTTGTTTGCAACAGTCTGCGACAGTTTGGGACCGTCTGGGACTTGTTTGGAACGGTCTGCGTCAGTTTGGGACAGTCTAGGACTTGTTTGGGACAGTCTGGGACAGTCTGGGACCGTCTGGGACAGTCTGGGACTTGTTTGGAACAGTCTGGGACAGTCTGGGACAGTCTGGGACTTGTTTTGGACAGTCTGGGACTGTCTGGGACCGTCTGGGACTTGTTTGGAACAGTCTGGGACAGTCTGGGACCGTCTGGGACTTGTTTGGAACAGTCTGGGACAGTCTGGGACTTGTTTGGAACAGCCTGGGACAGTCTGGGGTAGTCTGGGACTTGTTTGGAACAGTCTACGACAGTTTGGGACCGTCTGGGACTTGTTTGGAACAGTCTGGGACAGTCTGGGACAGTCTGGGACAGTCTGGGACTTGTTTGGAACAGTCTGGGACTGTCTGGCATTGTCTGGGACTTGTATGGAACAGTCTGGGACAGTCTGGGACCGTCTGGGACTTGTTTGGAACAGCCTGGGACAGTCTGGGGTAGTCTGGGACTTGTTTGGAACAGTCTACGACAGTTTGGGACCGTCTGGGACTTGTTTGCAACAGTCTGGGACTGTCTGGGACCGTCTGGGACTTGTTTGGAACAGTCTGGGACTTGTTTGGAACAGCCTGGGACAGTCAGGGGTAGTCTGGGACTTGTTTGGAACAGTCTGGGACCGTCTGGGACAGTCTAGGACTTGTTTGGGACAGTCTGGGACCGTCTGGGACAGTCTGGGACTTGTTTGGAACAGTCTGGGACAGTCTGGGACTTGTTTGGAACAGTCTGGGACTGTCTAGGACCGTCTGGGACTTGTTTGGAACAGTCTGGGACAGTCTGGGACCGTCTGGGACTTGTTTGGAACAGTCTGGGACAGTCTGGGACAGTCTGGGACTTGTTTGGAACAGCCTGGGACAGTCTGGGGTAGTCTGGGACTTGTTTGGAACAGTCTGGGACCGTCTGGGACAGTCTAGGACACGTTTGGGACCGTCTGGGACAGTCTGGGACAGTCTGGGACTTGTTTGGGACAGTCTGGGACCGTCTGGGACACTCTGGGACAGTCTGGGACTTGTTTGGAACAGTCTGGGACAGTCTGGGACAGTCTGGGACAGTCTGGGACAGTCTGGGACAGTCTGGGACCGTCTGGGACATGTTTGGAACAGTCTGGGACAGTCTGGGACAGTCTGGGACTTGTTTGGAACAGTCTGGGACTGTCTGGGACCGTCTGGGACCGTCTGGGACAGTCTGGGACTTGTTTGGGACAGTCTGGGACCGTCTGGGACAGTCTGGGACAGTCTGGGACTTGTTTGGAACAGTCTGGGTCAGTCTGGGACAGTCTGGGACTTGTTTGGAACAGTCTGCGTCAGTTTGGGACAGTCTAGGACTTGTTTGGGAGAGTCTGGGACAGTCTGGGACCTGTTTGGAACAGTCTGCGACAATTTGGGACCGTCTTGGACTTGTTTTCAACAGTCTGGGACTGTCTGGGACCGTCTGGGACTTGTTTGGAACAGTCTGGGACAGTCTGGGACAGTTTGGGACAGTCTGGGACATGTTTGGAACAGTCTGGGACAGTCTGGGACAGTCTGGGACTTGTTTGGAACAGTCTGGGACTGTCTAGGACCGTCTGGGACTTGTTTGGAACAGTCTGGGACAGTCTGGGACCGTCTGGGACTTGTTTGGAACAGTCTGGGACAGTCTGGGACAGTCTGGGACTTGTTTGGAACAGCCTGGGACAGTCTGGGGTAGTCTGGGACTTGTTTGGAACAGTCTGGGACCGTCTGGGACAGTCTAGGACACGCTTGGGACCGTCTGGGACAGTCTGGGACAGTCTGGGACTTGTTTGGGACAGTCTGGGACCGTCTGGGACACTCTGGGACAGTCTGGGACTTGTTTGGAACAGTCTGGGACAGTCTGGGACAGTCTGGGACAGTCTGGGACAGTCTGGGACCGTCTGGGACTTGTTTGGAACAGTCTGGGACAGTCTGGGACAGTCTGGGACCTGTTTGGAACAGCCTGGGACAGTCTGGGGTAGTCTGGGACTTGTTTGGAACAGTCTGCGACAGTTTGGGACCGTCTGGGACTTGTTTGGAACAGTCTGGGACAGTCTGGGACAGTCTGGGACTTGTTTGCAACAGTCTGCGACAGTTTGGGACCGTCTGGGACTTGTTTGGAACAGTCTGCGTCAGTTTGGTACAGTCTAGGACTTGTTTGGGACAGTCTGGGACAGTCTGGGACCGTCTGGGGCAGTCTGGGACTTGTTTGGAACAGTCTGGGACAGTCTGGGACTTGTTTTGAACAGTCTGGGACTGTCTGGGACCGTCTGGGACTTGTTTGGAACAGTCTGGGACAGTCTGGGACCGTCTGGGACTTGTTTGGAACAGTCTGGGACAGTCTGGGACTTGTTTGGAACAGCCTGGGACAGTCTGGGGTAGTCTGGGACTTGTTTGGAACAGTCTACGACAGTTTGGGACCGTCTGGGACTTGTTTGGAACAGTCTGCGTCAGTTTGGGACAGTCTAGGACTTGTTTGGGACAGTCTGGGACAGTCTGGGACCGTCTGGGGCAGTCTGGGACTTGTTTGGAACAGTCTGGGACAGTCTGGGACTTGTTTGGAACAGTCTGGGACTGTCTGGCACCGTCTGGGACTTGTTTGGAACAGTCTGGGACAGTCTGGGACCGTCTGGGACTTGTTTGGAACAGCCTGGGACAGTCTGGGGTAGTCTGGGACTTGTTTGGAACAGTCTACGACAGTTTGGGACCGTCTTGGACTTGTTTTCAACAGTCTGGGACTGTCTGGGACCGTCTGGGACTTGTTTGGAACAGTCTGGGACAGTCTGGGACAGTTTGGGACAGTCTGGGACATGTTTGGAACAGTCTGGGATAGTCTGGGACAGTCTGGGACTTGTTTGGAACAGTCTGGGACTGTCTGGGACCGTCTGGGACTTGTTTGGAACAGTCTGGGACAGTCTGGGACCGTCTGGGACTTGTTTAGAACAGTCTGGGACAGTCTGGGACAGTCTGGGACAGTCTGGGACTTGTTTGGAACAGCCTGGGACAGTCTGGGGTAGTCTGGGACTTGTTTGGAACAGTCTGGGACCGTCTGGGACAGTCTAGGACACGTTTGGGACCGTCTGGGACCGTCTGGGACAGTCTGGGACTTGTTTGGGACAGTCTGGGACAGTCTGGGACAGTCTGGGACAGTCTGGGACTTGTTTGGAACAGTCTGGGACAGTCTGGGACAGTCTGGGACAGTCTGGGACTGTCTGGGACCGTCTGGGACTTGTTTGGAACAGTCTGGGACAGTCTGGGACAGTCTGGGACCTGTTTGGAACAGTCTGGGACAGTCTGGGACAGTCTGGGACTTGTTTGGAACAGTCTGGGACTGTCTGGGACCGTCTGGGACTTGTTTGGAACAGTCTGGGACAGTCTGGGACCGTCTGGGACTTGTTTGGAACAGTCTGGGACAGTCTGGGACAGTCTGGGACAGTCTGGGACTTGTTTGGAACAGCCTGGGACAGTCTGGGGTAGTCTGGGACTTGTTTGGAACAGTCTGGGACAGTCTGGGACAGTCTGGGACCGTCTGGGACTTGTTTGGAACAGTCTGGGACAGTCTGGGACAGTCTGGGACCTGTTTGGAACAGCCTGGGACAGTCTGGGGTAGTCTGGGACTTGTTTGGAACAGTCTGGGACAGTCTGGGACAGTCTGGGACTTGTTTGCAACAGTCTGCGACAGTTTGGGACCGTCTGGGACTTGTTTGGAACAGTCTGCGTCAGTTTGGGACAGTCTAGGACTTGTTTGGGACAGTCTGGGACAGTCTGGGACTTGTTTTGGACAGTCTGGGACTGTCTGGGACCGTCTGGGACTTGTTTGGAACAGTCTGGGACAGTCTGGGACCGTCTGGGACTTGTTTGGAACAGTCTGGGACAGTCTGGGACTTGTTTGGAACAGCCTGGGACAGTCTGGGGTAGTCTGGGACTTGTTTGGAACAGTCTACGACAGTTTGGGACCGTCTGGGACTTGTTTGGAACAGTCTGGGACAGTCTGGGACAGTCTGGGACAGTCTGGGACTTGTTTGGAACAGTCTGGGACTGTCTGGCATTGTCTGGGACTTGTATGGAACAGTCTGGGACAGTCTGGGACCGTCTGGGACTTGTTTGGAACAGCCTGGGACAGTCTGGGGTAGTCTGGGACTTGTTTGGAACAGTCTACGACAGTTTGGGACCGTCTGGGACTTGTTTGCAACAGTCTGGGACTGTCTGGGACCGTCTGGGACTTGTTTGGAACAGTCTGGGACTTGTTTGGAACAGCCTGGGACAGTCAGGGGTAGTCTGGGACTTGTTTGGAACAGTCTGGGACCGTCTGGGACAGTCTAGGACTTGTTTGGGACAGTCTGGGACCGTCTGGGACAGTCTGGGACAGTCTGGGACTTGTTTGGAACAGTCTGGGACAGTCTGGGACTTGTTTGGGACAGTCTGGGACAGTCTGGGACCGTCTGGGACAGTCTGGGACTTGTTTGGAACAGTCTGGGACAGTCTGGGACAGTCTGGGACTTGTTTTGAACAGTCTGGGACTGTCTGGGACAGTCTGGGACAGTCTGGGACAGTCTGGGACAGCCTGGGACCTGTTTGGAACAGCCTGGGACAGTCTGGGGTAGTCTGGGACTTGTTTGGAACAGTCTGCGACAGTTTGGGACCGTCTGGGACTTGTTTGGAACAGTCTGGGACAGTCTGGGACAGTCTGGGACTTGTTTGCAACAGTCTGCGACAGTTTGGGACCGTCTGGGACTTGTTTGGAACAGTCTGCGTCAGTTTGGGACAGTCTAGGACTTGTTTGGGACAGTCTGGGACAGTCTGGGACCGTCTGGGGCAGTCTGGGACTTGTTTGGAACAGTCTGGGACAGTCTGGGACTTGTTTTGAACAGTCTGGGACTGTCTGGGACCGTCTGGGACTTGTTTGGAACAGTCTGGGACAGTCTGGGACCGTCTGGGACTTGTTTGGAACAGTCTGGGACAGTCTGGGACTTGTTTGGAACAGCCTGGGACAGTCTGGGGTAGTCTGGGACTTGTTTGGAACAGTCTACGACAGTTTGGGACCGTCTGGGACTTGTTTGGAACAGTCTGCGTCAGTTTGGGACAGTCTAGGACTTGTTTGGGACAGTCTGGGACAGTCTGGGACCGTCTGGGGCAGTCTGGGACTTGTTTGGAACAGTCTGGGACAGTCTGGGACTTGTTTGGAACAGTCTGGGACTGTCTGGCACCGTCTGGGACTTATTTGGAACAGTCTGGGACAGTCTGGGACTTGTTTGGAACAGTCTGGGACAGTTTGGGACAGTCTGGGACTTGTTTGGAACAGTCTGGGACAGTCTGGGACAGTCTGGGACTTGTTTGGAACAGTCTGGGACAGTCTGGGTCCGTCTGGGACTTGTTTGGAACAGTCTGGGACAGTCTGGGACAGTCTGGGACAGTCTGGGACTTGTTTGGAACAGCCTGGGACAGTCTGGGGTAGTCTGGGACTTGTTTGGAACAGTCTGGGACCGTCTGGGACAGTCTAGGACACGTTTGGGACCGTCTGGGACCGTCTGGGACAGTCTGGGACTTGTTTGGGACAGTCTGGGACCGTCTGGGACAGTCTGGGACAGTCTGGGACTTGTTTGGAACAGTCTGGGTCAGTCTGGGACAGTCTGGGACTTGTTTGGAACAGTCTGCGTCAGTTTGGGACAGTCTAGGACTTGTTTGGGAGAGTCTGGGACAGTCTGGGACCTGTTTGGAACAGTCTGCGACAATTTGGGACCGTCTTGGACTTGTTTTCAACAGTCTGGGACTGTCTGGGACCGTCTGGGACTTGTTTGGAACAGTCTGGGACAGTCTGGGACAGTTTGGGACAGTCTGGGACATGTTTGGAACAGTCTGGGACAGTCTGGGACAGTCTGGGACTTGTTTGGAACAGTCTGGGACTGTCTAGGACCGTCTGGGACTTGTTTGGAACAGTCTGGGACAGTCCGGGACCGTCTGGGACTTGTTTGGAACAGTCTGGGACAGTCTGGGACAGTCTGGGACTTGTTTGGAACAGCCTGGGACAGTCTGGGGTAGTCTGGGACTTGTTTGGAACAGTCTGGGACCGTCTGGGACAGTCTAGGACACGCTTGGGACCGTCTGGGACAGTCTGGGACAGTCTGGGACTTGTTTGGGACAGTCTGGGACCGTCTGGGACACTCTGGGACAGTCTGGGACTTGTTTGGAACAGTCTGGGACAGTCTGGGACAGTCTGGGACAGTCTGGGACAGTCTGGGACCGTCTGGGACTTGTTTGGAACAGTCTGGGACAGTCTGGGACAGTCTGGGACCTGTTTGGAACAGCCTGGGACAGTCTGGGGTAGTCTGGGACTTGTTTGGAACAGTCTGCGACAGTTTGGGACCGTCTGGGACTTGTTTGGAACAGTCTGGGACAGTCTGGGACAGTCTGGGACTTGTTTGCAACAGTCTGCGACAGTTTGGGACCGTCTGGGACTTGTTTGGAACAGTCTGCGTCAGTTTGGTACAGTCTAGGACTTGTTTGGGACAGTCTGGGACAGTCTGGGACCGTCTGGGGCAGTCTGGGACTTGTTTGGAACAGTCTGGGACAGTCTGGGACTTGTTTTGAACAGTCTGGGACTGTCTGGGACCGTCTGGGACTTGTTTGGAACAGTCTGGGACAGTCTGGGACCGTCTGGGACTTGTTTGGAACAGTCTGGGACAGTCTGGGACTTGTTTGGAACAGCCTGGGACAGTCTGGGGTAGTCTGGGACTTGTTTGGAACAGTCTACGACAGTTTGGGACCGTCTGGGACTTGTTTGGAACAGTCTGCGTCAGTTTGGGACAGTCTAGGACTTGTTTGGGACAGTCTGGGACAGTCTGGGACCGTCTGGGGCAGTCTGGGACTTGTTTGGAACAGTCTGGGACAGTCTGGGACTTGTTTGGAACAGTCTGGGACTGTCTGGCACCGTCTGGGACTTGTTTGGAACAGTCTGGGACAGTCTGGGACCGTCTGGGACTTGTTTGGAACAGCCTGGGACAGTCTGGGGTAGTCTGGGACTTGTTTGGAACAGTCTACGACAGTTTGGGACCGTCTTGGACTTGTTTTCAACAGTCTGGGACTGTCTGGGACCGTCTGGGACTTGTTTGGAACAGTCTGGGACAGTCTGGGACAGTTTGGGACAGTCTGGGACATGTTTGGAACAGTCTGGGATAGTCTGGGACAGTCTGGGACTTGTTTGGAACAGTCTGGGACTGTCTGGGACCGTCTGGGACTTGTTTGGAACAGTCTGGGACAGTCTGGGACCGTCTGGGACTTGTTTAGAACAGTCTGGGACAGTCTGGGACAGTCTGGGACAGTCTGGGACTTGTTTGGAACAGCCTGGGACAGTCTGGGGTAGTCTGGGACTTGTTTGGAACAGTCTGGGACCGTCTGGGACAGTCTAGGACACGTTTGGGACCGTCTGGGACCGTCTGGGACAGTCTGGGACTTGTTTGGGACAGTCTGGGACAGTCTGGGACAGTCTGGGACAGTCTGGGACTTGTTTGGAACAGTCTGGGACAGTCTGGGACAGTCTGGGACAGTCTGGGACTGTCTGGGACCGTCTGGGACTTGTTTGGAACAGTCTGGGACAGTCTGGGACAGTCTGGGACCTGTTTGGAACAGTCTGGGACAGTCTGGGACAGTCTGGGACTTGTTTGGAACAGTCTGGGACTGTCTGGGACCGTCTGGGACTTGTTTGGAACAGTCTGGGACAGTCTGGGACCGTCTGGGACTTGTTTGGAACAGTCTGGGACAGTCTGGGACAGTCTGGGACAGTCTGGGACTTGTTTGGAACAGCCTGGGACAGTCTGGGGTAGTCTGGGACTTGTTTGGAACAGTCTGGGACAGTCTGGGACAGTCTGGGACCGTCTGGGACTTGTTTGGAACAGTCTGGGACAGTCTGGGACAGTCTGGGACCTGTTTGGAACAGCCTGGGACAGTCTGGGGTAGTCTGGGACTTGTTTGGAACAGTCTGGGACAGTCTGGGACAGTCTGGGACTTGTTTGCAACAGTCTGCGACAGTTTGGGACCGTCTGGGACTTGTTTGGAACAGTCTGCGTCAGTTTGGGACAGTCTAGGACTTGTTTGGGACAGTCTGGGACAGTCTGGGACTTGTTTTGGACAGTCTGGGACTGTCTGGGACCGTCTGGGACTTGTTTGGAACAGTCTGGGACAGTCTGGGACCGTCTGGGACTTGTTTGGAACAGTCTGGGACAGTCTGGGACTTGTTTGGAACAGCCTGGGACAGTCTGGGGTAGTCTGGGACTTGTTTGGAACAGTCTACGACAGTTTGGGACCGTCTGGGACTTGTTTGGAACAGTCTGGGACAGTCTGGGACAGTCTGGGACAGTCTGGGACTTGTTTGGAACAGTCTGGGACTGTCTGGCATTGTCTGGGACTTGTATGGAACAGTCTGGGACAGTCTGGGACCGTCTGGGACTTGTTTGGAACAGCCTGGGACAGTCTGGGGTAGTCTGGGACTTGTTTGGAACAGTCTACGACAGTTTGGGACCGTCTGGGACTTGTTTGCAACAGTCTGGGACTGTCTGGGACCGTCTGGGACTTGTTTGGAACAGTCTGGGACTTGTTTGGAACAGCCTGGGACAGTCAGGGGTAGTCTGGGACTTGTTTGGAACAGTCTGGGACCGTCTGGGACAGTCTAGGACTTGTTTGGGACAGTCTGGGACCGTCTGGGACAGTCTGGGACAGTCTGGGACTTGTTTGGAACAGTCTGGGACAGTCTGGGACTTGTTTGGGACAGTCTGGGACAGTCTGGGACCGTCTGGGACAGTCTGGGACTTGTTTGGAACAGTCTGGGACAGTCTGGGACAGTCTGGGACTTGTTTTGAACAGTCTGGGACTGTCTGGGACAGTCTGGGACAGTCTGGGACAGTCTGGGACAGCCTGGGACCTGTTTGGAACAGCCTGGGACAGTCTGGGGTAGTCTGGGACTTGTTTGGAACAGTCTGCGACAGTTTGGGACCGTCTGGGACTTGTTTGGAACAGTCTGGGACAGTCTGGGACAGTCTGGGACTTGTTTGCAACAGTCTGCGACAGTTTGGGACCGTCTGGGACTTGTTTGGAACAGTCTGCGTCAGTTTGGGACAGTCTAGGACTTGTTTGGGACAGTCTGGGACAGTCTGGGACCGTCTGGGGCAGTCTGGGACTTGTTTGGAACAGTCTGGGACAGTCTGGGACTTGTTTTGAACAGTCTGGGACTGTCTGGGACCGTCTGGGACTTGTTTGGAACAGTCTGGGACAGTCTGGGACCGTCTGGGACTTGTTTGGAACAGTCTGGGACAGTCTGGGACTTGTTTGGAACAGCCTGGGACAGTCTGGGGTAGTCTGGGACTTGTTTGGAACAGTCTACGACAGTTTGGGACCGTCTGGGACTTGTTTGGAACAGTCTGCGTCAGTTTGGGACAGTCTAGGACTTGTTTGGGACAGTCTGGGACAGTCTGGGACCGTCTGGGGCAGTCTGGGACTTGTTTGGAACAGTCTGGGACAGTCTGGGACTTGTTTGGAACAGTCTGGGACTGTCTGGCACCGTCTGGGACTTGTTTGGAACAGTCTGGGACAGTCTGGGACCGTCTGGGACTTGTTTGGAACAGCCTGGGACAGTCTGGGGTAGTCTGGGACTTGTTTGGAACAGTCTACGACAGTTTGGGACCGTCTTGGACTTGTTTTCAACAGTCTGGGACTGTCTGGGACCGTCTGGGACTTGTTTGGAACAGTCTGGGACAGTCTGGGATAGTTTGGGACAGTCTGGGACATGTTTGGAACAGTCTGGGATAGTCTGGGACAGTCTGGGACTTGTTTCGATCAGTCTGGGACTGTCTGGGACCGTCTGGGACTTGTTTGGAACAGTCTGGGACAGTCTGGGACCGTCTGGGGCTTGTTTGGAACAGTCTGGGACAGTCTGGGACAGTCTGGGACAGTCTGGGACTTGTTTGGAACAGCCTGGGACAGTCTGGGGTAGTCTGGGACTTGTTTGGAACAGTCTGGGACCGTCTGGGACAGTCTAGGACACGTTTGGGACCGTCTGGGACCGTCTGGGACAGTCTGGGACTTGTTTGGGACAGTCTGGGACAGTCTGGGACAGTCTGGGACAGTCTGGGACTTGTTTGGAACAGTCTGGGACAGTCTGGGACAGTCTGGGACAGTCTGGGACTGTCTGGGACCGTCTGGGACTTGTTTGGAACAGTCTGGGACAGTCTGGGACAGTCTGGGACCTGTTTGGAACAGTCTGGGACAGTCTGGGACAGTCTGGGACTTGTTTGGAACAGTCTGGGACTGTCTGGGACCGTCTGGGACTTGTTTGGAACAGTCTGGGACAGTCTGGGACCGTCTGGGACTTGTTTGGAACAGTCTGGGACAGTCTGGGACAGTCTGGGACAGTCTGGGACTTGTTTGGAACAGCCTGGGACAGTCTGGGGTAGTCTGGGACTTGTTTGGAACAGTCTGGGACAGTCTGGGACAGTCTGGGACCGTCTGGGACTTGTTTGGAACAGTCTGGGACAGTCTGGGACAGTCTGGGACCTGTTTGGAACAGCCTGGGACAGTCTGGGGTAGTCTGGGACTTGTTTGGAACAGTCTGGGACAGTCTGGGACAGTCTGGGACTTGTTTGCAACAGTCTGCGACAGTTTGGGACCGTCTGGGACTTGTTTGGAACAGTCTGCGTCAGTTTGGGACAGTCTAGGACTTGTTTGGGACAGTCTGGGACAGTCTGGGACCGTCTGGGACAGTCTGGGACTTGTTTGGAACAGCCTGGGACAGTCAGGGGTAGTCTGGGACTTGTTTGGAACAGTCTGGGACCGTCTGGGACAGTCTAGGACTTGTTTGGGACAGTCTGGGACCGTCTGGGACAGTCTGGGACAGTCTGGGACTTGTTTGGAACAGTCTGGGACAGTCTGGGACTTGTTTGGGACAGTCTGGGACAGTCTGGGACCGTCTGGGACAGTCTGGGACTTGTTTGGAACAGTCTGGGACAGTCTGGGACAGTCTGGGACTTGTTTTGAACAGTCTGGGACTGTCTGGGACAGTCTGGGACAGTCTGGGACAGTCTGGGACCGTCTGGGACTTGTTTGGAACAGTCTGGGACAGTCTGGGACAGTCTGGGACTTGTTTGGAACAGTCTGGGACTGTCTGGGACCGTCTGGGACTTGTTTGGAACAGTCTGGGACAGTCTGGGACCGTCTGGGACTTGTTTGGAACAGTCTGGGACAGTCTGGGACAGTCTGGGACAGTCTGGGACTTGTTTGGAACAGCCTGGGACAGTCTGGGGTAGTCTGGGACTTGTTTGGAACAGTCTGGGACAGTCTGGGACTGTCTGGGACCGTCTGGGACTTGTTTGGAACAGTCTGGGACTTGTTTGGAACAGCCTGGGACAGTCAGGGGTAGTCTGGGACTTGTTTGGAACAGTCTGGGACCGTCTGGGACAGTCTAGGACTTGTTTGGGACAGTCTGGGACCGTCTGGGACAGTCTGGGACAGTCTGGGACTTGTTTGGAACAGTCTGGGACAGTCTGGGACTTGTTTGGGACAGTCTGGGACAGTCTGGGACCGTCTGGGACAGTCTGGGACTTGTTTGGAACAGTCTGGGACAGTCTGGGACAGTCTGGGACTTGTTTTGAACAGTCTGGGACTGTCTGGGACAGTCTGGGACAGTCTGGGACAGTCTGGGACAGCCTGGGACCTGTTTGGAACAGCCTGGGACAGTCTGGGGTAGTCTGGGACTTGTTTGGAACAGTCTGCGACAGTTTGGGACCGTCTGGGACTTGTTTGGAACAGTCTGGGACAGTCTGGGACAGTCTGGGACTTGTTTGCAACAGTCTGCGACAGTTTGGGACCGTCTGGGACTTGTTTGGAACAGTCTGCGTCAGTTTGGGACAGTCTAGGACTTGTTTGGGACAGTCTGGGACAGTCTGGGACCGTCTGGGGCAGTCTGGGACTTGTTTGGAACAGTCTGGGACAGTCTGGGACTTGTTTTGAACAGTCTGGGACTGTCTGGGACCGTCTGGGACTTGTTTGGAACAGTCTGGGACAGTCTGGGACCGTCTGGGACTTGTTTGGAACAGTCTGGGACAGTCTGGGACTTGTTTGGAACAGCCTGGGACAGTCTGGGGTAGTCTGGGACTTGTTTGGAACAGTCTACGACAGTTTGGGACCGTCTGGGACTTGTTTGGAACAGTCTGCGTCAGTTTGGGACAGTCTAGGACTTGTTTGGGACAGTCTGGGACAGTCTGGGACCGTCTGGGGCAGTCTGGGACTTGTTTGGAACAGTCTGGGACAGTCTGGGACTTGTTTGGAACAGTCTGGGACTGTCTGGCACCGTCTGGGACTTGTTTGGAACAGTCTGGGACAGTCTGGGACCGTCTGGGACTTGTTTGGAACAGCCTGGGACAGTCTGGGGTAGTCTGGGACTTGTTTGGAACAGTCTACGACAGTTTGGGACCGTCTTGGACTTGTTTTCAACAGTCTGGGACTGTCTGGGACCGTCTGGGACTTGTTTGGAACAGTCTGGGACAGTCTGGGATAGTTTGGGACAGTCTGGGACATGTTTGGAACAGTCTGGGATAGTCTGGGACAGTCTGGGACTTGTTTCGATCAGTCTGGGACTGTCTGGGACCGTCTGGGACTTGTTTGGAACAGTCTGGGACAGTCTGGGACCGTCTGGGGCTTGTTTGGAACAGTCTGGGACAGTCTGGGACAGTCTGGGACAGTCTGGGACTTGTTTGGAACAGCCTGGGACAGTCTGGGGTAGTCTGGGACTTGTTTGGAACAGTCTGGGACCGTCTGGGACAGTCTAGGACACGTTTGGGACCGTCTGGGACCGTCTGGGACAGTCTGGGACTTGTTTGGGACAGTCTGGGACAGTCTGGGACAGTCTGGGACAGTCTGGGACTTGTTTGGAACAGTCTGGGACAGTCTGGGACAGTCTGGGACAGTCTGGGACTGTCTGGGACCGTCTGGGACTTGTTTGGAACAGTCTGGGACAGTCTGGGACAGTCTGGGACCTGTTTGGAACAGTCTGGGACAGTCTGGGACAGTCTGGGACTTGTTTGGAACAGTCTGGGACTGTCTGGGACCGTCTGGGACTTGTTTGGAACAGTCTGGGACAGTCTGGGACCGTCTGGGACTTGTTTGGAACAGTCTGGGACAGTCTGGGACAGTCTGGGACAGTCTGGGACTTGTTTGGAACAGCCTGGGACAGTCTGGGGTAGTCTGGGACTTGTTTGGAACAGTCTGGGACAGTCTGGGACAGTCTGGGACCGTCTGGGACTTGTTTGGAACAGTCTGGGACAGTCTGGGACAGTCTGGGACCTGTTTGGAACAGCCTGGGACAGTCTGGGGTAGTCTGGGACTTGTTTGGAACAGTCTGGGACAGTCTGGGACAGTCTGGGACTTGTTTGCAACAGTCTGCGACAGTTTGGGACCGTCTGGGACTTGTTTGGAACAGTCTGCGTCAGTTTGGGACAGTCTAGGACTTGTTTGGGACAGTCTGGGACAGTCTGGGACCGTCTGGGACAGTCTGGGACTTGTTTGGAACAGCCTGGGACAGTCAGGGGTAGTCTGGGACTTGTTTGGAACAGTCTGGGACCGTCTGGGACAGTCTAGGACTTGTTTGGGACAGTCTGGGACCGTCTGGGACAGTCTGGGACAGTCTGGGACTTGTTTGGAACAGTCTGGGACAGTCTGGGACTTGTTTGGGACAGTCTGGGACAGTCTGGGACCGTCTGGGACAGTCTGGGACTTGTTTGGAACAGTCTGGGACAGTCTGGGACAGTCTGGGACTTGTTTTGAACAGTCTGGGACTGTCTGGGACAGTCTGGGACAGTCTGGGACAGTCTGGGACCGTCTGGGACTTGTTTGGAACAGTCTGGGACAGTCTGGGACAGCCTGGGACCTGTTTGGAACAGCCTGGGACAGTCTGGGGTAGTCTGGGACTTGTTTGGAACAGTCTGCGACAGTTTGGGACCGTCTGGGACTTGTTTGGAACAGTCTGGGACAGTCTGGGACAGTCTGGGACTTGTTTGCAACAGTCTGCGACAGTTTGGGACCGTCTGGGACTTGTTTGGAACAGTCTGCGTCAGTTTGGGACAGTCTAGGACTTGTTTGGGACAGTCTGGGACAGTCTGGGACCGTCTGGGGCAGTCTGGGACTTGTTTGGAACAGTCTGGGACAGTCTGGGACTTGTTTTGAACAGTCTGGGACTGTCTGGGACCGTCTGGGACTTGTTTGGAACAGTCTGGGACAGTCTGGGACCGTCTGGGACTTGTTTGGAACAGTCTGGGACAGTCTGGGACTTGTTTGGAACAGCCTGGGACAGTCTGGGGTAGTCTGGGACTTGTTTGGAACAGTCTACGACAGTTTGGGACCGTCTGGGACTTGTTTGGAACAGTCTGCGTCAGTTTGGGACAGTCTAGGACTTGTTTGGGACAGTCTGGGACAGTCTGGGACCGTCTGGGGCAGTCTGGGACTTGTTTGGAACAGTCTGGGACAGTCTGGGACTTGTTTGGAACAGTCTGGGACTGTCTGGCACCGTCTGGGACTTGTTTGGAACAGTCTGGGACAGTCTGGGACCGTCTGGGACTTGTTTGGAACAGCCTGGGACAGTCTGGGGTAGTCTGGGACTTGTTTGGAACAGTCTACGACAGTTTGGGACCGTCTTGGACTTGTTTTCAACAGTCTGGGACTGTCTGGGACCGTCTGGGACTTGTTTGGAACAGTCTGGGACAGTCTGGGACAGTTTGGGACAGTCTGGGACATGTTTGGAACAGTCTGGGATAGTCTGGGACAGTCTGGGACTTGTTTGGAACAGTCTGGGACTGTCTGGGACCGTCTGGGACTTGTTTGGAACAGTCTGGGACAGTCTGGGACCGTCTGGGACTTGTTTGGAACAGTCTGAGACAGTCTGGGACAGTCTGGGACAGTCTGGGACTTGTTTGGAACAGCCTGGGACAGTCTGGGGTAGTCTGGGACTTGTTTGGAACAGTCTGGGACCGTCTGGGACAGTCTAGGACACGTTTGGGACCGTCTGGGACCGTCTGGGACAGTCTGGGACTTGTTTGGGACAGTCTGGGACAGTCTGGGACAGTCTGGGGCAGTCTGGGACTTGTTTGGAACAGTCTGGGACAGTCTGGGACTTGTTTGGAACAGTCTGGGACTGTCTGGCACCGTCTGGGACTTGTTTGGAACAGTCTGGGACAGTCTGGGACCGTCTGGGACTTGTTTGGAACAGCCTGGGACAGTCTGGGGTAGTCTGGGACTTGTTTGGAACAGTCTACGACAGTTTGGGACCGTCTTGGACTTGTTTTCAACAGTCTGGGACTGTCTGGGACCGTCTGGGACTTGTTTGGAACAGTCTGGGACAGTCTGGGACAGTTTGGGACAGTCTGGGACATGTTTGGAACAGTCTGGGATAGTCTGGGACAGTCTGGGACTTGTTTGGAACAGTCTGGGACTGTCTGGGACCGTCTGGGACTTGTTTGGAACAGTCTGGGACAGTCTGGGACCGTCTGGGACTTGTTTGGAACAGTCTGAGACAGTCTGGGACAGTCTGGGACAGTCTGGGACTTGTTTGGAACAGCCTGGGACAGTCTGGGGTAGTCTGGGACTTGTTTGGAACAGTCTGGGACCGTCTGGGACAGTCTAGGACACGTTTGGGACCGTCTGGGACCGTCTGGGACAGTCTGGGACTTGTTTGGGACAGTCTGGGACAGTCTGGGACAGTCTGGGACAGTCTGGGACTTGTTTGGAACAGTCTGGGACAGTCTGGGACAGTCTGGGACAGTCTGGGACTGTCTGGGACCGTCTGGGACTTGTTTGGAACAGTCTGGGACAGTCTGGGACAGTCTGGGACCTGTTTGGAACAGTCTGGGACAGTCTGGGACAGTCTGGGACTTGTTTGGAACAGTCTGGGACTGTCTGGGACCGTCTGGGACTTGTTTGGAACAGTCTGGGACAGTCTGGGACAGTCTGGGACCTGTTTGGAACAGTCTGGGACAGTCTGGGACAGTCTGGGACTTGTTTGGAACAGTCTGGGACTGTCTGGGACCGTCTGGGACTTGTTTGGAACAGTCTGGGACAGTCTGGGACCGTCTGGGACTTGTTTGGAACAGTCTGGGACAGTCTGGGACAGTCTGGGACAGTCTGGGACTTGTTTGGAACAGCCTGGGACAGTCTGGGGTAGTCTGGGACTTGTTTGGAACAGTCTGGGACAGTCTGGGACAGTCTGGGACCGTCTGGGACTTGTTTGGAACAGTCTGGGACAGTCTGGGACAGTCTGGGACCTGTTTGGAACAGCCTGGGACAGTCTGGGACCGTCTGGGACTTGTTTGGAACAGTCTGGGACAGTCTGGGACAGTCTGGGACAGTCTGGGACTTGTTTGGAACAGCCTGGGACAGTCTGGGGTAGTCTGGGACTTGTTTGGAACAGTCTGGGACAGTCTGGGACAGTCTGGGACCGTCTGGGACTTGTTTGGAACAGTCTGGGACAGTCTGGGACAGTCTGGGACCTGTTTGGAACAGCCTGGGACAGTCTGGGGTAGTCTGGGACTTGTTTGGAACAGTCTGGGACAGTCTGGGACAGTCTGGGACTTGTTTGCAACAGTCTGCGACAGTTTGGGACCGTCTGGGACTTGTTTGGAACAGTCTGCGTCAGTTTGGGACAGTCTAGGACTTGTTTGGGACAGTCTGGGACAGTCTGGGACCGTCTGGGACAGTCTGGGACTTGTTTGGAACAGCCTGGGACAGTCAGGGGTAGTCTGGGACTTGTTTGGAACAGTCTGGGACCGTCTGGGACAGTCTAGGACTTGTTTGGGACAGTCTGGGACCGTCTGGGACAGTCTGGGACAGTCTGGGACTTGTTTGGAACAGTCTGGGACAGTCTGGGACTTGTTTGGGACAGTCTGGGACAGTCTGGGACCGTCTGGGACAGTCTGGGACTTGTTTGGAACAGTCTGGGACAGTCTGGGACAGTCTGGGACTTGTTTTGAACAGTCTGGGACTGTCTGGGACAGTCTGGGACAGTCTGGGACAGTCTGGGACCGTCTGGGACTTGTTTGGGACAGTCTGGGACTTGTTTTGAACAGTCTGGGACTGTCTGGGACAGTCTGGGACAGTCTGGGACAGTCTGGGACCGTCTGGGACTTGTTTGGAACAGTCTGGGACAGTCTGGGACAGCCTGGGACCTGTTTGGAACAGCCTGGGACAGTCTGGGGTAGTCTGGGACTTGTTTGGAACAGTCTGCGACAGTTTGGGACCGTCTGGGACTTGTTTGGAACAGTCTGGGACAGTCTGGGACAGTCTGGGACTTGTTTGCAACAGTCTGCGACAGTTTGGGACCGTCTGGGACTTGTTTGGAACAGTCTGCGTCAGTTTGGGACAGTCTAGGACTTGTTTGGGACAGTCTGGGACAGTCTGGGACCGTCTAGGGCAGTCTGGGACTTGTTTGGAACAGTCTGGGACAGTCTGGGACTTGTTTTGAACAGTCTGGGACTGTCTGGGACCGTCTGGGACTTGTTTGGAACAGTCTGGGACAGTCTGGGACCGTCTGGGACTTGTTTGGAACAGTCTGGGACAGTCTGGGACTTGTTTGGAACAGCCTGGGACAGTCTGGGGTAGTCTGGGACTTGTTTGGAACAGTCTACGACAGTTTGGGACCGTCTGGGACTTGTTTGGAACAGTCTGCGTCAGTTTGGGACAGTCTAGGACTTGTTTGGGACAGTCTGGGACAGTCTGGGACCGTCTGGGGCAGTCTGGGACTTGTTTGGAACAGTCTGGGACAGTCTGGGACTTGTTTGGAACAGTCTGGGACTGTCTGGCACCGTCTGGGACTTGTTTGGAACAGTCTGGGACAGTCTGGGACCGTCTGGGACTTGTTTGGAACAGCCTGGGACAGTCTGGGGTAGTCTGGGACTTGTTTGGAACAGTCTACGACAGTTTGGGACCGTCTTGGACTTGTTTTCAACAGTCTGGGACTGTCTGGGACCGTCTGGGACTTGTTTGGAACAGTCTGGGACAGTCTGGGACAGTTTGGGACAGTCTGGGACATGTTTGGAACAGTCTGGGATAGTCTGGGACAGTCTGGGACTTGTTTGGAACAGTCTGGGACTGTCTGGGACCGTCTGGGACTTGTTTGGAACAGTCTGGGACAGTCTGGGACCGTCTGGGACTTGTTTGGAACAGTCTGAGACAGTCTGGGACAGTCTGGGACAGTCTGGGACTTGTTTGGAACAGCCTGGGACAGTCTGGGGTAGTCTGGGACTTGTTTGGAACAGTCTGGGACCGTCTGGGACAGTCTAGGACACGTTTGGGACTGTCTGGGACCGTCTGGGACAGTCTGGGACTTGTTTGGGACAGTCTGGGACAGTCTGGGACAGTCTGGGGCAGTCTGGGACTTGTTTGGAACAGTCTGGGACAGTCTGGGACTTGTTTGGAACAGTCTGGGACTGTCTGGCACCGTCTGGGACTTGTTTGGAACAGTCTGGGACAGTCTGGGACCGTCTGGGACTTGTTTGGAACAGCCTGGGACAGTCTGGGGTAGTCTGGGACTTGTTTGGAACAGTCTACGACAGTTTGGGACCGTCTTGGACTTGTTTTCAACAGTCTGGGACTGTCTGGGACCGTCTGGGACTTGTTTGGAACAGTCTGGGACAGTCTGGGACAGTTTGGGACAGTCTGGGACATGTTTGGAACAGTCTGGGATAGTCTGGGACAGTCTGGGACTTGTTTGGAACAGTCTGGGACTGTCTGGGACCGTCTGGGACTTGTTTGGAACAGTCTGGGACAGTCTGGGACCGTCTGGGACTTGTTTGGAACAGTCTGAGACAGTCTGGGACAGTCTGGGACAGTCTGGGACTTGTTTGGAACAGCCTGGGACAGTCTGGGGTAGTCTGGGACTTGTTTGGAACAGTCTGGGACCGTCTGGGACAGTCTAGGACACGTTTGGGACCGTCTGGGACCGTCTGGGACAGTCTGGGACTTGTTTGGGACAGTCTGGGACAGTCTGGGACAGTCTGGGACAGTCTGGGACTTGTTTGGAACAGTCTGGGACAGTCTGGGACAGTCTGGGACAGTCTGGGACTGTCTGGGACCGTCTGGGACTTGTTTGGAACAGTCTGGGACAGTCTGGGACAGTCTGGGACCTGTTTGGAACAGTCTGGGACAGTCTGGGACAGTCTGGGACTTGTTTGGAACAGTCTGGGACTGTCTGGGACCGTCTGGGACTTGTTTGGAACAGTCTGGGACAGTCTGGGACAGTCTGGGACCTGTTTGGAACAGTCTGGGACAGTCTGGGACAGTCTGGGACTTGTTTGGAACAGTCTGGGACTGTCTGGGACCGTCTGGGACTTGTTTGGAACAGTCTGGGACAGTCTGGGACCGTCTGGGACTTGTTTGGAACAGTCTGGGACAGTCTGGGACAGTCTGGGACAGTCTGGGACTTGTTTGGAACAGCCTGGGACAGTCTGGGGTAGTCTGGGACTTGTTTGGAACAGTCTGGGACAGTCTGGGACAGTCTGGGACCGTCTGGGACTTGTTTGGAACAGTCTGGGACAGTCTGGGACAGTCTGGGACCTGTTTGGAACAGCCTGGGACAGTCTGGGGTAGTCTGGGACTTGTTTGGAACAGTCTGGGACAGTCTGGGACAGTCTGGGACTTGTTTGCAACAGTCTGCGACAGTTTGGGACCGTCTGGGACTTGTTTGGAACAGTCTGCGTCAGTTTGGGACAGTCTAGGACTTGTTTGGTACAGTCTGGGACAGTCTGGGACCGTCTGGGACAGTCTGGGACTTGTTTGGAACAGTCTGGGACAGTCTGGGACAGTCTGGGACTTGTTTTGGACAGTCTGGGACTGTCTGGGACCGTCTGGGACTTGTTTGGAACAGTCTGGGACAGTCTGGGACCGTCTGGGACTTGTTTGGAACAGTCTGGGACAGTCTGGGACTTGTTTGGAACAGCCTGGGACAGTCTGGGGTAGTCTGGGACTTGTTTGGAACAGTCTACGACAGTTTGGGACCGTCTGGGACTTGTTTGGAACAGTCTGGGACAGTCTGGGACAGTCTGGGACAGTCTGGGACTTGTTTGGAACAGTCTGGGACTGTCTGGCATTGTCTGGGACTTGTATGGAACAGTCTGGGACAGTCTGGGACTTGTTTGGAACAGCCTGGGACAGTCTGGGGTAGTCTGGGACTTGTTTGGAACAGTCTACGACAGTTTGGGACCGTCTGGGACTTGTTTGGAACAGTCTGCGTCAGTTTGGGACAGTCTAGAACTTGTTTGGGACAGTCTGGGACAGTCTGGGACCGTCTGGGGCAGTCTGGGACTTGTTTGGAACAGTCTGGGACAGTCTGGGACTTGTTTGGAACAGTCTGGGACTGTCTGGCACCGTCTGGGACTTGTTTGGAACAGTCTGGGACAGTCTGGGACCGTCTGGGACTTGTTTGGAACAGCCTGGGACAGTCTGGGGTAGTCTGGGACTTGTTTGGAACAGTCTACGACAGTTTGGGACCGTCTTGGACTTGTTTTCAACAGTCTGGGACTGTCTGGGACCGTCTGGGACTTGTTTGGAACAGTCTGGGACAGTCTGGGACAGTTTGGGACAGTCTGGGACATGTTTGGAACAGTCTGGGATAGTCTGGGACAGTCTGGGACTTGTTTGGAACAGTCTGGGACTGTCTGGGACCGTCTGGGACTTGTTTGGAACAGTCTGGGACAGTCTGGGACCGTCTGGGACTTGTTTGGAACAGTCTGGGACAGTCTGGGACAGTCTGGGACAGTCTGGGACTTGTTTGGAACAGCCTGGGACAGTCTGGGGTAGTCTGGGACTTGTTTGGAACAGTCTGGGACCGTCTGGGACAGTCTAGGACACGTTTGGGACCGTCTGGGACAGTCTGGGACTTGTTTGGGACAGTCTGGGACAGTCTGGGACAGTCTGGGACAGTCTGGGACTTGTTTGGAACAGTCTGGGACAGTCTGGGACAGTCTGGGACAGTCTGGGACTGTCTGGGACCGTCTGGGACTTGTTTGGAACAGTCTGGGACAGTCTGGGACAGTCTGGGACCTGTTTGGAACAGTCTGGGACAGTCTGGGACAGTCTGGGACTTGTTTGGAACAGTCTGGGACTGTCTGGGACCGTCTGGGACTTGTTTGGAACAGTCTGGGACAGTCTGGGACCGTCTGGGACTTGTTTGGAACAGTCTGGGACAGTCTGGGACAGTCTGGGACAGTCTGGGACTTGTTTGGAACAGCCTGGGACAGTCTGGGGTAGTCTGGGACTTGTTTGGAACAGTCTGGGACAGTCTGGGACAGTCTGGGACCGTCTGGGACTTGTTTGGAACAGTCTGGGACAGTCTGGGACAGTCTGGGACCTGTTTGGAACAGCCTGGGACAGTCTGGGGTAGTCTGGGACTTGTTTGGAACAGTCTGGGACAGTCTGGGACAGTCTGGGACTTGTTTGCAACAGTCTGCGACAGTTTGGGACCGTCTGGGACTTGTTTGGAACAGTCTGCGTCAGTTTGGGACAGTCTAGGACTTGTTTGGGACAGTCTGGGACAGTCTGGGACCGTCTGGGACAGTCTGGGACTTGTTTGGAACAGTCTGGGACAGTCTGGGACAGTCTGGGACTTGTTTTGGACAGTCTGGGACTGTCTGGGACCGTCTGGGACTTGTTTGGAACAGTCTGGGACAGTCTGGGACCGTCTGGGACTTGTTTGGAACAGTCTGGGACAGTCTGGGACTTGTTTGGAACAGCCTGGGACAGTCTGGGGTAGTCTGGGACTTGTTTGGAACAGTCTACGACAGTTTGGGACCGTCTGGGACTTGTTTGGAACAGTCTGGGACAGTCTGGGACAGTCTGGGACAGTCTGGGACTTGTTTGGAACAGTCTGGGACTGTCTGGCATTGTCTGGGACTTGTATGGAACAGTCTGGGACAGTCTGGGACCGTCTGGGACTTGTTTGGAACAGCCTGGGACAGTCTGGGACAGTCTGGGACTTGTTTTGGACAGTCTGGGACTGTCTGGGACCGTCTGGGACTTGTTTGGAACAGTCTGGGACAGTCTGGGACCGTCTGGGACTTGTTTGGAACAGTCTGGGACAGTCTGGGACTTGTTTGGAACAGCCTGGGACAGTCTGGGGTAGTCTGGGACTTGTTTGGAACAGTCTACGACAGTTTGGGACCGTCTGGGACTTGTTTGGAACAGTCTGGGACAGTCTGGGACAGTCTGGGACAGTCTGGGACTTGTTTGGAACAGTCTGGGACTGTCTGGCATTGTCTGGGACTTGTATGGAACAGTCTGGGACAGTCTGGGACCGTCTGGGACTTGTTTGGAACAGCCTGGGACAGTCTGGGGTAGTCTGGGACTTGTTTGGAACAGTCTACGACAGTTTGGGACCGTCTGGGACTTGTTTGCAACAGTCTGGGACTGTCTGGGACCGTCTGGGACTTGTTTGGAACAGTCTGGGACTTGTTTGGAACAGCCTGGGACAGTCAGGGGTAGTCTGGGACTTGTTTGGAACAGTCTGGGACCGTCTGGGACAGTCTAGGACTTGTTTGGGACAGTCTGGGACCGTCTGGGACAGTCTGGGACAGTCTGGGACTTGTTTGGAACAGTCTGGGACAGTCTGGGACTTGTTTGGGACAGTCTGGGACCGTCTGGGACAGTCTGGGACTTGTTTGGAACAGTCTGGGACAGTCTGGGACAGTCTGGGACTTGTTTTGAACAGTCTGGGACTGTCTGGGACAGTCTGGGACAGTCTGGGACAGTCTGGGACCGTCTGGGACTTGTTTGGAACAGTCTGGGACAGTCTGGGACCGTCTGGGACTTGTTTGGAACAGTCTGGGACAGTCTGGGACTTGTTTGGAACAGCCTGGGACAGTCTGGGGTAGTCTGGGACTTGTTTGGAACAGTCTACGACAGTTTGGGACCGTCTGGGACTTGTTTGGAACAGTCTGCGTCAGTTTGGGACAGTCTAGGACTTGTTTGGGACAGTCTGGGACAGTCTGGGACCGTCTGGGGCAGTCTGGGACTTGTTTGGAACAGTCTGGGACAGTCTGGGACTTGTTTGGAACAGTCTGGGACTGTCTGGCACCGTCTGGGACTTGTTTGGAACAGTCTGGGACAGTCTGGGACCGTCTGGGACTTGTTTGGAACAGCCTGGGACAGTCTGGGGTAGTCTGGGACTTGTTTGGAACAGTCTACGACAGTTTGGGACCGTCTTGGCCTTGTTTTCAACAGTCTGGGACTGTCTGGGACCGTCTGGGACTTGTTTGGAACAGTCTGGGACAGTCTGGGACAGTTTGGGACAGTCTGGGACATGTTTGGAACAGTCTGGGATAGTCTGGGACAGTCTGGGACTTGTTTCGATCAGTCTGGGACTGTCTGGGACCGTCTGGGACTTGTTTGGAACAGTCTGGGACAGTCTGGGACCGTCTGGGACTTGTTTGGAACAGTCTGGGACAGTCTGGGACAGTCTGGGACAGTCTGGGACAGTCTGGGACTTGTTTGGAACAGCCTGGGACAGTCTGGGGTAGTCTGGGACTTGTTTGGAACAGTCTGGGACCGTCTGGGACAGTCTAGGACACGTTTGGGACCGTCTGGGACCGTCTGGGACAGTCTGGGACTTGTTTGGGACAGTCTGGGACAGTCTGGGACAGTCTGGGACAGTCTGGGACTTGTTTGGAACAGTCTGGGACAGTCTGGGACAGTCTGGGACAGTCTGGGACTGTCTGGGACCGTCTGGGACTTGTTTGGAACAGTCTGGGACAGTCTGGGACAGTCTGGGACCTGTTTGGAACAGTCTGGGACAGTCTGGGACAGTCTGGGACTTGTTTGGAACAGTCTGGGACTGTCTGGGACCGTCTGGGACTTGTTTGGAACAGTCTGGGACAGTCTGGGACCGTCTGGGACTTGTTTGGAACAGTCTGGGACAGTCTGGGACAGTCTGGGACAGTCTGGGACTTGTTTGGAACAGCCTGGGACAGTCTGGGGTAGTCTGGGACTTGTTTGGAACAGTCTGGGACAGTCTGGGACAGTCTGGGACCGTCTGGGACTTGTTTGGAACAGTCTGGGACAGTCTGGGACAGTCTGGGACCTGTTTGGAACAGCCTGGGACAGTCTGGGGTAGTCTGGGACTTGTTTGGAACAGTCTGGGACAGTCTGGGACAGTCTGGGACTTGTTTGCAACAGTCTGCGACAGTTTGGGACCGTCTGGGACTTGTTTGGAACAGTCTGCGTCAGTTTGGGACAGTCTAGGACTTGTTTGGGACAGTCTGGGACAGTCTGGGACCGTCTGGGACAGTCTGGGACTTGTTTGGAACAGCCTGGGACAGTCAGGGGTAGTCTGGGACTTGTTTGGAACAGTCTGGGACCGTCTGGGACAGTCTAGGACTTGTTTGGGACAGTCTGGGACCGTCTGGGACAGTCTGGGACAGTCTGGGACTTGTTTGGAACAGTCTGGGACAGTCTGGGACTTGTTTGGGACAGTCTGGGACAGTCTGGGACCGTCTGGGACAGTCTGGGACTTGTTTGGAACAGTCTGGGACAGTCTGGGACAGTCTGGGACTTGTTTTGAACAGTCTGGGACTGTCTGGGACAGTCTGGGACAGTCTGGGACAGTCTGGGACCGTCTGGGACTTGTTTGGAACAGTCTGGGACAGTCTGGGACAGCCTGGGACCTGTTTGGAACAGCCTGGGACAGTCTGGGGTAGTCTGGGACTTGTTTGGAACAGTCTGCGACAGTTTGGGACCGTCTGGGACTTGTTTGGAACAGTCTGGGACAGTCTGGGACAGTCTGGGACTTGTTTGCAACAGTCTGCGACAGTTTGGGACCGTCTGGGACTTGTTTGGAACAGTCTGCGTCAGTTTGGGACAGTCTAGGACTTGTTTGGGACAGTCTGGGACAGTCTGGGACCGTCTGGGGCAGTCTGGGACTTGTTTGGAACAGTCTGGGACAGTCTGGGACTTGTTTTGAACAGTCTGGGACTGTCTGGGACCGTCTGGGACTTGTTTGGAACAGTCTGGGACAGTCTGGGACCGTCTGGGACTTGTTTGGAACAGTCTGGGACAGTCTGGGACTTGTTTGGAACAGCCTGGGACAGTCTGGGGTAGTCTGGGACTTGTTTGGAACAGTCTACGACAGTTTGGGACCGTCTGGGACTTGTTTGGAACAGTCTGCGTCAGTTTGGGACAGTCTAGGACTTGTTTGGGACAGTCTGGGACAGTCTGGGACCGTCTGGGGCAGTCTGGGACTTGTTTGGAACAGTCTGGGACAGTCTGGGACTTGTTTGGAACAGTCTGGGACTGTCTGGCACCGTCTGGGACTTGTTTGGAACAGTCTGGGACAGTCTGGGACCGTCTGGGACTTGTTTGGAACAGCCTGGGACAGTCTGGGGTAGTCTGGGACTTGTTTGGAACAGTCTACGACAGTTTGGGACCGTCTTGGACTTGTTTTCAACAGTCTGGGACTGTCTGGGACCGTCTGGGACTTGTTTGGAACAGTCTGGGACAGTCTGGGACAGTTTGGGACAGTCTGGGACATGTTTGGAACAGTCTGGGATAGTCTGGGACAGTCTGGGACTTGTTTGGAACAGTCTGGGACTGTCTGGGACCGTCTGGGACTTGTTTGGAACAGTCTGGGACAGTCTGGGACCGTCTGGGACTTGTTTGGAACAGTCTGAGACAGTCTGGGACAGTCTGGGACAGTCTGGGACTTGTTTGGAACAGCCTGGGACAGTCTGGGGTAGTCTGGGACTTGTTTGGAACAGTCTGGGACCGTCTGGGACAGTCTAGGACACGTTTGGGACCGTCTGGGACCGTCTGGGACAGTCTGGGACTTGTTTGGGACAGTCTGGGACAGTCTGGGACAGTCTGGGACAGTCTGGGACTTGTTTGGAACAGTCTGGGACAGTCTGGGACAGTCTGGGACAGTCTGGGACTGTCTGGGACCGTCTGGGACTTGTTTGGAACAGTCTGGGACAGTCTGGGACAGTCTGGGACCTGTTTGGAACAGTCTGGGACAGTCTGGGACAGTCTGGGACTTGTTTGGAACAGTCTGGGACTGTCTGGGACCGTCTGGGACTTGTTTGGAACAGTCTGGGACAGTCTGGGACCGTCTGGGACTTGTTTGGAACAGTCTGGGACAGTCTGGGACAGTCTGGGACAGTCTGGGAATTGTTTGGAACAGCCTGGGACAGTCTGGGGTAGTCTGGGACTTGTTTGGAACAGTCTGGGACAGTCTGGGACAGTCTGGGACCGTCTGGGACTTGTTTGGAACAGTCTGGGACAGTCTGGGACAGTCTGGGACCTGTTTGGAACAGCCTGGGACAGTCTGGGGTAGTCTGGGACTTGTTTGGAACAGTCTGGGACAGTCTGGGACAGTCTGGGACTTGTTTGCAACAGTCTGCGACAGTTTGGGACCGTCTGGGACTTGTTTGGAACAGTCTGCGTCAGTTTGGGACAGTCTAGGACTTGTTTGGTACAGTCTGGGACAGTCTGGGACCGTCTGGGACAGTCTGGGACTTGTTTGGAACAGTCTGGGACAGTCTGGGACAGTCTGGGACTTGTTTTGGACAGTCTGGGACTGTCTGGGACCGTCTGGGACTTGTTTGGAACAGTCTGGGACAGTCTGGGACCGTCTGGGACTTGTTTGGAACAGTCTGGGACAGTCTGGGACTTGTTTGGAACAGCCTGGGACAGTCTGGGGTAGTCTGGGACTTGTTTGGAACAGTCTACGACAGTTTGGGACCGTCTGGGACTTGTTTGGAACAGTCTGGGACAGTCTGGGACAGTCTGGGACAGTCTGGGACTTGTTTGGAACAGTCTGGGACTGTCTGGCATTGTCTGGGACTTGTATGGAACAGTCTGGGACAGTCTGGGACTTGTTTGGAACAGCCTGGGACAGTCTGGGGTAGTCTGGGACTTGTTTGGAACAGTCTACGACAGTTTGGGACCGTCTGGGACTTGTTTGGAACAGTCTGCGTCAGTTTGGGACAGTCTAGAACTTGTTTGGGACAGTCTGGGACAGTCTGGGACCGTCTGGGGCAGTCTGGGACTTGTTTGGAACAGTCTGGGACAGTCTGGGACTTGTTTGGAACAGTCTGGGACTGTCTGGCACCGTCTGGGACTTGTTTGGAACAGTCTGGGACAGTCTGGGACCGTCTGGGACTTGTTTGGAACAGCCTGGGACAGTCTGGGGTAGTCTGGGACTTGTTTGGAACAGTCTACGACAGTTTGGGACCGTCTTGGACTTGTTTTCAACAGTCTGGGACTGTCTGGGACCGTCTGGGACTTGTTTGGAACAGTCTGGGACAGTCTGGGACAGTTTGGGACAGTCTGGGACATGTTTGGAACAGTCTGGGATAGTCTGGGACAGTCTGGGACTTGTTTGGAACAGTCTGGGACTGTCTGGGACCGTCTGGGACTTGTTTGGAACAGTCTGGGACAGTCTGGGACCGTCTGGGACTTGTTTGGAACAGTCTGGGACAGTCTGGGACAGTCTGGGACAGTCTGGGACTTGTTTGGAACAGCCTGGGACAGTCTGGGGTAGTCTGGGACTTGTTTGGAACAGTCTGGGACCGTCTGGGACAGTCTAGGACACGTTTGGGACCGTCTGGGACCGTCTGGGACAGTCTGGGACTTGTTTGGGACAGTCTGGGACAGTCTGGGACAGTCTGGGACAGTCTGGGACTTGTTTGGAACAGTCTGGGACAGTCTGGGACAGTCTGGGACAGTCTGGGACTGTCTGGGACCGTCTGGGACTTGTTTGGAACAGTCTGGGACAGTCTGGGACAGTCTGGGACCTGTTTGGAACAGTCTGGGACAGTCTGGGACAGTCTGGGACTTGTTTGGAACAGTCTGGGACTGTCTGGGACCGTCTGGGACTTGTTTGGAACAGTCTGGGACAGTCTGGGACCGTCTGGGACTTGTTTGGAACAGTCTGGGACAGTCTGGGACAGTCTGGGACAGTCTGGGACTTGTTTGGAACAGCCTGGGACAGTCTGGGGTAGTCTGGGACTTGTTTGGAACAGTCTGGGACAGTCTGGGACAGTCTGGGACCGTCTGGGACTTGTTTGGAACAGTCTGGGACAGTCTGGGACAGTCTGGGACCTGTTTGGAACAGCCTGGGACAGTCTGGGGTAGTCTGGGACTTGTTTGGAACAGTCTGGGACAGTCTGGGACAGTCTGGGACTTGTTTGCAACAGTCTGCGACAGTTTGGGACCGTCTGGGACTTGTTTGGAACAGTCTGCGTCAGTTTGGGACAGTCTAGGACTTGTTTGGGACAGTCTGGGACAGTCTGGGACCGTCTGGGACAGTCTGGGACTTGTTTGGAACAGTCTGGGACAGTCTGGGACAGTCTGGGACTTGTTTTGGACAGTCTGGGACTGTCTGGGACCGTCTGGGACTTGTTTGGAACAGTCTGGGACAGTCTGGGACCGTCTGGGACTTGTTTGGAACAGTCTGGGACAGTCTGGGACTTGTTTGGAACAGCCTGGGACAGTCTGGGGTAGTCTGGGACTTGTTTGGAACAGTCTACGACAGTTTGGGACCGTCTGGGACTTGTTTGGAACAGTCTGGGACAGTCTGGGACAGTCTGGGACAGTCTGGGACTTGTTTGGAACAGTCTGGGACTGTCTGGCATTGTCTGGGACTTGTATGGAACAGTCTGGGACAGTCTGGGACCGTCTGGGACTTGTTTGGAACAGCCTGGGACAGTCTGGGACAGTCTGGGACTTGTTTTGGACAGTCTGGGACTGTCTGGGACCGTCTGGGACTTGTTTGGAACAGTCTGGGACAGTCTGGGACCGTCTGGGACTTGTTTGGAACAGTCTGGGACAGTCTGGGACTTGTTTGGAACAGCCTGGGACAGTCTGGGGTAGTCTGGGACTTGTTTGGAACAGTCTACGACAGTTTGGGACCGTCTGGGACTTGTTTGGAACAGTCTGGGACAGTCTGGGACAGTCTGGGACAGTCTGGGACTTGTTTGGAACAGTCTGGGACTGTCTGGCATTGTCTGGGACTTGTATGGAACAGTCTGGGACAGTCTGGGACCGTCTGGGACTTGTTTGGAACAGCCTGGGACAGTCTGGGGTAGTCTGGGACTTGTTTGGAACAGTCTACGACAGTTTGGGACCGTCTGGGACTTGTTTGCAACAGTCTGGGACTGTCTGGGACCGTCTGGGACTTGTTTGGAACAGTCTGGGACTTGTTTGGAACAGCCTGGGACAGTCAGGGGTAGTCTGGGACTTGTTTGGAACAGTCTGGGACCGTCTGGGACAGTCTAGGACTTGTTTGGGACAGTCTGGGACCGTCTGGGACAGTCTGGGACAGTCTGGGACTTGTTTGGAACAGTCTGGGACAGTCTGGGACTTGTTTGGGACAGTCTGGGACAGTCTGGGACCGTCTGGGACAGTCTGGGACTTGTTTGGAACAGTCTGGGACAGTCTGGGACAGTCTGGGACTTGTTTTGAACAGTCTGGGACTGTCTGGGACAGTCTGGGACAGTCTGGGACAGTCTGGGACCGTCTGGGACTTGTTTGGAACAGTCTGGGACAGTCTGGGACAGCCTGGGACCTGTTTGGAACAGCCTGGGACAGTCTGGGGTAGTCTGGGACTTGTTTGGAACAGTCTGCGACAGTTTGGGACCGTCTGGGACTTGTTTGGAACAGTCTGGGACAGTCTGGGACAGTCTGGGACTTGTTTGCAACAGTCTGCGACAGTTTGGGACCGTCTGGGACTTGTTTGGAACAGTCTGCGTCAGTTTGGGACAGTCTAGGACTTGTTTGGGACAGTCTGGGACAGTCTGGGACCGTCTGGGACAGTCTGGGACTTGTTTGGAACAGTCTGGGACAGTCTGGGACAGTCTGGGACTTGTTTTGAACAGTCTGGGACTGTCTGGGACCGTCTGGGACTTGTTTGGAACAGTCTGGGACAGTCTGGGACCGTCTGGGACTTGTTTGGAACAGTCTGGGACAGTCTGGGACTTGTTTGGAACAGCCTGGGACAGTCTGGGGTAGTCTGGGACTTGTTTGGAACAGTCTACGACAGTTTGGGACCGTCTGGGACTTGTTTGGAACAGTCTGGGACAGTCTGGGACCGTCTGGGACTTGTTTGGAACAGTCTGGGACAGTCTGGGACAGTCTGGGACAGTCTGGGACTTGTTTGGAACAGCCTGGGACAGTCTGGGGTAGTCTGGGACTTGTTTGGAACAGTCTGGGACCGTCTGGGACAGTCTAGGACACGTTTGGGACCGTCTGGGACCGTCTGGGACAGTCTGGGACTTGTTTGGGACAGTCTGGGACAGTCTGGGACAGTCTGGGACAGTCTGGGACTTGTTTGGAACAGTCTGGGACAGTCTGGGACAGTCTGGGACAGTCTGGGACTGTCTGGGACCGTCTGGGACTTGTTTGGAACAGTCTGGGACAGTCTGGGACAGTCTGGGACCTGTTTGGAACAGTCTGGGACAGTCTGGGACAGTCTGGGACTTGTTTGGAACAGTCTGGGACTGTCTGGGACCGTCTGGGACTTGTTTGGAACAGTCTGGGACAGTCTGGGACCGTCTGGGACTTGTTTGGAACAGTCTGGGACAGTCTGGGACAGTCTGGGACAGTCTGGGACAGTCTGGGACTTGTTTGGAACAGCCTGGGACAGTCTGGGGTAGTCTGGGACTTGTTTGGAACAGTCTGGGACAGTCTGGGACAGTCTGGGACCGTCTGGGACTTGTTTGGAACAGTCTGGGACAGTCTGGGACAGTCTGGGACCTGTTTGGAACAGCCTGGGACAGTCTGGGGTAGTCTGGGACTTGTTTGGAACAGTCTGGGACAGTCTGGGACAGTCTGGGACTTGTTTGCAACAGTCTGCGACAGTTTGGGACCGTCTGGGACTTGTTTGGAACAGTCTGCGTCAGTTTGGGACAGTCTAGGACTTGTTTGGGACAGTCTGGGACAGTCTGGGACCGTCTGGGACAGTCTGGGACTTGTTTGGAACAGTCTGGGACAGTCTGGGACAGTCTGGGACTTGTTTTGGACAGTCTGGGACTGTCTGGGACCGTCTGGGACTTGTTTGGAACAGTCTGGGACAGTCTGGGACCGTCTGGGACTTGTTTGGAACAGTCTGGGACAGTCTGGGACTTGTTTGGAACAGCCTGGGACAGTCTGGGGTAGTCTGGGACTTGTTTGGAACAGTCTACGACAGTTTGGGACCGTCTGGGACTTGTTTGGAACAGTCTGGGACAGTCTGGGACAGTCTGGGACAGTCTGGGACTTGTTTGGAACAGTCTGGGACTGTCTGGCATTGTCTGGGACTTGTATGGAACAGTCTGGGACAGTCTGGGACCGTCTGGGACTTGTTTGGAACAGCCTGGGACAGTCTGGGGTAGTCTGGGACTTGTTTGGAACAGTCTACGACAGTTTGGGACCGTCTGGGACTTGTTTGCAACAGTCTGGGACTGTCTGGGACCGTCTGGGACTTGTTTGGAACAGTCTGGGACTTGTTTGGAACAGCCTGGGACAGTCAGGGGTAGTCTGGGACTTGTTTGGAACAGTCTGGGACCGTCTGGGACAGTCTAGGACTTGTTTGGGACAGTCTGGGACCGTCTGGGACAGTCTGGGACAGTCTGGGACTTGTTTGGAACAGTCTGGGACAGTCTGGGACTTGTTTGGGACAGTCTGGGACAGTCTGGGACCGTCTGGGACAGTCTGGGACTTGTTTGGAACAGTCTGGGACAGTCTGGGACAGTCTGGGACTTGTTTTGAACAGTCTGGGACTGTCTGGGACAGTCTGGGACAGTCTGGGACAGTCTGGGACCGTCTGGGACTTGTTTGGAACAGTCTGGGACAGTCTGGGACAGCCTGGGACCTGTTTGGAACAGCCTGGGACAGTCTGGGGTAGTCTGGGACTTGTTTGGAACAGTCTGCGACAGTTTGGGACCGTCTGGGACTTGTTTGGAACAGTCTGGGACAGTCTGGGACAGTCTGGGACTTGTTTGCAACAGTCTGCGACAGTTTGGGACCGTCTGGGACTTGTTTGGAACAGTCTGCGTCAGTTTGGGACAGTCTAGGACTTGTTTGGGACAGTCTGGGACAGTCTGGGACCGTCTGGGACAGTCTGGGACTTGTTTGGAACAGTCTGGGACAGTCTGGGACAGTCTGGGACTTGTTTTGAACAGTCTGGGACTGTCTGGGACCGTCTGGGACTTGTTTGGAACAGTCTGGGACAGTCTGGGACCGTCTGGGACTTGTTTGGAACAGTCTGGGACAGTCTGGGACTTGTTTGGAACAGCCTGGGACAGTCTGGGGTAGTCTGGGACTTGTTTGGAACAGTCTACGACAGTTTGGGACCGTCTGGGACTTGTTTGGAACAGTCTGGGACAGTCTGGGACAGTCTGGGACTTGTTTGGAACAGTCTGGGTCTGTCTGGCACCGTCTGGGACTTGTTTGGAACAGTCTGGGACAGTCTGGGACCGTCTGGGACTTGTTTGGAACAGCCTGGGACAGTCTGGGGTAGTCTGGGACTTGTTTGGAACAGTCTACGACAGTTTGGGACCGTCTGGGACTTGTTTGCAACAGTCTGGGACTGTCTGGGACCGTCTGGGACTTGTTTGGAACAGTCTGGGACTTGTTTGGAACAGCCTGGGACAGTCAGGGGTAGTCTGGGACTTGTTTGGAACAGTCTGGGACCGTCTGGGACAGTCTAGGACTTGTGTGGGACAGTCTGGGACCGTCTGGGACAGTCTGGGACAGTCTGGGACTTGTTTGGAACAGTCTGGGACAGTCTGGGACAGTCTGGGACAGTCTGGGACCGTCGGGGACTTGTTTGGAACAGTCTGGGACAGTCTGGGACAGTCTGGGACCTGTTTGGAACAGTCTGCGACAATTTGGGACCGTCTTGGACTTGTTTTCAACAGTCTGGGACTGTCTGGGACCGTCTGGGACTTGTTTGGAACAGTCTGGGACAGTCTGGGACAGTTTGGGACAGTCTGGGACCGTCTGGGACAGTCTGGGACTTGATTGGAACAGTCTGGGACCGTCTGGGACAGTCTGGGACTTGTTTGGAACAGTCTGGGACAGTCTGGGCAGTCTGGGACAGTCTGGGACTTGTTTGGGACAGTCTGGGACCGTCTGGGACCGTCTGGGACAGTCTGGGACTTGTTTGGAACAGTCTGGGACAGTCTGGGACAGTCTGGGACTTGTTTGGGACAGTCTGGGACCGTCTGGGACCTTCTGGGACAGTCTGGGACAGTCTGGGACTTGTTTGGAACAGTCTGGGACTGTCTGGCATTGTCTGGGACTTGTATGGAACAGTCTGGGACAGTCTGGGACCGTCTGGGACTTGTTTGGAACAGCCTGGGACAGTCTGGGGTAGTCTGGGACTTGTTTGGAACAGTCTACGACAGTTTGGGACCGTCTGGGACTTGTTTGCAACAGTCTGGGACTGTCTGGGACCGTCTGGGACTTGTTTGGAACAGTCTGGGACCGTCTGGGACTTGTTTGGAACAGCCTGGGACAGTCTGGGGTAGTCTGGGACTTGTTTGGAACAGTCTACGACAGTTTGGGACCGTCTGGGACTTGTTTGCAACAGTCTGGGACTGTCTGGGACCGTCTGGGACTTGTTTGGAACAGTCTGGGACTTGTTTGGAACAGCCTGGGACAGTCAGGGGTAGTCTGGGACTTGTTTGGAACAGTCTGGGACCGTCTGGGACAGTCTAGGACTTGTGTGGGACAGTCTGGGACCGTCTGGGACAGTCTGGGACAGTCTGGGACTTGTTTGGAACAGTCTGGGACAGTCTGGGACAGTCTGGGACAGTCTGGGACAGTCTGGGACCGTCGGGGACTTGTTTGGAACAGTCTGGGACAGTCTGGGACAGTCTGGGACCTGTTTGGAACAGTCTGCGACAATTTGGGACCGTCTTGGACTTGTTTTCAACAGTCTGGGACTGTCTGGGACCGTCTGGGACTTGTTTGGAACAGTCTGGGACAGTCTGGGACAGTTTGGGACAGTCTGGGACCGTCTGGGACAGTCTGGGACTTGATTGGAACAGTCTGGGACCGTCTGGGACAGTCTGGGACTTGTTTGGAACAGTCTGGGACAGTCTGGGCAGTCTGGGACAGTCTGGGACTTGTTTGGGACAGTCTGGGACCGTCTGGGACCGTCTGGGACAGTCTGGGACTTGTTTGGAACAGTCTGGGACAGTCTGGGACAGTCTGGGACTTGTTTGGGACAGTCTGGGACCGTCTGGGACCTTCTGGGACAGTCTGGGACTCGTTTGGGACAGTCTGGGACAGTTTGGGACCGTCTGGGACTTGTTTGCAACAGTCTGGGACTGTCTGGGACCGTCTGGGACTTGTTTGGAACAGTCTGGGACTTGTTTGGAACAGCCTGGGACAGTCAGGGGTAGTCTGGGACTTGTTTGGAACAGTCTGGGACCGTCTGGGACAGTCTAGGACTTGTTTGGGACAGTCTGGGACCGTCTGGGACAGTCTGGGACAGTCTGGGACTTGTTTGGAACAGTCTGGGACAGTCTGGGGTAGTCTGGGACTTGTTTGGAACAGTCTGGGACCGTCTGGGACAGTCTAGGACACGTTTGGGACCGTCTGGGACCGTCTGGGACAGTCTGGGACTTGTTTGGGACAGTCTGGGACAGTCTGGGACAGTCTGGGACAGTCTGGGACTTGTTTGGAACAGTCTGGGACAGTCTGGGACAGTCTGGGACAGTCTGGGACTGTCTGGGACCGTCTGGGACTTGTTTGGAACAGTCTGGGACAGTCTGGGACAGTCTGGGACCTGTTTGGAACAGTCTGGGACAGTCTGGGACAGTCTGGGACTTGTTTGGAACAGTCTGGGACTGTCTGGGACCGTCTGGGACTTGTTTGGAACAGTCTGGGACAGTCTGGGACCGTCTGGGACTTGTTTGGAACAGTCTGGGACAGTCTGGGACAGTCTGGGACAGTCTGGGACTTGTTTGGAACAGCCTGGGACAGTCTGGGGTAGTCTGGGACTTGTTTGGAACAGTCTGGGACAGTCTGGGACAGTCTGGGACTTGTTTGCAACAGTCTGCGACAGTTTGGGACCGTCTGGGACTTGTTTGGAACAGTCTGCGTCAGTTTGGGACAGTCTAGGACTTGTTTGGGACAGTCTGGGACAGTCTGGGACCGTCTGGGACAGTCTGGGACTTGTTTGGAACAGTCTGGGACAGTCTGGGACAGTCTGGGACTTGTTTTGGACAGTCTGGGACTGTCTGGGACCGTCTGGGACTTGTTTGGAACAGTCTGGGACAGTCTGGGACCGTCTGGGACTTGTTTGGAACAGTCTGGGACAGTCTGGGACTTGTTTGGAACAGCCTGGGACAGTCTGGGGTAGTCTGGGACTTGTTTGGAACAGTCTACGACAGTTTGGGACCGTCTGGGACTTGTTTGGAACAGTCTGGGACAGTCTGGGACAGTCTGGGACAGTCTGGGACTTGTTTGGAACAGTCTGGGACTGTCTGGCATTGTCTGGGACTTGTATGGAACAGTCTGGGACAGTCTGGGACCGTCTGGGACTTGTTTGGAACAGCCTGGGACAGTCTGGGGTAGTCTGGGACTTGTTTGGAACAGTCTACGACAGTTTGGGACCGTCTGGGACTTGTTTGCAACAGTCTGGGACTGTCTGGGACCGTCTGGGACTTGTTTGGAACAGTCTGGGACTTGTTTGGAACAGCCTGGGACAGTCAGGGGTAGTCTGGGACTTGTTTGGAACAGTCTGGGACCGTCTGGGACAGTCTAGGACTTGTTTGGGACAGTCTGGGACCGTCTGGGACAGTCTGGGACAGTCTGGGACTTGTTTGGAACAGTCTGGGACAGTCTGGGACTTGTTTGGGACAGTCTGGGACAGTCTGGGACCGTCTGGGACAGTCTGGGACTTGTTTGGAACAGTCTGGGACAGTCTGGGACAGTCTGGGACTTGTTTTGAACAGTCTGGGACTGTCTGGGACAGTCTGGGACAGTCTGGGACAGTCTGGGACCTGTTTGGAACAGCCTGGGACAGTCTGGGGTAGTCTGGGACTTGTTTGGAACAGTCTGCGACAGTTTGGGACCGTCTGGGACTTGTTTGGAACAGTCTGGGACAGTCTGGGACAGTCTGGGACTTGTTTGCAACAGTCTGCGACAGTTTGGGACCGTCTGGGACTTGTTTGGAACAGTCTGCGTCAGTTTGGGACAGTCTAGGACTTGTTTGGGACAGTCTGGGACAGTCTGGGACCGTCTGGGACAGTCTGGGACTTGTTTGGAACAGTCTGGGACAGTCTGGGACAGTCTGGGACTTGTTTTGAACAGTCTGGGACTGTCTGGGACCGTCTGGGACTTGTTTGGAACAGTCTGGGACAGTCTGGGACCGTCTGGGACTTGTTTGGAACAGTCTGGGACAGTCTGGGACTTGTTTGGAACAGCCTGGGACAGTCTGGGGTAGTCTGGGACTTGTTTGGAACAGTCTACGACAGTTTGGGACCGTCTGGGACTTGTTTGGAACAGTCTGGGACAGTCTGGGACAGTCTGGGACTTGTTTGGAACAGTCTGGGTCTGTCTGGCACCGTCTGGGACTTGTTTGGAACAGTCTGGGACAGTCTTGGACCGTCTGGGACTTGTTTGGAACAGCCTGGGACAGTCTGGGGTAGTCTGGGACTTGTTTGGAACAGTCTACGACAGTTTGGGACCGTCTGGGACTTGTTTGCAACAGTCTGGGACTGTCTGGGACCGTCTGGGACTTGTTTGGAACAGTCTGGGACTTGTTTGGAACAGCCTGGGACAGTCAGGGGTAGTCTGGGACTTGTTTGGAACAGTCTGGGACCGTCTGGGACAGTCTAGGACTTGTGTGGGACAGTCTGGGACCGTCTGGGACAGTCTGGGACAGTCTGGGACTTGTTTGGAACAGTCTGGGACAGTCTGGGACAGTCTGGGACAGTCTGGGACAGTCTGGGACCGTCGGGGACTTGTTTGGAACAGTCTGGGACAGTCTGGGACAGTCTGGGACCTGTTTGGAACAGTCTGCGACAATTTGGGACCGTCTTGGACTTGTTTTCAACAGTCTGGGACTGTCTGGGACCGTCTGGGACTTGTTTGGAACAGTCTGGGACAGTCTGGGACAGTTTGGGACAGTCTGGGACCGTCTGGGACAGTCTGGGACTTGATTGGAACAGTCTGGGACCGTCTGGGACAGTCTGGGACTTGTTTGGAACAGTCTGGGACAGTCTGGGCAGTCTGGGACAGTCTGGGACTTGTTTGGGACAGTCTGGGACCGTCTGGGACCGTCTGGGACAGTCTGGGACTTGTTTGGAACAGTCTGGGACAGTCTGGGACAGTCTGGGACTTGTTTGGGACAGTCTGGGACCGTCTGGGACCTTCTGGGACAGTCTGGGACTCGTTTGGGACAGTCTGGGACAATCTGGGACAGTCTGGGACTTGTTTGGAACAGCCTGGGACAGTCTGGGGTAGTCTGGGACTTGCTTGGAACAGTCTGGGACAGTCTGGGACAGTCTGGGACTTGTTTGCAACAGTCTGCGACAGTTTGGGACCGTCTGGGACTTGTTTGGAACAGTCTGCGTCAGTTTGGGACAGTCTAGGACTTGTTTGGGACAGTCTGGGACAGTCTGGGACCGTCTGGGACAGTCTGGGACTTGTTTGGAACAGTCTGGGACAGTCTGGGACAGTCTGGGACTTGTTTTGGACAGTCTGGGACTGTCTGGGACCGTCTGGGACTTGTTTGGAACAGTCTGGGACAGTCTGGGACTTGTTTGGAACAGCCTGGGACAGTCTGGGGTAGTCTGGGACTTGTTTGGAACAGTCTACGACAGTTTGGGACCGTCTGGGACTTGTTTGGAACAGTCTGGGACAGTCTGGGACAGTCTGGGACAGTCTGGGACTTGTTTGGAACAGTCTGGGACTGTCTGGCATTGTCTGGGACTTGTATGGAACAGTCTGGGACAGTCTGGGACCGTCTGGGACTTGTTTGGAACAGCCTGGGACAGTCTGGGGTAGTCTGGGACTTGTTTGGAACAGTCTACGACAGTTTGGGACCGTCTGGGACTTGTTTGCAACAGTCTGGGACTGTCTGGGACCGTCTGGGACTTGTTTGGAACAGTCTGGGACTTGTTTGGAACAGCCTGGGACAGTCAGGGGTAGTCTGGGACTTGTTTGGAACAGTCTGGGACCGTCTGGGACAGTCTAGGACTTGTTTGGGACAGTCTGGGACAGTCTGGGACAGTCTGGGACTTGTTTGGAACAGTCTGGGACAGTCTGGGACTTGTTTGGGACAGTCTGGGACAGTCTGGGACCGTCTGGGACAGTCTGGGACTTGTTTGGAACAGTCTGGGACAGTCTGGGACAGTCTGGGACTTGTTTTGAACAGTCTGGGACTGTCTGGGACAGTCTGGGACAGTCTGGGACAGTCTGGGACCGTCTGGGACTTGTTTGGAACAGTCTGGGACAGTCTGGGACAGTCTGGGACCTGTTTGGAACAGCCTGGGACAGTCTGGGGTAGTCTGGGACTTGTTTGGAACAGTCTGCGACAGTTTGGGACCGTCTGGGACTTGTTTGGAACAGTCTGGGACAGTCTGGGACAGTCTGGGACTTGTTTGCAACAGTCTGCGACAGTTTGGGACCGTCTGGGACTTGTTTGGAACAGTCTGCGTCAGTTTGGGACAGTCTAGGACTTGTTTGGGACAGTCTGGGACAGTCTGGGACCGTCTGGGACAGTCTGGGACTTGTTTGGAACAGTCTGGGACAGTCTGGGACAGTCTGGGACTTGTTTTGAACAGTCTGGGACTGTCTGGGACCGTCTGGGACTTGTTTGGAACAGTCTGGGACAGTCTGGGACCGTCTGGGACTTGTTTGGAACAGTCTGGGACAGTCTGGGACTTGTTTGGAACAGCCTGGGACAGTCTGGGGTAGTCTGGGACTTGTTTGGAACAGTCTACGACAGTTTGGGACCGTCTGGGACTTGTTTGGAACAGTCTGGGACAGTCTGGGACAGTCTGGGACAGTCTGGGACTTGTTTGGAACAGTCTGGGACTGTCTGGCACCGTCTGGGACTTGTTTGGAACAGTCTGGGACAGTCTGGGACCGTCTGGGACTTGTTTGGAACAGCCTGGGACAGTCTGGGGTAGTCTGGCACTTGTTTGGAACAGTCTACGACAGTTTGGGACCGTCTGGGACTTGTTTGCAACAGTCTGGGACTGTCTGGGACCGTCTGGGACTTGTTTGGAACAGTCTGGGACTTGTTTGGAACAGCCTGGGACAGTCAGGGGTAGTCTGGGACTTGTTTGGAACAGTCTGGGACCGTCTGGGACAGTCTAGGACTTGTGTGGGACAGTCTGGGACCGTCTGGGACAGTCTGGGACAGTCTGGGACTTGTTTGGAACAGTCTGGGACAGTCTGGGACAGTCTGGGACAGTCTGGGACAGTCTGGGACCGTCGGGGACTTGTTTGGAACAGTCTGGGACAGTCTGGGACAGTCTGGGACCTGTTTGGAACAGTCTGCGACAATTTGGGACCGTCTTGGACTTGTTTTCAACAGTCTGGGACTGTCTGGGACCGTCTGGGACTTGTTTGGAACAGTCTGGGACAGTCTGGGACAGTTTGGGACAGTCTGGGACCGTCTGGGACAGTCTGGGACTTGATTGGAACAGTCTGGGACCGTCTGGGACAGTCTGGGACTTGTTTGGAACAGTCTGGGACAGTCTGGGCAGTCTGGGACAGTCTGGGACTTGTTTGGGACAGTCTGGGACCGTCTGGGACCGTCTGGGACAGTCTGGGACTTGTTTGGAACAGTCTGGGACAGTCTGGGACAGTCTGGGACTTGTTTGGGACAGTCTGGGACCGTCTGGGACCTTCTGGGACAGTCTGGGACTCGTTTGGGACAGTCTGGGACAATCTGGGACAGTCTGGGACTTGTTTGGAACAGCCTGGGACAGTCTGGGGTAGTCTGGGACTTGCTTGGAACAGTCTGCGACAGTTTGGGACCGTCTGGGACTTGTTTGCAACAGTCTGCGACAGTTTGGGACCGTCTGGGACTTGTTTGGAACAGTCTGCGACAGTTTGGGACAGTCTAGGACTTGTTTGGGACAGTCTGGGACAGTCTGGGACCGTCTGGGACAGTCTGGGACTTGTTTGGAACAGTCTGGGACAGTCTGGGACAGTCTGGGACTTGTTTGGAACAGTCTGGGACCGTCTGGGACAGTCTAGGACACGTTTGGGACCGTCTGGGACCGTCTGGGACAGTCTGGGACTTGTTTGGAACAGTCTGGGACCGTCTGGGACAGTCTGGGACTTGTTTGGAACAGTCTGGGACAGTCTGGGACAGTCTGGGACTTGTTTGGGACAGTCTGGGACTGTCTGGGACCGTCTGGGACTTGTTTGGAACAGTCTGGGACAGTCTGGGACCGTCTGGGACTTGTTTGGAACAGTCTGGGACAGTCTGGGACTTGTTTGGAACAGCCTGGGACAGTCTGGGGTAGTCTGGGACTTGTTTGGAACAGTCTGGGACCGTCTGGGACAGTCTAGGACACGTTTGGGACCGTCTGGGACCGTCTGGGACAGTCTGGGACTTGTTTGCAACAGTCTGCGACAGTTTGGGATCGTCTGGGACTTGTTTGGAACAGTCTGCGACAGTTTGGGACAGTCTAGGACTTGTTTGGGACAGTCTGGGACAGTCTGGGACCGTCTGGGACAGTCTGGGACTTGTTTGGAACAGTCTGGGACAGTCTGGGACAGTCTGGGACAGTCTGGAACCGTCTGGGACTTGTTTGGAACAGTCTGGGACAGTCTGGGACCGTCTGGGACTTGTTTGGAACAGTCTGGGACAGTCTGGGACAGTCTGGGACCTGTTTGGAACAGCCTGGGACAGTCTGGGGTAGTCTGGGACTTGTTTGGAACAGTCTGGGACAGTCTGGGACCGTCTGGGACTTGTTTGGAACAGTCTGAGACAGTCTGGGACAGTCTGGGACTTGTTTGGAACAGCCTGGGACAGTCTGGGGTAGTCTGGGACTTGTTTGGAACAGTCTGGGACCGTCTGGGACAGTCTAGGACACGTTTGGGACCGTCTGGGACCGTCTGGAACAGTCTGGGACTTGTTTGGGACAGTCTGGGACCGTCTGGGACAGTCTGGGACAGTCTGGGACTTGTTTGGAACAGTCTGGGACAGTCTGGGACAGTCTGGGACAGTCTGGGACAGTCTGGGACCGTCTGGGACTTGTTTGGAACAGTCTGGGACAGTCTGGGACCTGTTTGGAACAGCCTGGGACAGTCTGGGGTAGTCTGGGACTTGTTTGGAACAGTCTGCGACAGTTTGGGACCGTCTTGGACTTGTTTTCAACAGTCTGGGACTGTCTGGGACCGTCTGGGACTTGTTTGGGACAGTCTGGGACCGTCTGGGACAGTCTAGGACACGTTTGGGACCGTCTGGGACCGTCTGGGACAGTCTGGGACTTGTTTGGAACAGTCTGGGACCGTCTGGGACAGTCTGGGACTTGTTTGGAACAGTCTGGGACAGTCTGGGACAGTCTGGGACAGTCTGGGACTTGTTTGGGACAGTCTGGGACTGTCTGGGACCGTCTGGGACTTGTTTGGAACAGTCTGGGACAGTCTGGGACCGTCTGGGACTTGTTTGGAACAGTCTGGGACAGTCTGGGACTTGTTTGGAACAGCCTGGGACAGTCTGGGGTAGTCTGGGACTTGTTTGGAACAGTCTGGGACCGTCTGGGACAGTCTAGGACACGTTTGGGACCGTCTGGGACCGTCTGGGACCGTCTTGGACTTGTTTTCAACAGTCTGGGACTGTCTGGGACCGTCTGGGACTTGTTTGGAACAGTCTGGGACAGTCTGGGACAGTTTGGGACAGTCTGGGACATGTTTGGAACAGTCTGGGACTGTCTGGGACCGTCTGGGACTTGTTTGGAACAGTCTGGGACAGTCTGGGACCGTCTGGGACTTGTTTGGAACAGTCTGGGACAGTCTGGGACAGTCTGGGACTTGTTTGGAACAGCCTGGGACAGTCTGGGGTAGTCTGGGACTTGTTTGGAACAGTCTGGGACCGTCTGGGACAGTCTAGGACACGTTTGGGACCGTCTGGGACCGTCTGGGACAGTCTGGGACTTGTTTGGGACAGTCTGGGACCGTCTGGGACAGTCTGGGGCAGTCTGGGACTTGTTTGGAACAGTCTGGGACAGTCTGGGACAGTCTGGGACAGTCTGGGACCGTCTGGGACTTGTTTGGAACAGTCTGGGACAGTCTGGGACAGTCTGGGACCTGTTTGGAATAGCCTGGGACAGTCTGGGGTAGTCTGGGACTTGTTTGGAACAGTCTGCGACAGTTTGGGACCGTCTTGGACTTGTTTTCAACAGTCTGGGACTGTCTGGGACCGTCTGGGACTTGTTTGGGACAGTCTGGGACCGTCTGGGACAGTCTGGGACAGTCTGGGACTTGTTTGGAACAGTCTGGGACAGTCTGGGACAGTCTGGGACAGTCTGGGACAGTCTGGGACCGTCTGGGACTTGTTTGGAACAGTCTGGGACAGTCTGGGACAGTCTGGGACTTGTTTGGAACAGCCTGGGACAGTCTGGGGTAGTCTGGGACTTGTTTGGAACAGTCTGGGACCGTCTGGGACAGTCTAGGACACGTTTGGGACCGTCTGGGACCGTCTGGGACAGTCTGGGACTTGTTTGGGACAGTCTGGGTCCGTCTGGGACAGTCTGGGACAGTCTGGGACTTGTTTGGAACAGTCTGGGACCGTCTGGGACAGTCTAGGACACGTTTGGGACCGTCTGGGACCGTCTGGGACTTGTTTGGGACAGTCTGGGACCGTCTGGGACAGTCTGGGACTTGTTTGGAACAGTCTGGGACAGTCTGGGCAGTCTGGGACAGTCTGGGACTTGTTTGGGACAGTCTGGGACTGTCTGGGACCGTCTGGGACAGTCTGGGACTTGTTTGGAACAGTATGGGACAGTCTGGGACAGTCTGGGACTTGTTTGGGACAGTCTGGGACCGTCTGGGACCTTCTGGGACAGTCTGGGACTTGTTTGGGACAGTCTGGGACAATCTGGGACAGTCTGGGACTTGTTTGGAACAGCCTGGGACAGTCTGGGGTAGTCTGGGACTTGCTTGGAACAGTCTGCGACAGTTTGGGACCGTCTGGGACTTGTTTGCAACAGTCTGCGACAGTTTGGGACCGTCTGGGACTTGTTTGGAACAGTCTGGGACAGTCTGGGACTTGTTTGGAACAGCCTGGGACAGTCTGGGGTAGACTGGGGCTTGTTTGGAACAGTCTGGGACCGTCTGGGACAGTCTAGGACACGTTTGGGACCGTCTGGGACCGTCTGGGACAGTCTGGGACTTGTTTGCAACAGTCTGCGACAGTTTGGGATCGTCTGGGACTTGTTTGGAACAGTCTGGGACAGTCTGGGACAGTCTGGGACTTGTTTGGAACAGCCTGGGACAGTCTGGGGTAGTCTGGGACTTGTTTGGAACAGTCTGGGACCGTCTGGGACAGTCTAGGACACGTTTGGGACCGTCTGGGACCGTCTGGGACAGTCTGGGACAGTTTGGGACAGTCTAGGACTTGTTTGGGACAGTCTGGGACAGTCTGGGACCGTCTGGGACAGTCTGGGACTTGTTTGGGACAGTCTGGGACCGTCTGGGACAGTCTGGGACAGTCTGGGACAGTCTGGGACAGTCTGGGACAGTCTGGGACAGTCTGGGACAGTCTGGGACAGTCTGGGACAGTCTGGGACCTGTTTGGAACAGCCTGGGACAGTCTGGGGTAGTCTGGGACTTGTTTGGAACAGTCTGGGACAGTTTGGGACAGTCTGGGACATGTTTGGAACAGTCTGGGACAGTCTGGGACAGTCTGGGACTTGTTTGGAACAGTCTGGGACTGTCTGGGACCGTCTGGGACTTGTTTGGAACAGTCTGGGACAGTCTGGGACCGTCTGGGACTTGTTTGGAACAGTCTGGGACAGTCTGGGACAGTCTGGGACTTGTTTGGAACAGCCTGGGACAGTCTGGGGTAGTCTGGGACTTGTTTGGAACAGTCTGGGACCGTCTGGGACAGTCTAGGACACGTTTGGGACCGTCTGGGACCGTCTGGGACAGTCTGGGACTTGTTTGGGATAGTCTGGGACCGTCTGGGACAGTCTGGGACAGTCTGGGTCTTGTTTGGAACAGTCTGGGACCGTCTGGGACAGTCTAGGACACGTTTGGGACCGTCTGGGACCGTCTGGGACAGTCTGGGACTTGTTTGGGACAGTCTGGGACCGTCTGGGACAGTCTGGGACTTGATTGGAACAGTCTGGGACCGTCTGGGACAGTCTGGGACTTGTTTGGAACAGTCTGGGACAGTCTGGGCAGTCTGGGACAGTCTGGGACTTGTTTGGGACAGTCTGGGACCGTCTGGGACCGTCTGGGACAGTCTGGGACTTGTTTGGAACAGTCTGGGACAGTCTGGGACAGTCTGGGACTTGTTTGGGACAGTCTGGGACCGTCTGGGACCTTCTGGGACAGTCTGGGACTCGTTTGGGACAGTCTGGGACAATCTGGGACAGTCTGGGACTTGTTTGGAACAGCCTGGGACAGTCTGGGGTAGTCTGGGACTTGCTTGGAACAGTCTGCGACAGTTTGGGACCGTCTGGGACTTGTTTGCAACAGTCTGCGACAGTTTGGGACCGTCTGGGACTTGTTTGGAACAGTCTGCGACAGTTTGGGACAGTCTAGGACTTGTTTGGGACAGTCTGGGACAGTCTGGGACCGTCTGGGACAGTCTGGGACTTGTTTGGAACAGTCTGGGACAGTCTGGGACAGTCTGGGACTTGTTTGGAACAGTCTGGGACCGTCTGGGACAGTCTAGGACACGTTTGGGACCGTCTGGGACCGTCTGGGACCGTCTGGGACTTGTTTGGAACAGTCTGGGACCGTCTGGGACAGTCTGGGACTTGTTTGGAACAGTCTGGGACAGTCTGGGACAGTCTGGGACTTGTTTGGGACAGTCTGGGACTGTCTGGGACCGTCTGGGACTTGTTTGGAACAGTCTGGGACAGTCTGGGACCGTCTGGGACTTGTTTGGAACAGTCTGGGACAGTCTGGGACTTGTTTGGAACAGCCTGGGACAGTCTGGGGTAGTCTGGGACTTGTTTGGAACAGTCTGGGACCGTCTGGGACAGTCTAGGACACGTTTGGGACCGTCTGGGACCGTCTGGGACAGTCTGGGACTTGTTTGCAACAGTCTGCGACAGTTTGGGATCGTCTGGGACTTGTTTGGAACAGTCTGCGACAGTTTGGGACAGTCTAGGACTTGTTTGGGACAGTCTGGGACAGTCTGGGACCGTCTGGGACAGTCTGGGACTTGTTTGGAACAGTCTGGGACAGTCTGGGACAGTCTGGGACAGTCTGGAACCGTCTGGGACTTGTTTGGAACAGTCTGGGACAGTCTGGGACCGTCTGGGACTTGTTTGGAACAGTCTGGGACAGTCTGGGACAGTCTGGGACTTGTTTGGAACAGCCTGGGACAGTCTGGGGTAGTCTGGGACTTGTTTGGAACAGTCTGGGACCGTCTGGGACAGTCTAGGACACGTTTGGGACCGTCTGGGACAGTCTGGGACTTGTTTGGGACAGTCTGGGACCGTCTGGGACAGTCTGGGACAGTCTGGGACTTGTTTGGAACAGTCTGGGACAGTCTGGGACAGTCTGGGACAGTCTGGGACAGTCTGGGACCGTCTGGGACTTGTTTGGAACAGTCTGGGACAGTCTGGGACAGTCTGGGACCTGTTTGGAACAGCCTGGGACAGTCTGGGGTAGTCTGGGACTTGTTTGGAACAGTCTGGGACCGTCTGGGACCGTCTGGGACTTGTTTGGAACAGTCTGGGACAGTCTGGGACAGTCTGGGACTTGTTTGGAACAGCCTGGGACAGTCTGGGGTAGTCTGGGACTTGTTTGGAACAGTCTGGGACCGTCTGGGACAGTCTAGGACACGTTTGGGACCGTCTGGGTCCGTCTGGAACAGTCTGGGACTTGTTTGGGACAGTCTGGGACCGTCTGGGACAGTCTGGGACAGTCTGGGACTTGTTTGGAACAGTCTGGGACAGTCTGGGACAGTCTGGGACAGTCTGGGACAGTCTGGGACCGTCTGGGACTTGTTTGGAACAGTCTGGGACAGTCTGGGACCTGTTTGGAACAGCCTGGGACAGTCTGGGGTAGTCTGGGACTTGTTTGGAACAGTCTGCGACAGTTTGGGACCGTCTTGGACTTGTTTTCAACAGTCTGGGACCGTCTGGGACAGTCTGGGACTTGTTTGGAACAGTCTGGGACCGTCTGGGACAGTCTGGGACTTGTTTGGAACAGTCTGGGACAGTCTGGGACAGTCTGGGACAGTCTGGAACTTGTTTGGGACAGTCTGGGACTGTCTGGGACCGTCTGGGACTTGTTTGGAACAGTCTGGGACAGTCTGGGACCGTCTGGGACTTGTTTGGAACAGTCTGGGACAGTCTGGGACTTGTTTGGAACAGCCTGGGACAGTCTGGGGTAGTCTGGGACTTGTTTGGAACAGTCTGGGACATTCTGGGACAGTTTGGGACAGTCTGGGACATGTTTGGAACAGTCTGGGACTGTCTGGGACCGTCTGGGACTTGTTTGGAACAGTCTGGGACAGTCTGGGACCGTCTGGGACTTGTTTGGAACAGTCTGGGACAGTCTGGGACAGTCTGGGACTTGTTTGGAACAGTCTGGGACCGTCTGGGACAGTCTAGGACACGTTTGGGACCGTCTGGGACCGTCTGGGACAGTCTGGGACCGTCTGGGACTTGTTTGGAACAGTCTGGGACAGTCTGGGACCGTCTGGGACTTGTTTGGAACAGTCTGGGACAGTCTGGGACAGTCTGGGACTTGTTTGGAACAGCCTGGGACAGTCTGGGGTAGTCTGGGACTTGTTTGGAACAGTCTGGGACCGTCTGGGACAGTCTAGGACACGTTTGGGACCGTCTGGGACCGTCTGGGACAGTCTGGGACTTGTTTGGGACAGTCTGGGACCGTCTGGGACAGTCTGGGACAGTCTGGGACTTGTTTGGAACAGTCTGGGACAGTCTGGGACAGTCTGGGACAGTCTGGGACAGTCTGGGACCGTCTGGGACTTGTTTGGAACAGTCTGGGACAGTCTGGGACAGTCTGGGACCTGTTTGGAATAGCCTGGGACAGTCTGGGGTAGTCTGGGACTTGTTTGGAACAGTCTGCGACAGTTTGGGACCGTCTTGGACTTGTTTTCAACAGTCTGGGACTGTCTGGGACCGTCTGGGACTTGTTTGGGACAGTCTGGGACCGTCTGGGACAGTCTGGGACAGTCTGGGACTTGTTTGGAACAGTCTGGGACAGTCTGGGACTTGTTTGGAACAGCCTGGGACAGTCTGGGGTAGTCTGGGACTTGTTTGGAACAGTCTGGGACCGTCTGGGACAGTCTAGGACACGTTTGGGACCGTCTGGGACCGTCTGGGACAGTCTGGGACTTGTTTGGGACAGTCTGGGACCGTCTGGGACAGTCTGGGACAGTCTGGGACTTGTTTGGAACAGTCTGGGACCGTCTGGGACAGTCTAGGACACGTTTGGGACCGTCTGGGACCGTCTGGGACTTGTTTGGGACAGTCTGGGACCGTCTGGGACAGTCTGGGACTTGTTTGGAACAGTCTGGGACAGTCTGGGCAGTCTGGGACAGTCTGGGACTTGTTTGGGACAGTCTGGGACCGTCTGGGACCGTCTGGGACAGTCTGGGACTTGTTTGGAACAGTATGGGACAGTCTGGGACAGTCTGGGACTTGTTTGGGACAGTCTGGGACCGTCTGGGACCTTCTGGGACAGTCTGGGACTTGTTTGGGACAGTCTGGGACAATCTGGGACAGTCTGGGACTTGTTTGGAACAGCCTGGGACAGTCTGGGGTAGTCTGGGACTTGCTTGGAACAGTCTGCGACAGTTTGGGACCGTCTGGGACTTGTTTGCAACAGTCTGCGACAGTTTGGGACCGTCTGGGACTTGTTTGGAACAGTCTGGGACAGTCTGGGACTTGTTTGGAACAGTCTGGGACAGTCTGGGACAGTCTGGGACTTGTTTGGGACAGTCTGGGACCGTCTGGGACCTTCTGGGACAGTCTGGGACTCGTTTGGGACAGTCTGGGACAATCTGGGACAGTCTGGGACTTGTTTGGAACAGCCTGGGACAGTCTGGGGTAGTCTGGGACTTGCTTGGAACAGTCTGGACAGTTTGGGACCGTCTGGGACTTGTTTGCAACAGTCTGCGACAGTTTGGGACCGTCTGGGACTTGTTTGGAACAGTCTGCGACAGTTTGGGACAGTCTAGGACTTGTTTGGGACAGTCTGGGACAGTCTGGGACCGTCTGGGACAGTCTGGGACTTGTTTGGAACAGTCTGGGACAGTCTGGGACAGTCTGGGACTTGTTTGGAACAGTCTGGGACCGTCTGGGACAGTCTAGGACACGTTCGGGACCGTCTGGGACCGTCTGGGACAGTCTGGGACTTGTTTGGAACAGTCTGGGACCGTCTGGGACAGTCTGGGACTTGTTTGGAACAGTCTGGGACAGTCTGGGACAGTCTGGGACAGTCTAGGACTTGTTTGGGACAGTCTGGGACTGTCTGGGACCGTCTGGGACTTGTTTGGAACAGTCTGGGACAGTCTGGGACCGTCTGGGACTTGTTTGGAACAGTCTGGGACAGTCTAGGACACGTTTGGGACCGTCTGGGACCGTCTGGAACAGTCTGGGACTTGTTTGGGACAGTCTGGGACCGTCTGGGACAGTCTGGGACAGTCTGGGACTTGTTTGGAACAGTCTGGGACAGTCTGGGACAGTCTGGGACAGTCTGGGACCGTCTGGGACTTGTTTGGAACAGTCTGGGACAGTCTGGGACCTGTTTGGAACAGCCTGGGACAGTCTGGGGTAGTCTGGGACTTGTTTGGAACAGTCTGCGACAGTTTGGGACCGTCTTGGACTTGTTTTCAACAGTCTGGGACTGTCTGGGACCGTCTGGGACTTGTTTGGGACAGTCTGGGACCGTCTGGGACAGTCTAGGACACGTTTGGGACCGTCTGGGACCGTCTGGGACAGTCTGGGACTTGTTTGGAACAGTCTGGGACCGTCTGGGACAGTCTGGGACTTGTTTGGAACAGTCTGGGACAGTCTGGGACAGTCTGGGACAGTCTGGGACTTGTTTGGGACAGTCTGGGACTGTCTGGGACCGTCTGGGACTTGTTTGGAACAGTCTGGGACAGTCTGGGACCGTCTGGGACTTGTTTGGAACAGTCTGGGACAGTCTGGGACTTGTTTGGAACAGCCTGGGACAGTCTGGGGTAGTCTGGGACTTGTTTGGAACAGTCTGGGACCGTCTGGGACAGTCTAGGACACGTTTGGGACCGTCTGGGACCGTCTGGGACCGTCTTGGACTTGTTTTCAACAGTCTGGGACTGTCTGGGACCGTCTGGGACTTGTTTGGAACAGTCTGGGACAGTCTGGGACAGTTTGGGACAGTCTGGGACATGTTTGGAACAGTCTGGGACTGTCTGGGACCGTCTGGGACTTGTTTGGAACAGTCTGGGACAGTCTGGGACCGTCTGGGACTTGTTTGGAACAGTCTGGGACAGTCTGGGACAGTCTGGGACTTGTTTGGAACAGCCTGGGACAGTCTGGGGTAGTCTGGGACTTGTTTGGAACAGTCTGGGACCGTCTGGGACAGTCTGGGACAGTCTGGGACTTGTTTGGAACAGTCTGGGACAGTCTGGGACAGTCTGGGACAGTCTGGGACAGTCTGGGACCGTCTGGGACTTGTTTGGAACAGTCTGGGACAGTCTGGGACAGTCTGGGACTTGTTTGGAACAGCCTGGGACAGTCTGGGGTAGTCTGGGACTTGTTTGGAACAGTCTGGGACCGTCTGGGACAGTCTAGGACACGTTTGGGACCGTCTGGGACCGTCTGGGACAGTCTGGGACTTGTTTGGGACAGTCTGGGACCGTCTGGGACAGTCTGGGACAGTCTGGGTCTTGTTTGGAACAGTCTGGGACCGTCTGGGACAGTCTAGGACACGTTTGGGACCGTCTGGGACCGTCTGGGACTTGTTTGGGACAGTCTGGGACCGTCTGGGACAGTCTGGGACTTGTTTGGAACAGTCTGGGACAGTCTGGGCAGTCTGGGACAGTCTGGGACTTGTTTGGGACAGTCTGGGACCGTCTGGGACCGTCTGGGACAGTCTGGGACTTGTTTGGAACAGTATGGGACAGTCTGGGACAGTCTGGGACTTGTTTGGGACAGTCTGGGACCGTCTGGGACCTTCTGGGACAGTCTGGGACTTGTTTGGGACAGTCTGGGACAATCTGGGACAGTCTGGGACTTGTTTGGAACAGCCTGGGACAGTCTGGGGTAGTCTGGGACTTGCTTGGAACAGTCTGCGACAGTTTGGGACCGTCTGGGACTTGTTTGCAACAGTCTGCGACAGTTTGGGACCGTCTGGGACTTGTTTGGAACAGTCTGGGACAGTCTGGGACTTGTTTGGAACAGTCTGGGACAGTCTGGGACAGTCTGGGACTTGTTTGGGACAGTCTGGGACCGTCTGGGACCTTCTGGGACAGTCTGGGACTCGTTTGGGACAGTCTGGGACAATCTGGGACAGTCTGGGACTTGTTTGGAACAGCCTGGGACAGTCTGGGGTAGTCTGGGACTTGCTTGGAACAGTCTGCGACAGTTTGGGACCGTCTGGGACTTGTTTGCAACAGTCTGCGACAGTTTGGGACCGTCTGGGACTTGTTTGGAACAGTCTGCGACAGTTTGGGACAGTCTAGGACTTGTTTGGGACAGTCTGGGACAGTCTGGGACCGTCTGGGACAGTCTGGGACTTGTTTGGAACAGTCTGGGACAGTCTGGGACTTGTTTGGAACAGTCTGGGACCGTCTGGGACAGTCTAGGACACGTTTGGGACCGTCTGGGACCGTCTGGGACAGTCTGGGACTTGTTTGGAACAGTCTGGGACCGTCTGGGACAGTCTGGGACTTGTTTGGAACAGTCTGGGACAGTCTGGGACAGTCTGGGACAGTCTGGGACTTGTTTGGGACAGTCTGGGACTGTCTGGGACCGTCTGGGACTTGTTTGGAACAGTCTGGGACAGTCTGGGACCGTCTGGGACTTGTTTGGAACAGTCTGGGACAGTCTGGGACTTGTTTGGAACAGCCAGGGACAGTCTGGGGTAGTCTGGGACTTGTTTGGAACAGTCTGGGACCGTCTGGGACAGTCTAGGACACGTTTGGGACCGTCTGGGACCGTCTGGGACAGTCTGGGACTTGTTTGCAACAGTCTGCGACAGTTTGGGATCGTCTGGGACTTGTTTGGAACAGTCTGCGACAGTTTGGGACAGTCTAGGACTTGTTTGGGACAGTCTGGGACAGTCTGGGACTTGTTTGGAACAGTCTGGGACAGTCTGGGACAGTCTGGGACTTGTTTGGAACAGCCTGGGACAGTCTGGGGTAGTCTGGGACTTGTTTGGAACAGTCTGGGACCGTCTGGGACGGTCTAGGACACGTTTGGGACCGTCTGGGACCGTCTGGGACAGTCTGGGACTTGTTTGGGACAGTCTGGGACCGTCTGGGACAGTCTGGGACAGTCTGGGTCTTGTTTGGAACAGTCTGGGACCGTCTGGGACAGTCTAGGACACGTTTGGGACCGTCTGGGACCGTCTGGGACTTGTTTGGGACAGTCTGGGACCGTCTGGGACAGTCTGGGACTTGTTTGGAACAGTCTGGGACAGTCTGGGCAGTCTGGGACAGTCTGGGACTTGTTTGGGACAGTCTGGGACCGTCTGGGACCGTCTGGGACAGTCTGGGACTTGTTTGGAACAGTATGGGACAGTCTGGGACAGTCTGGGACTTGTTTGGGACAGTCTGGGACCGTCTGGGACCTTCTGGGACAGTCTGGGACTTGTTTGGGACAGTCTGGGACAATCTGGGACAGTCTGGGACTTGTTTGGAACAGCCTGGGACAGTCTGGGGTAGTCTGGGACTTGCTTGGAACAGTCTGCGACAGTTTGGGACCGTCTGGGACTTGTTTGCAACAGTCTGCGACAGTTTGGGACCGTCTGGGACTTGTTTGGAACAGTCTGGGACAGTCTGGGACTTGTTTGGAACAGTCTGGGACAGTCTGGGACAGTCTGGGACTTGTTTGGGACAGTCTGGGACCGTCTGGGACCTTCTGGGACAGTCTGGGACTCGTTTGGGACAGTCTGGGACAATCTGGGACAGTCTGGGACTTGTTTGGAACAGCCTGGGACAGTCTGGGGTAGTCTGGGACTTGCTTGGAACAGTCTGCGACAGTTTGGGACCGTCTGGGACTTGTTTGCAACAGTCTGCGACAGTTTGGGACCGTCTGGGACTTGTTTGGAACAGTCTGCGACAGTTTGGGACAGTCTAGGACTTGTTTGGGACAGTCTGGGACAGTCTGGGACCGTCTGGGACAGTCTGGGACTTGTTTGGAACAGTCTGGGACAGTCTGGGACAGTCTGGGACTTGTTTGGAACAGTCTGGGACCGTCTGGGACAGTCTAGGACACGTTTGGGACCGTCTGGGACCGTCTGGGACAGTCTGGGACTTGTTTGGAACAGTCTGGGACCGTCTGGGACAGTCTGGGACTTGTTTGGAACAGTCTGGGACAGTCTGGGACAGTCTGGGACAGTCTGGGACTTGTTTGGGACAGTCTGGGACTGTCTGGGACCGTCTGGGACTTGTTTGGAACAGTCTGGGACAGTCTGGGACCGTCTGGGACTTGTTTGGAACAGTCTGGGACAGTCTGGGACTTGTTTGGAACAGCCAGGGACAGTCTGGGGTAGTCTGGGACTTGTTTGGAACAGTCTGGGACCGTCTGGGACAGTCTAGGACACGTTTGGGACCGTCTGGGACCGTCTGGGACAGTCTGGGACTTGTTTGCAACAGTCTGCGACAGTTTGGGATCGTCTGGGACTTGTTTGGGACAGTCTGGGACCGTCTGGGACCTTCTGGGACAGTCTGGGACTCGTTTGGGACAGTCTGGGACAATCTGGGACAGTCTGGGACTTGTTTGGAACAGCCTGGGACAGTCTGGGGTAGTCTGGGACTTGCTTGGAACAGTCTGCGACAGTTTGGGACCGTCTGGGACTTGTTTGCAACAGTCTGCGACAGTTTGGGACCGTCTGGGACTTGTTTGGAACAGTCTGCGACAGTTTGGGACAGTCTAGGACTTGTTTGGGACAGTCTGGGACAGTCTGGGACCGTCTGGGACAGTCTGGGACTTGTTTGGAACAGTCTGGGACAGTCTGGGACAGTCTGGGACTTGTTTGGAACAGTCTGGGACCGTCTGGGACAGTCTAGGACACGTTTGGGACCGTCTGGGACCGTCTGGGACAGTCTGGGACTTGTTTGGAACAGTCTGGGACCGTCTGGGACAGTCTGGGACTTGTTTGGAACAGTCTGGGACAGTCTGGGACAGTCTGGGACAGTCTGGGACTTGTTTGGGACAGTCTGGGACTGTCTGGGACCGTCTGGGACTTGTTTGGAACAGTCTGGGACAGTCTGGGACCGTCTGGGACTTGTTTGGAACAGTCTGGGACAGTCTGGGACTTGTTTGGAACAGCCAGGGACAGTCTGGGGTAGTCTGGGACTTGTTTGGAACAGTCTGGGACCGTCTGGGACAGTCTAGGACACGTTTGGGACCGTCTGGGACCGTCTGGGACAGTCTGGGACTTGTTTGCAACAGTCTGCGACAGTTTGGGATCGTCTGGGACTTGTTTGGAACAGTCTGCGACAGTTTGGGACAGTCTAGGACTTGTTTGGGACAGTCTGGGACAGTCTGGGACCGTCTGGGACAGTCTGGGACTTGTTTGGAACAGTCTGGGACAGTCTGGGACAGTCTGGGACAGTCTGGGACAGTCTGGAACCGTCTGGGACTTGTTTGGAACAGTCTGGGACAGTCTGGGACCGTCTGGGACTTGTTTGGAACAGTATGGGACAGTCTGGGACAGTCTGGGACTTGTTTGGGACAGTCTGGGACCGTCTGGGACCTTCTGGGACAGTCTGGGACTTGTTTGGGACAGTCTGGGACAATCTGGGACAGTCTGGGACTTGTTTGGAACAGCCTGGGACAGTCTGGGGTAGTCTGGGACTTGCTTGGAACAGTCTGCGACAGTTTGGGACCGTCTGGGACTTGTTTGCAACAGTCTGCGACAGTTTGGGACCGTCTGGGACTTGTTTGGAACAGTCTGGGACAGTCTGGGACTTGTTTGGAACAGTCTGGGACAGTCTGGGACAGTCTGGGACTTGTTTGGGACAGTCTGGGACCGTCTGGGACCTTCTGGGACAGTCTGGGACTCGTTTGGGACAGTCTGGGACAATCTGGGACAGTCTGGGACTTGTTTGGAACAGCCTGGGACAGTCTGGGGTAGTCTGGGACTTGCTTGGAACAGTCTGCGACAGTTTGGGACCGTCTGGGACTTGTTTGCAACAGTCTGCGACAGATTGGGACCGTCTGGGACTTGTTTGGAACAGTCTGCGACAGTTTGGGACAGTCTAGGACTTGTTTGGGACAGTCTGGGACAGTCTGGGACCGTCTGGGACAGTCTGGGACTTGTTTGGAACAGTCTGGGACAGTCTGGGACAGTCTGGGACTTGTTTGGAACAGTCTGGGACCGTCTGGGACAGTCTAGGACACGTTTGGGACCGTCTGGGACCGTCTGGGACAGTCTGGGACTTGTTTGGAACAGTCTGGGACCGTCTGGGACAGTCTGGGACTTGTTTGGAACAGTCTGGGACAGTCTGGGACAGTCTGGGACAGTCTGGGACTTGTTTGGGACAGTCTGGGACTGTCTGGGACCGTCTGGGACTTGTTTGGAACAGTCTGGGACAGTCTGGGACAGTTTGGGACAGTCTGGGACATGTTTGGAACAGTCTGGGACTGTCTGGGACCGTCTGGGACTTGTTTGGAACAGTCTGGGACAGTCTGGGACCGTCTGGGACTTGTTTGGAACAGTCTGGGACAGTCTGGGACAGTCTGGGACAGTCTGGGACTTGTTTGGAACAGCCTGGGACAGTCTGGGGTAGTCTGGGACTTGTTTGGAACAGTCTGGGACCGTCTGGGACAGTCTAGGACACGTTTGGGACCGTCTGGGACCGTCTGGGACAGTCTGGGACTTGTTTGGGACAGTCTGGGACCGTCTGGGACAGTCTGGGACAGTCTGGGACTTGTTTGGAACAGTCTGGGACAGTCTGGGACAGTCTGGGACAGTCTGGGACAGTCTGGGACCGTCTGGGACTTGTTTGGAACAGTCTGGGACAGTCTGGGACAGTCTGGGACCTGTTTGGAATAGCCTGGGACAGTCTGGGGTAGTCTGGGACTTGTTTGGAACAGTCTGCGACAGTTTGGGACCGTCTTGGACTTGTTTTCAACAGTCTGGGACTGTCTGGGACCGTCTGGGACTTGTTTGGGACAGTCTGGGACCGTCTGGGACAGTCTGGGACAGTCTGGGACTTGTTTGGAACAGTCTGGGACTGTCTGGGACAGTCTGGGACAGTCTGGGACAGTCTGGGACCGTCTGGGACTTGTTTGGAACAGTCTGGGACAGTCTGGGACAGTCTGGGACTTGTTTGGAACAGCCTGGGACAGTCTGGGGTAGTCTGGGACTTGTTTGGAACAGTCTGGGACCGTCTGGGACAGTCTAGGACACGTTTGGGACCGTCTGGGACCGTCTGGGACAGTCTGGGACTTGTTTGGGACAGTCTGGGTCCGTCTGGGACAGTCTGGGACTTGTTTGGAACAGTCTGGGACCGTCTGGGACAGTCTAGGACACGTTTGGGACCGTCTGGGACCGTCTGGGACTTGTTTGGGACAGTCTGGGACAGTCTGGGCAGTCTGGGACAGTCTGGGACTTGTTTGGGACAGTCTGGGACCGTCTGGGACCGTCTGGGACAGTCTGGGACTTGTTTGGAACAGTATGGGACAGTCTGGGACAGTCTGGGACTTGTTTGGGACAGTCTGGGACCGTCTGGGACCTTCTGGGACAGTCTGGGACTTGTTTGGGACAGTCTGGGACAATCTGGGACAGTCTGGGACTTGTTTGGAACAGCCTGGGACAGTCTGGGGTAGTCTGGGACTTGCTTGGAACAGTCTGCGACAGTTTGGGACCGTCTGGGACTTGTTTGCAACAGTCTGCGACAGTTTGGGACCGTCTGGGACTTGTTTGGAACAGTCTGGGACAGTGTGGGACTTGTTTGGAACAGCCTGGGACAGTCTGTGGTAGTCTGGGGCTTGTTTGGAACAGTCTGGGACCGTCTGGGACAGTCTAGGACACGTTTGGGACCGTCTGGGACCGTCTGGGACAGTCTGGGACTTGTTTGCAACAGTCTGCGACAGTTTGGGATCGTCTGGGACTTGTTTGGAACAGTCTGCGACAGTTTGGGACAGTCTAGGACTTGTTTGGGACAGTCTGGGACAGTCTGGGACCGTCTGGGACAGTCTGGGACTTGTTTGGGACAGTCTGGGACCGTCTGGGACAGTCTGGGACAGTCTGGGACAGTCTGGGACAGTCTGGGACAGTCTGGGACAGTCTGGGACAGTCTGGGACAGTCTGGGACAGTCTGGGACCTGTTTGGAACAGCCTGGGACAGTCTGGGGTAGTCTGGGACTTGTTTGGAACAGTCTGCGACAGTTTGGGACCATCTTGGACTTGTTTTCAACAGTCTGGGACTGTCTGGGACCGTCTGGGACTTGTTTGGAACAGTCTGGGACAGTCTGGGACAGTTTGGGACAGTCTGGGACATGTTTGGAACAGTCTGGGACAGTCTGGGACAGTCTGGGACTTGTTTGGAACAGTCTGGGACTGTCTGGGACCGTCTGGGACTTGTTTGGGACAGTCTGGGACCGTCTGGGACAGTCTGGGACTTGTTTGGAACAGTCTGGGACCGTCTGGGACAGTCTAGGACACGTTTGGGACCGTCTGGGACCGTCTGGGACAGTCTGGGACTTGTTTGGGATAGTCTGGGACCGTCTGGGACAGTCTGGGACAGTCTGGGTCTTGTTTGGAACAGTCTGGGACCGTCTGGGACAGTCTAGGACACGTTTGGGACCGTCTGGGACCGTCTGGGACAGTCTGGGACTTGTTTGGGACAGTCTGGGACCGTCTGGGACAGTCTGGGACTTGATTGGAACAGTCTGGGACCGTCTGGGACAGTCTGGGACTTGTTTGGAACAGTCTGGGACAGTCTGGGCAGTCTGGGACAGTCTGGGACTTGTTTGGGACAGTCTGGGACCGTCTGGGACCGTCTGGGACAGTCTGGGACTTGTTTGGAACAGTCTGGGACAGTCTGGGACAGTCTGGGACTTGTTTGGGACAGTCTGGGACCGTCTGGGACCTTCTGGGACAGTCTGGGACTCGTTTGGGACAGTCTGGGACAATCTGGGACAGTCTGGGACTTGTTTGGAACAGCCTGGGACAGTCTGGGGTAGTCTGGGACTTGCTTGGAACAGTCTGCGACAGTTTGGGACCGTCTGGGACTTGTTTGCAACAGTCTGCGACAGTTTGGGACCGTCTGGGACTTGTTTGGAACAGTCTGCGACAGTTTGGGACAGTCTAGGACTTGTTTGGGACAGTCTGGGACAGTCTGGGACCGTCTGGGACAGTCTGGGACTTGTTTGGAACAGTCTGGGACAGTCTGGGACAGTCTGGGACTTGTTTGGAACAGTCTGGGACCGTCTGGGACAGTCTAGGACACGTTTGGGACCGTCTGGGACCGTCTGGGACAGTCTGGGACTTGTTTGGAACAGTCTGGGACCGTCTGGGACAGTCTGGGACTTGTTTGGAACAGTCTGGGACAGTCTGGGACAGTCTGGGACTTGTTTGGGACAGTCTGGGACTGTCTGGGACCGTCTGGGACTTGTTTGGAACAGTCTGGGACAGTCTGGGACCGTCTGGGACTTGTTTGGAACAGTCTGGGACAGTCTGGGACTTGTTTGGAACAGCCTGGGACAGTCTGGGGTAGTCTGGGACTTGTTTGGAACAGTCTGGGACCGTCTGGGACAGTCTAGGACACGTTTGGGACCGTCTGGGACCGTCTGGGACAGTCTGGGACTTGTTTGCAACAGTCTGCGACAGTTTGGGATCGTCTGGGACTTGTTTGGAACAGTCTGCGACAGTTTGGGACAGTCTAGGACTTGTTTGGGACAGTCTGGGACAGTCTGGGACCGTCTGGGACAGTCTGGGACTTGTTTGGAACAGTCTGGGACAGTCTGGGACAGTCTGGGACAGTCTGGAACCGTCTGGGACTTGTTTGGAACAGTCTGGGACAGTCTGGGACCCTCTGGGACTTGTTTGGAACAGTCTGGGACAGTCTGGGACAGTCTGGGACTTGTTTGGAATAGCCTGGGACAGTCTGGGGTAGTCTGGGACTTGTTTGGAACAGTCTGGGACCGTCTGGGACAGTCTAGGACACGTTTGGGACCGTCTGGGACAGTCTGGGACTTGTTTGGGACAGTCTGGGACCGTCTGGGACAGTCTGGGACAGTCTGGGACTTGTTTGGAACAGTCTGGGACAGTCTGGGACAGTCTGGGACAGTCTGGGACAGTCTGGGACCGTCTGGGACTTGTTTGGAACAGTCTGGGACAGTCTGGGACAGTCTGGGACCTGTTTGGAACAGCCTGGGACAGTCTGGGGTAGTCTGGGACTTGTTTGGAACAGTCTGGGACAGTCTGGGACAGTCTGGGACAGTCTGGGACAGTCTGGGACCGTCTGGGACTTGTTTGGAACAGTCTGGGACAGTCTGGGACAGTCTGGGACCTGTTTGGAACAGCCTGGGACAGTCTGGGGTAGTCTGGGACTTGTTTGGAACAGTCTGGGACCGTCTGGGACCGTCTGGGACTTGTTTGGAACAGTCTGGGACAGTCTGGGACAGTCTGGGACTTGTTTGGAACAGCCTGGGACAGTCTGGGGTAGTCTGGGACTTGTTTGGAACAGTCTGGGACCGTCTGGGACAGTCTAGGACACGTTTGGGACCGTCTGGGTCCGTCTGGAACAGTCTGGGACTTGTTTGGGACAGTCTGGGACCGTCTGGGACAGTCTGGGACAGTCTGGGACTTGTTTGGAACAGTCTGGGACAGTCTGGGACAGTCTGGGACAGTCTGGGACAGTCTGGGACCGTCTGGGACTTGTTTGGAACAGTCTGGGACAGTCTGGGACCTGTTTGGAACAGCCTGGGACAGTCTGGGGTAGTCTGGGACTTGTTTGGAACAGTCTGCGACAGTTTGGGACCGTCTTGGACTTGTTTTCAACAGTCTGGGACTGTCTGGGACCGTCTGGGACTTGTTTGGGACAGTCTGGGACCGTCTGGGACAGTCTAGGACACGTTTGGGACCGTCTGGGACCGTCTGGGACAGTCTGGGACTTGTTTGGAACAGTCTGGGACCGTCTGGGACAGTCTGGGACTTGTTTGGAACAGTCTGGGACAGTCTGGGACAGTCTGGGACAGTCTGGAACTTGTTTGGGACAGTCTGGGACTGTCTGGGACCGTCTGGGACTTGTTTGGAACAGTCTGGGACAGTCTGGGACCGTCTGGGACTTGTTTGGAACAGTCTGGGACAGTCTGGGACTTGTTTGGAACAGCCTGGGACAGTCTGGGGTAGTCTGGGACTTGTTTGGAACAGTCTGGGACCGTCTGGGACAGTCTAGGACACGTTTGGGACCGTCTGGGACCGTCTGGGACCGTCTGGGACCGTCTTGGACTTGTTTTCAACAGTCTGGGACAGTCTGGGACCGTCTGGGACTTGTTTGGAACAGTCTGGGACAGTCTGGGACCTGTTTGGAACAGCCTGGGACAGTCTGGGGTAGTCTGGGACTTGTTTGGAACAGTCTGCGACAGTTTGGGACCGTCTTGGACTTGTTTTCAACAGTCTGGGACTGTCTGGGACCGTCTGGGACTTGTTTGGGACAGTCTGGGACCGTCTGGGACAGTCTAGGACACGTTTGGGACCGTCTGGGACCGTCTGGGACAGTCTGGGACTTGTTTGGAACAGTCTGGGACCGTCTGGGACAGTCTGGGACTTGTTTGGAACAGTCTGGGACAGTCTGGGACAGTCTGGGACAGTCTGGGACTTGTTTGGGACAGTCTGGGACTGTCTGGGACCGTCTGGGACTTGTTTGGAACAGTCTGGGACAGTCTGGGACCGTCTGGGACTTGTTTGGAACAGTCTGGGACAGTCTGGGACTTGTTTGGAACAGCCTGGGACAGTCTGGGGTAGTCTGGGACTTGTTTGGAACAGTCTGGGACCGTCTGGGACAGTCTAGGACACGTTTGGGACCGTCTGGGACCGTCTGGGACCGTCTTGGACTTGTTTTCAACAGTCTGGGACTGTCTGGGACTTGTTTGGAACAGTCTGGGACAGTCTGGGACAGTTTGGGACAGTCTGGGACATGTTTGGAACAGTCTGGGACTGTCTGGGACCGTCTGGGACTTGTTTGGAACAGTCTGGGACAGTCTGGGACCGTCTGGGACTTGTTTGGAACAGTCTGGGACAGTCTGGGACAGTCTGGGACTTGTTTGGAACAGCCTGGGACAGTCTGGGGTAGTCTGGGACTTGTTTGGAACAGTCTGGGACCGTCTGGGACAGTCTGGGACAGTCTGGGACTTGTTTGGAACAGTCTGGGACAGTCTGGGACAGTCTGGGACAGTCTGGGACAGTCTGGGACCGTCTGGGACTTGTTTGGAACAGTCTGGGACAGTCTGGGACAGTCTGGGACTTGTTTGGAACAGCCTGGGACAGTCTGGGGTAGTCTGGGACTTGTTTGGAACAGTCTGGGACCGTCTGGGACAGTCTAGGACACGTTTGGGACCGTCTGGGACCGTCTGGGACAGTCTGGGACTTGTTTGGGACAGTCTGGGACCGTCTGGGACAGTCTGGGACAGTCTGGGTCTTGTTTGGAACAGTCTGGGACCGTCTGGGACAGTCTAGGACACGTTTGGGACCGTCTGGGACCGTCTGGGACTTGTTTGGGACAGTCTGGGACCGTCTGGGACAGTCTGGGACTTGTTTGGAACAGTCTGGGACAGTCTGGGCAGTCTGGGACAGTCTGGGACTTGTTTGGGACAGTCTGGGACCGTCTGGGACCGTCTGGGACAGTCTGGGACTTGTTTGGAACAGTATGGGACAGTCTGGGACAGTCTGGGACTTGTTTGGGACAGTCTGGGACCGTCTGGGACCTTCTGGGACAGTCTGGGACTTGTTTGGGACAGTCTGGGACAATCTGGGACAGTCTGGGACTTGTTTGGAACAGCCTGGGACAGTCTGGGGTAGTCTGGGACTTGCTTGGAACAGTCTGCGACAGTTTGGGACCGTCTGGGACTTGTTTGCAACAGTCTGCGACAGTTTGGGACCGTCTGGGACTTGTTTGGAACAGTCTGGGACAGTCTGGGACTTGTTTGGAACAGTCTGGGACAGTCTGGGACAGTCTGGGACTTGTTTGGGACAGTCTGGGACCGTCTGGGACCTTCTGGGACAGTCTGGGACTCGTTTGGGACAGTCTGGGACAATCTGGGACAGTCTGGGACTTGTTTGGAACAGCCTGGGACAGTCTGGGGTAGTCTGGGACTTGCTTGGAACAGTCTGCGACAGTTTGGGACCGTCTGGGACTTGTTTGCAACAGTCTGCGACAGATTGGGACCGTCTGGGACTTGTTTGGAACAGTCTGCGACAGTTTGGGACAGTCTAGGACTTGTTTGGGACAGTCTGGGACAGTCTGGGACCGTCTGGGACAGTCTGGGACTTGTTTGGAACAGTCTGGGACAGTCTGGGACAGTCTGGGACTTGTTTGGAACAGTCTGGGACCGTCTGGGACAGTCTAGGACACGTTTGGGACCGTCTGGGACCGTCTGGGACAGTCTGGGACTTGTTTGGAACAGTCTGGGACCGTCTGGGACAGTCTGGGACTTGTTTGGAACAGTCTGGGACAGTCTGGGACAGTCTGGGACAGTCTGGGACTTGTTTGGGACAGTCTGGGACTGTCTGGGACCGTCTGGGACTTGTTTGGAACAGTCTGGGACAGTCTGGGACAGTTTGGGACAGTCTGGGACATGTTTGGAACAGTCTGGGACTGTCTGGGACCGTCTGGGACTTGTTTGGAACAGTCTGGGACAGTCTGGGACCGTCTGGGACTTGTTTGGAACAGTCTGGGACAGTCTGGGACAGTCTGGGACAGTCTGGGACTTGTTTGGAACAGCCTGGGACAGTCTGGGGTAGTCTGGGACTTGTTTGGAACAGTCTGGGACCGTCTGGGACAGTCTAGGACACGTTTGGGACCGTCTGGGACCGTCTGGGACAGTCTGGGACTTGTTTGGGACAGTCTGGGACCGTCTGGGACAGTCTGGGACAGTCTGGGACTTGTTTGGAACAGTCTGGGACAGTCTGGGACAGTCTGGGACAGTCTGGGACAGTCTGGGACCGTCTGGGACTTGTTTGGAACAGTCTGGGACAGTCTGGGACAGTCTGGGACCTGTTTGGAATAGCCTGGGACAGTCTGGGGTAGTCTGGGACTTGTTTGGAACAGTCTGCGACAGTTTGGGACCGTCTTGGACTTGTTTTCAACAGTCTGGGACTGTCTGGGACCGTCTGGGACTTGTTTGGGACAGTCTGGGACCGTCTGGGACAGTCTGGGACAGTCTGGGACTTGTTTGGAACAGTCTGGGACTGTCTGGGACAGTCTGGGACAGTCTGGGACAGTCTGGGACCGTCTGGGACTTGTTTGGAACAGTCTGGGACAGTCTGGGACAGTCTGGGACTTGTTTGGAACAGCCTGGGACAGTCTGGGGTAGTCTGGGACTTGTTTGGAACAGTCTGGGACCGTCTGGGACAGTCTAGGACACGTTTGGGACCGTCTGGGACCGTCTGGGACAGTCTGGGACTTGTTTGGGACAGTCTGGGTCCGTCTGGGACAGTCTGGGACTTGTTTGGAACAGTCTGGGACCGTCTGGGACAGTCTAGGACACGTTTGGGACCGTCTGGGACCGTCTGGGACTTGTTTGGGACAGTCTGGGACCGTCTGGGACAGTCTGGGACTTGTTTGGAACAGTCTGGGACAGTCTGGGCAGTCTGGGACAGTCTGGGACTTGTTTGGGACAGTCTGGGACCGTCTGGGACCGTCTGGGACAGTCTGGGACTTGTTTGGAACAGTATGGGACAGTCTGGGACAGTCTGGGACTTGTTTGGGACAGTCTGGGACCGTCTGGGACCTTCTGGGACAGTCTGGGACTTGTTTGGGACAGTCTGGGACAATCTGGGACAGTCTGGGACTTGTTTGGAACAGCCTGGGACAGTCTGGGGTAGTCTGGGACTTGCTTGGAACAGTCTGCGACAGTTTGGGACCGTCTGGGACTTGTTTGCAACAGTCTGCGACAGTTTGGGACCGTCTGGGACTTGTTTGGAACAGTCTGGGACAGTGTGGGACTTGTTTGGAACAGCCTGGGACAGTCTGTGGTAGTCTGGGGCTTGTTTGGAACAGTCTGGGACCGTCTGGGACAGTCTAGGACACGTTTGGGACCGTCTGGGACCGTCTGGGACAGTCTGGGACTTGTTTGCAACAGTCTGCGACAGTTTGGGATCGTCTGGGACTTGTTTGGAACAGTCTGCGACAGTTTGGGACAGTCTAGGACTTGTTTGGGACAGTCTGGGACAGTCTGGGACCGTCTGGGACAGTCTGGGACTTGTTTGGGACAGTCTGGGACCGTCTGGGACAGTCTGGGACAGTCTGGGACAGTCTGGGACAGTCTGGGACAGTCTGGGACAGTCTGGGACAGTCTGGGACAGTCTGGGACAGTCTGGGACAGTCTGGGACCTGTTTGGAACAGCCTGGGACAGTCTGGGGTAGTCTGGGACTTGTTTGGAACAGTCTGCGACAGTTTGGGACCATCTTGGACTTGTTTTCAACAGTCTGGGACTGTCTGGGACCGTCTGGGACTTGTTTGGAACAGTCTGGGACAGTCTGGGACAGTTTGGGACAGTCTGGGACATGTTTGGAACAGTCTGGGACAGTCTGGGACAGTCTGGGACTTGTTTGGAACAGTCTGGGACTGTCTGGGACCGTCTGGGACTTGTTTGGGACAGTCTGGGACCGTCTGGGACAGTCTGGGACTTGTTTGGAACAGTCTGGGACCGTCTGGGACAGTCTAGGACACGTTTGGGACCGTCTGGGACCGTCTGGGACAGTCTGGGACTTGTTTGGGATAGTCTGGGACCGTCTGGGACAGTCTGGGACAGTCTGGGTCTTGTTTGGAACAGTCTGGGACCGTCTGGGACAGTCTAGGACACGTTTGGGACCGTCTGGGACCGTCTGGGACAGTCTGGGACTTGTTTGGGACAGTCTGGGACCGTCTGGGACAGTCTGGGACTTGATTGGAACAGTCTGGGACCGTCTGGGACAGTCTGGGACTTGTTTGGAACAGTCTGGGACAGTCTGGGCAGTCTGGGACAGTCTGGGACTTGTTTGGGACAGTCTGGGACCGTCTGGGACCGTCTGGGACAGTCTGGGACTTGTTTGGAACAGTCTGGGACAGTCTGGGACAGTCTGGGACTTGTTTGGGACAGTCTGGGACCGTCTGGGACCTTCTGGGACAGTCTGGGACTCGTTTGGGACAGTCTGGGACAATCTGGGACAGTCTGGGACTTGTTTGGAACAGCCTGGGACAGTCTGGGGTAGTCTGGGACTTGCTTGGAACAGTCTGCGACAGTTTGGGACCGTCTGGGACTTGTTTGCAACAGTCTGCGACAGTTTGGGACCGTCTGGGACTTGTTTGGAACAGTCTGCGACAGTTTGGGACAGTCTAGGACTTGTTTGGGACAGTCTGGGACAGTCTGGGACCGTCTGGGACAGTCTGGGACTTGTTTGGAACAGTCTGGGACAGTCTGGGACAGTCTGGGACTTGTTTGGAACAGTCTGGGACCGTCTGGGACAGTCTAGGACACGTTTGGGACCGTCTGGGACCGTCTGGGACAGTCTGGGACTTGTTTGGAACAGTCTGGGACCGTCTGGGACAGTCTGGGACTTGTTTGGAACAGTCTGGGACAGTCTGGGACAGTCTGGGACTTGTTTGGGACAGTCTGGGACTGTCTGGGACCGTCTGGGACTTGTTTGGAACAGTCTGGGACAGTCTGGGACCGTCTGGGACTTGTTTGGAACAGTCTGGGACAGTCTGGGACTTGTTTGGAACAGCCTGGGACAGTCTGGGGTAGTCTGGGACTTGTTTGGAACAGTCTGGGACCGTCTGGGACAGTCTAGGACACGTTTGGGACCGTCTGGGACCGTCTGGGACAGTCTGGGACTTGTTTGCAACAGTCTGCGACAGTTTGGGATCGTCTGGGACTTGTTTGGAACAGTCTGCGACAGTTTGGGACAGTCTAGGACTTGTTTGGGACAGTCTGGGACCGTCTGGGACAGTCTGGGACTTGTTTGGAACAGTCTGGGACAGTCTGGGACAGTCTGGGACAGTCTAGAACCGTCTGGGACTTGTTTGGAACAGTCTGGGACAGTCTGGGACCCTCTGGGACTTGTTTGGAACAGTCTGGGACAGTCTGGGACAGTCTGGGACTTGTTTGGAATAGCCTGGGACAGTCTGGGGTAGTCTGGGACTTGTTTGGAACAGTCTGGGACCGTCTGGGACAGTCTAGGACACGTTTGGGACCGTCTGGGACAGTCTGGGACTTGTTTGGGACAGTCTGGGACCGTCTGGGACAGTCTGGGACAGTCTGGGACTTGTTTGGAACAGTCTGGGACAGTCTGGGACAGTCTGGGACAGTCTGGGACAGTCTGGGACCGTCTGGGACTTGTTTGGAACAGTCTGGGACAGTCTGGGACAGTCTGGGACCTGTTTGGAACAGCCTGGGACAGTCTGGGGTAGTCTGGGACTTGTTTGGAACAGTCTGGGACAGTCTGGGACAGTCTGGGACAGTCTGGGACAGTCTGGGACCGTCTGGGACTTGTTTGGAACAGTCTGGGACAGTCTGGGACAGTCTGGGACCTGTTTGGAACAGCCTGGGACAGTCTGGGGTAGTCTGGGACTTGTTTGGAACAGTCTGGGACCGTCTGGGACCGTCTGGGACTTGTTTGGAACAGTCTGGGACAGTCTGGGACAGTCTGGGACTTGTTTGGAACAGCCTGGGACAGTCTGGGGTAGTCTGGGACTTGTTTGGAACAGTCTGGGACCGTCTGGGACAGTCTAGGACACGTTTGGGACCGTCTGGGTCCGTCTGGAACAGTCTGGGACTTGTTTGGGACAGTCTGGGACCGTCTGGGACAGTCTGGGACAGTCTGGGACTTGTTTGGAACAGTCTGGGACAGTCTGGGACAGTCTGGGACAGTCTGGGACAGTCTGGGACCGTCTGGGACTTGTTTGGAACAGTCTGGGACAGTCTGGGACCTGTTTGGAACAGCCTGGGACAGTCTGGGACAGTCTGGGACTTGTTTGGAACAGTCTGGGACCGTCTGGGACAGTCTGGGACTTGTTTGGAACAGTCTGGGACAGTCTGGGACAGTCTGGGACTTGTTTGGGACAGTCTGGGACTGTCTGGGACCGTCTGGGACTTGTTTGGAACAGTCTGGGACAGTCTGGGACCGTCTGGGACTTGTTTGGAACAGTCTGGGACAGTCTGGGACTTGTTTGGAACAGCCTGGGACAGTCTGGGGTAGTCTGGGACTTGTTTGGAACAGTCTGGGACCGTCTGGGACAGTCTAGGACACGTTTGGGACCGTCTGGGACCGTCTGGGACAGTCTGGGACTTGTTTGCAACAGTCTGCGACAGTTTGGGATCGTCTGGGACTTGTTTGGAACAGTCTGCGACAGTTTGGGACAGTCTAGGACTTGTTTGGGACAGTCTGGGACCGTCTGGGACAGTCTGGGACTTGTTTGGAACAGTCTGGGACAGTCTGGGACAGTCTGGGACAGTCTAGAACCGTCTGGGACTTGTTTGGAACAGTCTGGGACAGTCTGGGACCCTCTGGGACTTGTTTGGAACAGTCTGGGACAGTCTGGGACAGTCTGGGACTTGTTTGGAATAGCCTGGGACAGTCTGGGGTAGTCTGGGACTTGTTTGGAACAGTCTGGGACCGTCTGGGACAGTCTAGGACACGTTTGGGACCGTCTGGGACAGTCTGGGACTTGTTTGGGACAGTCTGGGACCGTCTGGGACAGTCTGGGACAGTCTGGGACTTGTTTGGAACAGTCTGGGACAGTCTGGGACAGTCTGGGACAGTCTGGGACAGTCTGGGACCGTCTGGGACTTGTTTGGAACAGTCTGGGACAGTCTGGGACAGTCTGGGACCTGTTTGGAACAGCCTGGGACAGTCTGGGGTAGTCTGGGACTTGTTTGGAACAGTCTGGGACAGTCTGGGACAGTCTGGGACAGTCTGGGACAGTCTGGGACCGTCTGGGACTTGTTTGGAACAGTCTGGGACAGTCTGGGACAGTCTGGGACCTGTTTGGAACAGCCTGGGACAGTCTGGGGTAGTCTGGGACTTGTTTGGAACAGTCTGGGACCGTCTGGGACCGTCTGGGACTTGTTTGGAACAGTCTGGGACAGTCTGGGACAGTCTGGGACTTGTTTGGAACAGCCTGGGACAGTCTGGGGTAGTCTGGGACTTGTTTGGAACAGTCTGGGACCGTCTGGGACAGTCTAGGACACGTTTGGGACCGTCTGGGTCCGTCTGGAACAGTCTGGGACTTGTTTGGGACAGTCTGGGACCGTCTGGGACAGTCTGGGACAGTCTGGGACTTGTTTGGAACAGTCTGGGACAGTCTGGGACAGTCTGGGACAGTCTGGGACAGTCTGGGACCGTCTGGGACTTGTTTGGAACAGTCTGGGACAGTCTGGGACCTGTTTGGAACAGCCTGGGACAGTCTGGGGTAGTCTGGGACTTGTTTGGAACAGTCTGCGACAGTTTGGGACCGTCTTGGACTTGTTTTCAACAGTCTGGGACTGTCTGGGACCGTCTGGGACTTGTTTGGGACAGTCTGGGACCGTCTGGGACAGTCTAGGACACGTTTGGGACCGTCTGGGACCGTCTGGGACAGTCTGGGACTTGTTTGGAACAGTCTGGGACCGTCTGGGACAGTCTGGGACTTGTTTGGAACAGTCTGGGACAGTCTGGGACAGTCTGGGACAGTCTGGAACTTGTTTGGGACAGTCTGGGACTGTCTGGGACCGTCTGGGACTTGTTTGGAACAGTCTGGGACAGTCTGGGACCGTCTGGGACTTGTTTGGAACAGTCTGGGACAGTCTGGGACTTGTTTGGAACAGCCTGGGACAGTCTGGGGTAGTCTGGGACTTGTTTGGAACAGTCTGGGACCGTCTGGGACAGTCTAGGACACGTTTGGGACCGTCTGGGACCGTCTGGGACCGTCTGGGACCGTCTTGGACTTGTTTTCAACAGTCTGGGACAGTCTGGGACCGTCTGGGACTTGTTTGGAACAGTCTGGGACAGTCTGGGACCTGTTTGGAACAGCCTGGGACAGTCTGGGGTAGTCTGGGACTTGTTTGGAACAGTCTGCGACAGTTTGGGACCGTCTTGGACTTGTTTTCAACAGTCTGGGACTGTCTGGGACCGTCTGGGACTTGTTTGGGACAGTCTGGGACCGTCTGGGACAGTCTAGGACACGTTTGGGACCGTCTGGGACCGTCTGGGACAGTCTGGGACTTGTTTGGAACAGTCTGGGACCGTCTGGGACAGTCTGGGACTTGTTTGGAACAGTCTGGGACAGTCTGGGACAGTCTGGGACAGTCTGGGACTTGTTTGGGACAGTCTGGGACTGTCTGGGACCGTCTGGGACTTGTTTGGAACAGTCTGGGACAGTCTGGGACCGTCTGGGACTTGTTTGGAACAGTCTGGGACAGTCTGGGACTTGTTTGGAACAGCCTGGGACAGTCTGGGGTAGTCTGGGACTTGTTTGGAACAGTCTGGGACCGTCTGGGACAGTCTAGGACACGTTTGGGACCGTCTGGGACCGTCTGGGACCGTCTTGGACTTGTTTTCAACAGTCTGGGACTGTCTGGGACCGTCTGGGACTTGTTTGGAACAGTCTGGGACAGTCTGGGACAGTTTGGGACAGTCTGGGACATGTTTGGAACAGTCTGGGACTGTCTGGGACCGTCTGGGACTTGTTTGGAACAGTCTGGGACAGTCTGGGACCGTCTGGGACTTGTTTGGAACAGTCTGGGACAGTCTGGGACAGTCTGGGACTTGTTTGGAACAGCCTGGGACAGTCTGGGGTAGTCTGGGACTTGTTTGGAACAGTCTGGGACCGTCTGGGACAGTCTGGGACAGTCTGGGACTTGTTTGGAACAGTCTGGGACAGTCTGGGACAGTCTGGGACAGTCTGGGACAGTCTGGGACCGTCTGGGACTTGTTTGGAACAGTCTGGGACAGTCTGGGACAGTCTGGGACTTGTTTGGAACAGCCTGGGACAGTCTGGGGTAGTCTGGGACTTGTTTGGAACAGTCTGGGACCGTCTGGGACAGTCTAGGACACGTTTGGGACCGTCTGGGACCGTTTGGGACAGTCTGGGACTTGTTTGGGACAGTCTGGGACCGTCTGGGACAGTCTGGGACAGTCTGGGTCTTGTTTGGAACAGTCTGGGACCGTCTGGGACAGTCTAGGACACGTTTGGGACCGTCTGGGACCGTCTGGGACTTGTTTGGGACAGTCTGGGACCGTCTGGGACAGTCTGGGACTTGTTTGGAACAGTCTGGGACAGTCTGGGCAGTCTGGGACAGTCTGGGACTTGTTTGGGACAGTCTGGGACCGTCTGGGACCGTCTGGGACAGTCTGGGACTTGTTTGGAACAGTATGGGACAGTCTGGGACAGTCTGGGACTTGTTTGGGACAGTCTGGGACCGTCTGGGACCTTCTGGGACAGTCTGGGACTTGTTTGGGACAGTCTGGGACAATCTGGGACAGTCTGGGACTTGTTTGGAACAGCCTGGGACAGTCTGGGGTAGTCTGGGACTTGCTTGGAACAGTCTGCGACAGTTTGGGACCGTCTGGGACTTGTTTGCAACAGTCTGCGACAGTTTGGGACCGTCTGGGACTTGTTTGGAACAGTCTGGGACAGTCTGGGACTTGTTTGGAACAGTCTGGGACAGTCTGGGACAGTCTGGGACTTGTTTGGGACAGTCTGGGACCGTCTGGGACCTTCTGGGACAGTCTGGGACTCGTTTGGGACAGTCTGGGACAATCTGGGACAGTCTGGGACTTGTTTGGAACAGCCTGGGACAGTCTGGGGTAGTCTGGGACTTGCTTGGAACAGTCTGCGACAGTTTGGGACCGTCTGGGACTTGTTTGCAACAGTCTGCGACAGTTTGGGACCGTCTGGGACTTGTTTGGAACAGTCTGCGACAGTTTGGGACAGTCTAGGACTTGTTTGGGACAGTCTGGGACAGTCTGGGACCGTCTGGGACAGTCTGGGACTTGTTTGGAACAGTCTGGGACAGTCTGGGACTTGTTTGGAACAGTCTGGGACCGTCTGGGACAGTCTAGGACACGTTTGGGACCGTCTGGGACCGTCTGGGACAGTCTGGGACTTGTTTGGAACAGTCTGGGACCGTCTGGGACAGTCTGGGACTTGTTTGGAACAGTCTGGGACAGTCTGGGACAGTCTGGGACAGTCTGGGACTTGTTTGGGACAGTCTGGGACTGTCTGGGACCGTCTGGGACTTGTTTGGAACAGTCTGGGACAGTCTGGGACCGTCTGGGACTTGTTTGGAACAGTCTGGGACAGTCTGGGACTTGTTTGGAACAGCCAGGGACAGTCTGGGGTAGTCTGGGACTTGTTTGGAACAGTCTGGGACCGTCTGGGACAGTCTAGGACACGTTTGGGACCGTCTGGGACCGTCTGGGACAGTCTGGGACTTGTTTGCAACAGTCTGCGACAGTTTGGGATCGTCTGGGACTTGTTTGGAACAGTCTGCGACAGTTTGGGACAGTCTAGGACTTGTTTGGGACAGTCTGGGACAGTCTGGGACTTGTTTGGAACAGTCTGGGACAGTCTGGGACAGTCTGGGACTTGTTTGGAACAGCCTGGGACAGTCTGGGGTAGTCTGGGACTTGTTTGGAACAGTCTGGGACCGTCTGGGACGGTCTAGGACACGTTTGGGACCGTCTGGGACCGTCTGGGACAGTCTGGGACTTGTTTGGGACAGTCTGGGACCGTCTGGGACAGTCTGGGACAGTCTGGGTCTTGTTTGGAACAGTCTGGGACCGTCTGGGACAGTCTAGGACACGTTTGGGACCGTCTGGGACCGTCTGGGACTTGTTTGGGACAGTCTGGGACCGTCTGGGACAGTCTGGGACTTGTTTGGAACAGTCTGGGACAGTCTGGGCAGTCTGGGACAGTCTGGGACTTGTTTGGGACAGTCTGGGACCGTCTGGGACCGTCTGGGACAGTCTGGGACTTGTTTGGAACAGTATGGGACAGTCTGGGACAGTCTGGGACTTGTTTGGGACAGTCTGGGACCGTCTGGGACCTTCTGGGACAGTCTGGGACTTGTTTGGGACAGTCTGGGACAATCTGGGACAGTCTGGGACTTGTTTGGAACAGCCTGGGACAGTCTGGGGTAGTCTGGGACTTGCTTGGAACAGTCTGCGACAGTTTGGGACCGTCTGGGACTTGTTTGCAACAGTCTGCGACAGTTTGGGACCGTCTGGGACTTGTTTGGAACAGTCTGGGACAGTCTGGGACTTGTTTGGAACAGTCTGGGACAGTCTGGGACAGTCTGGGACTTGTTTGGGACAGTCTGGGACCGTCTGGGACCTTCTGGGACAGTCTGGGACTCGTTTGGGACAGTCTGGGACAATCTGGGACAGTCTGGGACTTGTTTGGAACAGCCTGGGACAGTCTGGGGTAGTCTGGGACTTGCTTGGAACAGTCTGCGACAGTTTGGGACCGTCTGGGACTTGTTTGCAACAGTCTGCGACAGTTTGGGACCGTCTGGGACTTGTTTGGAACAGTCTGCGACAGTTTGGGACAGTCTAGGACTTGTTTGGGACAGTCTGGGACAGTCTGGGACCGTCTGGGACAGTCTGGGACTTGTTTGGAACAGTCTGGGACAGTCTGGGACAGTCTGGGACTTGTTTGGAACAGTCTGGGACCGTCTGGGACAGTCTAGGACACGTTTGGGACCGTCTGGGACCGTCTGGGACAGTCTGGGACTAGTTTGGAACAGTCTGGGACCGTCTGGGACAGTCTGGGACTTGTTTGGAACAGTCTGGGACAGTCTGGGACAGTCTGGGACAGTCTGGGACTTGTTTGGGACAGTCTGGGACTGTCTGGGACCGTCTGGGACTTGTTTGGAACAGTCTGGGACAGTCTGGGACCGTCTGGGACTTGTTTGGAACAGTCTGGGACAGTCTGGGACTTGTTTGGAACAGCCAGGGACAGTCTGGGGTAGTCTGGGACTTGTTTGGAACAGTCTGGGACCGTCTGGGACAGTCTAGGACACGTTTGGGACCGTCTGGGACCGTCTGGGACAGTCTGGGACTTGTTTGCAACAGTCTGCGACAGTTTGGGATCGTCTGGGACTTGTTTGGGACAGTCTGGGACCGTCTGGGACCTTCTGGGACAGTCTGGGACTCGTTTGGGACAGTCTGGGACAATCTGGGACAGTCTGGGACTTGTTTGGAACAGCCTGGGACAGTCTGGGGTAGTCTGGGACTTGCTTGGAACAGTCTGCGACAGTTTGGGACCGTCTGGGACTTGTTTGCAACAGTCTGCGACAGTTTGGGACCGTCTGGGACTTGTTTGGAACAGTCTGCGACAGTTTGGGACAGTCTAGGACTTGTTTGGGACAGTCTGGGACAGTCTGGGACCGTCTGGGACAGTCTGGGACTTGTTTGGAACAGTCTGGGACAGTCTGGGACAGTCTGGGACTTGTTTGGAACAGTCTGGGACCGTCTGGGACAGTCTAGGACACGTTTGGGACCGTCTGGGACCGTCTGGGACAGTCTGGGACTTGTTTGGAACAGTCTGGGACCGTCTGGGACAGTCTGGGACTTGTTTGGAACAGTCTGGGACAGTCTGGGACAGTCTGGGACAGTCTGGGACTTGTTTGGGACAGTCTGGGACTGTCTGGGACCGTCTGGGACTTGTTTGGAACAGTCTGGGACAGTCTGGGACCGTCTGGGACTTGTTTGGAACAGTCTGGGACAGTCTGGGACTTGTTTGGAACAGCCAGGGACAGTCTGGGGTAGTCTGGGACTTGTTTGGAACAGTCTGGGACCGTCTGGGACAGTCTAGGACACGTTTGGGACCGTCTGGGACCGTCTGGGACAGTCTGGGACTTGTTTGCAACAGTCTGCGACAGTTTGGGATCGTCTGGGACTTGTTTGGAACAGTCTGCGACAGTTTGGGACAGTCTAGGACTTGTTTGGGACAGTCTGGGACAGTCTGGGACCGTCTGGGACAGTCTGGGACTTGTTTGGAACAGTCTGGGACAGTCTGGGACAGTCTGGGACAGTCTGGGACAGTCTGGAACCGTCTGGGACTTGTTTGGAACAGTCTGGGACAGTCTGGGACCGTCTGGGACTTGTTTGGAACAGTATGGGACAGTCTGGGACAGTCTGGGACTTGTTTGGGACAGTCTGGGACCGTCTGGGACCTTCTGGGACAGTCTGGGACTTGTTTGGGACAGTCTGGGACAATCTGGGACAGTCTGGGACTTGTTTGGAACAGCCTGGGACAGTCTGGGGTAGTCTGGGACTTGCTTGGAACAGTCTGCGACAGTTTGGGACCGTCTGGGACTTGTTTGCAACAGTCTGCGACAGTTTGGGACCGTCTGGGACTTGTTTGGAACAGTCTGGGACAGTCTGGGACTTGTTTGGAACAGTCTGGGACAGTCTGGGACAGTCTGGGACTTGTTTGGGACAGTCTGGGACCGTCTGGGACCTTCTGGGACAGTCTGGGACTCGTTTGGGACAGTCTGGGACAATCTGGGACAGTCTGGGACTTGTTTGGAACAGCCTGGGACAGTCTGGGGTAGTCTGGGACTTGCTTGGAACAGTCTGCGACAGTTTGGGACCGTCTGGGACTTGTTTGCAACAGTCTGCGACAGATTGGGACCGTCTGGGACTTGTTTGGAACAGTCTGCGACAGTTTGGGACAGTCTAGGACTTGTTTGGGACAGTCTGGGACAGTCTGGGACCGTCTGGGACAGTCTGGGACTTGTTTGGAACAGTCTGGGACAGTCTGGGACAGTCTGGGACTTGTTTGGAACAGTCTGGGACCGTCTGGGACAGTCTAGGACACGTTTGGGACCGTCTGGGACCGTCTGGGACAGTCTGGGACTTGTTTGGAACAGTCTGGGACCGTCTGGGACAGTCTGGGACTTGTTTGGAACAGTCTGGGACAGTCTGGGACAGTCTGGGACAGTCTGGGACTTGTTTGGGACAGTCTGGGACTGTCTGGGACCGTCTGGGACTTGTTTGGAACAGTCTGGGACAGTCTGGGACAGTTTGGGACAGTCTGGGACATGTTTGGAACAGTCTGGGACTGTCTGGGACCGTCTGGGACTTGTTTGGAACAGTCTGGGACAGTCTGGGACCGTCTGGGACTTGTTTGGAACAGTCTGGGACAGTCTGGGACAGTCTGGGACAGTCTGGGACTTGTTTGGAACAGCCTGGGACAGTCTGGGGTAGTCTGGGACTTGTTTGGAACAGTCTGGGACCGTCTGGGACAGTCTAGGACACGTTTGGGACCGTCTGGGACCGTCTGGGACAGTCTGGGACTTGTTTGGGACAGTCTGGGACCGTCTGGGACAGTCTGGGACAGTCTGGGACTTGTTTGGAACAGTCTGGGACAGTCTGGGACAGTCTGGGACAGTCTGGGACAGTCTGGGACCGTCTGGGACTTGTTTGGAACAGTCTGGGACAGTCTGGGACAGTCTGGGACCTGTTTGGAATAGCCTGGGACAGTCTGGGGTAGTCTGGGACTTGTTTGGAACAGTCTGCGACAGTTTGGGACCGTCTTGGACTTGTTTTCAACAGTCTGGGACTGTCTGGGACCGTCTGGGACTTGTTTGGGACAGTCTGGGACCGTCTGGGACAGTCTGGGACAGTCTGGGACTTGTTTGGAACAGTCTGGGACTGTCTGGGACAGTCTGGGACAGTCTGGGACAGTCTGGGACCGTCTGGGACTTGTTTGGAACAGTCTGGGACAGTCTGGGACAGTCTGGGACTTGTTTGGAACAGCCTGGGACAGTCTGGGGTAGTCTGGGACTTGTTTGGAACAGTCTGGGACCGTCTGGGACAGTCTAGGACACGTTTGGGACCGTCTGGGACCGTCTGGGACAGTCTGGGACTTGTTTGGGACAGTCTGGGTCCGTCTGGGACAGTCTGGGACTTGTTTGGAACAGTCTGGGACCGTCTGGGACAGTCTAGGACACGTTTGGGACCGTCTGGGACCGTCTGGGACTTGTTTGGGACAGTCTGGGACCGTCTGGGACAGTCTGGGACTTGTTTGGAACAGTCTGGGACAGTCTGGGCAGTCTGGGACAGTCTGGGACTTGTTTGGGACAGTCTGGGACCGTCTGGGACCGTCTGGGACAGTCTGGGACTTGTTTGGAACAGTATGGGACAGTCTGGGACAGTCTGGGACTTGTTTGGGACAGTCTGGGACCGTCTGGGACCTTCTGGGACAGTCTGGGACTTGTTTGGGACAGTCTGGGACAATCTGGGACAGTCTGGGACTTGTTTGGAACAGCCTGGGACAGTCTGGGGTAGTCTGGGACTTGCTTGGAACAGTCTGCGACAGTTTGGGACCGTCTGGGACTTGTTTGCAACAGTCTGCGACAGTTTGGGACCGTCTGGGACTTGTTTGGAACAGTCTGGGACAGTGTGGGACTTGTTTGGAACAGCCTGGGACAGTCTGGGGTAGTCTGGGGCTTGTTTGGAACAGTCTGGGACCGTCTGGGACAGTCTAGGACACGTTTGGGACCGTCTGGGACCGTCTGGGACAGTCTGGGACTTGTTTGCAACAGTCTGCGACAGTTTGGGATCGTCTGGGACTTGTTTGGAACAGTCTGCGACAGTTTGGGACAGTCTAGGACTTGTTTGGGACAGTCTGGGACAGTCTGGGACCGTCTGGGACAGTCTGGGACTTGTTTGGGACAGTCTGGGACCGTCTGGGACAGTCTGGGACAGTCTGGGACAGTCTGGGACAGTCTGGGACAGTCTGGGACAGTCTGGGACAGTCTGGGACAGTCTGGGACAGTCTGGGACCTGTTTGGAACAGCCTGGGACAGTCTGGGGTAGTCTGGGACTTGTTTGGAACAGTCTGCGACAGTTTGGGACCATCTTGGACTTGTTTTCAACAGTCTGGGACTGTCTGGGACCGTCTGGGACTTGTTTGGAACAGTCTGGGACAGTCTGGGACAGTTTGGGACAGTCTGGGACATGTTTGGAACAGTCTGGGACAGTCTGGGACAGTCTGGGACTTGTTTGGAACAGTCTGGGACTGTCTGGGACCGTCTGGGACTTGTTTGGGACAGTCTGGGACCGTCTGGGACAGTCTGGGACTTGTTTGGAACAGTCTGGGACCGTCTGGGACAGTCTAGGACACGTTTGGGACCGTCTGGGACCGTCTGGGACAGTCTGGGACTTGTTTGGGATTGTCTGGGACCGTCTGGGACAGTCTGGGACAGTCTGGGTCTTGTTTGGAACAGTCTGGGACCGTCTGGGACAGTCTAGGACACGTTTGGGACCGTCTGGGACCGTCTGGGACAGTCTGGGACTTGTTTGGGACAGTCTGGGACCGTCTGGGACAGTCTGGGACTTGATTGGAACAGTCTGGGACCGTCTGGGACAGTCTGGGACTTGTTTGGAACAGTCTGGGACAGTCTGGGCAGTCTGGGACAGTCTGGGACTTGTTTGGGACAGTCTGGGACCGTCTGGGACCGTCTGGGACAGTCTGGGACTTGTTTGGAACAGTCTGGGACAGTCTGGGACAGTCTGGGACTTGTTTGGGACAGTCTGGGACCGTCTGGGACCTTCTGGGACAGTCTGGGACTCGTTTGGGACAGTCTGGGACAATCTGGGACAGTCTGGGACTTGTTTGGAACAGCCTGGGACAGTCTGGGGTAGTCTGGGACTTGCTTGGAACAGTCTGCGACAGTTTGGGACCGTCTGGGACTTGTTTGCAACAGTCTGCGACAGTTTGGGACCGTCTGGGACTTGTTTGGAACAGTCTGCGACAGTTTGGGACAGTCTAGGACTTGTTTGGGACAGTCTGGGACAGTCTGGGACCGTCTGGGACAGTCTGGGACTTGTTTGGAACAGTCTGGGACAGTCTGGGACAGTCTGGGACTTGTTTGGAACAGTCTGGGACCGTCTGGGACAGTCTAGGACACGTTTGGGACCGTCTGGGACCGTCTGGGACAGTCTGGGACTTGTTTGGAACAGTCTGGGACCGTCTGGGACAGTCTGGGACTTGTTTGGAACAGTCTGGGACAGTCTGGGACAGTCTGGGACTTGTTTGGGACAGTCTGGGACTGTCTGGGACCGTCTGGGACTTGTTTGGAACAGTCTGGGACAGTCTGGGACCGTCTGGGACTTGTTTGGAACAGTCTGGGACAGTCTGGGACCGTCTGGGACTTGTTTGGAACAGTCTGGGACAGTCTGGGACAGTCTGGGACAGTCTGGGACTTGTTTGGAACAGCCTGGGACAGTCTGGGGTAGTCTGGGACTTGTTTGGAACAGTCTGGGACCGTCTGGGACAGTCTAGGACACGTTTGGGACCGTCTGGGACCGTCTGGGACAGTCTGGGACTTGTTTGGGACAGTCTGGGACCGTCTGGGACAGTCTGGGACAGTCTGGGACTTGTTTGGAACAGTCTGGGACAGTCTGGGACAGTCTGGGACAGTCTGGGACAGTCTGGGACCGTCTGGGACTTGTTTGGAACAGTCTGGGACAGTCTGGGACAGTCTGGGACCTGTTTGGAATAGCCTGGGACAGTCTGGGGTAGTCTGGGACTTGTTTGGAACAGTCTGCGACAGTTTGGGACCGTCTTGGACTTGTTTTCAACAGTCTGGGACTGTCTGGGACCGTCTGGGACTTGTTTGGGACAGTCTGGGACCGTCTGGGACAGTCTGGGACAGTCTGGGACTTGTTTGGAACAGTCTGGGACTGTCTGGGACAGTCTGGGACAGTCTGGGACAGTCTGGGACCGTCTGGGACTTGTTTGGAACAGTCTGGGACAGTCTGGGACAGTCTGGGACTTGTTTGGAACAGCCTGGGACAGTCTGGGGTAGTCTGGGACTTGTTTGGAACAGTCTGGGACCGTCTGGGACAGTCTAGGACACGTTTGGGACCGTCTGGGACCGTCTGGGACAGTCTGGGACTTGTTTGGGACAGTCTGGGTCCGTCTGGGACAGTCTGGGACTTGTTTGGAACAGTCTGGGACCGTCTGGGACAGTCTAGGACACGTTTGGGACCGTCTGGGACCGTCTGGGACTTGTTTGGGACAGTCTGGGACCGTCTGGGACAGTCTGGGACTTGTTTGGAACAGTCTGGGACAGTCTGGGCAGTCTGGGACAGTCTGGGACTTGTTTGGGACAGTCTGGGACCGTCTGGGACCGTCTGGGACAGTCTGGGACTTGTTTGGAACAGTATGGGACAGTCTGGGACAGTCTGGGACTTGTTTGGGACAGTCTGGGACCGTCTGGGACCTTCTGGGACAGTCTGGGACTTGTTTGGGACAGTCTGGGACAATCTGGGACAGTCTGGGACTTGTTTGGAACAGCCTGGGACAGTCTGGGGTAGTCTGGGACTTGCTTGGAACAGTCTGCGACAGTTTGGGACCGTCTGGGACTTGTTTGCAACAGTCTGCGACAGTTTGGGACCGTCTGGGACTTGTTTGGAACAGTCTGGGACAGTGTGGGACTTGTTTGGAACAGCCTGGGACAGTCTGGGGTAGTCTGGGGCTTGTTTGGAACAGTCTGGGACCGTCTGGGACAGTCTAGGACACGTTTGGGACCGTCTGGGACCGTCTGGGACAGTCTGGGACTTGTTTGCAACAGTCTGCGACAGTTTGGGATCGTCTGGGACTTGTTTGGAACAGTCTGCGACAGTTTGGGACAGTCTAGGACTTGTTTGGGACAGTCTGGGACAGTCTGGGACCGTCTGGGACAGTCTGGGACTTGTTTGGGACAGTCTGGGACCGTCTGGGACAGTCTGGGACAGTCTGGGACAGTCTGGGACAGTCTGGGACAGTCTGGGACAGTCTGGGACAGTCTGGGACAGTCTGGGACAGTCTGGGACCTGTTTGGAACAGCCTGGGACAGTCTGGGGTAGTCTGGGACTTGTTTGGAACAGTCTGCGACAGTTTGGGACCATCTTGGACTTGTTTTCAACAGTCTGGGACTGTCTGGGACCGTCTGGGACTTGTTTGGAACAGTCTGGGACAGTCTGGGACAGTTTGGGACAGTCTGGGACATGTTTGGAACAGTCTGGGACAGTCTGGGACAGTCTGGGACTTGTTTGGAACAGTCTGGGACTGTCTGGGACCGTCTGGGACTTGTTTGGGACAGTCTGGGACCGTCTGGGACAGTCTGGGACTTGTTTGGAACAGTCTGGGACCGTCTGGGACAGTCTAGGACACGTTTGGGACCGTCTGGGACCGTCTGGGACAGTCTGGGACTTGTTTGGGATAGTCTGGGACCGTCTGGGACAGTCTGGGACAGTCTGGGTCTTGTTTGGAACAGTCTGGGACCGTCTGGGACAGTCTAGGACACGTTTGGGACCGTCTGGGACCGTCTGGGACAGTCTGGGACTTGTTTGGGACAGTCTGGGACCGTCTGGGACAGTCTGGGACTTGATTGGAACAGTCTGGGACCGTCTGGGACAGTCTGGGACTTGTTTGGAACAGTCTGGGACAGTCTGGGCAGTCTGGGACAGTCTGGGACTTGTTTGGGACAGTCTGGGACCGTCTGGGACCGTCTGGGACAGTCTGGGACTTGTTTGGAACAGTCTGGGACAGTCTGGGACAGTCTGGGACTTGTTTGGGACAGTCTGGGACCGTCTGGGACCTTCTGGGACAGTCTGGGACTCGTTTGGGACAGTCTGGGACAATCTGGGACAGTCTGGGACTTGTTTGGAACAGCCTGGGACAGTCTGGGGTAGTCTGGGACTTGCTTGGAACAGTCTGCGACAGTTTGGGACCGTCTGGGACTTGTTTGCAACAGTCTGCGACAGTTTGGGACCGTCTGGGACTTGTTTGGAACAGTCTGCGACAGTTTGGGACAGTCTGGGACCGTCTGGGACAGTCTGGGACTTGTTTGGAACAGTCTGGGACAGTCTGGGACAGTCTGGGACTTGTTTGGAACAGTCTGGGACCGTCTGGGACAGTCTAGGACACGTTTGGGACCGTCTGGGACCGTCTGGGACAGTCTGGGACTTGTTTGGAACAGTCTGGGACCGTCTGGGACAGTCTGGGACTTGTTTGGAACAGTCTGGGACAGTCTGGGACAGTCTGGGACTTGTTTGGGACAGTCTGGGACTGTCTGGGACCGTCTGGGACTTGTTTGGAACAGTCTGGGACAGTCTGGGACCGTCTGGGACTTGTTTGGAACAGTCTGGGACAGTCTGGGACTTGTTTGGAACAGCCTGGGACAGTCTGGGGTAGTCTGGGACTTGTTTGGAACAGTCTGGGACCGTCTGGGACAGTCTAGGACACGTTTGGGACCGTCTGGGACCGTCTGGGACAGTCTGGGACTTGTTTGCAACAGTCTGCGACAGTTTGGGATCGTCTGGGACTTGTTTGGAACAGTCTGCGACAGTTTGGGACAGTCTAGGACTTGTTTGGGACAGTCTGGGACAGTCTGGGACCGTCTGGGACAGTCTGGGACTTGTTTGGAACAGTCTGGGACAGTCTGGGACAGTCTGGGACAGTCTGGAACCGTCTGGGACTTGTTTGGAACAGTCTGGGACAGTCTGGGACCCTCTGGGACTTGTTTGGAACAGTCTGGGACAGTCTGGGACAGTCTGGGACTTGTTTGGAATAGCCTGGGACAGTCTGGGGTAGTCTGGGACTTGTTTGGAACAGTCTGGGACCGTCTGGGACAGTCTAGGACACGTTTGGGACCGTCTGGGACAGTCTGGGACTTGTTTGGGACAGTCTGGGACCGTCTGGGACAGTCTGGGACAGTCTGGGACTTGTTTGGAACAGTCTGGGACAGTCTGGGACAGTCTGGGACAGTCTGGGACAGTCTGGGACCGTCTGGGACTTGTTTGGAACAGTCTGGGACAGTCTGGGACAGTCTGGGACCTGTTTGGAACAGCCTGGGACAGTCTGGGGTAGTCTGGGACTTGTTTGGAACAGTCTGGGACAGTCTGGGACAGTCTGGGACAGTCTGGGACAGTCTGGGACCGTCTGGGACTTGTTTGGAACAGTCTGGGACAGTCTGGGACAGTCTGGGACCTGTTTGGAACAGCCTGGGACAGTCTGGGGTAGTCTGGGACTTGTTTGGAACAGTCTGGGACCGTCTGGGACCGTCTGGGACTTGTTTGGAACAGTCTGGGACAGTCTGGGACAGTCTGGGACTTGTTTGGAACAGCCTGGGACAGTCTGGGGTAGTCTGGGACTTGTTTGGAACAGTCTGGGACCGTCTGGGACAGTCTAGGACACGTTTGGGACCGTCTGGGTCCGTCTGGAACAGTCTGGGACTTGTTTGGGACAGTCTGGGACCGTCTGGGACAGTCTGGGACAGTCTGGGACTTGTTTGGAACAGTCTGGGACAGTCTGGGACAGTCTGGGACAGTCTGGGACAGTCTGGGACCGTCTGGGACTTGTTTGGAACAGTCTGGGACAGTCTGGGACCTGTTTGGAACAGCCTGGGACAGTCTGGGGTAGTCTGGGACTTGTTTGGAACAGTCTGCGACAGTTTGGGACCGTCTTGGACTTGTTTTCAACAGTCTAGGACTGTCTGGGACCGTCTGGGACTTGTTTGGGACAGTCTGGGACCGTCTGGGACAGTCTAGGACACGTTTGGGACCGTCTGGGACCGTCTGGGACAGTCTGGGACTTGTTTGGAACAGTCTGGGACCGTCTGGGACAGTCTGGGACTTGTTTGGAACAGTCTGGGACAGTCTGGGACAGTCTGGGACAGTCTGGAACTTGTTTGGGACAGTCTGGGACTGTCTGGGACCGTCTGGGACTTGTTTGGAACAGTCTGGGACAGTCTGGGACCGTCTGGGACTTGTTTGGAACAGTCTGGGACAGTCTGGGACTTGTTTGGAACAGCCTGGGACAGTCTGGGGTAGTCTGGGACTTGTTTGGAACAGTCTGGGACCGTCTGGGACAGTCTAGGACACGTTTGGGACCGTCTGGGACCGTCTGGGACCGTCTGGGACCGTCTTGGACTTGTTTTCAACAGTCTGGGACTGTCTGGGACCGTCTGGGACTTGTTTGGAACAGTCTGGGACAGTCTGGGACAGTTTGGGACAGTCTGGGACATGTTTGGAACAGTCTGGGACTGTCTGGGACCGTCTGGGACTTGTTTGGAACAGTCTGGGACAGTCTGGGACCGTCTGGGACTTGTTTGGAACAGTCTGGGACAGTCTGGGACAGTCTGGGACTTGTTTGGAACAGCCTGGGACAGTCTGGGGTAGTCTGGGACTTGTTTGGAACAGTCTGGGACCGTCTGGGACAGTCTAGGACACGTTTGGGACCGTCTGGGACCGTCTGGGACAGTCTGGGACTTGTTTGGGACAGTCTGGGACCGTCTGGGACAGTCTGGGACAGTCTGGGACTTGTTTGGAACAGTCTGGGACAGTCTGGGACAGTCTGGGACAGTCTGGGACAGTCTGGGACCGTCTGGGACTTGTTTGGAACAGTCTGGGACAGTCTGGGACAGTCTGGGACCTGTTTGGAATAGCCTGGGACAGTCTGGGGTAGTCTGGGACTTGTTTGGAACAGTCTGCGACAGTTTGGGACCGTCTTGGACTTGTTTTCAACAGTCTGGGACTGTCTGGGACCGTCTGGGACTTGTTTGGGACAGTCTGGGACCGTCTGGGACAGTCTGGGACAGTCTGGGACTTGTTTGGAACAGTCTGGGACAGTCTGGGACAGTCTGGGACAGTCTGGGACAGTCTGGGACCGTCTGGGACTTGTTTGGAACAGTCTGGGACAGTCTGGGACAGTCTGGGACTTGTTTGGAACAGCCTGGGACAGTCTGGGGTAGTCTGGGACTTGTTTGGAACAGTCTGGGACCGTCTGGGACAGTCTAGGACACGTTTGGGACCGTCTGGGACCGTCTGGGACAGTCTGGGACTTGTTTGGGACAGTCTGGGACCGTCTGGGACAGTCTGGGACAGTCTGGGACTTGTTTGGAACAGTCTGGGACCGTCTGGGACAGTCTAGGACACGTTTGGGACCGTCTGGGACCGTCTGGGACTTGTTTGGGACAGTCTGGGACCGTCTGGGACAGTCTGGGACTTGTTTGGAACAGTCTGGGACAGTCTGGGCAGTCTGGGACAGTCTGGGACTTGTTTGGGACAGTCTGGGACCGTCTGGGACCGTCTGGGACAGTCTGGGACTTGTTTGGAACAGTATGGGACAGTCTGGGACAGTCTGGGACTTGTTTGGGACAGTCTGGGACCGTCTGGGACCTTCTGGGACAGTCTGGGACTTGTTTGGGACAGTCTGGGACAATCTGGGACAGTCTGGGACTTGTTTGGAACAGCCTGGGACAGTCTGGGGTAGTCTGGGACTTGCTTGGAACAGTCTGCGACAGTTTGGGACCGTCTGGGACTTGTTTGCAACAGTCTGCGACAGTTTGGGATCGTCTGGGACTTGTTTGGAACAGTCTGCGACAGTTTGGGACAGTCTAGGACTTGTTTGGGACAGTCTGGGACAGTCTGGGACCGTCTGGGACAGTCTGGGACTTGTTTGGAACAGTCTGGGACAGTCTGGGACAGTCTGGGACAGTCTGGGACAGTCTGGGACAGTCTAGGACTTGTTTGGGACAGTCTGGGACAGTCTGGGATCGTCTGGGACAGTCTGGGACTTGTTTGGAACAGTCTGGGACAGTCTGGGACAGTCTGGGACTTGTTTTAAACAGTCTGGGACTGTCTGGGACCGTCTGGGACTTGTTTGGAACAGTCTGGGACAGTCTGGGACCGTCTGGGACTTGTTTGGAACAGTCTGGGACAGTCTGCGACTTGTTTGGAACAGCCTGGGACAGTCTGGAGTAGTCTGGGACTTGTTTGGAACAGTCTACGACAGTTTGGGACCGTCTGGGACTTGTTTGGAACAGTCTGGGACAGTCTGGGACAGTCTGGGACAGTCTGGGACTTGTTTGGAACAGTCTGGGACTGTCTGGGACAGTCTAGGACACGTTTGGGACCGTCTGGGACCGTCTGGGACAGTCTGGGACTTGTTTGGGACAGTCTGGGACCGTCTGGGACAGTCTGGGACAGTCTGGGACTTGTTTGGAACAGTCTGGGACCGTCTGGGACAGTCTAGGACACGTTTGGGACCGTCTGGGACCGTCTGGGACTTGTTTGGGACAGTCTGGGACCGTCTGGGACAGTCTGGGACTTGTTTGGAACAGTCTGGGACAGTCTGGGCAGTCTGGGACAGTCTGGGACTTGTTTGGGACAGTCTGGGACCGTCTGGGACCGTCTGGGACAGTCTGGGACTTGTTTGGAACAGTATGGGACAGTCTGGGACAGTCTGGGACTTGTTTGGGACAGTCTGGGACCGTCTGGGACCTTCTGGGACAGTCTGGGACTTGTTTGGGACAGTCTGGGACAATCTGGGACAGTCTGGGACTTGTTTGGAACAGCCTGGGACAGTCTGGGGTAGTCTGGGACTTGTTTGGAACAGTCTGGGACAGTCTGGGACTTGTTTGGAACAGCCTGGGACAGTCTGGGGTAGTCTGGGGCTTGTTTGGAACAGTCTGGGACCGTCTGGGACAGTCTAGGACACGTTTGGGACCGTCTGGGACCGTCTGGGACAGTCTGGGACTTGTTTGCAACAGTCTGCGACAGTTTGGGATCGTCTGGGACTTGTTTGGAACAGTCTGCGACAGTTTGGGACAGTCTAGGACTTGTTTGGGACAGTCTGGGACAGTCTGGGACCGTCTGGGACAGTCTGGGACTTGTTTGGAACAGTCTGGGACAGTCTGGGACAGTCTGGGACAGTCTGGGACAGTCTGGGACAGTCTAGGACTTGTTTGGGACAGTCTGGGACAGTCTGGGACCGTCTGGGACAGTCTGGGACTTGTTTGGAACAGTCTGGGACAGTCTGGGACAGTCTGGGACTTGTTTTAAACAGTCTGGGACTGTCTGGGACCGTCTGGGACTTGTTTGGAACAGTCTGGGACAGTCTGGGACCGTCTGGGACATGTTTGGAACAGTCTGGGACAGTCTGCGACTTGTTTGGAACAGCCTGGGACAGTCTGGAGTAGTCTGGGACTTGTTTGGAACAGTCTACGACAGTTTGGGACCGTCTGGGACTTGTTTGGAACAGTCTGGGACAGTCTGGGACAGTCTGGGACAGTCTGGGACTTGTTTGGAACAGTCTGGGACTGTCTGGGACCGTCTGGGACTTGTTTGGAACAGTCTGGGACAGTCTGTGACAGTCTGGGACTTGTTTGGAACAGTCTGGGACCGTCTGGGACAGTCTAGGACACGTTTGGGACCGTCTGGGACCGTCTGGGACAGTCTGGGACTTGTTTGGAACAGTCTGGGACCGTCTGGGACAGTCTGGGACTTGTTTGGAACAGTCTGGGACAGTCTGGGACAGTCTGGGACAGTCTGGGACTGTCTGGGACCGTCTGGGACTTGTTTGGAACAGTCTGGGACAGTCTGGGACCGTCTGGGACTTGTTTGGAACAGTCTGGGACAGTCTGGGACTTGTTTGGAACAGCCTGGGACAGTCTGGGGTAGTCTGGGACTTGTTTGGAACAGTCTGGGACCGTCTGGGACAGTCTAGGACACGTTTGGGACCGTCTGGGACCGTCTGGGACAGTCTGGGACTTGTTTGCAACAGTCTGCGACAGTTTGGGATCGTCTGGGACTTGTTTGGAACAGTCTGCGACAGTTTGGGACAGTCTAGGACTTGTTTGGGACAGTCTGGGACAGTCTGGGACCGTCTGGGACAGTCTGGGACTTGTTTGGAACAGTCTGGGACAGTCTGGGACAGTCTGGGACAGTCTGGGACAGTCTGGAACCGTCTGGGACTTGTTTGGAACAGTCTGGGACAGTCTGGGACCGTCTGGGACTTGTTTGGAACAGTCTGGGACAGTCTGGGACAGTCTGGGACTTGTTTGGAACAGCCTGGGACAGTCTGGGACAGCCTGGGACAGTCTGGGGTAGTCTGGGACTTGCTTGGAACAGTCTGCGACAGTTTGGGACCGTCTGGGACTTGTTTGCAACAGTCTGCGACAGTTTGGGACCGTCTGGGACTTGTTTGGAACAGTCTGGGACAGTCTGGGACTTGTTTGGAACAGCCTGGGACAGTCTGGGGTAGTCTGGGGCTTGTTTGGAACAGTCTGGGACCGTCTGGGACAGTCTGGGACTTGTTTGCAACAGTCTGCGACAGTTTGGGATCGTCTGGGACTTGTTTGGAACAGTCTGCGACAGTTTGGGACAGTCTAGGACTTGTTTGGGACAGTCTGGGACAGTCTGGGACCGTCTGGGACAGTCTGGGACTTGTTTGGAACAGTCTGGGACAGTCTGGGACAGTCTGGGACAGTCTGGGACAGTCTGGGACAGTCTAGGACTTGTTTGGGACAGTCTGGGACAGTCTGGGACCGTCTGGGACAGTCTGGGACTTGTTTGGAACAGTCTGGGACAGTCTGGGACAGTCTGGGACTTGTTTTAAACAGTCTGGGACTGTCTGGGACCGTCTGGGACTTGTTTGGAACAGTCTGGGACAGTCTGGGACCGTCTGGGACTTGTTTGGAACAGTCTGGGACAGTCTGCGACTTGTTTGGAACAGCCTGGGACAGTCTGGAGTAGTCTGGGACTTGTTTGGAACAGTCTACGACAGTTTGGGACCGTCTGGGACTTGTTTGGAACAGTCTGGGACAGTCTGGGACAGTCTGGGACAGTCTGGGACTTGTTTGGAACAGTCTGGGACTGTCTGGGACAGTCTAGGACACGTTTGGGACCGTCTGGGACCGTCTGGGACAGTCTGGGACTTGTTTGGGACAGTCTGGGACCGTCTGGGACAGTCTGGGACAGTCTGGGACTTGTTTGGAACAGTCTGGGACCGTCTGGGACAGTCTAGGACACGTTTGGGACCGTCTGGGACCGTCTGGGACTTGTTTGGGACAGTCTGGGACCGTCTGGGACAGTCTGGGACTTGTTTGGAACAGTCTGGGACAGTCTGGGCAGTCTGGGACAGTCTGGGACTTGTTTGGGACAGTCTGGGACCGTCTGGGACCGTCTGGGACAGTCTGGGACTTGTTTGGAACAGTATGGGACAGTCTGGGACAGTCTGGGACTTGTTTGGGACAGTCTGGGACCGTCTGGGACCTTCTGGGACAGTCTGGGACTTGTTTGGGACAGTCTGGGACAATCTGGGACAGTCTGGGACTTGTTTGGAACAGCCTGGGACAGTCTGGGGTAGTCTGGGACTTGTTTGGAACAGTCTGGGACAGTCTGGGACTTGTTTGGAACAGCCTGGGACAGTCTGGGGTAGTCTGGGGCTTGTTTGGAACAGTCTGGGACCGTCTGGGACAGTCTAGGACACGTTTGGGACCGTCTGGGACCGTCTGGGACAGTCTGGGACTTGTTTGCAACAGTCTGCGACAGTTTGGGATCGTCTGGGACTTGTTTGGAACAGTCTGCGACAGTTTGGGACAGTCTAGGACTTGTTTGGGACAGTCTGGGACAGTCTGGGACCGTCTGGGACAGTCTGGGACTTGTTTGGAACAGTCTGGGACAGTCTGGGACAGTCTGGGACAGTCTGGGACAGTCTGGGACAGTCTAGGACTTGTTTGGGACAGTCTGGGACAGTCTGGGACCGTCTGGGACAGTCTGGGACTTGTTTGGAACAGTCTGGGACAGTCTGGGACAGTCTGGGACTTGTTTTAAACAGTCTGGGACTGTCTGGGACCGTCTGGGACTTGTTTGGAACAGTCTGGGACAGTCTGGGACCGTCTGGGACTTGTTTGGAACAGTCTGGGACAGTCTGCGACTTGTTTGGAACAGCCTGGGACAGTCTGGAGTAGTCTGGGACTTGTTTGGAACAGTCTACGACAGTTTGGGACCGTCTGGGACTTGTTTGGAACAGTCTGGGACAGTCTGGGACAGTCTGGGACAGTCTGGGACTTGTTTGGAACAGTCTGGGACTGTCTGGGACCGTCTGGGACTTGTTTGGAACAGTCTGGGACAGTCTGTGACAGTCTGGGACTTGTTTGGAACAGTCTGGGACCGTCTGGGACAGTCTAGGACACGTTTGGGACCGTCTGGGACCGTCTGGGACAGTCTGGGACTTGTTTGGAACAGTCTGGGACCGTCTGGGACAGTCTGGGACTTGTTTGGAACAGTCTGGGACAGTCTGGGACAGTCTGGGACAGTCTGGGACTGTCTGGGACCGTCTGGGACTTGTTTGGAACAGTCTGGGACAGTCTGGGACCGTCTGGGACTTGTTTGGAACAGTCTGGGACAGTCTGGGACTTGTTTGGAACAGCCTGGGACAGTCTGGGGTAGTCTGGGACTTGTTTGGAACAGTCTGGGACCGTCTGGGACAGTCTAGGACACGTTTGGGACCGTCTGGGACCGTCTGGGACAGTCTGGGACTTGTTTGCAACAGTCTGCGACAGTTTGGGATCGTCTGGGACTTGTTTGGAACAGTCTGCGACAGTTTGGGACAGTCTAGGACTTGTTTGGGACAGTCTGGGACAGTCTGGGACCGTCTGGGACAGTCTGGGACTTGTTTGGAACAGTCTGGGACAGTCTGGGACAGTCTGGGACAGTCTGGGACAGTCTGGAACCGTCTGGGACTTGTTTGGAACAGTCTGGGACAGTCTGGGACCGTCTGGGACTTGTTTGGAACAGTCTGGGACAGTCTGGGACAGTCTGGGACTTGTTTGGAACAGCCTGGGACAGTCTGGGGTAGTCTGGGACTTGTTTGGAACAGTCTGGGACCGTCTGGGACAGTCTAGGACACGTTTGGGACCGTCTGGGACAGTCTGGGACTTGTTTGGGACAGTCTGGGACCGTCTGGGACAGTCTGGGACAGTCTGGGACTTGTTTGGAACAGTCTGGGACAGTCTGGGACAGTCTGGGACAGTCTGGGACAGTCTGGGACCGTCTGGGACTTGTTTGGAACAGTCTGGGACAGTCTGGGACAGTCTGGGACCTGTTTGGAACAGCCTGGGACAATCTGGGGTAGTCTGGGACTTGTTTGGAACAGTCTGGGACAGTCTGGGACCGTCTGGGACTTGTTTGGAACAGTCTGGGACAGTCTGGGACAGTCTGGGACTTGTTTGGAACAGCCTGGGACAGTCTGGGGTAGTCTGGGACTTGTTTGGAACAGTCTGGGACCGTCTGGGACAGTCTAGGACACGTTTGGGACCGTCTGGGACCGTCTGGAACAGTCTGGGACTTGTTTGGGACAGTCTGGGGTAGTCTGGGACTTGTTTGGAACAGTCTGCGACAGTTTGGGACCGTCTTGGACTTGTTTTCAACAGTCTGGGACTGTCTGGGACCGTCTGGGACTTGTTTGGGACAGTCTGGGACCGTCTGGGACAGTCTAGGACACGTTTGGGACCGTCTGGGACCGTCTGGGACAGTCTGGGACTTGTTTGGAACAGTCTGGGACCGTCTGGGACAGTCTGGGACTTGTTTGGAACAGTCTGGGACAGTCTGGGACAGTCTGGGACAGTCTGGAACTTGTTTGGGACAGTCTGGGACTGTCTGGGACCGTCTGGGACTTGTTTGGAACAGTCTGGGACAGTCTGGGACCGTCTGGGACTTGTTTGGAACAGTCTGGGACAGTCTGGGACTTGTTTGGAACAGCCTGGGACAGTCTGGGGTAGTCTGGGACTTGTTTGGAACAGTCTGGGACCGTCTGGGACAGTCTAGGACACGTTTGGGACCGTCTGGGACCGTCTGGGACCGTCTGGGACCGTCTTGGACTTGTTTTCAACAGTCTGGGACTGTCTGGGACCGTCTGGGACTTGTTTGGAACAGTCTGGGACAGTCTGGGACAGTTTGGGACAGTCTGGGACATGTTTGGAACAGTCTGGGACTGTCTGGGACCGTCTGGGACTTGTTTGGAACAGTCTGGGACAGTCTGGGATCGTCTGGGACTTGTTTGGAACAGTCTGGGACAGTCTGGGACAGTCTGGGACTTGTTTGGAACAGCCTGGGACAGTCTGGGGTAGTCTGGGACTTGTTTGGAACAGTCTGGGACCGTCTGGGACAGTCTAGGACAGTCTGGGACTTGTTTGGAACAGTCTGGGACAGTCTGGGACAGTCTGGGACAGTCTGGGACAGTCTGGGACCGTCTGGGACTTGTTTGGAACAGTCTGGGACAGTCTGGGACAGTCTGGGACCGTCTGGGACTTGTTTGGAACAGTCTGGGACAGTCTGGGACAGTCTGGGACCTGTTTGGAATAGCCTGGGACAGTCTGGGGTAGTCTGGGACTTGTTTGGAACAGTCTGCGACAGTTTGGGACCGTCTTGGACTTGTTTTCAACAGTCTGGGACTGTCTGGGACCGTCTGGGACTTGTTTGGGACAGTCTGGGACCGTCTGGGACAGTCTGGGACAGTCTGGGACTTGTTTGGAACAGTCTGGGACAGTCTGGGACAGTCTGGGACCGTCTGGGACTTGTTTGGAACAGTCTGGGACAGTCTGGGACAGTCTGGGACTTGTTTGGAACAGCCTGGGACAGTCTGGGGTAGTCTGGGACTTGTTTGGAACAGTCTGGGACCGTCTGGGACAGTCTAGGACACGTTTGGGACCGTCTGGGACCGTCTGGGACAGTCTGGGACTTGTTTGGGACAGTCTGGGACCGTCTGGGACAGTCTGGGACAGTCTGGGACTTGTTTGGAACAGTCTGGGACAGTCTGGGACAGTCTGGGACAGTCTGGGACAGTCTGGGACCGTCTGGGACTTGTTTGGAACAGTCTGGGACAGTCTGGGACAGTCTGGGACCTGTTTGGAATAGCCTGGGACAGTCTGGGGTAGTCTGGGACTTGTTTGGAACAGTCTGCGACAGTTTGGGACCGTCTTGGACTTGTTTTCAACAGTCTGGGACTGTCTGGGACCGTCTGGGACTTGTTTGGGACAGTCTGGGACCGTCTGGGACAGTCTGGGACAGTCTGGGACTTGTTTGGAACAGTCTGGGACAGTCTGGGACAGTCTGGGACCGTCTGGGACTTGTTTGGAACAGTCTGGGACAGTCTGGGACAGTCTGGGACTTGTTTGGAACAGCCTGGGACAGTCTGGGGTAGTCTGGGACTTGTTTGGAACAGTCTGGGACCGTCTGGGACAGTCTAGGACACGTTTGGGACCGTCTGGGACCGTCTGGGACAGTCTGGGACTTGTTTGGGACAGTCTGGGACCGTCTGGGACAGTCTGGGACAGTCTGGGACTTGTTTGGAACAGTCTGGGACCGTCTGGGACAGTCTAGGACACGTTTGGGACCGTCTGGGACTTGTTTGGGACAGTCCGGGACCGTCTGGGACAGTCTGGGACTTGTTTGGAACAGTCTGGGACAGTCTGGGCAGTCTGGGACAGTCTGGGACTTGTTTGGGACAGTCTGGGACCGTCTGGGACCGTCTGGGACAGTCTGGGACTTTTTTGGAACAGTATGGGACAGTCTGGGACAGTCTGGGACTTGTTTGGGACAGTCTGGGACCGTCTGGGACCTTCTGGGACAGTCTGGGACTTGTTTGGGACAGTCTGGGACAATCTGGGACAGTCTGGGACTTGTTTGGAACAGCCTGGGACAGTCTGGGGTAGTCTGGGACTTGCTTGGAACAGTCTGCGACAGTTTGGGACCGTCTGGGACTTGTTTGCAACAGTCTGCGACAGTTTGGGACCGTCTGGGACTTGTTTGGAACAGTCTGGGACAGTCTGGGACTTGTTTGGAACAGCCTGGGACAGTCTGGGGTAGTCTGGGGCTTGTTTGGAACAGTCTGGGACCGTCTGGGACAGTCTAGGACACGTTTGGGACCGTCTGGGACCGTCTGGGACAGTCTGGGACTTGTCTGCAACAGTCTGCGACAGTTTGGGATCGTCTGGGACTTGTTTGGAACAGTCTGCGACAGTTTGGGACAGTCTAGGACTTGTTTGGGACAGTCTGGGACAGTCTGGGACCGTCTGGGACAGTCTGGGACTTGTTTGGAACAGTCTGGGACAGTCTGGGACAGTCTGGGACAGTCTGGGACAGTCTGGGACAGTCTAGGACTTGTTTGGGACAGTCTGGGACCGTCTGGGACAGTCTAGGACACGTTTGGGACCGTCTGGGACCGTCTGGAACAGTCTGGGACTTGTTTGGGACAGTCTGGGGTAGTCTGGGACTTGTTTGGAACAGTCTGCGACAGTTTGGGACCGTCTTGGACTTGTTTTCAACAGTCTGGGACTGTCTGGGACCGTCTGGGACTTGTTTGGGACAGTCTGGGACCGTCTGGGACAGTCTAGGACACGTTTGGGACCGTCTGGGACCGTCTGGGACAGTCTGGGACTTGTTTGGAACAGTCTGGGACCGTCTGGGACAGTCTGGGACTTGTTTGGAACAGTCTGGGACAGTCTGGGACAGTCTGGGACAGTCTGGAACTTGTTTGGGACAGTCTAGGACAATCTGGGACAGTCTGGGACTTGTTTGGAACAGTCTGCGACAGTTTGGGACAGTCTAGGACTTGTTTGGGACAGTCTGGGACAGTCTGGGACCGTCTGGGACAGTCTGGGACTTGTTTGGAAAAGACTGGGACAGTCTGGGACAGTCTGGGACAGTCTGGGACAGTCTGGGACCGTCTGGGACTTGTTTGGAACAGTCTGGGACAGTCTGGGACAGTCTGGGACTTGTTTGGAACAGCCTGGGACAGTCTGGGGTAGTCTGGGACTTGTTTGGGACAGTCTGGGACCGTCTGGGTCCTTCTGGGACAGTCCGGGACTTGTTTTGGACAGTCTGGGACAATCTGGGACAGTCTGGGACTTGTTTGGAACAGCCTGGGACAGTTTGGGACAGTCTAAGACTTGTTTGGGACAGTCTGGGACCGTCTGGGACAGTCTAGGACACGTTTGGGACAGTCTGGGACCGTCTGGGACAGTCTGGGACACGTTTGGGACAGTCTGGGACAGTCTGGGACAGTCTGGGACTTGTTTGGAACAGTCTGGGACAGTCTGGAACAGTCTGGGACAGTCTGGGACTTGTTTGGAACAGTCTGGGACTGCCTGGGACCGTCTGGGACTTGTTTGGATCAGTCTGGGACAGTCTGGGACTTGTTTGGAACAGTCTGCGTCAGTTTGGGACCGTCTGGGACTTTTTTGGAACAGTCTACGACGGTTTTGGACAGTCTAGGACTTGTTTGGGACAGTCTGGGACAGTCTGGGATAGTCTGGGACTTGTTTGGGACAGTCTGGGACAATCTGGGACAGTCTGGGACTTGTTTGGAACAGTCTGCGACAGTTTGGGACAGTCTAGGACTTGTTTGGGCCAGTCTGGGACCGACTGGGACAGTCTGGGACTTGTTTGGAACAGTCTGGGACAGTCTGGGACAGTCTGGGACAGTCTGGGACAGTCTGGGACAGTCTGGGGTAGTCTGGGACTTGTTTGGGACTGTCTGGGACTGTCTGGGACCGTCTGGGACTTGTTTGGAACAGTCTGCGACAGTCTGGGACAGTCTGTGACTTGTTTGGAACAGTCTGCGTCAGTTTGGGACCGTCTGGGACAGTCTGGGACTCGTTTGGAACAGTCTGCGACAGTTGGGGACCGTCTGGGACTTGTTTGCAACAGTCTGCGACAGTTTGGGACAGTCTAGGACATGTTTGGGACAGTCTGGGACCGTTTGGGACCTTCTGGGACAGTCTGGGACTTGTTTGGGACAGTCTGGGACTTGTTTGGGACAGTCTGGGACAATCTGGGACAGTCTGGGACTTGTTTGGAACAGTCTGGGACAATCTGGGACAGTCTGGGACTTGTTTGGAACAGTCTGGGACTGTCTGGGACAGTCTGGGACTTGTTTGGAACAGTCTGCTACAGTTTGGGACCGTCCGGGACTTGTTTGGGCCAGTCTGGGACCGTCTGGGACTTGTTTGGAACAGTCTGGGACAGTATGGGACAGTCTGGGACTTGTTTGGAACAGTCTGGGACAGTCTGGGACAGTCTGGGACTTGTTTGGAACAGCCTGGGACAGTCTGGGGTAGTCTGGGACTTGTTTGGAACAGTCTGGGACCGTCTGGGACAGTCTAGGACACGTTTGGGACCGTCTGGGACAGTTTGGGACTTGTTTGGGACAGTCTGGGACCGCCTGGGACAGTCTGGGACAGTCTGGGACTTGTTTGGAACAGTCTGGGACCGTCTGGGACAGTCTGGGACTTGATTGGGACAGTCTGGGACCGTCTGGGACTGTGTGGGACTTGATTGGAACAGTCTGGGACCGTCTGGGACAGTCTGGGACTTGTTTGGAACAGTCTGGGACAGTCTGGGACAGTCTGGGACAGTCTGGGACCGTCTGGGACCTTCTGGGACAGTCTGGGACTTGTTTGGAACAGTCTGGGACTGTCTGGGACCGTCTGGGACTTGTTTGGAACAGTCTGGGACAGCCTGGGACAGTCTAGGACTTGTTTGGAACAGTCTGGGACAGTCTGGGACAGTCTGGGACAGTCTGGGACAATCTGGGACCGTCTGGGACCTTCTGGGACCGTCTGGGACTTGTTTGGAACAGTCTGGGACTGTCTGGGACCGTCTGGGACTTGTTTGGAACAGTCTGGGACAGCCTGGGACAGTCTGGGACTTGTTTGGAACAGTCTGCGTCAGTTTGGGACCGTCTGGGACTTGTTTGGAATAGTCTGCGACAGTTTGGGACAGTCTAGGACTTGTTTCGAACAGTCTGGGACCGTCTGGGACCTTCTGGGACAGTCTGGGACTTGTTTGGAACAGTCTGGGACAGTCTGGGACTTGTTTGGAACAGCCTGGGACAGTCTGGGGTAGTCTGGGACTTGTTTGGAACAGTCTGGGACCGTCTGGGACAGTCTAGGACACGTTTGGGACCGTCTGGGACCGTCTGGGACCGTCTGGGACCGTCTTGGACTTGTTTTCAACAGTCTGGGACTGTCTGGGACCGTCTGGGACTTGTTTGGAACAGTCTGGGACAGTCTGGGACAGTTTGGGACAGTCTGGGACATGTTTGGAACAGTCTGGGACTGTCTGGGACCGTCTGGGACTTGTTTGGAACAGTCTGGGACAGTCTGGGATCGTCTGGGACTTGTTTGGAACAGTCTGGGACAGTCTGGGACAGTCTGGGACTTGTTTGGAACAGCCTGGGACAGTCTGGGGTAGTCTGGGACTTGTTTGGAACAGTCTGGGACCGTCTGGGACAGTCTAGGACAGTCTGGGACTTGTTTGGAACAGTCTGGGACAGTCTGGGACAGTCTGGGACAGTCTGGGACAGTCTGGGACCGTCTGGGACTTGTTTGGAACAGTCTGGGACAGTCTGGGACAGTCTGGGACCGTCTGGGACTTGTTTGGAACAGTCTGGGACAGTCTGGGACAGTCTGGGACCTGTTTGGAATAGCCTGGGACAGTCTGGGGTAGTCTGGGACTTGTTTGGAACAGTCTGCGACAGTTTGGGACCGTCTTGGACTTGTTTTCAACAGTCTGGGACTGTCTGGGACCGTCTGGGACTTGTTTGGGACAGTCTGGGACCGTCTGGGACAGTCTGGGACAGTCTGGGACTTGTTTGGAACAGTCTGGGACAGTCTGGGACAGTCTGGGACCGTCTGGGACTTGTTTGGAACAGTCTGGGACAGTCTGGGACAGTCTGGGACTTGTTTGGAACAGCCTGGGACAGTCTGGGGTAGTCTGGGACTTGTTTGGAACAGTCTGGGACCGTCTGGGACAGTCTAGGACACGTTTGGGACCGTCTGGGACCGTCTGGGACAGTCTGGGACTTGTTTGGGACAGTCTGGGACCGTCTGGGACAGTCTGGGACAGTCTGGGACTTGTTTGGAACAGTCTGGGACAGTCTGGGACAGTCTGGGACAGTCTGGGACAGTCTGGGACCGTCTGGGACTTGTTTGGAACAGTCTGGGACAGTCTGGGACAGTCTGGGACCTGTTTGGAATAGCCTGGGACAGTCTGGGGTAGTCTGGGACTTGTTTGGAACAGTCTGCGACAGTTTGGGACCGTCTTGGACTTGTTTTCAACAGTCTGGGACTGTCTGGGACCGTCTGGGACTTGTTTGGGACAGTCTGGGACCGTCTGGGACAGTCTGGGACAGTCTGGGACTTGTTTGGAACAGTCTGGGACAGTCTGGGACAGTCTGGGACCGTCTGGGACTTGTTTGGAACAGTCTGGGACAGTCTGGGACAGTCTGGGACTTGTTTGGAACAGCCTGGGACAGTCTGGGGTAGTCTGGGACTTGTTTGGAACAGTCTGGGACCGTCTGGGACAGTCTAGGACACGTTTGGGACCGTCTGGGACCGTCTGGGACAGTCTGGGACTTGTTTGGGACAGTCTGGGACCGTCTGGGACAGTCTGGGACAGTCTGGGACTTGTTTGGAACAGTCTGGGACCGTCTGGGACAGTCTAGGACACGTTTGGGACCGTCTGGGACTTGTTTGGGACAGTCCGGGACCGTCTGGGACAGTCTGGGACTTGTTTGGAACAGTCTGGGACAGTCTGGGCAGTCTGGGACAGTCTGGGACTTGTTTGGGACAGTCTGGGACCGTCTGGGACCGTCTGGGACAGTCTGGGACTTTTTTGGAACAGTATGGGACAGTCTGGGACAGTCTGGGACTTGTTTGGGACAGTCTGGGACCGTCTGGGACCTTCTGGGACAGTCTGGGACTTGTTTGGGACAGTCTGGGACAATCTGGGACAGTCTGGGACTTGTTTGGAACAGCCTGGGACAGTCTGGGGTAGTCTGGGACTTGCTTGGAACAGTCTGCGACAGTTTGGGACCGTCTGGGACTTGTTTGCAACAGTCTGCGACAGTTTGGGACCGTCTGGGACTTGTTTGGAACAGTCTGGGACAGTCTGGGACTTGTTTGGAACAGCCTGGGACAGTCTGGGGTAGTCTGGGGCTTGTTTGGAACAGTCTGGGACCGTCTGGGACAGTCTAGGACACGTTTGGGACCGTCTGGGACCGTCTGGGACAGTCTGGGACTTGTTTGCAACAGTCTGCGACAGTTTGGGATCGTCTGGGACTTGTTTGGAACAGTCTGCGACAGTTTGGGACAGTCTAGGACTTGTTTGGGACAGTCTGGGACAGTCTGGGACCGTCTGGGACAGTCTGGGACTTGTTTGGAACAGTCTGGGACAGTCTGGGACAGTCTGGGACAGTCTGGGACAGTCTGGGACAGTCTAGGACTTGTTTGGGACAGTCTGGGACCGTCTGGGACAGTCTAGGACACGTTTGGGACCGTCTGGGACCGTCTGGAACAGTCTGGGACTTGTTTGGGACAGTCTGGGGTAGTCTGGGACTTGTTTGGAACAGTCTGCGACAGTTTGGGACCGTCTTGGACTTGTTTTCAACAGTCTGGGACTGTCTGGGACCGTCTGGGACTTGTTTGGGACAGTCTGGGACCGTCTGGGACAGTCTAGGACACGTTTGGGACCGTCTGGGACCGTCTGGGACAGTCTGGGACTTGTTTGGAACAGTCTGGGACCGTCTGGGACAGTCTGGGACTTGTTTGGAACAGTCTGGGACAGTCTGGGACAGTCTGGGACAGTCTGGAACTTGTTTGGGACAGTCTAGGACAATCTGGGACAGTCTGGGACTTGTTTGGAACAGTCTGCGACAGTTTGGGACAGTCTAGGACTTGTTTGGGACAGTCTGGGACAGTCTGGGACCGTCTGGGACAGTCTGGGACTTGTTTGGAAAAGACTGGGACAGTCTGGGACAGTCTGGGACAGTCTGGGACAGTCTGGGACCGTCTGGGACTTGTTTGGAACAGTCTGGGACAGTCTGGGACAGTCTGGGACTTGTTTGGAACAGCCTGGGACAGTCTGGGGTAGTCTGGGACTTGTTTGGGACAGTCTGGGACCGTCTGGGTCCTTCTGGGACAGTCCGGGACTTGTTTTGGACAGTCTGGGACAATCTGGGACAGTCTGGGACTTGTTTGGAACAGCCTGGGACAGTTTGGGACAGTCTAAGACTTGTTTGGGACAGTCTGGGACCGTCTGGGACAGTCTAGGACACGTTTGGGACAGTCTGGGACCGTCTGGGACAGTCTGGGACACGTTTGGGACAGTCTGGGACAGTCTGGGACAGTCTGGGACTTGTTTGGAACAGTCTGGGACAGTCTGGAACAGTCTGGGACAGTCTGGGACTTGTTTGGAACAGTCTGGGACTGCCTGGGACCGTCTGGGACTTGTTTGGATCAGTCTGGGACAGTCTGGGACTTGTTTGGAACAGTCTGCGTCAGTTTGGGACCGTCTGGGACTTTTTTGGAACAGTCTACGACGGTTTTGGACAGTCTAGGACTTGTTTGGGACAGTCTGGGACAGTCTGGGATAGTCTGGGACTTGTTTGGGACAGTCTGGGACAATCTGGGACAGTCTGGGACTTGTTTGGAACAGTCTGCGACAGTTTGGGACAGTCTAGGACTTGTTTGGGCCAGTCTGGGACCGACTGGGACAGTCTGGGACTTGTTTGGAACAGTCTGGGACAGTCTGGGACAGTCTGGGACAGTCTGGGACAGTCTGGGACAGTCTGGGGTAGTCTGGGACTTGTTTGGGACTGTCTGGGACTGTCTGGGACCGTCTGGGACTTGTTTGGAACAGTCTGCGACAGTCTGGGACAGTCTGTGACTTGTTTGGAACAGTCTGCGTCAGTTTGGGACCGTCTGGGACAGTCTGGGACTCGTTTGGAACAGTCTGCGACAGTTGGGGACCGTCTGGGACTTGTTTGCAACAGTCTGCGACAGTTTGGGACAGTCTAGGACATGTTTGGGACAGTCTGGGACCGTTTGGGACCTTCTGGGACAGTCTGGGACTTGTTTGGGACAGTCTGGGACTTGTTTGGGACAGTCTGGGACAATCTGGGACAGTCTGGGACTTGTTTGGAACAGTCTGGGACAATCTGGGACAGTCTGGGACTTGTTTGGAACAGTCTGGGACTGTCTGGGACAGTCTGGGACTTGTTTGGAACAGTCTGCTACAGTTTGGGACCGTCCGGGACTTGTTTGGGCCAGTCTGGGACCGTCTGGGACTTGTTTGGAACAGTCTGGGACAGTATGGGACAGTCTGGGACTTGTTTGGAACAGTCTGGGACAGTCTGGGACAGTCTGGGACTTGTTTGGAACAGCCTGGGACAGTCTGGGGTAGTCTGGGACTTGTTTGGAACAGTCTGGGACCGTCTGGGACAGTCTAGGACACGTTTGGGACCGTCTGGGACAGTTTGGGACTTGTTTGGGACAGTCTGGGACCGCCTGGGACAGTCTGGGACAGTCTGGGACTTGTTTGGAACAGTCTGGGACCGTCTGGGACAGTCTGGGACTTGATTGGGACAGTCTGGGACCGTCTGGGACTGTCTGGGACTTGATTGGAACAGTCTGGGACCGTCTGGGACAGTCTGGGACTTGTTTGGAACAGTCTGGGACAGTCTGGGACAGTCTGGGACAGTCTGGGACCGTCTGGGACCTTCTGGGACAGTCTGGGACTTGTTTGGAACAGTCTGGGACTGTCTGGGACCGTCTGGGACTTGTTTGGAACAGTCTGGGACAGCCTGGGACAGTCTAGGACTTGTTTGGAACAGTCTGGGACAATCTGGGACCGTCTGGGACCTTCTGGGACCGTCTGGGACTTGTTTGGAACAGTCTGGGACTGTCTGGGACCGTCTGGGACTTGTTTGGAACAGTCTGGGACAGCCTGGGACAGTCTGGGACTTGTTTGGAACAGTCTGCGTCAGTTTGGGACCGTCTGGGACTTGTTTGGAATAGTCTGCGACAGTTTGGGACAGTCTAGGACTTGTTTCGAACAGTCTGGGACCGTCTGGGACCTTCTGGGACAGTCTGGGACTTGTTTGGAACAGCCTGGTACAGTCTGGGGTAGTCTGGGACTTGTTTGCAACAGTCTGCGTCAGTTTGGGACAGTCTAGGACTTGTTTGGGACAGTCTGGGACAGTCTGGGACAGTCTGGGACAGTCTGGGACTTGTTTGGAACAGTCTGGGACAGTCTGGGACAGTCTGGGACAGTCTGGGACTTGTTTGGAACAGTCTGGGACTGTCTGGGACGGTCTGGGACTTGTTTGGAACAGTCTGGGACAGTCTGGGACGGTCTGGGACTTGTTTGGAACAGTCTGGGACAGTCTGGGACAGTCTGGGACTTGTTTGGAACAGCCTGGGACAGTCTGGGGTGGTCTGGGACTTGTTTGGAACAGTCTACGACAGTTTGGGACCGTCTGGGACTTGTTTGCAACAGTCTGGGACTGTCTGTGACCGTCTGGGACTTGTTTGGAACAGTCTGGGACAGCCTGGGACAGTTTAGGACAGTCTGGGACTTGTTTGGAACAGTCTGGGACTGTCTGGGACCGTCTGGGACTTGTTTGGAACAGTCTGGGACTGTCTGGGACCGTCTGGGACTTGTTTGGAACAGCCTGGGACAGTCTGGGGTAGTCTGGGACTTGTTTGGAACAGTCTACGACAGTTTGGGACCGTCTGGGACTTGTTTGGAACAGTCTGGGACAGTCTGGGACAGTCTGGGACAGTCTGGGACTTGTTTGGAACAGTGTGGGACTGTCTGGGGCCGTCTGGGACTTGTTTGGAACAGTCTGGGACAGTCTGGGACCGTCTGGGACTTGTTTGGAACAGCCTGGGACAGTCTGGGGTAGTCTGGGACTTGTTTGGAACAGTCTACGACAGTTTGGGACCGTCTGGGACTTGTTTGCAACAGTCTGGGACTGTCTGGGACCGTCTGGGACTTGTTTGGAACAGTCTGGGACCTTCTGGCACAGTCTGGGACTTGTTTGGAACAGCCTGGTACAGTCTGGGGTAGTCTGGGACTTGTTTGGAACAGTCTGCGACAGTTTGGGACCGTCTGGGACTTGTTTGCAACAGTCTGCGACAGTTTGGGATCGTCTGGGACTTGTTTGGAACAGTCTGCGACAGTTTGGGACAGTCTAGGACTTGTTTGGGACAGTCTGGGACAGTCTGGGACCGTCTGGGACAGTCTGGGACTTGTTTGGAACAGTCTGGGACAGTCTGGGAAAGTCTGGGACAGTCTGGGACAGTCTGGGACCGTCTGGGACTTGTTTGGAACAGTCTGGGACAGTCTGGGACAGTCTGGGACCTGTTTGGAACAGCGTGGAACAGTCTGGGGTAGTCTGGGACTTGTTTGGAACAGTCTGCGACAGTTTGGGACCGTCTGGGACTTGTTTTCAACAGTCTGGGACTGTCTGGGACCGTCTGGGACTTGTTTGGAACAGTCTGGGACAGTCTGGGACAGTTTGGGACAGTCTGGGACTTGTTTGGAACAGTCTGGGACAGTCTGGGACAGTCTGGGACTTGTTTGGAACAGTCTGGGACTGTCTGGGACCGTCTGGGACTTGTTTGGAACAGTCTGGGACAGTCTGGGACCGTCTGGGACTTGTTTGGAACAGTCTGGGACAGTCTGGGACTTGTTTGGAACAGCCTGGGACAGTCTGGGGTAGTCTGGGACTTGTTTGGAACAGTCTGGGACCGTCTGGGACAGTCTAGGACACGTTTGGGACCGTCTGGGACCGTCTGGGACAGTCTGGGACTTGTTTGCAACAGTCTGCGACAGTTTGGGATCGTCTGGGACTTGTTTGGAACAGTCTGCGACAGTTTGGGACAGTCTAGGACTTGTTTGGGACAGTCTGGGACAGTCTGGGACCGTCTGGGACAGTCTGGGACTTGTTTGGAACAGTCTGGGACAGTCTGGGACAGTCTGGGACAGTCTGGGACCGTCTGGGACTTGTTTGGAACAGCCTGGGACAGTCTGGGACAGTCTGGGACTGTCTGGGACCGTCTGGGACTTGTTTGGAACAGTCTGGGACAGTTTGGGACAGTCTGGGACATGTTTGGAACAGTCTGGGACAGTCTGGGACCGTCTGGGACTTGTTTGGAACAGTCTGGGACAGTCTGGGACCGTCTGGGACTTGTTTGGAACAGTCTGGGACAGTCTGCGACAGTCTGGGACTTGTTTGGAACAGCCTGGGACAGTCTGGGGTAGTCTGGGACTTGTTTGGAACAGTCTGGGACCGCCTGGGACAGTCTAGGACACGTTTGGGACAGTCTGGGACCGTCTGGGACAGTTTGGGACACGTTTGGGACAGTCTGGGACAGTCTGGGACAGTCTGGGACTTGTTTGGAACAGTCTGGGACAGTCTGGAACAGTCTGGGACAGTCTGGGACTTGTTTGGAACAGTCTGCGACAGTTTGGGACAGTCTAGGACTTGTTTGGGACAGTCTGGGACCGTCTGGGTCCTTCTGGGACACTCTAGGACTTGTTTGGGACAGTCTGGGACCGTCTGGGACAGTCTGGGACTTGTTTGGAACAGTCTGGGACAGTCTGGGCATTGTTTGGAACAGTCTGGGACAGACTGAGACTTGTTTGGAACAGCCTGGGACAGTCTGGGGTAGTCTGGGACTTGTTTGGGACAGTCTGCGACAGTTTGGGACCGTCCGGGACTTGTTTGGAACAGTCTGCGACAGTCTGGGATAGTCTGGGACTTGTTTGGAACAGTCTGCGACCGTTTGAGACCGTCTGGGACTTGTGTGGAACAGTCTGCGACAGTTTGGGACAGTCTAGGACTTGTTTGGGACAGTCTGTGGCCGTCTGGGACAGTCTAGGACTTGTTTGGGACAGTCTGGGAAAGTTTGGAACCGTCTGGGACTTGTTTCGAACAGTCTGCGACAGTCTGGGATAGTCTGGGACTTGTTTGGGACAGTCTGGTAACGTCTGGGTCCGTCTGGGACAGTCTAGGACTTGTTTGGGACAGTCTGTGACAGTTTGGGACCGACTGGGACTTGTATGGAACTGTCTGCATCAGTTTGGGACAGTCTAGGTCTTGTTTGGGCCAGTCTGGGACCGTCTGGGACCGTCTGGGACTTGTTTGGGACAGTCTGCGGCCGTCTGGGTCAGTCTGGGACTTGTTTGGAACAGTCTGCGACAGTTTGGAACCGTCTGGGACTTGTTTGGAACAGTCTGCGACAGTCTGGGATAGTCTGGGACTTGTTTGGGACAGTCTGGTAACGTCTGGGTCCGTCTGGGACAGTCTAGGACTTGTTTGGGCCAGTCTGGGACCGTCTGGGACCGTCTGGGACTTGTTTCGGACAGTCTGCGGACGTCTGGGACAGTCTGGGACTTGTTTGGAACAGTCTGCGACAGTTTGGGACCGTCTGGGACTTGTTTGGAACAGTCTGCGACAGTTTGGGATCGTCTGGGACTTGTTTGGAACAGTCTGCGACAGTTTGGGACAGTCTAGGACTTGTTTGGGACAGTCTGGGACAGTCTGGGACCGTCTGGGACAGTCTGGGACTTGTTTGGAACAGTCTGGGACAGTCTGGGACAGTCTGGGACAGTCTGGGACCGTCTGGGACTTGTTTGGAACAGCCTGGGACAGTCTGGGACAGTCTGGGACCTGTTTGGAACAGCCTGGGACAGTCTGGGGTAGTCTGGGACTTGTTTGGAACAGCCTGGGACAGTCTGGGACAGTCTGGGACCTGTTTGGAACAGCCTGGAACAGTCTGGGACAGCCTGGGACAGTCTGGGACTTGTTTGGAACAGTCTGCGTCAGTTTGGGACCGTCTGGGACTTGTTTGGAATAGTCTGCGACAGTTTGGGACAGTCTAGGACTTGTTTCGAACAGTCTGGGACCGTCTGGGACCTTCTGGGACAGTCTGGGACTTGTTTGGAACAGCCTGGTACAGTCTGGGGTAGTCTGGGACTTGTTTGCAACAGTCTGCGTCAGTTTGGGACAGTCTAGGACTTGTTTGGGACAGTCTGGGACAGTCTGGGACAGTCTGGGACAGTCTGGGACTTGTTTGGAACAGTCTGGGACAGTCTGGGACAGTCTGGGACAGTCTGGGACTTGTTTGGAACAGTCTGGGACTGTCTGGGACGGTCTGGGACTTGTTTGGAACAGTCTGGGACAGTCTGGGACGGTCTGGGACTTGTTTGGAACAGTCTGGGACAGTCTGGGACAGTCTGGGACTTGTTTGGAACAGCCTGGGACAGTCTGGGGTGATCTGGGACTTGTTTGGAACAGTCTACGACAGTTTGGGACCGTCTGGGACTTGTTTGCAACAGTCTGGGACTGTCTGTGACCGTCTGGGACTTGTTTGGAACAGTCTGGGACAGCCTGGGACAGTTTAGGACAGTCTGGGACTTGTTTGGAACAGTCTGGGACTGTCTGGGACCGTCTGGGACTTGTTTGGAACAGTCTGGGACTGTCTGGGACCGTCTGGGACTTGTTTGGAACAGCCTGGGACAGTCTGGGGTAGTCTGGGACTTGTTTGGAACAGTCTACGACAGTTTGGGACCGTCTGGGACTTGTTTGGAACAGTCTGGGACAGTCTGGGACAGTCTGGGACAGTCTGGGACTTGTTTGGAACAGTGTGGGACTGTCTGGGGCCGTCTGGGACTTGTTTGGAACAGTCTGGGACAGTCTGGGACCGTCTGGGACTTGTTTGGAACAGCCTGGGACAGTCTGGGGTAGTCTGGGACTTGTTTGGAACAGTCTACGACAGTTTGGGACCGTCTGGGACTTGTTTGCAACAGTCTGGGACTGTCTGGGACCGTCTGGGACTTGTTTGGAACAGTCTGGGACCTTCTGGCACAGTCTGGGACTTGTTTGGAACAGCCTGGTACAGTCTGGGGTAGTCTGGGACTTGTTTGGAACAGTCTGCGACAGTTTGGGACCGTCTGGGACTTGTTTGCAACAGTCTGCGACAGTTTGGGATCGTCTGGGACTTGTTTGGAACAGTCTGCGACAGTTTGGGACAGTCTAGGACTTGTTTGGGACAGTCTGGGACAGTCTGGGACCGTCTGGGACAGTCTGGGACTTGTTTGGAACAGTCTGGGACAGTCTGGGAAAGTCTGGGACAGTCTGGGACAGTCTGGGACCGTCTGGGACTTGTTTGGAACAGTCTGGGACAGTCTGGGACAGTCTGGGACCTGTTTGGAACAGCGTGGAACAGTCTGGGGTAGTCTGGGACTTGTTTGGAACAGTCTGCGACAGTTTGGGACCGTCTGGGACTTGTTTTCAACAGTCTGGGACTGTCTGGGACCGTCTGGGACTTGTTTGGAACAGTCTGGGACAGTCTGGGACAGTTTGGGACAGTCTGGGACTTGTTTGGAACAGTCTGGGACAGTCTGGGACAGTCTGGGACTTGTTTGGAACAGTCTGGGACTGTCTGGGACCGTCTGGGACTTGTTTGGAACAGTCTGGGACAGTCTGGGACCGTCTGGGACTTGTTTGGAACAGTCTGGGACAGTCTGGGACTTGTTTGGAACAGCCTGGGACAGTCTGGGGTAGTCTGGGACTTGTTTGGAACAGTCTGGGACCGTCTGGGACAGTCTAGGACACGTTTGGGACCGTCTGGGACCGTCTGGGACAGTCTGGGACTTGTTTGCAACAGTCTGCGACAGTTTGGGATCGTCTGGGACTTGTTTGGAACAGTCTGCGACAGTTTGGGACAGTCTAGGACTTGTTTGGGACAGTCTGGGACAGTCTGGGACCGTCTGGGACAGTCTGGGACTTGTTTGGAACAGTCTGGGACAGTCTGGGACAGTCTGGGACAGTCTGGGACCGTCTGGGACTTGTTTGGAACAGCCTGGGACAGTCTGGGACAGTCTGGGACCTGTTTGGAACAGCCTGGGACAGTCTGGGGTAGTCTGGGACTTGTTTGGAACAGTCTGCGACAGTTTGGGATCGTCTGGGACTTGTTTTCAACAGTCTGGGACTGTCTGGGACCGTCTGGGACTTGTTTGGAACAGTCTGGGACAGTTTGGGACAGTCTGGGACATGTTTGGAACAGTCTGGGACAGTCTGGGACCGTCTGGGACTTGTTTGGAACAGTCTGGGACAGTCTGGGACCGTCTGGGACTTGTTTGGAACAGTCTGGGACAGTCTGCGACAGTCTGGGACTTGTTTGGAACAGCCTGGGACAGTCTGGGGTAGTCTGGGACTTGTTTGGAACAGTCTGGGACCGCCTGGGACAGTCTAGGACACGTTTGGGACAGTCTGGGACCGTCTGGGACAGTTTGGGACACGTTTGGGACAGTCTGGGACAGTCTGGGACAGTCTGGGACTTGTTTGGAACAGTCTGGGACAGTCTGGAACAGTCTGGGACAGTCTGGGACTTGTTTGGAACAGTCTGCGACAGTTTGGGACAGTCTAGGACTTGTTTGGGACAGTCTGGGACCGTCTGGGTCCTTCTGGGACACTCTAGGACTTGTTTGGGACAGTCTGGGACCGTCTGGGACAGTCTGGGACTTGTTTGGAACAGTCTGGGACAGTCTGGGCATTGTTTGGAACAGTCTGGGACAGACTGAGACTTGTTTGGAACAGCCTGGGACAGTCTGGGGTAGTCTGGGACTTGTTTGGGACAGTCTGCGACAGTTTGGGACCGTCCGGGACTTGTTTGGAACAGTCTGCGACAGTCTGGGATAGTCTGGGACTTGTTTGGAACAGTCTGCGACCGTTTGAGACCGTCTGGGACTTGTGTGGAACAGTCTGCGACAGTTTGGGACAGTCTAGGTCTTGTTTGGGACAGTCTGTGGCCGTCTGGGACAGTCTAGGACTTGTTTGGGACAGTCTGGGAAAGTTTGGAACCGTCTGGGACTTGTTTCGAACAGTCTGCGACAGTCTGGGATAGTCTGGGACTTGTTTGGGACAGTCTGGTAACGTCTGGGTCCGTCTGGGACAGTCTAGGACTTGTTTGGGACAGTCTGTGACAGTTTGGGACCGACTGGGACTTGTATGGAACTGTCTGCATCAGTTTGGGACAGTCTAGGTCTTGTTTGGGCCAGTCTGGGACCGTCTGGGACCGTCTGGGACTTGTTTGGGACAGTCTGCGGCCGTCTGGGTCAGTCTGGGACTTGTTTGGAACAGTCTGCGACAGTTTGGAACCGTCTGGGACTTGTTTGGAACAGTCTGCGACAGTCTGGGATAGTCTGGGACTTGTTTGGGACAGTCTGGTAACGTCTGGGTCCGTCTGGGACAGTCTAGGACTTGTTTGGGCCAGTCTGGGACCGTCTGGGACCGTCTGGGACTTGTTTCGGACAGTCTGCGGACGTCTGGGACAGTCTGGGACTTGTTTGGAACAGTCTGCGACAGTTTGGGACCGTCTGGGACTTGTTTGGAACAGTCTGCGACAGTTTGGGATCGTCTGGGACTTGTTTGGAACAGTCTGCGACAGTTTGGGACAGTCTAGGACTTGTTTGGGACAGTCTGGGACAGTCTGGGACCGTCTGGGACAGTCTGGGACTTGTTTGGAACAGTCTGGGACAGTCTGGGACAGTCTGGGACAGTCTGGGACCGTCTGGGACTTGTTTGGAACAGTCTGGGACAGTTTGGGACAGTCTGGGACATGTTTGGAACAGTCTGGGACAGTCTGGGACCGTCTGGGACTTGTTTGGAACAGTCTGGGACAGTCTGGGACCGTCTGGGACTTGTTTGGAACAGTCTGGGACAGTCTGCGACAGTCTGGGACTTGTTTGGAACAGCCTGGGACAGTCTGGGGTAGTCTGGGACTTGTTTGGAACAGTCTGGGACCGCCTGGGACAGTCTAGGACACGTTTGGGACAGTCTGGGACCGTCTGGGACAGTTTGGGACACGTTTGGGACAGTCTGGGACAGTCTGGGACAGTCTGGGACTTGTTTGGAACAGTCTGGGACAGTCTGGAACAGTCTGGGACAGTCTGGGACTTGTTTGGAACAGTCTGCGACAGTTTGGGACAGTCTAGGACTTGTTTGGGACAGTCTGGGACCGTCTGGGTCCTTCTGGGACACTCTAGGACTTGTTTGGGACAGTCTGGGACCGTCTGGGACAGTCTGGGACTTGTTTGGAACAGTCTGGGACAGTCTGGGCATTGTTTGGAACAGTCTGGGACAGACTGAGACTTGTTTGGAACAGCCTGGGACAGTCTGGGGTAGTCTGGGACTTGTTTGGGACAGTCTGCGACAGTTTGGGACCGTCCGGGACTTGTTTGGAACAGTCTGCGACAGTCTGGGATAGTCTGGGACTTGTTTGGAACAGTCTGCGACCGTTTGAGACCGTCTGGGACTTGTGTGGAACAGTCTGCGACAGTTTGGGACAGTCTAGGACTTGTTTGGGACAGTCTGTGGCCGTCTGGGACAGTCTAGGACTTGTTTGGGACAGTCTGGGAAAGTTTGGAACCGTCTGGGACTTGTTTCGAACAGTCTGCGACAGTCTGGGATAGTCTGGGACTTGTTTGGGACAGTCTGGTAACGTCTGGGTCCGTCTGGGACAGTCTAGGACTTGTTTGGGACAGTCTGTGACAGTTTGGGACCGACTGGGACTTGTATGGAACTGTCTGCATCAGTTTGGGACAGTCTAGGTCTTGTTTGGGCCAGTCTGGGACCGTCTGGGACCGTCTGGGACTTGTTTGGGACAGTCTGCGGCCGTCTGGGTCAGTCTGGGACTTGTTTGGAACAGTCTGCGACAGTTTGGAACCGTCTGGGACTTGTTTGGAACAGTCTGCGACAGTCTGGGATAGTCTGGGACTTGTTTGGGACAGTCTGGTAACGTCTGGGTCCGTCTGGGACAGTCTAGGACTTGTTTGGGCCAGTCTGGGACCGTCTGGGACCGTCTGGGACTTGTTTCGGACAGTCTGCGGACGTCTGGGACAGTCTGGGACTTGTTTGGAACAGTCTGCGACAGTTTGGGACCGTCTGGGACTTGTTTGGAACAGTCTGCGACAGTTTGGGACAGTCTAGGACTTGTTTGGGACAGTCTTGGACCGTCTGGGACCGTCTGGGACAGTCTGGCACTTGTTTGGAACAGTCTGGGACAGTCTGGGACTGTCTGGGACTTGTTTGGAACAGCCTGGGACAGTCTGGGGTAGTCTGGGACTTGTTTGGAACAGTCTATGACAGTTTGGGACCGTCTGGGACTTGTTTGGAACAGTCTGCGACAGTTTAGGACAGTCTGAGACTTGTTTGGAACAGTCTGCGACAGTCTGGGATAGTCTGGGACTTGTTTGGGACAGTCTGGTAACGTCTGGGTCCGTCTGGGACAGTCTAGGACTTGTTTGGGACAGTCTGGGACAATCTGGGACAGTCTGGGACTTGTTTGGAACAGCCTGGGACAGTCTGGGACAGTCTAGGACTTGTTTGGAAAAATCTGGGATCGTCTGGGACCTTCTGGAACAGTCTGGGACTTGTATGGAACAGTCTGCGACAGTTTGGGACCGTCTGGGACTTGTTTGGAACAGTCTGCGACCGTTTGAGACCGTCTGGGACTTGTGTGGAACAGTCTGCGACAGTTTGGGACAGTCTAGGACTTGTTTGGGACAGTCTGTGGCCGTCTGGGACAGTCTAGGACTTGTTTTGCGACTGTCTGGGACAATCTGGGACAGTCTGGGTCTTGTTTGGAACAGTCTGCGACAGTTTTGGACAGTCTAGGACTTGTTTGGGACAGTCTGGGACCGTCTGGGACAGTCTAGGACACGTTTGGGACAGTCTGGGACCGTCTGGGACAGTCTGGGACACGTTTCGGACAGTCTGGGACCGTCTGGGACTTGTTTTCAACAGTCTGCGACAGTTTGGGACAGTCTAGGACATGTTTGGGACAGTCTGGGACCGTCTGGGTCCTTCTGGGACAGTCTGGGACTTGTTTGGGACAGTCTGGGACAATCTGGGACAGTCTGGGACTTGTTTGGAACAGCCTGGGACAGTTTGGGACAGTCTGGGACACGTTTCGGACAGTCTGGGACCGTCTGGGACAGTCTGGGACTTGTTTGGAACAGTCTGGGACAGTCTGGAACAGTCTGGGACAGTCTGGGACTTGTTTGGAACAGTCTGGGACTGCCTGGGACCGTCTGGGACTTGTTTGGATCAGTCTGCGACAGTTTGGGACCGTCTGGGACTTGTTTGTAACAGTCTGCGACAGTTTGGGACAGTCTAGGACTTGTTTGGAACAGCCTGGGGCAGTCTGGGATAGTCTGGGACTTGTTTGGAACAATCTGCGACAGTTTGGGACCGTCTGGGACTTGTTTGGAACAGTCTGCGATAGTTTGGGACAGTCTAGGACTTGTTTGGGACAGTCTGGGACCGTCTGGGACCGTCTGGGACAGTCTGGGACTTGTTTGGAACAGTCTGCGACAGTTTGGGACCGTCTGGGACTTGTTTGGAACAGTCTGCGACAGTTTGGGACAGTCTAGGACTTGTTTGGGACAGTCTGGGACCGTCTGGGACCGTCTGGGACAGTCTGGGACTTGTTTGGAACAGTCTGCGACAGTTTGGGACCGTCTGGGACTTGTTTGGAACAGTCTGGGACAGCCTGGGACAGTCTGGGACTTGTTTGGTACAGTCTGCGTCAGTTTGGGACCGTCTGGGACTTGTTTGGAATAGTCTGCGACAGTTTGGGACAGTCTAGGACTTGTTTCGAACAGTCTGGGACCGTCTGGGACCTTCTGGGACAGTCTGGGACTTGTTTGGAACAGCCTGGTACAGTCTGGGGTAGTCTGGGACTTGTTTGCAACAGTCTGCGTCAGTTTGGGACAGTCTAGGACTTGTTTGGGACAGTCTGGGACAGTCTGGGACAGTCTGGGACAGTCTGGGACTTGTTTGGAACAGTCTGGGACAGTCTGGGACAGTCTGGGACAGTCTGGGACTTGTTTGGAACAGTCTGGGACTGTCTGGGACGGTCTGGGACTTGTTTGGAACAGTCTGGGACAGTCTGGGACGGTCTGGGACTTGTTTGGAACAGTCTGGGACAGTCTGGGACAGTCTGGGACTTGTTTGGAACAGCCTGGGACAGTCTGGGGTGGTCTGGGACTTGTTTGGAACAGTCTACGACAGTTTGGGACCGTCTGGGTCTTGTTTGCAACAGTCTGGGACTGTCTGTGACCGTCTGGGACTTGTTTGGAACAGTATGGGACAGCCTGGGACAGTTTAGGACAGTCTGGGACTTGTTTGGAACAGTCTGGGACTGTCTGGGACCGTCTGGGACTTGTTTGGAACAGTCTGGGACTGTCTGGGACCGTCTGGGACTTGTTTGGAACAGCCTGGGACAGTCTGGGGTAGTCTGGGACTTGTTTGGAACAGTCTACGACAGTTTGGGACCGTCTGGGACTTGTTTGGAACAGTCTGGGACAGTCTGGGACAGTCTGGGACAGTCTGGGACTTGTTTGGAACAGTCTGGGACTGTCTGGGACCGTCTGGGACTTGTTTGGAACAGTCTGGGACAGTCTGGGACCGTCTGGGACTTGTTTGGAACAGCCTGGGACAGTCTGGGGTAGTCTGGGACTTGTTTGGAACAGTCTACGACAGTTTGGGACCGTCTGGGACTTGTTTGCAACAGTCTGGGACTGTCTGGGACCGTCTGGGACTTGTTTGGAACAGTCTGGGACCTTCTGACACAGTCTGGGACTTGTTTGGAACAGCCTGGTACAGTCTGGGGTAGTCTGGGACTTGTTTGGAACAGTCTGCGACAGTTTGGGACCGTCTGGGACTTGTTTGCAACAGTCTGCGACAGTTTGGGATCGTCTGGGACTTGTTTGGAACAGTCTGCGACAGTTTGGGACAGTCTAGGACTTGTTTGGGACAGTCTGGGACAGTCTGGGACCGTCTGGGACAGTCTGGGACTTGTTTGGAACAGTCTGGGACAGTCTGGGAAAGTCTGGGACAGTCTGGGACAGTCTGGGACCGTCTGGGACTTGTTTGGAACAGTCTGGGACAGTCTGGGACAGTCTGGGACCTGTTTGGAACAGCGTGGAACAGTCTGGGGTAGTCTGGGACTTGTTTGGAACAGTCTGCGACAGTTTGGGACCGTCTGGGACTTGTTTTCAACAGTCTGGGACTGTCTGGGACCGTCTGGGACTTGTTTGGAACAGTCTGGGACAGTCTGGGACAGTTTGGGACAGTCTGGGACTTGTTTGGAACAGTCTGGGACAGTCTGGGACAGTCTGGGACTTGTTTGGAACAGTCTGGGACTGTCTGGGACCGTCTGGGACTTGTTTGGAACAGTCTGGGACAGTCTGGGATCGTCTGGGACTTGTTTGGAACAGTCTGGGACAGTCTGGGACTTGTTTGGAACAGCCTGGGACAGTCTGGGGTAGTCTGGGACTTGTTTGGAACAGTCTGGGACCGTCTGGGACAGTCTAGGACACGTTTGGGACCGTCTGGGACCGTCTGGGACAGTCTGGGACTTGTTTGCAACAGTCTGCGACAGTTTGGGACCGTCTGGGACTTGTGTGGAACAGTCTGCGACAGTTTGGGACAGTCTAGGACTTGTTTGGGACAGTCTGTGGCCGTCTGGGACAGTCTAGGACTTGTTTGGGACAGTCTGGGAAAGTTTGGAACCGTCTGGGACTTGTTTCGAACAGTCTGCGACAGTCTGGGATAGTCTGGGACTTGTTTGGGACAGTCTGGTAACGTCTGGGTCCGTCTGGGACAGTCTAGGACTTGTTTGGGACAGTCTGTGACAGTTTGGGACCGACTGGGACTTGTATGGAACTGTCTGCATCAGTTTGGGACAGTCTAGGTCTTGTTTGGGCCAGTCTGGGACCGTCTGGGACCGTCTGGGACTTGTTTGGGACAGTCTGCGGCCGTCTGGGTCAGTCTGGGACTTGTTTGGAACAGTCTGCGACAGTTTGGAACCGTCTGGGACTTGTTTGGAACAGTCTGCGACAGTCTGGGATAGTCTAGGACTTGTTTGGGACAGTCTGGTAACGTCTGGGTCCGTCTGGGACAGTCTAGGACTTGTTTGGGCCAGTCTGGGACCGTCTGGGACCGTCTGGGACTTGTTTCGGACAGTCTGCGGACGTCTGGGACAGTCTGGGACTTGTTTGGAACAGTCTGCGACAGTTTGGGACCGTCTTGGACTTGTTTGGAACAGTCTGCGACAGTTTGGGACAGTCTAGGACTTGTTTGGGACAGTCTTGGACCGTCTGGGACCGTCTGGGACAGTCTGGCACTTGTTTGGAACAGTCTGGGACAGTCTGGGACTGTCTGGGACTTGTTTGGAACAGCCTGGGACAGTCTGGGGTAGTCTGGGACTTGTTTGGAACAGTCTATGACAGTTTGGGACCGTCTGGGACTTGTTTGGAACAGTCTGCGACAGTTTAGGACAGTCTGAGACTTGTTTGGAACAGTCTGCGACAGTCTGGGATAGTCTGGGACTTGTTTGGGACAGTCTGGTAACGTCTGGGTCCGTCTGGGACAGTCTAGGACTTGTTTGGGACAGTCTGGGACAATCTGGGACAGTCTGGGACTTGTTTGGAACAGCCTGGGACAGTCTGGGACAGTCTAGGACTTGTTTGGAAAAATCTGGGATCGTCTGGGACCTTCTGGAACAGTCTGGGACTTGTATGGAACAGTCTGCGACAGTTTGGGACCGTCTGGGACTTGTTTGGAACAGTCTGCGACCGTTTGAGACCGTCTGGGACTTGTGTGGAACAGTCTGCGACAGTTTGGGACAGTCTAGGACTTGTTTGGGACAGTCTGTGGCCGTCTGGGACAGTCTAGGACTTGTTTTGCGACTGTCTGGGACAATCTGGGTCAGTCTGGGTCTTGTTTGGAACAGTCTGCGACAGTTTTGGACAGTCTAGGACTTGTTTGGGACAGTCTGGGACCGTCTGGGACAGTCTAGGACACGTTTGGGACAGTCTGGGACCGTCTGGGACAGTCTGGGACACGTTTCGGACAGTCTGGGACCGTCTGGGACAGTCTGGGACTTGTTTTCAACAGTCTGCGACAGTTTGGGACAGTCTAGGACATGTTTGGGACAGTCTGGGACCGTCTGGGTCCTTCTGGGACAGTCTGGGACTTGTTTGGGACAGTCTGGGACAATCTGGGACAGTCTGGGACTTGTTTGGAACAGCCTGGGACAGTTTGGGACAGTCTGGGACACGTTTCGGACAGTCTGGGACCGTCTGGGACAGTCTGGGACTTGTTTGGAACAGTCTGGGACAGTCTGGAACAGTCTGGGACAGTCTGGGACTTGTTTGGAACAGTCTGGGACTGCCTGGGACCGTCTGGGACTTGTTTGGATCAGTCTGCGACAGTTTGGGACCGTCTGGGACTTGTTTGTAACAGTCTGCGACAGTTTGGGACAGTCTAGGACTTGTTTGGAACAGCCTGGGGCAGTCTGGGATAGTCTGGGACTTGTTTGGAACAATCTGCGACAGTTTGGGACCGTCTGGGACTTGTTTGGAACAGTCTGCGATAGTTTGGGACAGTCTAGGACTTGTTTGGGACAGTCTGGGACCGTCTGGGACCGTCTGGGACAGTCTGGGACTTGTTTGGAACAGTCTGCGACAGTTTGGGACCGCCTGGGACTTGTTTGGAACAGTCTGCGACAGTTTGGGACAGTCTAGGACTTGTTTGGGACAGTCTGGGACCGTCTGGGTCCTTCTGGGACACTCTAGGACTTGTTTGGGACAGTCTGGGACCGTCTGGGACCGTCTGGGACAGTCTGGGACTTGTTTGGAACAGTCTGCGACAGTTTGGGACCGTCTGGGACTTGTTTGGAACAGTCTGGGACAGCCTGGGACAGTCTGGGACTTGTTTGGAACAGTCTGCGTCAGTTTGGGACCGTCTGGGACTTGTTTGGAATAGTCTGCGACAGTTTGGGACAGTCTAGGACTTGTTTCGAACAGTCTGGGACCGTCTGGGACCTTCTGGGACAGTCTGGGACTTGTTTGGAACAGCCTGGTACAGTCTGGGGTAGTCTGGGACTTGTTTGCAACAGTCTGCGTCAGTTTGGGACAGTCTAGGACTTGTTTGGGACAGTCTGGGACAGTCTGGGACAGTCTGGGACAGTCTGGGACTTGTTTGGAACAGTCTGGGACAGTCTGGGACAGTCTGGGACAGTCTGGGACTTGTTTGGAACAGTCTGGGACTGTCTGGGACGGTCTGGGACTTGTTTGGAACAGTCTGGGACAGTCTGGGACGGTCTGGGACTTGTTTGGAACAGTCTGGGACAGTCTGGGACAGTCTGGGACTTGTTTGGAACAGCCTGGGACAGTCTGGGGTGGTCTGGGACTTGTTTGGAACAGTCTACGACAGTTTGGGACCGTCTGGGACTTGTTTGCAACAGTCTGGGACTGTCTGTGACCGTCTGGGACTTGTTTGGAACAGTCTGGGACAGCCTGGGACAGTTTAGGACAGTCTGGGACTTGTTTGGAACAGTCTGGGACTGTCTGGGACCGTCTGGGACTTGTTTGGAACAGTCTGGGACTGTCTGGGACCGTCTGGGACTTGTTTGGAACAGCCTGGGACAGTCTGGGGTAGTCTGGGACTTGTTTGGAACAGTCTACGACAGTTTGGGACCGTCTGGGACTTGTTTGGAACAGTCTGGGACAGTCTGGGACAGTCTGGGACAGTCTGGGACTTGTTTGGAACAGTCTGGGACTGTCTGGGACCGTCTGGGACTTGTTTGGAACAGTCTGGGACAGTCTGGGACCGTCTGGGACTTGTTTGGAACAGCCTGGGACAGTCTGGGGTAGTCTGGGACTTGTTTGGAACAGTCTACGACAGTTTGGGACCGTCTGGGACTTGTTTGCAACAGTCTGGGACTGTCTGGGACCGTCTGGGACTTGTTTGGAACAGTCTGGGACCTTCTGGCACAGTCTGGGACTTGTTTGGAACAGCCTGGTACAGTCTGGGGTAGTCTGGGACTTGTTTGGAACAGTCTGCGACAGTTTGGGACCGTCTGGGACTTGTTTGCAACAGTCTGCGACAGTTTGGGATCGTCTGGGACTTGTTTGGAACAGTCTGCGACAGTTTGGGACAGTCTAGGACTTGTTTGGGACAGTCTGGGACAGTCTGGGACCGTCTGGGACAGTCTGGGACTTGTTTGGAACAGTCTGGGACAGTCTGGGAAAGTCTGGGACAGTCTGGGACAGTCTGGGACCGTCTGGGACTTGTTTGGAACAGTCTGGGACAGTCTGGGACAGTCTGGGACCTGTTTGGAACAGCGTGGAACAGTCTGGGGTAGTCTGGGACTTGTTTGGAACAGTCTGCGACAGTTTGGGACCGTCTGGGACTTGTTTTCAACAGTCTGGGACTGTCTGGGACCGTCTGGGACTTGTTTGGAACAGTCTGGGACAGTCTGGGACAGTTTGGGACAGTCTGGGACTTGTTTGGAACAGTCTGGGACAGTCTGGGACAGTCTGGGACTTGTTTGGAACAGTCTGGGACTGTCTGGGACCGTCTGGGACTTGTTTGGAACAGTCTGGGACAGTCTGGGACCGTCTGGGACTTGTTTGGAACAGTCTGGGACAGTCTGGGACTTGTTTGGAACAGCCTGGGACAGTCTGGGGTAGTCTGGGACTTGTTTGGAACAGTCTGGGACCGTCTGGGACAGTCTAGGACACGTTTGGGACCGTCTGGGACCGTCTGGGACAGTCTGGGACTTGTTTGCAACAGTCTGCGACAGTTTGGGATCGTCTGGGACTTGTTTGGAACAGTCTGCGACAGTTTGGGACAGTCTAGGACTTGTTTGGGACAGTCTGGGACAGTCTGGGACCGTCTGGGACAGTCTGGGACTTGTTTGGAACAGTCTGGGACAGTCTGGGACAGTCTGGGACAGTCTGGGACCGTCTGGGACTTGTTTGGAACAGCCTGGGACAGTCTGGGACAGTCTGGGACCTGTTTGGAACAGCCTGGGACAGTCTGGGGTAGTCTGGGACTTGTTTGGAACAGTCTGCGACAGTTTGGGATCGTCTGGGACTTGTTTTCAACAGTCTGGGACTGTCTGGGACCGTCTGGGACTTGTTTGGAACAGTCTGGGACAGTTTGGGACAGTCTGGGACATGTTTGGAACAGTCTGGGACAGTCTGGGACCGTCTGGGACTTGTTTGGAACAGTCTGGGACAGTCTGGGACCGTCTGGGACTTGTTTGGAACAGTCTGGGACAGTCTGCGACAGTCTGGGACTTGTTTGGAACAGCCTGGGACAGTCTGGGGTAGTCTGGGACTTGTTTGGAACAGTCTGGGACCGTCTGGGACAGTCTAGGACACGTTTGGGACAGTCTGGGACCGTCTGGGACAGTTTGGGACACGTTTGGGACAGTCTGGGACAGTCTGGGACAGTCTGGGACTTGTTTGGAACAGTCTGGGACAGTCTGGAACAGTCTGGGACAGTCTGGGACTTGTTTGGAACAGTCTGCGACAGTTTGGGACAGTCTAGGACTTGTTTGGGACAGTCTGGGATCGTCTGGGTCCTTCTGGGACACTCTAGGACTTGTTTGGGACAGTCTGGGACCGTCTGGGACAGTCTGGGACTTGTTTGGAACAGTCTGGGACAGTCTGGGCATTGTTTGGAACAGTCTGGGACAGTCTGGGACTTGTTTGGAACAGCCTGGGACAGTCTGGGGTAGTCTGGGACTTGTTTGGAACAGTCTGGGACAGTCTGGGACAGTCTGGGACAGTCTGGGACTTGTTTGGAACAGTCTGGGACTGTCTGGGACCGTCTGGGACTTGTTTGGAACAGTCTGGGACAGTCTGGGACCGTCTGGGACTTGTTTGGAACAGCCTGGGACAGTCTGGGGTAGTCTGGGACTTGTTTGGAACAGTCTACGACAGTTTGGGACCGTCTGGGACTTGTTTGCAACAGTCTGGGACTGTCTGGGACCGTCTGGGACTTGTTTGGAACAGTCTGGGACCTTCTGGCACAGTCTGGGACTTGTTTGGAACAGCCTGGTACAGTCTGGGGTAGTCTGGGACTTGTTTGGAACAGTCTGCGACAGTTTGGGACCGTCTGGGACTTGTTTGCAACAGTCTGCGACAGTTTGGGATCGTCTGGGACTTGTTTGGAACAGTCTGCGACAGTTTGGGACAGTCTAGGACTTGTTTGGGACAGTCTGGGACAGTCTGGGACCGTCTGGGACAGTCTGGGACTTGTTTGGAACAGTCTGGGACAGTCTGGGAAAGTCTGGGACAGTCTGGGACAGTCTGGGACCGTCTGGGACTTGTTTGGAACAGTCTGGGACAGTCTGGGACAGTCTGGGACCTGTTTGGAACAGCGTGGAACAGTCTGGGGTAGTCTGGGACTTGTTTGGAACAGTCTGCGACAGTTTGGGACCGTCTGGGACTTGTTTTCAACAGTCTGGGACTGTCTGGGACCGTCTGGGACTTGTTTGGAACAGTCTGGGACAGTCTGGGACAGTTTGGGACAGTCTGGGACTTGTTTGGAACAGTCTGGGACAGTCTGGGACAGTCTGGGACTTGTTTGGAACAGTCTGGGACTGTCTGGGACCGTCTGGGACTTGTTTGGAACAGTCTGGGACAGTCTGGGACCGTCTGGGACTTGTTTGGAACAGTCTGGGACAGTCTGGGACTTGTTTGGAACAGCCTGGGACAGTCTGGGGTAGTCTGGGACTTGTTTGGAACAGTCTGGGACCGTCTGGGACAGTCTAGGACACGTTTGGGACCGTCTGGGACCGTCTGGGACAGTCTGGGACTTGTTTGCAACAGTCTGCGACAGTTTGGGACAGTCTAGGACTTGTTTGGGACAGTCTGGGACAGTCTGGGACCGTCTGGGACAGTCTGGGACTTGTTTGGAACAGTCTGGGACAGTCTGGGACAGTCTGGGACAGTCTGGGACCGTCTGGGACTTGTTTGGAACAGCCTGGGACAGTCTGGGACAGTCTGGGACCTGTTTGGAACAGCCTGGGACAGTCTGGGGTAGTCTGGGACTTGTTTGGAACAGTCTGCGACAGTTTGGGATCGTCTGGGACTTGTTTTCAACAGTCTGGGACTGTCTGGGACCGTCTGGGACTTGTTTGGAACAGTCTGGGACAGTTTGGGACAGTCTGGGACATGTTTGGAACAGTCTGGGACAGTCTGGGACCGTCTGGGACTTGTTTGGAACAGTCTGGGACAGTCTGGGACCGTCTGGGACTTGTTTGGAACAGTCTGGGACAGTCTGCGACAGTCTGGGACTTGTTTGGAACAGCCTGGGACAGTCTGGGGTAGTCTGGGACTTGTTTGGAACAGTCTGGGACCGTCTGGGACAGTCTAGGACACGTTTGGGACAGTCTGGGACCGTCTGGGACAGTTTGGGACACGTTTGGGACAGTCTGGGACAGTCTGGGACAGTCTGGGACTTGTTTGGAACAGTCTGGGACAGTCTGGAACAGTCTGGGACAGTCTGGGACTTGTTTGGAACAGTCTGCGACAGTTTGGGACAGTCTAGGACTTGTTTGGGACAGTCTGGGACCGTCTGGGTCCTTCTGGGACACTCTAGGACTTGTTTGGGACAGTCTGGGACCGTCTGGGACAGTCTGGGACTTGTTTGGAACAGTCTGGGACAGTCTGGGCATTGTTTGGAACAGTCTGGGACAGTCTGGGACTTGTTTGGAACAGCCTGGGACAGTCTGGGGTAGTCTGGGACTTGTTTGGGACAGTCTGCGACAGTTTGGGACCGTCCGGGACTTGTTTGGAACAGTCTGCGACAGTCTGGGATAGTCTGGGACTTGTTTGGAACAGTCTGCGACAGTCTGGGACAGTTTGGGACAGTCTGGGACTTGTTTGGAACAGTCTGGGACAGTCTGGGACAGTCTGGGACTTGTTTGGAACAGTCTGGGACTGTCTGGGACCGTCTGGGACTTGTTTGGAACAGTCTGGGACAGTCTGGGACCGTCTGGGACTTGTTTGGAACAGTCTGGGACAGTCTGGGACTTGTTCGGAACAGCCTGGGACAGTCTGGGGTAGTCTGGGACTTGTTTGGAACAGTCTGGGACCGTCTGGGACAGTCTAGGACACGTTTGGGACCGTCTGGGACCGTCTGGGACAGTCTGGGACTTGTTTGCAACAGTCTGCGACAGTTTGGGATCGTCTGGGACTTGTTTGGAACAGTCTGCGACAGTTTGGGACAGTCTAGGACTTGTTTGGGACAGTCTGGGACAGTCTGGGACCGTCTGGGACAGTCTGGGACTTGTTTGGAACAGTCTGGGACAGTCTGGGACAGTCTGGGACAGTCTGGGACCGTCTGGGACTTGTTTGGAACAGCCTGGGACAGTCTGGGACAGTCTGGGACCTGTTTGGAACAGCCTGGGACAGTCTGGGGTAGTCTGGGACTTGTTTGGAACAGTCTGCGACAGTTTGGGATCGTCTGGGACTTGTTTTCAACAGTCTGGGACTGTCTGGGACCGTCTGGGACTTGTTTGGAACAGTCTGGGACAGTTTGGGACAGTCTGGGACATGTTTGGAACAGTCTGGGACAGTCTGGGACCGTCTGGGACTTGTTTGGAACAGTCTGGGACAGTCTGGGACCGTCTGGGACTTGTTTGGAACAGTCTGGGACAGTCTGCGACAGTCTGGGACTTGTTTGGAACAGCCTGGGACAGTCTGGGGTAGTCTGGGACTTGTTTGGAACAGTCTGGGACCGTCTGGGACAGTCTAGGACACGTTTGGGACAGTCTGGGACCGTCTGGGACAGTTTGGGACACGTTTGGGACAGTCTGGGACAGTCTGGGACAGTCTGGGACTTGTTTGGAACAGTCTGGGACAGTCTGGAACAGTCTGGGACAGTCTGGGACTTGTTTGGAACAGTCTGCGACAGTTTGGGACAGTCTAGGACTTGTTTGGGACAGTCTGGGACCGTCTGGGTCCTTCTGGGACACTCTAGGACTTGTTTGGGACAGTCTGGGACCGTCTGGGACAGTCTGGGACTTGTTTGGAACAGTCTGGGACAGTCTGGGCATTGTTTGGAACAGTCTGGGACAGTCTGGGACTTGTTTGGAACAGCCTGGGACAGTCTGGGGTAGTCTGGGACTTGTTTGGGACAGTCTGCGACAGTTTGGGACCGTCCGGGACTTGTTTGGAACAGTCTGCGACAGTCTGGGATAGTCTGGGACTTGTTTGGAACAGTCTGCGACCGTTTGAGACCGTCTGGGACTTGTGTGGAACAGTCTGCGACAGTTTGGGACAGTCTAGGACTTGTTTGGGACAGTCTGTGGCCGTCTGGGACAGTCTAGGACTTGTTTGGGACAGTCTGGGAAAGTTTGGAACCGTCTGGGACTTGTTTCGAACAGTCTGCGACAGTCTGGGATAGTCTGGGACTTGTTTGGGACAGTCTGGTAACGTCTGGGTCCGTCTGGGACAGTCTAGGACTTGTTTGGGACAGTCTGTGACAGTTTGGGACCGACTGGGACTTGTATGGAACTGTCTGCATCAGTTTGGGACAGTCTAGGTCTTGTTTGGGCCAGTCTGGGACCGTCTGGGACCGTCTGGGACTTGTTTGGGACAGTCTGCGGCCGTCTGGGTCAGTCTGGGACTTGTTTGGAACAGTCTGCGACAGTTTGAAAACCGTCTGGGACTTGTTTGGAACAGTCTGCGACAGTCTGGGATAGTCTGGGACTTGTTTGGGACAGTCTGGTAACGTCTGGGTCCGTCTGGGACAGTCTAGGACTTGTTTGGGCCAGTCTGGGACCGTCTGGGACCGTCTGGGACTTGTTTCGGACAGTCTGCGGACGTCTGGGACAGTCTGGGACTTGTTTGGAACAGTCTGCGACAGTTTGGGACCGTCTGGGACTTGTTTGGAACAGTCTGCGACAGTTTGGGACAGTCTAGGACTTGTTTGGGACAGTCTTGGACCGTCTGGGACCGTCTGGGACAGTCTGGCACTTGTTTGGAACAGTCTGGGACAGTCTGGGACTGTCTGGGACTTGTTTGGAACAGCCTGGGACAGTCTGGGGTAGTCTGGGACTTGTTTGGAACAGTCTATGACAGTTTGGGACCGTCTGGGACTTGTTTGGAACAGTCTGCGACAGTTTAGGACAGTCTGAGACTTGTTTGGAACAGTCTGCGACAGTCTGGGATAGTCTGGGACTTGTTTGGGACAGTCTGGTAACGTCTGGGTCCGTCTGGGACAGTCTAGGACTTGTTTGGGACAGTCTGGGACAATCTGGGACAGTCTGGGACTTGTTTGGAACAGCCTGGGACAGTCTGGGACAGTCTAGGACTTGTTTGGAAAAATCTGGGATCGTCTGGGACCTTCTGGAACAGTCTGGGACTTGTATGGAACAGTCTGCGACAGTTTGGGACCGTCTGGGACTTGTTTGGAACAGTCTGCGACCGTTTGAGACCGTCTGGGACTTGTGTGGAACAGTCTGCGACAGTTTGGGACAGTCTAGGACTTGTTTGGGACAGTCTGTGGCCGTCTGGGACAGTCTAGGACTTGTTTTGCGACTGTCTGGGACAATCTGGGACAGTCTGGGTCTTGTTTGGAACAGTCTGCGACAGTTTTGGACAGTCTAGGACTTGTTTGGGACAGTCTGGGACCGTCTGGGACAGTCTAGGACACGTTTGGGACAGTCTGGGACCGTCTGGGACAGTCTGGGACACGTTTCGGACAGTCTGGGACCGTCTGGGACAGTCTGGGACTTGTTTTCAACAGTCTGCGACAGTTTGGGACAGTCTAGGACATGTTTGGGACAGTCTGGGACCGTCTGGGTCCTTCTGGGACAGTCTGGGACTTGTTTGGGACAGTCTGGGACAATCTGGGACAGTCTGGGACTTGTTTGGAACAGCCTGGGACAGTTTGGGACAGTCTGGGACACGTTTCGGACAGTCTGGGACCGTCTGGGACAGTCTGGGACTTGTTTGGAACAGTCTGGGACAGTCTGGAACAGTCTGGGACAGACTGGGACTTGTTTGGAACAGTCTGGGACTGCCTGGGACCGTCTGGGACTTGTTTGGATCAGTCTGCGACAGTTTGGGACCGTCTGGGACTTGTTTGTAACAGTCTGCGACAGTTTGGGACAGTCTAGGACTTGTTTGGAACAGCCTGGGGCAGTCTGGGATAGTCTGGGACTTGTTTGGAACAATCTGCGACAGTTTGGGACCGTCTGGGACTTGTTTGGAACAGTCTGCGATAGTTTGGGACAGTCTAGGACTTGTTTGGGACAGTCTGGGACCGTCTGGGACCGTCTGGGACAGTCTGGGACTTGTTTGGAACAGTCTGCGACAGTTTGGGACCGTCTGGGACTTGTTTGGAACAGTCTGCGACATTTTGGGACAGTCTAGGACTTGTTTGGGACAGTCTGGGACCGTCTGGGTCCTTCTGGGACACTCTAGGACTTGTTTGGGACAGTCTGGGACCGTCTGGGACCGTCTGGGACAGTCTGGGACTTGTTTGGAACAGTCTGGGATAGTCTGGGACTTGTTTGGAACAGTCTGGGACCGTCTGGGACTTGTTTGGAACAGCCTGGGACAGTCTGGGGTAGTCTGGGACTTGTTTGGAACAGTCTGCGACAGTTTGGGACCGTCCGGGACTTGTTTGGAACAGTCTGCGACAGTCTGGGATAGTCTGGGACTTGTTTGGAACAGTCTGCGACAGTCTGGGACAGTTTGGGACAGTCTGGGACTTGTTTGGAACAGTCTGGGACAGTCTGGGACAGTCTGGGACTTGTTTGGAACAGTCTGGGACTGTCTGGGACCGTCTGGGACTTGTTTGGAACAGTCTGGGACAGTCTGGGACCGTCTGGGACTTGTTTGGAACAGTCTGGGACAGTCTGGGACTTGTTCGGAACAGCCTGGGACAGTCTGGGGTAGTCTGGGACTTGTTTGGAACAGTCTGGGACCGTCTGGGACAGTCTAGGACACGTTTGGGACCGTCTGGGACCGTCTGGGACAGTCTGGGACTTGTTTGCAACAGTCTGCGACAGTTTGGGATCGTCTGGGACTTGTTTGGAACAGTCTGCGACAGTTTGGGACAGTCTAGGACTTGTTTGGGACAGTCTGGGACAGTCTGGGACCGTCTGGGACAGTCTGGGACTTGTTTGGAACAGTCTGGGACAGTCTGGGACAGTCTGGGACAGTCTGGGACCGTCTGGGACTTGTTTGGAACAGCCTGGGACAGTCTGGGACAGTCTGGGACCTGTTTGGAACAGCCTGGGACAGTCTGGGGTAGTCTGGGACTTGTTTGGAACAGTCTGCGACAGTTTGGGATCGTCTGGGACTTGTTTTCAACAGTCTGGGACTGTCTGGGACCGTCTGGGACTTGTTTGGAACAGTCTGGGACAGTTTGGGACAGTCTGGGACATGTTTGGAACAGTCTGGGACAGTCTGGGACCGTCTGGGACTTGTTTGGAACAGTCTGGGACAGTCTGGGACCGTCTGGGACTTGTTTGGAACAGTCTGGGACAGTCTGCGACAGTCTGGGACTTGTTTGGAACAGCCTGGGACAGTCTGGGGTAGTCTGGGACTTGTTTGGAACAGTCTGGGACCGTCTGGGACAGTCTAGGACACGTTTGGGACAGTCTGGGACCGTCTGGGACAGTTTGGGACACGTTTGGGACAGTCTGGGACAGTCTGGGACAGTCTGGGACTTGTTTGGAACAGTCTGGGACAGTCTGGAACAGTCTGGGACAGTCTGGGACTTGTTTGGAACAGTCTGCGACAGTTTGGGACAGTCTAGGACTTGTTTGGGACAGTCTGGGACCGTCTGGGTCCTTCTGGGACACTCTAGGACTTGTTTGGGACAGTCTGGGACCGTCTGGGACAGTCTGGGACTTGTTTGGAACAGTCTGGGACAGTCTGGGCATTGTTTGGAACAGTCTGGGACAGTCTGGGACTTGTTTGGAACAGCCTGGGACAGTCTGGGGTAGTCTGGGACTTGTTTGGGACAGTCTGCGACAGTTTGGGACCGTCCGGGACTTGTTTGGAACAGTCTGCGACAGTCTGGGATAGTCTGGGACTTGTTTGGAACAGTCTGCGACCGTTTGAGACCGTCTGGGACTTGTGTGGAACAGTCTGCGACAGTTTGGGACAGTCTAGGACTTGTTTGGGACAGTCTGTGGCCGTCTGGGACAGTCTAGGACTTGTTTGGGACAGTCTGGGAAAGTTTGGAACCGTCTGGGACTTGTTTCGAACAGTCTGCGACAGTCTGGGATAGTCTGGGACTTGTTTGGGACAGTCTGGTAACGTCTGGGTCCGTCTGGGACAGTCTAGGACTTGTTTGGGACAGTCTGTGACAGTTTGGGACCGACTGGGACTTGTATGGAACTGTCTGCATCAGTTTGGGACAGTCTAGGTCTTGTTTGGGCCAGTCTGGGACCGTCTGGGACCGTCTGGGACTTGTTTGGGACAGTCTGCGGCCGTCTGGGTCAGTCTGGGACTTGTTTGGAACAGTCTGCGACAGTTTGAAAACCGTCTGGGACTTGTTTGGAACAGTCTGCGACAGTCTGGGATAGTCTGGGACTTGTTTGGGACAGTCTGGTAACGTCTGGGTCCGTCTGGGACAGTCTAGGACTTGTTTGGGCCAGTCTGGGACCGTCTGGGACCGTCTGGGACTTGTTTCGGACAGTCTGCGGACGTCTGGGACAGTCTGGGACTTGTTTGGAACAGTCTGCGACAGTTTGGGACCGTCTGGGACTTGTTTGGAACAGTCTGCGACAGTTTGGGACAGTCTAGGACTTGTTTGGGACAGTCTTGGACCGTCTGGGACCGTCTGGGACAGTCTGGCACTTGTTTGGAACAGTCTGGGACAGTCTGGGACTGTCTGGGACTTGTTTGGAACAGCCTGGGACAGTCTGGGGTAGTCTGGGACTTGTTTGGAACAGTCTATGACAGTTTGGGACCGTCTGGGACTTGTTTGGAACAGTCTGCGACAGTTTAGGACAGTCTGAGACTTGTTTGGAACAGTCTGCGACAGTCTGGGATAGTCTGGGACTTGTTTGGGACAGTCTGGTAACGTCTGGGTCCGTCTGGGACAGTCTAGGACTTGTTTGGGACAGTCTGGGACAATCTGGGACAGTCTGGGACTTGTTTGGAACAGCCTGGGACAGTCTGGGACAGTCTAGGACTTGTTTGGAAAAATCTAGGATCGTCTGGGACCTTCTGGAACAGTCTGGGACTTGTATGGAACAGTCTGCGACAGTTTGGGACCGTCTGGGACTTGTTTGGAACAGTCTGCGACCGTTTGAGACCGTCTGGGACTTGTGTGGAACAGTCTGCGACAGTTTGGGACAGTCTAGGACTTGTTTGGGACAGTCTGTGGCCGTCTGGGACAGTCTAGGACTTGTTTTGCGACTGTCTGGGACAATCTGGGACAGTCTGGGTCTTGTTTGGAACAGTCTGCGACAGTTTTGGACAGTCTAGGACTTGTTTGGGACAGTCTGGGACCGTCTGGGACAGTCTAGGACACGTTTGGGACAGTCTGGGACCGTCTGGGACAGTCTGGGACACGTTTCGGACAGTCTGGGACCGTCTGGGACAGTCTGGGACTTGTTTTCAACAGTCTGCGACAGTTTGGGACAGTCTAGGACATGTTTGGGACAGTCTGGGACCGTCTGGGACCGTCTGGGTCCTTCTGGGACAGTCTGGGACTTGTTTGGGACAGTCTGGGACAATCTGGGACAGTCTGGGACTTGTTTGGAACAGCCTGGGACAGTTTGGGACAGTCTGGGACACGTTTCGGACAGTCTGGGACCGTCTGGGACAGTCTGGGACTTGTTTGGAACAGTCTGGGACAGTCTGGAACAGTCTGGGACAGACTGGGACTTGTTTGGAACAGTCTGGGACTGCCTGGGACCGTCTGGGACTTGTTTGGATCAGTCTGCGACAGTTTGGGACCGTCTGGGACTTGTTTGTAACAGTCTGCGACAGTTTGGGACAGTCTAGGACTTGTTTGGAACAGCCTGGGGCAGTCTGGGATAGTCTGGGACTTGTTTGGAACAATCTGCGACAGTTTGGGACCGTCTGGGACTTGTTTGGAACAGTCTGCGATAGTTTGGGACAGTCTAGGACTTGTTTGGGACAGTCTGGGACCGTCTGGGACCGTCTGGGACAGTCTGGGACTTGTTTGGAACAGTCTGCGACAGTTTGGGACCGTCTGGGACTTGTTTGGAACAGTCTGCGACATTTTGGGACAGTCTAGGACTTGTTTGGGACAGTCTGGGACCGTCTGGGTCCTTCTGGGACACTCTAGGACTTGTTTGGGACAGTCTGGGACCGTCTGGGACCGTCTGGGACAGTCTGGGACTTGTTTGGAACAGTCTGGGATAGTCTGGGACTTGTTTGGAACAGTCTGGGACCGTCTGGGACTTGTTTGGAACAGCCTGGGACAGTCTGGGGTAGTCTGGGACTTGTTTGGAACAGTCTGCGACAGTTTGGGACCGTCCGGGACTTGTTTGGAACAGTCTGCGACAGTCTGGGATAGTCTGGGACTTGTTTGGAACAGTCTGCGACAGTTTGGGACAGTCTAATACTTGTTTGGGACAGTCTGGTAAGGTCTGGGTCCATCTGGGACAGTCTAGGACTTGTTTGGGACAGTCTAGGACAATCTGGGACAGTCTGGGACTTGTTTGGAACAGTCTGCGACAGTTTGGGACAGTCTAGGACTTGTTTGGGACAGTCTGGGACAGTCTGGGACCGTCTGGGACAGTCTGGGACTTGTTTGGAAAAGACTGGGACAGTCTGGGACAGTCTGGGACAGTCTGGGACAGTCTGGGACCGTCTGGGACTTGTTTGGAACAGTCTGGGACAGTCTGGGACAGTCTGGGACTTGTTTGGAACAGCCTGGGACAGTCTGGGGTAGTCTGGGACTTGTTTGGGACAGTCTGGGACCGTCTGGGACAGTCTGGGACACGTTTGGGACAGTCTGGGACAGTCTGGGACAGTCTGGGACTTGTTTGGAACAGTCTGGGACAGTCTGGAACAGTCTGGGACAGTCTGGGACTTGTTTGGAACAGTCTGGGACTGCCTGGGACCGTCTGGGACTTGTTTGGATCAGTCTGGGACAGTCTGGCACTTGTTTGGAACAGTCTGCGTCAGTTTGGGACCGTCTGGGACTTTTTTGGAACAGTCTACGACAGTTTTGGACAGTCTAGGACTTGTTTGGGACAGTCTGGGACAGTCTGGGATAGTCTGGGACTTGTTTGGGACAGTCTGGGACAATCTGGGACAGTCTGGGACTTGTTTGGAACAGTCTGCGACAGTTTGGGACAGTCTAGGACTTGTTTGGGCCAGTCTGGGACCGACTGGGACAGTCTGGGACTTGTTTGGAACAGTCTGCGACAGTTTGGGACAGTCTTGGACTTGTTTGGAACAGCCTGGGACAGTCTGGGACAGTCTGTGACTTGTTTGGAACAGTCTGCGTCAGTTTGGGACCGTCTGGGACAGTCTAGGACACGTTTGGGACAGTCTGGGACCGTCTGGGACAGTCTGGGACTTGTTTGGAACAGTCTGGGACAGTCTGGGACAGTCTGGGACAGTCTGGGACAGTCTGGGACAGTCTGGGGTAGTCTGGGACTTGTTTGGGACTGTCTGGGACTGTCTGGGACCGTCTGGGACTTGTTTGGAACAGTCTGCGACAGTCTGGGAGAGTCTGTGACTTGTTTGGAACAGTCTGCGTCAGTTTGGGACCGTCTGGGACAGTCTGGGACTCGGTTGGAACAGCCTGGGACAGTCTGGGGTAGTCTGGGACTTGTTTGGAACAGTCTGCGACAGTTGGGGACCGTCTGGGACTTGTTTGCAACAGTCTGCGACAGTTTGGGACAGTCTAGGACATGTTTGGGACAGTCTGGGACCGTTTGGGACCTTCTGGGACAGTCTGGGACTTGTTTGGGACAGTCTGGGACTTGTTTGGGACAGTCTGGGACAATCTGGGACAGTCTGGGACTTGTTTGGAACAGTCTGGGACAATCTGGGACAGTCTGGGACTTGTTTGGAACAGTCTGGGACTGTCTGGGACAGTCTGGGACTTGTTTGGAACAGTCTGCTACAGTTTGGGACCGTCCGGGACTTGTTTGGGCCAGTCTGGGACCGTCTGGGACTTGTTTGGAACAGTCTGCGACAGTTTGGGACCGTCTGGGACTTGTTTGTAACAGTCTGCGACAGTTTGGGACAGTCTAGGACTTGTTTGGAACAGCCTGGGGCAGTCTGGGACCGTCTGGGTCGTTCTGGGACACTCTAGGACTTGTTTGGGACAGTCTGGGACCGTCTGGGACCGTCTGGGACAGTCTGGGACTTGTTTGGAACAGTCTGGGACAGTCTGGGACTTGTTTGGAACAGCCTGGGACAGTCTGGGGTAGTCTGGGACTTGTTTGGAACAGTCTGCGACAGTTTGGGACCGTCCGGGACTTGTTTGGAACAGTCTGCGACAGTCTGGGATAGTCTGGGACTTGTTTGGAACAGTCTGCGACAGTTTGGGACAGTCTAATACTTGTTTGGGACAGTCTGGTAACGTCTGGGTCCGTCTGGGACAGTCTAGGACTTGTTTGGGACAGTCTAGGACAATCTGGGACAGTCTGGGACTTGTTTGGAACAGTCTGCGACAGTTTGGGACAGTCTAGGACTTGTTTGGGACAGTCTGGGACAGTCTGGGACCGTCTGGGACAGTCTGGGACTTGTTTGGAACAGACTGGGACAGTCTGGGACAGTCTGGGAGAGTCTGGGACAGTCTGGGACCGTCTGGGACTTGTTTGGAACTGTCTGGGACAGTCTGTGACAGTCTGGGACTTGTTTGGAACAGCCTGGGACAGTCTGGGGTAGTCTGGGACTTGTTTGGAACAGTCTGCGACAGTTTGGGACCGTCTGGGACTTGTTTTCAACAGTCTGCGACAGTTTGGGACAGTCTAGGACATGTTTGGGACAGTCTGGGACCGTCTGGGTCCTTCTGGGACAGTCTGGGACTTGTTTGGGACAGTCTGGGACAATCTGGGACAGTCTGGGACTTGTTTGGAACAGCCTGGGACAGTTTGGGACAGTCTAGGACTTGTTTGGGACAGTCTGGGACCGTCTGGGACAGTCTAGGACACGTTTGGGACAGTCTGGGACCGTCTGGGACAGTCTGGGACACGTTTCGGACAGTCTGGGACCGTCTGGGACAGTCTGGGACTTGTTTGGAACAGTCTGGGACAGTCTGGAACAGTCTGGGACAGTCTGGGACTTGTTTGGAACAGTCTGGGACTGCCTGGGACCGTCTGGGACTTGTTTGGATCAGTCTGGGACAGTCTGGGACTTGTTTGGAACAGTCTGCGTCAATTTGGGACCGTCTGGGACTTTTTTGGAACAGCCTGGGACAGTCTGGGGTAGTCTTGGACTTGTTTGGAACAGTCTGCGACAGTTTGGGACCGTCCGAGACTTGTTTGGAACAGTCTGCGACAGTCTGGGATAGTCTGGGACTTGTTTGGGACAGTCTAGGACAATCTGGGACAGTCTGGGACTTGTTTGGAACAGTCTGCGACAGTTTGGGACAGTCTAGGACTTGTTTGGGACAGTCTGGGACAGTTTGGGACCGTCTGGGACAGTCTGGGACTTGTTTGGAACAGACTGGGACAGTCTGGGACAGTCTGGGACAGTCTGGGACAGTCTGGGACGGTCTGGGACTTGTTTGGAACAGTCTGGGACAGTCTGGGACAGTCTGGGACTTGTTTGGAACAGCCTGGGACAGTCTGGGGTAGTCTGGGACTTGTTTGGAACAGTCTGCGACAGTTTGGGACCGTCTTGGACTTGTTTTCAACAGTCTGCTGCAGTTTGGGACAGTCTAGGACATGTTTGGGACAGTCTGGGACCGTCTGGGTCCTTCTGGGACAGTCTGGGACTTGTTTGGGACAGTCTGGGACAATCTGGGACAGTCTGGGACTTGTTTGGAACAGCCTGGGACAGTTTGGGTCAGTCTAGGACTTGTTTGGGACAGTCTGGGACCGTCTGGGACAGTCTAGGACACGTTTGGGACAGTCTGGGACCGTCTGGGACAGTCTGGGACACGTTTCGGACAGTCTGGGACCGTCTGGGACAGTCTGGGACTTGTGTGGAACAGTCTGGGACAGTCTGGAACAGTCTGGGACAGTCTGGGACTTGTTTGGAACAGTCTGGGACTGCCTGGGACCGTCTGGGACTTGTTTGGATCAGTCTGGGACAGTCTGGGACTTGTTTGGAACAGTCTGCGTCAGTTTGGGACCGTCTGGGACTTTTTTGGAACAGTCTACGACAGTTTTGGACAGTCTAGGACTTGTTTGGGACAGTCTGGGACAGTCTGGGACCGTCTGGGACTTGTTTGGAACAGTCTGCGACCGTTTGAGACCGTCTGGGACTTGTGTGGAACAGTCTGCGACAGTTTGGGACAGTCTAGGACTTGTTTGGGACAGTCTGTGGCCGTCTGGGACAGTCTAGGACTTGTTTTGCGACTGTCTGGGACAATCTGGGACAGTCTGGGTCTTGTTTGGAACAGTCTGCGACAGTTTTGGACAGTCTAGGACTTGTTTGGGACAGTCTGGGACCGTCTGGGACAGTCTAGGACACGTTTGGGACAGTCTGGGACCGTCTGGGACAGTCTGGGACACGTTTCGGACAGTCCGGGACCGTCTGGGACAGTCTGGGACTTGTTTTCAACAGTCTGCGACAGTTTGGGACAGTCTAGGACATGTTTCGGACAGTCTGGGACCGTCTGGGTCCTTCTGGGACAGTCTGGGACTTGTTTGGGACAGTCTGGGACAATCTGGGACAGTCTGGGACTTGTTTGAAACAGCCTGGGACAGTTTGGGACAGTCTAGGACTTGTCTGGGACAGTCTGGGACCGTCTGGGACAGTCTGGGACACGTTTCGGACAGTCTGGGACCGTCTGGGACCGTCTGGGACTTGTTTGGAACAGTCTGGGACAGTCTGGAACAGTCTGGGACAGTCTGGGACTTGTTTGGAACAGTCTGGGACTGCCTGGGACCGTCTGGGACTTGTTTGGATCAGTCTGCGACAGTTTGGGACCGTCTGGGACTTGTTTGTAACAGTCTGCGACAGTTTGGGACAGTCTAGGACTTGTTTGGAACAGCCTGGGGCAGTCTGGGATAGTCTGGGACTTGTTTGGAACAATCTGCGACAGTTTGGGACCGTCTGGGACTTGTTTGGAACAGTCTGCGATAGTTTGGGACAGTCTAGGACTTGTTTGGGACAGTCTGGGACCGTCTGGGACCGTCTGGGACAGTCTGGGACTTGTTTGGAACAGTCTGCGACAGTTTGGGACCGTCTGGGACTTGTTTGGAACAGTCTGCGACAGTTTGGGACAGTCTAGGACTTGTTTGGGACAGTCTGGGACCGTCTGGGTCCTTCTGGGACACTCTAGGACTTGTTTGGGACAGTCTGGGACCGTCTGGGACCGTCTGGGACAGTCTGGGACTTGTTTGGAACAGTCTGGGATAGTCTGGGACTTGTTTGGAACAGTCTGGGACAGTCTGGGACTTGTTTGGAACAGCCTGGGACAGTCTGGGGTAGTCTGGGACTTGTTTGGAACAGTCTGCGACAGTTTAGGACCGTCCGGGACTTGTTTGGAACAGTCTGCGACAGTCTGGGATAGTCTGGGACTTGTTTGGAACAGTCTGCGACAGTTTGGGACAGTCTAATACTTGTTTGGGACAGTCTCGTAAGGTCTGGGTCCGTCTGGGACAGTCTAGGACTTGTTTGGGACAGTCTAGGACAATCTGGGACAGTCTGGGACTTGTTTGGAACAGTCTGCGACAGTTTGGGACAGTCTAGGACTTGTTTGGGACAGTCTGGGACAGTCTGGGACCGTCTGGGACAGTCTGGGACTTGTTTGGAAAAGACTGGGACAGTCTGGGACAGTCTGGGACAGTCTGGGACAGTCTGGGACCGTCTGGGACTTGTTTGGAACAGTCTGGGACAGTCTGGGACAGTCTGGGACTTGTTTGGAACAGCCTGGGACAGTCTGGGGTAGTCTGGGACTTGTTTGGAACAGTCTGCGACAGTTTGGGACCGTCTGGGACTTGTTTTCAACAGTCTGCGACAGTTTGGGACAGTCTAGGACATGTTTGGGACAGTCTGGGACCGTCTGGGTCCTTCTGGGACAGTCCGGGACTTGTTTTGGACAGTCTGGGACAATCTGGGACAGTCTGGGACTTGTTTGGAACAGCCTGGGACAGTTTGGGACAGTCTAAGACTTGTTTGGGACAGTCTGGGACCGTCTGGGACAGTCTAGGACACGTTTGGGACAGTCTGGGACCGTCTGGGACAGTCTGGGACACGTTTGGGACAGTCTGGGACAGTCTGGGACAGTCTGGGACTTGTTTGGAACAGTCTGGGACAGTCTGGAACAGTCTGGGACAGTCTGGGACTTGTTTGGAACAGTCTGGGACTGCCTGGGACTTGTTTGGATCAGTCTGGGACAGTCTGGGACTTGTTTGGAACAGTCTGCGTCAGTTTGGGACCGTCTGGGACTTTTTTGGAACAGTCTACGACAGTTTTGGACAGTCTAGGACTTGTTTGGGACAGTCTGGGACAGTCTGGGATAGTCTGGGACTTGTTTGGGAAAGTCTGGGACAATCTGGGACAGTCTGGGACTTGTTTGGAACAGTCTGCGACAGTTTGGGACAGTCTAGGACTTGTTTGGGCCAGTCTGGGACCGACTGGGACAGTGTGGGACTTGTTTGGAACAGTCTGCGACAGTTTGGGACAGTCTTGGACTTGTTTGGAACAGCCTGGGACAGTCTGGGACAGTCTGTGACTTGTTTGGAACAGTCTGCGTCAGTTTGGGACCGTCTGGGACAGTCTAGGACACGTTTGGGACAGTCTGGGACCGTCTGGGACAGTCTGGGACTTGTTTGGAACAGTCTGGGACAGTCTGGGACAGTCTGGGACAGTCTGGGACAGTCTGGGACAGTCTGGGACAGTCTGGGACTTGTTTGGAACAGCCTGGGACAGTCTGGGGTAGTCTGGGACTTGTTTGGGACAGTCTGGGACTGTCTGGGACCGTCTGGGACTTGTTTGGAACAGTCTGCGACAGTCTGGGACAGTCTGTGACTTGTTTGGAACAGTCTGCGTCAGTTTGGGACCGTCTGGGACAGTCTGGGACTCGGTTGGAACAGCCTGGGACAGTCTGGGGTAGTCTGGGACTTGTTTGGAACAGTCTGCGACAGTTGGGGACCGTCTGGGACTTGTTTGCAACAGTCTGCGACAGTTTGGGACAGTCTAGGACATGTTTGGGACAGTCTGGGACCGTCTGGGACCTTCTGGAACAGTCTGGGACTTGTTTGGGACAGTCTGGGACAATCTGGGACAGTCTGGGACTTGTTTGGATCAGTCTGGGACAATCTGGGACAGTCTGGGACTTGTTTGGAACAGTCTGGGACTGTCTGGGACAGTCTGGGACTTGTTTGGAACAGTCTGCGACAGTTTGGGACCGTCCGGGACTTGTTTGGGCCAGTCTGGGACCGTCTGGGACTTGTTTGGAACAGTCTGCGACAGTTTGGGACCGTCTGGGACTTGTTTGTAACAGTCTGCGACAGTTTGGGACAGTCTAGGACTTGTTTGGAACAGCCTGGGGCAGTCTGGGACCGTCTGGGTCCTTCTGGGACATTCTAGGACTTGTTTGGGACAGTCTGGGACCGTCTGGGACCGTCTGGGACAGTCTGGGACTTGTTTGGAACAGTCTGGGACAGTCTGGGACTTGTTTGGAACAGCCTGGGACAGTCTGGGGTAGTCAGGGACTTGTTTGGAACAGTCTGCGACAGTTTGGGACCGTCCGGGACTTGTTTGGAACAGTCTGCGACAGTCTGGGATAGTCTGGGACTTGTTTGGAACAGTCTGCGACAGTTTGTAACAGTCTAATACTTGTTTGGGACAGTCTGGTAACGTCTGGGTCCGTCTGGGACAGTCTAGGACTTGTTTGGGACAGTCTAGGACAATCTGGGACAGTCTGGGACTTGTTTGGAACAGTCTGCGACAGTTTCGGACAGTCTAGGACTTGTTTGGGACAGTCTGGGACAGTCTGGGACCGTCTGGGACAGTCTGGGACTTGTTTGGAACAGACTGGGACAGTCTGGGACAGTCTGGGAGAGTCTGGGACAGTCTGGGACCGTCTGGGACTTGTTTGGAACAGTCTGGGACAGTCTGTGACAGTCTGGGACTTGTTTGGAACAGCCTGGGACAGTCTGGGGTAGTCTGGGACTTGTTTGGAACAGTCTGCGACAGTTTGGGACCGTCTGGGACTTGTTTTCAACAGTCTGCGACAGTTTGGGACAGTCTAGGACATGTTTGGGACAGTCTGGGACCGTCTGGGTCCTTCTGGGACAGTCTGGGACTTGTTTGGGACAGTCTGGGACAATCTGGGACAGTCTGGGACTTGTTTGGAACAGCCTGGGACAGTTTGGGACAGTCTAGGACTTGTTTGGGACAGTCTGGGACCGTCTGGGACAGTCTAGGACACGTTTGGGACAGTCTGGGACCGTCTGGGACAGTCTGGGACACGTTTCGGACAGTCTGGGACCGTCTGGGACAGTCTGGGACTTGTTTGGAACAGTCTGGGACAGTCTGGAACAGTCTGGGACAGTCTGGGACTTGTTTGGAACAGTCTGGGACTGCCTGGGACCGTCTGGGACTTGTTTGGATCAGTCTGGGACAGTCTGGGACTTGTTTGGAACAGTCTGCGTCAATTTGGGACCGTCTGGGACTTTTTTGGAACAGCCTGGGACAGTCTGGGGTAGTCTGGGACTTGTTTGGAACAGTCTGCGACAGTATGGGACCGTCCGAGACTTGTTTGGAACAGTCTGCGACAGTCTGGGATAGTCTGGGACTTGTTTGGGACAGTCTAGGACAATCTGGGGCAGTCTGGGACTTGTTTGGAACAGTCTGCGACAGTTTGGGACAGTCTAGGACTTGTTTGGGACAGTCTGGGACAGTCTGGGACCGTCTGGGACAGTCTGGGACTTGTTTGGAACAGACTGGGACAGTCTGGGTCAGTCTGGGACAGTCTGGGACAGTCTGGGACCGTCTGGGACTTGTTTGGAACAGTCTGGGACAGTCTGGGACAGTCTTGGACTTGTTTGGAACAGCCTGGGACAGTCTGCGACAGTCTGTGACTTGTTTGGAACAGTCTGCGTCAGTTTGGGACCGTCTGGGACAGTCTAGGACACGTTTGGGACAGTCTGGGACCGTCTGGGACAGTCTGGGACTTGTTTGGAACAGTCTGGGACAGTCTGGGACAGTCTGGGACAGTCTGGGACAGTCTGGGACAGTCTGGGACTTGTTTGGAACAGCCTGGGACAGTCTGGGGTAGTCTGGGACTTGTTTGGAACAGTCTGCGACAGTTGGGGACCGTCTGGGACTTGTTTGCAACAGTCTGCGACAGTTTGGGACAGTCTAGGACATGTTTGGGACAGTCTGGGACCGTCTGGGACCTTCTGGGACAGTCTGGGACTTGTTTGGGACAGTCTGGGACAATCTGGGACAGTCTGGGACTTGATTGGAACAGTCTGGGACTGTCTGGGACAGTCTGGGACTTGTTTGGAACAGTCTGCGACAGTTTGGGACCGTCCGGGACTTGTTTGGGCCAGTCTGAGACCGTCTGGGACTTGTTTGGAACAGTCTGCGACAGTTTGGGACCGTCTGGGACTTGTTTGTAACAGTCTGCGACAGTTTGGGACAGTCTAGGACTTGTTTGGAACAGCCTGGGGCAGTCTGGGACCGTCTGGGTCCTTCTGGGACACTCTAGGACTTGTTTGGGACAGTCTGGGACCGTCTGGGACCGTCTGGGACAGTCTGGGACTTGTTTGGAACAGTCTGGGACAGTCTGGGACTTGTTTGGAACAGCCTGGGACAGTCTGGGGTAGTCAGGGACTTGTTTGGAACAGTCTGCGACAGTTTGGGACCGTCCGGGACTTGTTTGGAACAGTCTGCGACAGTCTGGGATAGTCTGGGACTTGTTTGGAACAGTCTGCGACAGTTTGTAACAGTCTAATACTTGTTTGGGACAGTCTGGTAACGTCTGGATCCGTCTGGGACAGTCTAGGACTTGTTTGGGACAGTCTAGGACAATCTGGGACAGTCTGGGACTTGTTTGGAACAGTCTGCGACAGTTTCGGACAGTCTAGGACTTGTTTGGGACAGTCTGGGACAGTCTGGGACCGTCTGGGACAGTCTGGGACTTGTTTGGAACAGACTGGGACAGTCTGGGACAGTCTGGGAGAGTCTGGGACAGTCTGGGACCGTCTGGGACTTGTTTGGAACAGTCTGGGACAGTCTGTGACAGTCTGGGACTTGTTTGGAACAGCCTGGGACAGTCTGGGGTAGTCTGGGACTTGTTTGGAACAGTCTGCGACAGTTTGGGACCGTCTGGGACTTGTTTTCAACAGTCTGCGACAGTTTGGGACAGTCTAGGACATGTTTGGGACAGTCTGGGACCGTCTGGGTCCTTCTGGGACAGTCTGGGACTTGTTTGGGACAGTCTGGGACAATCTGGGACAGTCTGGGACTTGTTTGGAACAGCCTGGGACAGTTTGGGACAGTCTAGGACTTGTTTGGGACAGTCTGGGACCGTCTGGGACAGTCTAGGGCACGTTTGGGACAGTCTGGGACCGTCTGGGACAGTCTGGGACACGTTTCGGACAGTCTGGGACCGTCTGGGACAGTCTGGGACTTGTTTGGAACAGTCTGGGACAGTCTGGAACAGTCTGGGACAGTCTGGGACTTGTTTGGAACAGTCTGGGACTGCCTGGGACCGTCTGGGACTTGTTTGGATCAGTATGGGACAGTCTGGGACTTGTTTGGAACAGTCTGCGTCAATTTGGGACCGTCTGGGACTTTTTTGGAACAGCCTGGGACAGTCTGGGGTAGTCTGGGACTTGTTTGGAACAGTCTGCGACAGTTTGGGACCGTCCGAGACTTGTTTGGAACAGTCTGCGACAGTCTGGGATAGTCTGGGACTTGTTTGGGACAGTCTAGGACAATCTGGGACAGTCTGGGACTTGTTTGGAACAGTCTGCGACAGTTTGGGACAGTCTAGGACTTGTTTGGGACAGTCTGGGACAGTCTGGGACCGTCTGGGACAGTCTGGGACTTGTTTGGAACAGACTGGGACAGTCTGGGACAGTCTGGGACAGTCTGGGACAGTCTGGGACCGTCTGGGACTTGTTTGGAACAGTCTGGGACAGTCTGGGACAGTCTGGGACTTGTTTGGAACAGCCTGGGACAGTCTGGGGTAGTCTGGGACTTGTTTGGAACAGTCTGCGACAGTTTGGGACCGTCTGGGTCCTTCTGGGACAGTCTGGGACTTGTTGGGGACAGTCTGGGACAATCTGGGACAGTCTGGGACTTGTTTGGAACAGCCTGGGACAGTTTGGGTCAGTCTAGGACTTGTTTGGGACAGTCTGGGACCGTCTGGGACAGTCTAGGACACGTTTGGGACAGTCTGGGACCGTCTGGGACAGTCTGGGACACGTTTCGGACAGTCTGGGACCGTCTGGGACAGTCTGGGACTTGTGTGGAACAGTCTGGGACAGTCTGGAACAGTCTGGGACAGTCTGGGACTTGTTTGGAACAGTCTGGGACTGCCTGGGACCGTCTGGGACTTGTTTGGATCAGTCTGGGACAGTCTGGGACTTGTTTGGAACAGTCTGCGTCAGTTTGGGACCGTCTGGGACTTTTTTGGAACAGTCTACGACAGTTTTGGACAGTCTAGGTCTTGTTTGGGACAGTCTGCGACAGTTTGGGACAGTATAGGACTTGTTTGGGCCAGTCTGGGACCGACTGGGACCGTCTGGGACAGTCTAGGACTTGTTTGGGACCGTCTGGGACCGTCTGGGACAGTCTGGGACTTGTTTGGGACAGTCTGGGACAATCTGGGACAGTCTTGGACTTGTTTGGAACAGCCTGGGACAGTCTGGGGTAGTCTGGGACTTGCTTGGAACAGTCTGCGACAGTTTGGGACAGTCTAGGACTTGTTTGGGACAGTCTGGGACCATCTGGGACAGTTTGGGACCGTCTGGGACAGTCTAGGACACGTTTGGGACAGTCTGGGACCGTCTGGGACAGTCTGGGACTTGTTTGGAACAGTCTGGGACAGTCTGGGACAGTCTGGGACAGTCTGGGACAGTCTGGGACAGTCTGGGACAGTCTGGGACAGTCTGGGACTTGTTTGGAACAGCCTGGGACAGTCTGGGGTAGTCTGGGACTTGTTTGGGACAGTCTGGGACTGTCTGGGACCGTCTGGGACTTGTTTGGAACAGTCTGCGACAGTCTGGGACAGTCTGTGACTTGTTTGGAATAGTCTGCGTAAGTTTGGGACCGTCTGGGACAGTCTGGGACTCGGTTGGAACAGCCTGGGACAGTCTGGGGTAGTCTGGGACTTGTTTGGAACAGTCTGCGACAGTTTGGGACCGTCTGAGACTTGTTTGCAACAGTCTGCGACAGTTTGGGACAGTCTAGGACTTGTTTGGGACAGTCTGGGACCGTCTGGGACCTTCTGGGACAGTCTGGGACTTGTTTGGGACAGTCTGGGACAATCTGGGACAGTCTGGGACTTGTTTGGAACAGTCTGGGACAATCTGGGACAGTCTGGGACTCGTTTGGAACAGTCTGGGACAGTCTGGGACAGTCTGGGACTTGTTTGGAACAGTCTGCGACAGTCTGGGACAGTCTGTGACTTGTTTGGAACAGTCTGCGTCAGTTTGGGACCGTCTGGGACATGTTTGGAATAGTCTGCGACAGTTTGGGACAGTCTAGGACTTGTTTGGGACAGTCTGAGACCGTCTGGGACCTTCTGGGACAGTCTGGGACTTGTTTGGAACAGCCTGGGACAGTCTGGGGTAGTCTGGGACTTGTTTGGAACAGTCTGCGACAGTTTGGGATAGTCTAGGAATTGTTTGGGACAGTCTGGGAACATCTGGGACAGTCTAAGACCGTCTGGGACAGTCTAGGACACGTTTGGGACAGTCTGGGACCGTCTGGGACAGTCTGGGACTTGTTTGGAACAGCCTGGGACAGTCTGGGGTAGTCTGGGACTTGTTTGGAACAGTCTGCGACAGTTTGGGACAGACTAGGACTTGTTTGGGACAGTCTGGGACCATCTGGGACAGTCTAGGACCGTCTGGGACAGTCTAGGACACGTTTGGGACAGTCTGGGACCGTCTGGGACAGTCTGGGACTTGTTTGGAACAGCCTGGGACAGTCTGGGACAGTCTAGGACTTGTTTGGAAAAATCTGGGATCGTCTGGGACCTTCTGGAACAGTCTGGGACTTGTATGGAACAGTCTGCGACAGTTTGGGACCGTCTGGGACTTGTTTGGGACAGTCTGGTAACGTCTGGGTCCGTCTGGGACAGTCTAGGACTTGTTTGGGACAGTCTGTGACAGTTTGGGACCGACTGGGACTTGTATGGAACTGTCTGCATCAGTTTGGGACAGTCTAGGTCTTGTTTGGGCCAGTCTGGGACCGTCTGGGACCGTCTGGGACTTGTTTGGGACAGTCTGCGGCCGTCTGGGTCAGTCTGGGACTTGTTTGGAACAGTCTGCGACAGTTTGGAACCGTCTGGGCCTTGTTTGGAACAGTCTGCGACAGTCTGGGATAGTCTGGGACTTGTTTGGGACAGTCTGGTAACGTCTGGGTCCGTCTGGGACAGTCTAGGAGTTGTTTGGGCCAGTCTGGGACCGTCTGGGACCGTCTGGGACTTGTTTCGGACAGTCTGCGGCCGTCTGGGACAGTCTGGGACTTGTTTGGAACAGTCTGCGACAGTTTGGGACCGTCTGGGACTTGTTCGGAACAGTCTGCGACAGTTTGGGACAGTCTAGGACTTGTTTGGGACAGTCTTGGACCGTCTGGGACCGTCTGGGACAGTCTGGGGTAGTCTGGGACTTGTTTGGAACAGTCTGCGACAGTTGGGGACCGTCTGGGACTTGTTTGCAACAGTCTGCGACAGTTTGGGACAGTCTAGGACATGTTTGGGACAGTCTGGGACCGTCTGGGACCTTCTGGGACAGTCTGGGACTTGTTTGGGACAGTCTGGGACAATCTGGGACAGTCTGGGACTTGATTGGAACAGTCTGGGACTGTCTGGGACAGTCTGGGACTTGTTTGGAACAGTCTGCGACAGTTTGGGACCGTCCGGGACTTGTTTGGGCCAGTCTGAGACCGTCTGGGACTTGTTTGGAACAGTCTGCGACAGTTTGGGACCGTCTGGGACTTGTTTGTAACAGTCTGCGACAGTTTGGGACAGTCTAGGACTTGTTTGGAACAGCCTGGGGCAGTCTGGGACCGTCTGGGTCCTTCTGGGACACTCTAGGACTTGTTTGGGACAGTCTGGGACCGTCTGGGACCGTCTGGGACAGTCTGGGACTTGTTTGGAACAGTCTGGGACAGTCTGGGACTTGTTTGGAACAGCCTGGGACAGTCTGGGGTAGTCAGGGACTTGTTTGGAACAGTCTGCGACAGTTTGGGACCGTCCGGGACTTGTTTGGAACAGTCTGCGACAGTCTGGGATAGTCTGGGACTTGTTTGGAACAGTCTGCGACAGTTTGTAACAGTCTAATACTTGTTTGGGACAGTCTGGTAACGTCTGGATCCGTCTGGGACAGTCTAGGACTTGTTTGGGACAGTCTAGGACAATCTGGGACAGTCTGGGACTTGTTTGGAACAGTCTGCGACAGTTTCGGACAGTCTAGGACTTGTTTGGGACAGTCTGGGACAGTCTGGGACCGTCTGGGACAGTCTGGGACTTGTTTGGAACAGACTGGGACAGTCTGGGACAGTCTGGGAGAGTCTGGGACAGTCTGGGACCGTCTGGGACTTGTTTGGAACAGTCTGGGACAGTCTGTGACAGTCTGGGACTTGTTTGGAACAGCCTGGGACAGTCTGGGGTAGTCTGGGACTTGTTTGGAACAGTCTGCGACAGTTTGGGACCGTCTGGGACTTGTTTTCAACAGTCTGCGACAGTTTGGGACAGTCTAGGACATGTTTGGGACAGTCTGGGACCGTCTGGGTCCTTCTGGGACAGTCTGGGACTTGTTTGGGACAGTCTGGGACAATCTGGGACAGTCTGGGACTTGTTTGGAACAGCCTGGGACAGTTTGGGACAGTCTAGGACTTGTTTGGGACAGTCTGGGACCGTCTGGGACAGTCTAGGGCACGTTTGGGACAGTCTGGGACCGTCTGGGACAGTCTGGGACACGTTTCGGACAGTCTGGGACCGTCTGGGACAGTCTGGGACTTGTTTGGAACAGTCTGGGACAGTCTGGAACAGTCTGGGACAGTCTGGGACTTGTTTGGAACAGTCTGGGACTGCCTGGGACCGTCTGGGACTTGTTTGGATCAGTATGGGACAGTCTGGGACTTGTTTGGAACAGTCTGCGTCAATTTGGGACCGTCTGGGACTTTTTTGGAACAGCCTGGGACAGTCTGGGGTAGTCTGGGACTTGTTTGGAACAGTCTGCGACAGTTTGGGACCGTCCGAGACTTGTTTGGAACAGTCTGCGACAGTCTGGGATAGTCTGGGACTTGTTTGGGACAGTCTAGGACAATCTGGGACAGTCTGGGACTTGTTTGGAACAGTCTGCGACAGTTTGGGACAGTCTAGGACTTGTTTGGGACAGTCTGGGACAGTCTGGGACCGTCTGGGACAGTCTGGGACTTGTTTGGAACAGACTGGGACAGTCTGGGACAGTCTGGGACAGTCTGGGACAGTCTGGGACCGTCTGGGACTTGTTTGGAACAGTCTGGGACAGTCTGGGACAGTCTGGGACTTGTTTGGAACAGCCTGGGACAGTCTGGGGTAGTCTGGGACTTGTTTGGAACAGTCTGCGACAGTTTGGGACCGTCTGGGTCCTTCTGGGACAGTCTGGGACTTGTTGGGGACAGTCTGGGACAATCTGGGACAGTCTGGGACTTGTTTGGAACAGCCTGGGACAGTTTGGGTCAGTCTAGGACTTGTTTGGGACAGTCTGGGACCGTCTGGGACAGTCTAGGACACGTTTGGGACAGTCTGGGACCGTCTGGGACAGTCTGGGACACGTTTCGGACAGTCTGGGACCGTCTGGGACAGTCTGGGACTTGTGTGGAACAGTCTGGGACAGTCTGGAACAGTCTGGGACAGTCTGGGACTTGTTTGGAACAGTCTGGGACTGCCTGGGACCGTCTGGGACTTGTTTGGATCAGTCTGGGACAGTCTGGGACTTGTTTGGAACAGTCTGCGTCAGTTTGGGACCGTCTGGGACTTTTTTGGAACAGTCTACGACAGTTTTGGACAGTCTAGGTCTTGTTTGGGACAGTCTGCGACAGTTTGGGACAGTATAGGACTTGTTTGGGCCAGTCTGGGACCGACTGGGACCGTCTGGGACAGTCTAGGACTTGTTTGGGACCGTCTGGGACCGTCTGGGACAGTCTGGGACTTGTTTGGGACAGTCTGGGACAATCTGGGACAGTCTTGGACTTGTTTGGAACAGCCTGGGACAGTCTGGGGTAGTCTGGGACTTGCTTGGAACAGTCTGCGACAGTTTGGGACAGTCTAGGACTTGTTTGGGACAGTCTGGGACCATCTGGGACAGTTTGGGACCGTCTGGGACAGTCTAGGACACGTTTGGGACAGTCTGGGACCGTCTGGGACAGTCTGGGACTTGTTTGGAACAGTCTGGGACAGTCTGGGACAGTCTGGGACAGTCTGGGACAGTCTGGGACAGTCTGGGACAGTCTGGGACAGTCTGGGACTTGTTTGGAACAGCCTGGGACAGTCTGGGGTAGTCTGGGACTTGTTTGGGACAGTCTGGGACTGTCTGGGACCGTCTGGGACTTGTTTGGAACAGTCTGCGACAGTCTGGGACAGTCTGTGACTTGTTTGGAATAGTCTGCGTAAGTTTGGGACCGTCTGGGACAGTCTGGGACTCGGTTGGAACAGCCTGGGACAGTCTGGGGTAGTCTGGGACTTGTTTGGAACAGTCTGCGACAGTTTGGGACCGTCTGAGACTTGTTTGCAACAGTCTGCGACAGTTTGGGACAGTCTAGGACTTGTTTGGGACAGTCTGGGACCGTCTGGGACCTTCTGGGACAGTCTGGGACTTGTTTGGGACAGTCTGGGACAATCTGGGACAGTCTGGGACTTGTTTGGAACAGTCTGGGACAATCTGGGACAGTCTGGGACTCGTTTGGAACAGTCTGGGACAGTCTGGGACAGTCTGGGACTTGTTTGGAACAGTCTGCGACAGTCTGGGACAGTCTGTGACTTGTTTGGAACAGTCTGCGTCAGTTTGGGACCGTCTGGGACATGTTTGGAATAGTCTGCGACAGTTTGGGACAGTCTAGGACTTGTTTGGGACAGTCTGAGACCGTCTGGGACCTTCTGGGACAGTCTGGGACTTGTTTGGAACAGCCTGGGACAGTCTGGGGTAGTCTGGGACTTGTTTGGAACAGTCTGCGACAGTTTGGGATAGTCTAGGAATTGTTTGGGACAGTCTGGGAACATCTGGGACAGTCTAAGACCGTCTGGGACAGTCTAGGACACGTTTGGGACAGTCTGGGACCGTCTGGGACAGTCTGGGACTTGTTTGGAACAGCCTGGGACAGTCTGGGGTAGTCTGGGACTTGTTTGGAACAGTCTGCGACAGTTTGGGACAGACTAGGACTTGTTTGGGACAGTCTGGGACCATCTGGGACAGTCTAGGACCGTCTGGGACAGTCTAGGACACGTTTGGGACAGTCTGGGACCGTCTGGGACAGTCTGGGACTTGTTTGGAACAGCCTGGGACAGTCTGGGACAGTCTAGGACTTGTTTGGAAAAATCTGGGATCGTCTGGGACCTTCTGGAACAGTCTGGGACTTGTATGGAACAGTCTGCGACAGTTTGGGACCGTCTGGGACTTGTTTGGGACAGTCTGGTAACGTCTGGGTCCGTCTGGGACAGTCTAGGACTTGTTTGGGACAGTCTGTGACAGTTTGGGACCGACTGGGACTTGTATGGAACTGTCTGCATCAGTTTGGGACAGTCTAGGTCTTGTTTGGGCCAGTCTGGGACCGTCTGGGACCGTCTGGGACTTGTTTGGGACAGTCTGCGGCCGTCTGGGTCAGTCTGGGACTTGTTTGGAACAGTCTGCGACAGTTTGGAACCGTCTGGGCCTTGTTTGGAACAGTCTGCGACAGTCTGGGATAGTCTGGGACTTGTTTGGGACAGTCTGGTAACGTCTGGGTCCGTCTGGGACAGTCTAGGAGTTGTTTGGGCCAGTCTGGGACCGTCTGGGACCGTCTGGGACTTGTTTCGGACAGTCTGCGGCCGTCTGGGACAGTCTGGGACTTGTTTGGAACAGTCTGCGACAGTTTGGGACCGTCTGGGACTTGTTCGGAACAGTCTGCGACAGTTTGGGACAGTCTAGGACTTGTTTGGGACAGTCTTGGACCGTCTGGGACCGTCTGGGACAGTCTGGCACTTGTTTGGAACAGTCTGGGACAGTCTGGGACTGTCTGGGACTTGTTTGGAACAGCCTGGGACAGTCTGGGGTAGTCTGGGACTTGTTTGGAACAGTCTATGACAGTTTGGGACCGTCTGGGACTTGTTTGGAACAGTCTGCGACAGTTTAGGACAGTCTGAGACTTGTTTGGAACAGTCTGCGACAGTCTGGGATAGTCTGGGACTTGTTTGGGACAGTCTGGTAACGTCTGGGTCCGTCTGGGACAGTCTAGGACTTGTTTGGGACAGTCTGGGACAATCTGGGACAGTCTGGGACTTGTTTGGAACAGCCTGGGACAGTCTGGGACAGTCTAGGACTTGTTTGGAAAAATCTGGGATCGTCTGGGACCTTCTGGAACAGTCTGGGACTTGTATGGAACAGTCTGCGACAGTTTGGGACCGTCTGGGACTTGTTTGGAACAGTCTGCGACCGTTTGAGACCGTCTGGGACTTGCGTGGAACAGTCTGCGACAGTTTGGGACAGTCTAGGACTTGTTTGGGACAGTCTGTGGCCGTCTGGGACAGTCTAGGACTTGTTTTGCGACTGTCTGGGACAATCTGGGACAGTCTGGGTCTTGATTGGAACAGTCTGCGACAGTTTTGGACAGTCTAGGACTTGTTTGGGACAGTCTGGGACCGTCTGGGACAGTCTAGGACACGTTTGGGACAGTCTGGGACCGTCTGGGACAGTCTGGGACACGTTTCGGACAGTCTGGGACCGTCTGGGACAGTCTGGGACTTGTTTTCAACAGTCTGCGACAGTTTGGGACAGTCTAGGACATGTTTGGGACAGTCTGGGACCGTCTGGGTCCTTCTGGGACAGTCTGGGAATTGTTTGGAACAGTCTGGGACAATCTGGGACAGTCTGGGACTTGTTTGGAACAGCCTGGGACAGTTTGGGACAGTCTAGGACTTGTTTGGGACAGTCTGGGACCGTCTGGGACAGTCTGGGACACGTTTCGGACAGTCTGGGACCGTCTGGGACAGTCTGGGACTTGTTTGGAACAGTCTGGGACAGTCTGGAACAGTCTGGGACAGTCTGGGACTTGTTTGGAACAGTCTGGGACTGCCTGGGACCGTCTGGGACTTGTTTGGATCAGTCTGGGACAGTCTGGGACTTGTTTGGAACAGTCTGCGTCAGTTTGGGACCGTCTGGGACTTTTTTGGAACAGCCTGGGACAGTCTGGGGTAGTCTGGGACTTGTTTGGAACAGTCTGCGACAGTTTGGGACCGTCCGGGACTTGTTTGGAACAGTCTGCGACAGTCTGGGATAGTCTGGGACTTGTTTGGAACAGTCTGCGACAGTTTGGGACAGTCTAATACTTGTTTGGGACAGTCTGGTAACGTCTGGGTCCGTCTGGGACAGTCTAGGACTTGTTTGGGACAGTCTAGGACAATCTGGGACAGTCTGGGACCGTCTGGGACAGTCTGGGACTTGTTTGGAACAGACTGGGACAGTCTGGGACAGTCTGGGACAGTCTGGGACCGTCTGGGACTTGTTTGGAACAGTCTGGGACAGTCTGGGACAGTCTGGGACTTGTTTGGAACAGCCTGGGACAGTCTGGGGTAGTCTGGGACTTGTTTGGAACAGTCTGCGACAGTTTGGGACCGTCTGGGACTTGTTTTCAACAGTCTGCGACAGTTTGGGACAGTCTAGGACATGTTTGGGACAGTCTGGGAACGTCTGGGTCCTTCTGGGACCGTCTGGGTCCTTCTGGGACAGTCTGGGACTTGTTTGGGACAGTCTGGGACAATCTGGGACAGTCTGGGACTTGTTTGGAACAGCCTGGGACAGTTTGGGACAGTCTAGGACTTGTTTGGGACAGTCTGGGACCGTCTGGGACAGTCTAGGACACGTTTGGGACAGTCTGGGACAGTCTGGGACACGTTTCGGACAGTCTGGGACCGTCTGGGACAGTCTGGGACTTGTTTGGAACAGTCTGGGACAGTCTGGAACAGTCTGGGACAGTCTGGAACAGTCTGGGACAGTCTGGGACTTGTTTGGAACAGTCTAGGACTGCCTGGGACCGTCTGGGACTTGTTTGGATCAGTCTGGGACAGTCTGGGACTTGTTTGGAACAGTCTGCGTCAGTTTGGGACCGTCTGGGACTTTTTTGGAACAGTCTACGACAGTTTTGGACAGTCTAGGACTTGTTTGGGACAGTCTGGGACAATCTGGGACAGTCTGGGACAATCTGGGACAGTCTGGGACTTGTTTGGAACAGTCTGGGACAGTTTGGGACAGTCTAGGACTTGTTTGGGCCAGTCTGGGACCGACTGGGACCGTCTGGGACAGTCTAGGACTTGTTTGGAACAGTCTACGACAGTTTTGGACAGTCTAGGACTTGTTTGGGACCGTCTGGGACCGTCTGGGACAGTCTGGGACTAGTTTGGGACAGTCTGGGACAATCTGGGACAGTCTTGGACTTGTTTGGACCATCCTGGGACAGTCTGGGGTAGTCTGGGACTTGCTTGGAACAGTCTGCGACAGTTTGGGACAGTCTAGGACATGTTTGGGACAGTCTGGGACCGTCTGGGACAGTTTGGGACCGTCTGGGAAAGTCTAGGACACGTTTGGGACAGTCTGGGACCGTCTGGGACAGTCTGGGACTTGTTTGGAACAGTCTGGGACAGTCTGGGACAGTCTGGGACAGTCTGGGACAGTCTGGGACTTGTTTGGAACAGCCTGGGACAGTCTGGGGTAGTCTGGGACTTGTTTGGGACAGTCTGGGACTGTCTGGGACCGTCTGGGACTTGTTTGGAACAGTCTGCGACAGTCTGGGACAGTCTGTGACTTGTTTGGAACAGTCTGCGTCAGTTTGGGACCGTCTGGGACAGTCTGGGACTCGGTTGGAACAGCCTGGGACAGTCTGGGGTAGTCTGGGACTTGTTTGGAACAGTCTGCGACAGTTTGGGACCGTCTGGGACTTGTTTGCAACAGTCTGCGACAGTTTGGGACAGTCTAGGACATGTTTGGGACAGTCTGGGACCGTCTGGGACCTTCTGGGACAGTCTGGGACTTGTTTGGGACAGTCTGGGACAATCTGGGACAGTCTGGGACTTGTTTGGAACAGTCTGGGACAATCTGGGACAGTCTGGGACAATCTGGGACAGTCTGGGACTTGTTTGGAACAGTCTGGGACTGTCTGGGACAGTCTGGGACTTGTTTGGAACAGTCTGCGACAGTTTGAGACCGTCTGGGACTTGTTTGGGCCAGTCTGGGACCGTCAGGGACTTGTTTGGAACAGTCTGCGACAGTTTGGGAACGTCTGGGACTTGTGTGGAACAGTCTGCGACAGTTTGGGACAGTCTAGGACTTGTTTGGGACAGTCTGTGACCGTCTGGGACCGTCTGGGACAGTCTGGGACTTGTTTGGAACAGTCTGCGACAGTTTGGGACAGTCTGGGACTTGTTTCGAACAGTCTGCGACAGTTTGGGACAGTCTGGGACTTGTTTGGAACAGTCTGCGACAGTTTGAGACCGTCTGGGACTTGTTTGGGCCAGTCTGGGACCGTCAGGGACTTGTTTGGAACAGTCTGCGACAGTTTGGGAACGTCTGGGACTTGTGTGGAACAGTCTGCGACAGTTTGGGACAGTCTAGGACTTGTTTGGGACAGTCTGTGGCCGTCTGGTACAGTCTAGGACTTGTTTTGCGACTGTCTGGGACAATCTGGGACAGTCTGGGTCTTGTTTGGAACAGTCTGCGACAGTTTTGGACAGTCTAGGACTTGTTTGGGACAGTCTGTGACAGTTTGGGACCGACTGGGACTTGTATGGAACAGTCTGCATCAGTTTGGGACAGTCTAGGACTTGTTTGGGCCAGTCTGGGACCGTCTGGGACCGTCTGGGACTTGTTTGGGACAGTCTGCGGCCGTCTGGGACAGTCTGGGACTTGTTTGGAACAGTCTGCGACAGTTTGGAACCGTCTGGGACTTGTTTGGAACAGTCCGCGACAGTCTGGGATAATCTGGGACTTGTTTGGGACAGTCTGGTAACGTCTGGGTCCGTCTGGGACAGTCTAGGACTTGTTTGGGACAGTCTGGGACAATCTGGGACAGTCTGGGACTTGTTTGGAACAGCCTGGGACAGTCTGGGACAGTCTAGGACTTGTTTGGAAAAATCTGGGATCGTCTGGGACCTTCTGGAACAGTATGGGACTTGTATGGAACAGTCTGCGACAGTTTGGGACCGTCTGGGACTTGTTTGGAACAGTCTGCGACCGTTTGAGACCGTCTGGGACTTGTGTGGAACAGTCTGCGACAGTTTGGGACAGTCTAGGACTTGTTTGGGACAGTCTGGTAACGTCTGGGTCCGTCTGGGACAGTCTAGGACTTGTTTGGGCCAGTCTGGGACCGTCTGGGACCGTCTGGGACTTGTTTGGGACAGTCTGCGGCCGTCTGGGACAGTCTGGGACTTGTTTGGAACAGTCTGCGACAGTTTGGGACCGTCTGGGACTTGTTTGGAACAGTCTGCGACAGTTTGGGACAGTCTGAGACTTGTTTGGAACAGTCTGCGACAGTCTGGGATAGTCTGGGACTTGTTTGGGACAGTCTGGTAACGTCTGGGTCCGTCTGGGACAGTCTAGGACTTGTTTGGGACAGTCTGGGACAATCTGGGACAGTCTGGGACATGTTTGGAACAGCCTGGGACAGTCTAGGACAGTCTAGGACATGTTTGGGACAGTCTGGGACTTGTTTGGAACAGTCTGCGACCGTTTGAGACCGTCTGGGACTTGTGTGGAACAGTCTGCGACAGTTTGGGACAGTCTAGGACTTGTTTGGGACAGTCTGTGGCCGTCTGGGACAGTCTAGGACTTGTTTTGCGACTGTCTGGGACAATCTGGGACAGTCTGGGTCTTGTTTGGAACAGTCTGCGACAGTTTTGGACAGTCTAGGACATGTTTGGGACAGTCTGGGACTTGTTTGGCACAGTCTGGTACAATCTGGGACAGTCTGGGACTTGTTTGGAACAGCCTGGGAAAGTCTGGGACCGTCTGGGACTTGTTTGGAACAGTCTGCGACAGTTTGGGACAGTCTCGGACTTGTTTGCGACTGTCTGGGACAATCTGGGACAGTCTGGTACAATCTGGGACAGTCTGGGACTTGTTTGGAACAGCCTGGGAAAGTCTGGGATAGTCTGGGACTTGTTTGGAACAGTCTGTGACAGTTTGGGACCGACTGGGACTTGTTTGGAACTGTCTGCATCAGTTTGGGACAGTCTAGGACTTGTTTGCGACTGTCTGGGACAATCTGGGACAGTCTGGGTCTTGTTTGGAACAGTCTGCGACAGTTTTGGACAGTCTAGGACTTGTTTGGGACAGTCTGGGACTTGTTTGGCACAGTCTGGTACAATCTGGGACAGTCTGGGACTTGTTTGGAACAGCCTGGGAAAGTCTGGGATAGTCTGGGACTTGTTTGGAACAGTCTGCGACAGTTTGGGACCGTCTGGGACTTGTTTGGAACAGTCTGCGATAGTTTGGGACAGTCTAGGACTTGTTTGGCACAGTCTGTGACCGTCTGGGACCGTCTGGGACAGTCTGGGACTTGTTTGGAACAGTCTGCGACAGTTTGGGACAGTCTGGGACTTGTTTGGAACAGTCTGCGACAGTTTGGGACAGTCTGGGACTTGTTTGGAACAGTCTGCGACAGTTTGGGACAGTCTGGGACTTGTTTGGAACAGTCTGCGACAGTTTGAGACCGTCTGGGACTTGTTTGGGCCAGTCTGGGACCGTCAGGGACTTGTTTGGAACAGTCTGCGACAGTTTGGGAACGTCTGGGACTTGTGTGGAACAGTCTGCGACAGTTTGGGACAGTCTAGGACTTGTTTGGGACAGTCTGTGACCGTCTGGGACCGTCTGGGACAGTCTGGGACTTGTTTGGAACAGTCTGCGACAGATTGGGACAGTCTGGGACTTGTTTGGAACAGTCTGCGACAGTTTGGGACAGTCTGGGACTTGTTTGGAACAGTCTGCGACAGTTTGAGACCGTCTGGGACTTGTTTGGGCCAGTCTGGGACCGTCAGGGACTTGTTTGGAACAGTCTGCGACAGTTTGGGAACGTCTGGGACTTGTGTGGAACAGTCTGCGGCAGTTTGGGACAGTCTAGGACTTGTTTGGGACAGTCTGTGGCCGTCTGGGACAGTCTAGGACTTGTTTTGCGACTGTCTGGGACAATCTGGGACAGTCTGGGTCTTGTTTGGAACAGTCTGCGACAGTTTTGGACAGTCTAGGACTTGTTTGGGACAGTCTGTGACAGTTTGGGACCGACTGGGACTTGTATGGAACAGTCTGCATCAGTTTGGGACAGTCTAGGACTTGTTTGGGCCAGTCTGAGACCGTCTGGGACCGTCTGGGACTTGTTTGGGACAGTCTGCGGCCGTCTGGGACAGTCTGGGACTTGTTTGGAACAGTCTGCGACAGTTTGGAACCGTCTGGGACTTGTTTGGAACAGTCCGCGACAGTCTGGGATAATCTGGGACTTGTTTGGGACAGTCTGGTAACGTCTGGGTCCGTCTGGGACAGTCTAGGACTTGTTTGGGACAGTCTGGGACTTGTTTGGAACAGCCTGGGACAGTCTGGGACAGTCTAGGACTTGTTTGGAAAAATCTGGGATCGTCTGGGACCTTCTGGAACAGTCTGGGACTTGTATGGATCAGTCTGCGACAGTTTGGGACCGTCTGGGACTTGTTTGGAACAGTCTGCGACCGTTTGAGACCGTCTGGGACTTGTGTGGAACAGTCTGCGACAGTTTGGGACAGTCTAGGACTTGTTTGGGACAGTCTGTGGCCGTCTGGGACAGTCTAGGACTTGTTTGGGACAGTCTGGGACCATCTGGGACCTTCTGGGACAGTCAGGGACTTGTTTGGAACAGTCTGCGACAGTTTGGGACCGTCTGGGACTTGTTTGGAACAGTCTGCGACAGTTTGGGACCGTCTGGGACTTGTTTGGAACAGTCTGCGACAGTTTGGGACAGTCTCGGACTTGTTTGCGACTGTCTGGGACAATCTGGGACAGTCTGGTACAATCTGGGATAGTCTGGGACTTGTTTGGAACAGCCTGGGAAAGTCTGGGATAGTCTGGGACTTGTTTGGAACAGTCTGTGACAGTTTGGGACCGACTGGGACTTGTTTGGAACTGTCTGCATCAGTTTGGGACAGTCTAGGACTTGTTTGGGCCAGTCTGGGACCGTCTGGGACTTGTTTGGAACAGTCTGCGACTGTTTGGGACCGTCTGGGACTTGTTTGGAACAGTCTGCGACAGTTTGGGACAGTCTAGGACTTGTTTACGACTGTCTGGGACAATCTGGGACAGTCTGGGTCTTGTTTGGAACAGTCTGCGACAGTTTTGGACAGTCTAGGACTTGTTTGGGACAGTCTGGGACTTGTTTGGCACAGTCTGGTACAATCTGGGACAGTCTGGGACTTGTTTGGAACAGCCTGGGAAAGTCTGGGATAGTCTGGGACTTGTTTGGAACAGTCTGCGACAGTTTGGGACCGTCTGGGACTTGTTTGGAACAGTCTGCGATAGTTTGGGACAGTCTAGGACTTGTTTGGCACAGTCTGTGACCGTCTGGGACCGTCTGGGACAGTCTGGGACTTGTTTGGAACAGTCTGCGACAGTTTGGGACAGTCTGGGACTTGTTTGGAACAGTCTGCGACAGTTTGGGACAGTCTGGGACTTGTTTCGAACAGTCTGCGACAGTTTGGGACAGTCTGGGACTTGTTTGGAACAGTCTGCGACAGTTTGAGACCGTCTGGGACTTGTTTTGGGCCAGTCTGGGACCGTCAGGGACTTGTTTGGAACAGTCTGCGACAGTTTGGGAACGTCTGGGACTTGTGTGGAACAGTCTGCGACAGTTTGGGACGGTCTAGGACTTGTTTGGGACAGTCTGTGGCCGTCTGGGACAGTCTAGGACTTGTTTTGCGACTGTCTGGGACAATCTGGGACAGTCTGGGTCTTGTTTGGAACAGTCTGCGACAGTTTTGGACAGTCTAGGACTTGTTTGGGACAGTCTGTGACAGTTTGGGACCGACTGGGCCTTGTATGGAACAGTCTGCATCAGTTTGGGAAAGTCTAGGACTTGTTTGGGCCAGTCTGGGACCGTCTGGGACTTGTTTGGAACAGTCTGCGACAGTTTGGGACCGTCTGGGACTTGTTTGGAACAGTCTGCGACAGTTTGGGACAGTCTAGGACTTGTTTGCGACTGTCTGGGACAATCTGGGACAGTCTGGGTCTTGTTTGGAACAGTCTGCGACAGTTTTGGACAGTCTAGGACTTGTTTGGGACAGTCTGGGACTTGTTTGGCACAGTCTGGTACAATCTGGGACAGTCTGGGACTTGTTTGGAACAGCCTGGGAAAGTCTGGGATAGTCTGGGACTTGTTTGGAACAGTCTGCGACAGTTTGGGACCGTCTGGGACTTGTTTGGAACAGTCTGCGATAGTTTGGGACAGTCTAGGACTTGTTTGGCACAGTCTGTGACCGTCTGGGACCGTCTGGGACAGTCTGGGACTTGTTTGGAACAGTCTGCGACAGTTTGGGACAGTCTGGGACTTGTTTGGAACAGTCTGCGACAGTTTGGGACAGTCTGGGACTTGTTTGGAACAGTCTGCGACAGTTTGGGACCGTCTGGGACTTGTTTGGAACAGTCTGCGACCGTTTGAGACCGTCTGGGACTTGTGTGGAACAGTCTGCGACAGTTTGGGACAGTCTAGGACTTGTTTGGGACAGTCTGTGGCCGTCTGGGACAGTCTATGTCTTGTTTGGGACAGCCTGGGACCATCTGTGACCTTCTGGGACAGTCAGGGACTTGTTTGGAACAGTCTGCGACAGTTTGGGACCGTCTGGGACTTGTTTGGAACAGTCTGCGACAGTTTGGGACCGTCTGGGACTTGTTTGGAACAGTCTGCGACAGTTTGGGACAGTCTCGGACTTGTTTGCGACTGTCTGGGACAATCTGGGACAGTCTGGTACAATCTGGGACAGTCTGGGACTTGTTTGGAACAGCCTGGGAAAGTCTGGGATAGTCTGGGACTTGTTTGGAACAGTCTGTGACAGTTTGGGACCGACTGGGACTTGTTTGGAACTGTCTGCATCAGTTTGGGACAGTCTAGGACTTGTTTGGGCCAGTCTGGGACCGTCTGGGACTTGTTTGGAACAGTCTGCGACAGTTTGGGACCGTCTGGGACTTGTTTGGAACAGTCTGCGACAGTTTGGGACAGTCTAGGACTTGTTTGCGACTGTCTGGGACAATCTGGGACAGTCTGGGTCTTGTTTGGAACAGTCTGCGACAGTTTTGGACAGTCTAGGACTTGTTTGGGACAGTCTGGGACTTGTTTGGCACAGTCTGGTACAATCTGGGACAGTCTGGGACTTCTTTGGAACAGCCTGGGAAAGTCTGGGATAGTCTGGGACTTGTTTGGAACAGTCTGCGACAGTTTGGGACCGTCTAGGACTTGTTTGGCACAGTCTGTGACCGTCTGGGACCGTCTGGGACAGTCTGGGACTTGTTTGGAACAGTCTGCGACAGTTTGGGACAGTCTGGGACTTGTTTGGAACAGTCTGCGACAGTTTGGGACAGTCTGGGACTTGTTTGGAACAGTCTGCGACAGTTTGAGACCGTCTGGGACTTGTTTGGGCCAGTCTGGGACCGTCAGGGTCTTGTTTGGAACAGTCTGCGACAGTTTGGGACCGTCTGGGACTTGTTTGGAACAGTCTGGTAACGTCTGGGTCCGTCTGGGACAGTCTAGGAGTTGTTTGGGCCAGTCTGGGACCGTCTGGGACCGTCTGGGACTTGTTTCGGACAGTCTGCGGCCGTCTGGGACAGTCTGGGACTTGTTTGGAACAGTCTGCGACAGTTTGGGACCGTCTGGGACTTGTTTGGAACAGTCTGCGACAGTTTGGGACAGTCTAGGACTTGTTTGGGACAGTCTTGGACCGTCTGGGACCGTCTGGGACAGTCTGGCACTTGTTTGGAACAGTCTGGGACAGTCTGGGACTGTCTGGGACTTGTTTGAAACAGCCTGGGACAGTCTGGGGTAGTCTGGGACTTGTTTGGAACAGTCTATGACAGTTTGGGACCGTCTGGGACTTGTTTGGAACAGTCTGCGACAGTTTAGGACAGTCTGAGACTTGTTTGGAACAGTCTGCGACAGTCTGGGATAGTCTGGGACTTGTTTGGGACAGTCTGGTAACGTCTGGGTCCGTCTGGGACAGTCTAGGACTTGTTTGGGACAGTCTGGGACAATCTGGGACAGTCTGGGACTTGTTTGGAACAGCCTGGGACAGTCTGGGACAGTCTAGGACATGTTTGGAAAAATCTGGGATCGTCTGGGACCTTCTGGAACAGTCTGGGACTTGTATGGAACAGTCTGCGACAGTTTGGGACCGTCTGGGACTTGTTTGGAACAGTCTGCGACCGTTTGAGACCGTCTGGGACTTGCGTGGAACAGTCTGCGACAGTTTGGGACAGTCTAGGACTTGTTTGGGACAGTCTGTGGCCGTCTGGGACAGTCTAGGACTTGTTTTGCGACTGTCTGGGACAATCTGGGACAGTCTGGGTCTTGATTGGAACAGTCTGCGACAGTTTTGGACAGTCTAGGACTTTAATCCTAGTCCAATGTGTGGATGTCGACCAATCAGCCAGGTGAATAAATAGAAAAGATTTGATCTAAAGCGAACTACGTTTCGATCACTTTAGTGATCATCATCAGGTTCAGTAACTGTATTAAATGAAATGGAGTACATAGTTAACATAATAATTGATTGCGAAAAGGAAACAAATTTAAAAGTGCACAGATTTCTTACCTTAAATTCTATACTAATACATGTTTAAAAATTCCAATTGACGACCTCATCATTCTTGTTAATATATGGTTCGTATTTGTCATATGAGTAAAAAATTATGGATTAAATTGCCAAGTGTCAAATATGTATGTTATGTTCCAGGTGAGGGGCCCCGAAAGCCATAATGAGAGTAGGTTGTATCAACTGTAGAGTTAAGTGATAACAAGAGTTAAAAAGAGAATAAGGTATTATGATTACTAATAACATAATAGGTTTAAAAATATTTATATTAAAAATATGTGCGTATAGAGTATTAATTTTCAATATTGCAGAAAGGTAAATTGTTAATAACCGTTCAAATTGACCTGGAGGTCAATAAGTATGATTGAATAGGGGAAGCCGTTAAAGAGACGAAATAATTAATAATAAATGAAAGATGAGTAAAAAATTAATCAATATACTTGAAAAAGAATGATATTAAGTGTGAATACCTGTTGCATATGTAATAAGCTGGTCTTTAAATTTTATTTTGTAGGCAAGAAGAAGATTTATGGCTATATTACCGGATTAATCCGTTAATCCGCACCAGTCTGTCAATACTGAAATATCATCAAGGAGAGAGAAGTCGTCAAGAGGTCACATAGGCGCAGTGCTTATATTAATTCGAAGAAGCGTTAATTTATCTTATAGTATTAACAATCATTATCTAGGTAGTTAGAACGTGTATCTTATAAGACGAATGCTAGATTAATTTTGTCTGAAAATCAGATTATGATAGATATGGCTTAAGTATTGAATATCAGTGTGAAAATTGATAGTGTTAGGTTCTCTAATTATGTTTATCATTTCCAGAATTTTTCGTTTGCTATAAATTGGATCATTACCTAAGATTGTAGCAGAATCGTAATCAAAGTTATGTCCGGTCTCTAATCTATGCACAGTTAAAGCTGTGTGTTGGTCCGTAGACTTATTTATATTACGTTTATGTTCAGATAGTCTAATATGGAGGTTTCTACTAGTTTGTCCTACATAACATTGGTTACATTGTGCGCATGGGATCTTATATATCACATTAGCCCTGTCTGTAAGAGGGATTTTGTCTTTAATGGAACCTGTGAAACGGTTTAAATTGTTTTCATTTTTATAAACAATAGTAATGTTGTATGGTTTAAAAATTCTATTCAAGCGTTGTGAAAGACCATTTATAAATGGAATACATATGATTCTATTTCTGTCTATTGTAGGTTCAGCTAATTGTGTAATATTATTAAAAGGTGCTAGTTTAAATCTTAGGTATGTTATCCTCTGAGTAATATGTCTAATTATAATATGCAATGGGAAATCATTACGTAGGAGTGTGTCAACAATTAAATTGATATTATCAGTGTGGTATTTTTCATGCGCAAGAAGTATGGCTCTATCTGTAAGCATCTTAATTATCCCTAGCTTCTGTGAAAGTGGGTGGTGTGAATAGTAGTTTATGTATCTGCCAGACCAAGTGGGTTTTCTATACCAATTAGTAATGATATGATCATTGCATCTGTGTAAGGTGACATCTAAAAAATTGATTTTATTGTGAAGTTCTAGTTCGAAAGTAAATTGTAGTCTAGGATGATGTGAATTGAATAAATTTAATACTCTAGACAATTCATGCTCAGGTATGGCGGTAATAATATCATCGACATAGCGAAAGTAAAAAGGTAAGTTAAAACCTAGTTTCGATATACAAGAATTTTCTAAATCAGTCATTACTAAGTTTGCTAAGACTGGTGATAGAGGAGAACCCATTGGAGTACCGAAGATTTGTTTATAAAATCTATTGTTGAAGGAGAAGTAAGTGGAATTCATGATGAATGTAATACAATTTTTTATATCAGTTACCGGGATTTTTGTCACTAAGTTGATTTCATTTTTTCTATTGTCTATACTGTGTAATACTAAATCAAGAGGTATATTTGTAAATAAAGATGTCACGTCTAAAGAAATTAATTTGAAATTGTTAGGAACTGTAATGTGCTTCAATCGATCTACAAAATTCCAACTATCCTTAACGTATGAATCGCACTTTATGGAGATAGGGTGTAGTAAACGGTGAATGTAAGAAGCCATCTTATGTGTAACACTGTTAATGGAAGATATTATTGGCCTGAATGAGAGAGTAGGTTTATGCAATTTAGGTAACGCATACATGCGTGGTATCAGTGCATTGTTGGTTGACAGATGTTTGTAGGCTAAATCATTAATGTAGTGTTTTTTGACCAAATCTTTTAATAACTTATTGTGTTTTGTTTGTAGTGTGTTAGTGGGATTATTTCTAACTGCCTCATAGGTATTGCTATCCTTTAACATTTCTTCAACAGTGTTAGTGTAAGTGGTTTTATCTATGGCTACCGTAATGTTCCCTTTATCTGCTCTAGTAATGAGTATGTTAGGGTTGTGTTTCAAAAATTGTGTGACCTTGGAGACATTAGGTAAAGTGTTATTGTAATCAGTATTGTAAGAATGACTATGATGCCTGGTAAAGTTTGCTAAGGTATTAACTGTATTGTTTCTAATCTCATCTCTTTTTTCCGTGGGAATTAAGTGTATATTGCTTTCGATACTTGTTAGAATGTTGTCAATTGGAATCTTATTAGTTTTGTATTCGAAGCAGTGTTTGCTCCCTAGGGCTAGGTTATTTTGTACGATTGAAGGTATATCTATATTAGTTAAATTTTTAAACCATCCAGATCTTTTAGTATTGATTTCAACGTTGCTAGTGTATCTGGATGAATATAATTTGTTAAATTTACTAATTAATTTTTGTCTGATTTTCAGAGAGGTTATATGTAATGCATTGTGTTCTACTGCAAAGAAATCATTTAGAATGTATTCAGGTAAGCTACAACACTAAAGTGATCGAAACGTAGTTCGCTTTAGATCAAATCTTTTCTATTTATTCACCTGGCTGATTGGTCGACATCCACACATTGGACTAGGATTAAAGTTAAAGAACAGCCGACATTTCATACATAATTAGTCTAGGACTTGTTTGGGACAGTCTGGGACCGTCTGGGACAGTCTAGGACACGTTTGGGACAGTCTGGGACCGTCTGGGACAGTCTGGGACACGTTTCGGACAGTCTGGGACCGTCTGGGACAGTCTGGGACTTGTTTTCAACAGTCTGCGACAGTTTGGGACAGTCTAGGACATGTTTGGGACAGTCTGGGACCGTCTGGGTCCTTCTGGGACAGTCTGGGAATTGTTTGGAACAGTCTGGGACAATCTGGGACAGTCTGGGACTTGTTTGGAACAGCCTGGGACAGTTTGGGACAGTCTAGGACTTGTTTGGGACAGTCTGGGACCGTCTGGGACAGTCTGGGACACGTTTCGGACAGTCTGGGACCGTCTGGGACAGTCTGGGACTTGTTTGGAACAGTCTGGGACAGTCTGGAACAGTCTGGGACAGTCTGGGACTTGTTTGGAACAGTCTGGGACTGCCTGGGACCGTCTGGGACTTGTTTGGATCAGTCTGGGACAGTCTGGGACTTGTTTGGAACAGTCTGCGTCAGTTTGGGACCGTCTGGGACTTTTTTGGAACAGCCTGGGACAGTCTGGGGTAGTCTGGGACTTGTTTGGAACAGTCTGCGACAGTTTGGGACCGTCCGGGACTTGTTTGGAACAGTCTGCGACAGTCTGGGATAGTCTGGGACTTGTTTGGAACAGTCTGCGACAGTTTGGGACAGTCTAATACTTGTTTGGGACAGTCTGGTAACGTCTGGGTCCGTCTGGGACAGTCTAGGACTTGTTTGGGACAGTCTAGGACAATCTGGGACAGTCTGGGACCGTCTGGGACAGTCTGGGACTTGTTTGGAACAGACTGGGACAGTCTGGGACAGTCTGGGACAGTCTGGGACCGTCTGGGACTTGTTTGGAACAGTCTGGGACAGTCTGGGACAGTCTGGGACTTGTTTGGAACAGCCTGGGACAGTCTGGGGTAGTCTGGGACTTGTTTGGAACAGTCTGCGACAGTTTGGGACCGTCTGGGACTTGTTTTCAACGGTCTGCGACAGTTTGGGACAGTCTAGGACATGTTTGGGACAGTCTGGGAACGTCTGGGTCCTTCTGGGACCGTCTGGGTCCTTCTGGGACAGTCTGGGACTTGTTTGGGACAGTCTGGGACAATCTGGGACAGTCTGGGACTTGTTTGGAACAGCCTGGGACAGTTTGGGACAGTCTAGGACTTGTTTGGGACAGTCTGGGACCGTCTGGGACAGTCTAGGACACGTTTGGGACAGTCTGGGACAGTCTGGGACACGTTTCGGACAGTCTGGGACCGTCTGGGACAGTCTGGGACTTGTTTGGAACAGTCTGGGACAGTCTGGAACAGTCTGGGACAGTCTGGAACAGTCTGGGACAGTCTGGGACTTGTTTGGAACAGTCTAGGACTGCCTGGGACCGTCTGGGACTTGTTTGGATCAGTCTGGGACAGTCTGGGACTTGTTTGGAACAGTCTGCGTCAGTTTGGGACCGTCTGGGACTTTTTTGGAACAGTCTACGACAGTTTTGGACAGTCTAGGACTTGTTTGGGACAGTCTGGGACAATCTGGGACAGTCTGGGACAATCTGGGACAGTCTGGGACTTGTTTGGAACAGTCTGCGACAGTTTGGGACAGTCTAGGACTTGTTTGGGCCAGTCTGGGACCGACTGGGACCGTCTGGGACAGTCTAGGACTTGTTTGGAACAGTCTACGACAGTTTTGGACAGTCTAGGACTTGTTTGGGACCGTCTGGGACCGTCTGGGACAGTCTGGGACTAGTTTGGGACAGTCTGGGACAATCTGGGACAGTCTTGGACTTGTTTGGACCATCCTGGGACAGTCTGGGGTAGTCTGGGACTTGCTTGGAACAGTCTGCGACAGTTTGGGACAGTCTAGGACATGTTTGGGACAGTCTGGGACCATCTGGGACAGTTTGGGACCGTCTGGGAAAGTCTAGGACACGTTTGGGACAGTCTGGGACCGTCTGGGACAGTCTGGGACTTGTTTGGAACAGTCTGGGACAGTCTGGGACAGTCTGGGACAGTCTGGGACAGTCTGGGACTTGTTTGGAACAGCCTGGGACAGTCTGGGGTAGTCTGGGACTTGTTTGGGACAGTCTGGGACTGTCTGGGACCGTCTGGGACTTGTTTGGAACAGTCTGCGACAGTCTGGGACAGTCTGTGACTTGTTTGGAACAGTCTGCGTCAGTTTGGGACCGTCTGGGACAGTCTGGGACTCGGTTGGAACAGCCTGGGACAGTCTGGGGTAGTCTGGGACTTGTTTGGAACAGTCTGCGACAGTTTGGGACCGTCTGGGACTTGTTTGCAACAGTCTGCGACAGTTTGGGACAGTCTAGGACATGTTTGGGACAGTCTGGGACCGTCTGGGACCTTCTGGGACAGTCTGGGACTTGTTTGGGACAGTCTGGGACAATCTGGGACAGTCTGGGACTTGTTTGGAACAGTCTGGGACAATCTGGGACAGTCTGGGACAATCTGGGACAGTCTGGGACTTGTTTGGAACAGTCTGGGACTGTCTGGGACAGTCTGGGACTTGTTTGGAACAGTCTGCGACAGTTTGAGACCGTCTGGGACTTGTTTGGGCCAGTCTGGGACCGTCAGGGACTTGTTTGGAACAGTCTGCGACAGTTTGGGAACGTCTGGGACTTGTGTGGAACAGTCTGCGACAGTTTGGGACAGTCTAGGACTTGTTTGGGACAGTCTGTGACCGTCTGGGACCGTCTGGGACAGTCTGGGACTTGTTTGGAACAGTCTGCGACAGTTTGGGACAGTCTGGGACTTGTTTCGAACAGTCTGCGACAGTTTGGGACAGTCTGGGACTTGTTTGGAACAGTCTGCGACAGTTTGAGACCGTCTGGGACTTGTTTGGGCCAGTCTGGGACCGTCAGGGACTTGTTTGGAACAGTCTGCGACAGTTTGGGAACGTCTGGGACTTGTGTGGAACAGTCTGCGACAGTTTGGGACAGTCTAGGACTTGTTTGGGACAGTCTGTGGCCGTCTGGTACAGTCTAGGACTTGTTTTGCGACTGTCTGGGACAATCTGGGACAGTCTGGGTCTTGTTTGGAACAGTCTGCGACAGTTTTGGACAGTCTAGGACTTGTTTGGGACAGTCTGTGACAGTTTGGGACCGACTGGGACTTGTATGGAACAGTCTGCATCAGTTTGGGACAGTCTAGGACTTGTTTGGGCCAGTCTGGGACCGTCTGGGACCGTCTGGGACTTGTTTGGGACAGTCTGCGGCCGTCTGGGACAGTCTGGGACTTGTTTGGAACAGTCTGCGACAGTTTGGAACCGTCTGGGACTTGTTTGGAACAGTCCGCGACAGTCTGGGATAATCTGGGACTTGTTTGGGACAGTCTGGTAACGTCTGGGTCCGTCTGGGACAGTCTAGGACTTGTTTGGGACAGTCTGGGACAATCTGGGACAGTCTGGGACTTGTTTGGAACAGCCTGGGACAGTCTGGGACAGTCTAGGACTTGTTTGGAAAAATCTGGGATCGTCTGGGACCTTCTGGAACAGTATGGGACTTGTATGGAACAGTCTGCGACAGTTTGGGACCGTCTGGGACTTGTTTGGAACAGTCTGCGACCGTTTGAGACCGTCTGGGACTTGTGTGGAACAGTCTGCGACAGTTTGGGACAGTCTAGGACTTGTTTGGGACAGTCTGGTAACATCTGGGTCCGTCTGGGACAGTCTAGGACTTGTTTGGGCCAGTCTGGGACCGTCTGGGACCGTCTGGGACTTGTTTGGGACAGTCTGCGGCCGTCTGGGACAGTCTGGGACTTGTTTGGAACAGTCTGCGACAGTTTGGGACCGTCTGGGACTTGTTTGGAACAGTCTGCGACAGTTTGGGACAGTCTGAGACTTGTTTGGAACAGTCTGCGACAGTCTGGGATAGTCTGGGACTTGTTTGGGACAGTCTGGTAACGTCTGGGTCCGTCTGGGACAGTCTAGGACTTGTTTGGGACAGTCTGGGACAATCTGGGACAGTCTGGGACATGTTTGGAACAGCCTGGGACAGTCTAGGACAGTCTAGGACATGTTTGGGACAGTCTGGGACTTGTTTGGAACAGTCTGCGACCGTTTGAGACCGTCTGGGACTTGTGTGGAACAGTCTGCGACAGTTTGGGACAGTCTAGGACTTGTTTGGGACAGTCTGTGGCCGTCTGGGACAGTCTAGGACTTGTTTTGCGACTGTCTGGGACAATCTGGGACAGTCTGGGTCTTGTTTGGAACAGTCTGCGACAGTTTTGGACAGTCTAGGACATGTTTGGGACAGTCTGGGACTTGTTTGGCACAGTCTGGTACAATCTGGGACAGTCTGGGACTTGTTTGGAACAGCCTGGGAAAGTCTGGGACCGTCTGGGACTTGTTTGGAACAGTCTGCGACAGTTTGGGACAGTCTCGGACTTGTTTGCGACTGTCTGGGACAATCTGGGACAGTCTGGTACAATCTGGGACAGTCTGGGACTTGTTTGGAACAGCCTGGGAAAGTCTGGGATAGTCTGGGACTTGTTTGGAACAGTCTGTGACAGTTTGGGACCGACTGGGACTTGTTTGGAACTGTCTGCATCAGTTTGGGACAGTCTAGGACTTGTTTGGGCCAGTCTGGGACCGTCTGGGACTTGTTTGGAACAGTCTGCGACAGTTTGGGACCGTCTGGGACTTGTTTGGAACAGTCTGCGACAGTTTGGGACAGTCTAGGACTTGTTTGCGACTGTCTGGGACAATCTGGGACAGTCTGGGTCTTGTTTGGAACAGTCTGCGACAGTTTTGGACAGTCTAGGACTTGTTTGGGACAGTCTGGGACTTGTTTGGCACAGTCTGGTACAATCTGGGACAGTCTGGGACTTGTTTGGAACAGCCTGGGAAAGTCTGGGATAGTCTGGGACTTGTTTGGAACAGTCTGCGACAGTTTGGGACCGTCTGGGACTTGTTTGGAACAGTCTGCGATAGTTTGGGACAGTCTAGGACTTGTTTGGCACAGTCTGTGACCGTCTGGGACCGTCTGGGACAGTCTGGGACTTGTTTGGAACAGTCTGCGACAGTTTGGGACCGTCTGGGACTTGTTTGGAACAGTCTGCGACCGTTTGAGACCGTCTGGGACTTGTGTGGAACAGTCTGCGACAGTTTGGGACAGTCTAGGACTTGTTTGGGACAGTCTGGTAACGTCTGGGTCCGTCTGGGACAGTCTAGGACTTGTTTGGGCCAGTCTGGGACCGTCTGGGACCGTCTGGGACTTGTTTGGGACAGTCTGCGGCCGTCTGGGACAGTCTGGGACTTGTTTGGAACAGTCTGCGACAGTTTGGGACCGTCTGGGACTTGTTTGGAACAGTCTGCGACAGTTTGGGACAGTCTGAGACTTGTTTGGAACAGTCTGCGACAGTCTGGGATAGTCTGGGACTTGTTTGGGACAGTCTGGTAACGTCTGGGTCCGTCTGGGACAGTCTAGGACTTGTTTGGGACAGTCTGGGACAATCTGGGACAGTCTGGGACATGTTTGGAACAGCCTGGGACAGTCTAGGACAGTCTAGGACATGTTTGGGACAGTCTGGGACTTGTTTGGAACAGTCTGCGACCGTTTGAGACCGTCTGGGACTTGTGTGGAACAGTCTGCGACAGTTTGGGACAGTCTAGGACTTGTTTGGGACAGTCTGTGGCCGTCTGGGACAGTCTAGGACTTGTTTTGCGACTGTCTGGGACAATCTGGGACAGTCTGGGTCTTGTTTGGAACAGTCTGCGACAGTTTTGGACAGTCTAGGACATGTTTGGGACAGTCTGGGACTTGTTTGGCACAGTCTGGTACAATCTGGGACAGTCTGGGACTTGTTTGGAACAGCCTGGGAAAGTCTGGGACCGTCTGGGACTTGTTTGGAACAGTCTGCGACAGTTTGGGACAGTCTCGGACTTGTTTGCGACTGTCTGGGACAATCTGGGACAGTCTGGTACAATCTGGGACAGTCTGGGACTTGTTTGGAACAGCCTGGGAAAGTCTGGGATAGTCTGGGACTTGTTTGGAACAGTCTGTGACAGTTTGGGACCGACTGGGACTTGTTTGGAACTGTCTGCATCAGTTTGGGACAGTCTAGGACTTGTTTGGGCCAGTCTGGGACCGTCTGGGACTTGTTTGGAACAGTCTGCGACAGTTTGGGACCGTCTGGGACTTGTTTGGAACAGTCTGCGACAGTTTGGGACAGTCTAGGACTTGTTTGCGACTGTCTGGGACAATCTGGGACAGTCTGGGTCTTGTTTGGAACAGTCTGCGACAGTTTTGGACAGTCTAGGACTTGTTTGGGACAGTCTGGGACTTGTTTGGCACAGTCTGGTACAATCTGGGACAGTCTGGGACTTGTTTGGAACAGCCTGGGAAAGTCTGGGATAGTCTGGGACTTGTTTGGACAGTCTGCGATAGTTTGGGACAGTCTAGGACTTGTTTGGCACAGTCTGTGACCGTCTGGGACCGTCTGGGACAGTCTGGGACTTGTTTGGAACAGTCTGCGACAGTTTGGGACAGTCTGGGACTTGTTTGGAACAGTCTGCGACAGTTTGGGACAGTCTGGGACTTGTTTGGAACAGTCTGCGACAGTTTGGGACAGTCTGGGACTTGTTTGGAACAGTCTGCGACAGTTTGAGACCGTCTGGGACTTGTTTGGGCCAGTCTGGGACCGTCAGGGACTTGTTTGGAACAGTCTGCGACAGTTTGGGAACGTCTGGGACTTGTGTGGAACAGTCTGCGACAGTTTGGGACAGTCTAGGACTTGTTTGGGACAGTCTGTGACCGTCTGGGACCGTCTGGGACAGTCTGGGACTTGTTTGGAACAGTCTGCGACAGATTGGGACAGTCTGGGACTTGTTTGGAACAGTCTGCGACAGTTTGGGACAGTCTGGGACTTGTTTGGAACAGTCTGCGACAGTTTGAGACCGTCTGGGACTTGTTTGGGCCAGTCTGGGACCGTCAGGGACTTGTTTGGAACAGTCTGCGACAGTTTGGGAACGTCTGGGACTTGTGTGGAACAGTCTGCGACAGTTTGGGACAGTCTAGGACTTGTTTGGGACAGTCTGTGGCCGTCTGGGACAGTCTAGGACTTGTTTTGCGACTGTCTGGGACAATCTGGGACAGTCTGGGTCTTGTTTGGAACAGTCTGCGACAGTTTTGGACAGTCTAGGACTTGTTTGGGACAGTCTGTGACAGTTTGGGACCGACTGGGACTTGTATGGAACAGTCTGCATCAGTTTGGGACAGTCTAGGACTTGTTTGGGCCAGTCTGAGACCGTCTGGGACCGTCTGGGACTTGTTTGGGACAGTCTGCGGCCGTCTGGGACAGTCTGGGACTTGTTTGGAACAGTCTGCGACAGTTTGGAACCGTCTGGGACTTGTTTGGAACAGTCCGCGACAGTCTGGGATAATCTGGGACTTGTTTGGGACAGTCTGGTAACGTCTGGGTCCGTCTGGGACAGTCTAGGACTTGTTTGGGACAGTCTGGGACAATCTGGGACAGTCTGGGACTTGTTTGGAACAGCCTGGGACAGTCTGGGACAGTCTAGGACTTGTTTGGAAAAATCTGGGATCGTCTGGGACCTTCTGGAACAGTCTGGGACTTGTATGGATCAGTCTGCGACAGTTTGGGACCGTCTGGGACTTGTTTGGAACAGTCTGCGACCGTTTGAGACCGTCTGGGACTTGTGTGGAACAGTCTGCGACAGTTTGGGACAGTCTAGGACTTGTTTGGGACAGTCTGTGGCCGTCTGGGACAGTCTAGGACTTGTTTGGGACAGTCTGGGACCATCTGGGACCTTCTGGGACAGTCAGGGACTTGTTTGGAACAGTCTGCGACAGTTTGGGACCGTCTGGGACTTGTTTGGAACAGTCTGCGACAGTTTGGGACCGTCTGGGACTTGTTTGGAACAGTCTGCGACAGTTTGGGACAGTCTCGGACTTGTTTGCGACTGTCTGGGACAATCTGGGACAGTCTGGTACAATCTGGGATAGTCTGGGACTTGTTTGGAACAGCCTGGGAAAGTCTGGGATAGTCTGGGACTTGTTTGGAACAGTCTGTGACAGTTTGGGACCGACTGGGACTTGTTTGGAACTGTCTGCATCAGTTTGGGACAGTCTAGGACTTGTTTGGGCCAGTCTGGGACCGTCTGGGACTTGTTTGGAACAGTCTGCGACAGTTTGGGACCGTCTGGGACTTGTTTGGAACAGTCTGCGACAGTTTGGGACAGTCTAGGACTTGTTTACGACTGTCTGGGACAATCTGGGACAGTCTGGGTCTTGTTTGGAACAGTCTGCGACAGTTTTGGACAGTCTAGGACTTGTTTGGGACAGTCTGGGACTTGTTTGGCACAGTCTGGTACAATCTGGGACAGTCTGGGACTTGTTTGGAACAGCCTGGGAAAGTCTGGGATAGTCTGGGACTTGTTTGGAACAGTCTGCGACAGTTTGGGACCGTCTGGGACTTGTTTGGAACAGTCTGCGATAGTTTGGGACAGTCTAGGACTTGTTTGGCACAGTCTGTGACCGTCTGGGACCGTCTGGGACAGTCTGGGACTTGTTTGGAACAGTCTGCGACAGTTTGGGACAGTCTGGGACTTGTTTGGAACAGTCTGCGACAGTTTGGGACAGTCTGGGACTTGTTTCGAACAGTCTGCGACAGTTTGGGACAGTCTGGGACTTGTTTGGAACAGTCTGCGACAGTTTGAGACCGTCTGGGACTTGTTTGGGCCAGTCTGGGACCGTCAGGGACTTGTTTGGAACAGTCTGCGACAGTTTGGGAACGTCTGGGACTTGTGTGGAACAGTCTGCGACAGTTTGGGACGGTCTAGGACTTGTTTGGGACAGTCTGTGGCCGTCTGGGACAGTCTAGGACTTGTTTTGCGACTGTCTGGGACAATCTGGGACAGTCTGGGTCTTGTTTGGAACAGTCTGCGACAGTTTTGGACAGTCTAGGACTTGTTTGGGACAGTCTGTGACAGTTTGGGACCGACTGGGCCTTGTATGGAACAGTCTGCATCAGTTTGGGAAAGTCTAGGACTTGTTTGGGCCAGTCTGGGACCGTCTGGGACTTGTTTGGAACAGTCTGCGACAGTTTGGGACCGTCTGGGACTTGTTTGGAACAGTCTGCGACAGTTTGGGACAGTCTAGGACTTGTTTGCGACTGTCTGGGACAATCTGGGACAGTCTGGGTCTTGTTTGGAACAGTCTGCGACAGTTTTGGGCAGTCTAGGACTTGTTTGGGACAGTCTGGGACTTGTTTGGCACAGTCTGGTACAATCTGGGACAGTCTGGGACTTGTTTGGAACAGCCTGGGAAAGTCTGGGATAGTCTGGGACTTGTTTGGAACAGTCTGCGACAGTTTGGGACCGTCTGGGACTTGTTTGGAACAGTCTGCGATAGTTTGGGACAGTCTAGGACTTGTTTGGCACAGTCTGTGACCGTCTGGGACCGTCTGGGACAGTCTGGGACTTGTTTGGAACAGTCTGCGACAGTTTGGGACAGTCTGGGACTTGTTTGGAACAGTCTGCGACAGTTTGGGACAGTCTGGGACTTGTTTGGAACAGTCTGCGACAGTTTGGGACCGTCTGGGACTTGTTTGGAACAGTCTGCGACCGTTTGAGACCGTCTGGGACTTGTGTGGAACAGTCTGCGACAGTTTGGGACAGTCTAGGACTTGTTTGGGACAGTCTGTGGCCGTCTGGGACAGTCTATGTCTTGTTTGGGACAGCCTGGGACCATCTGTGACCTTCTGGGACAGTCAGGGACTTGTTTGGAACAGTCTGCGACAGTTTGGGACCGTCTGGGACTTGTTTGGAACAGTCTGCGACAGTTTGGGACCGTCTGGGACTTGTTTGGAACAGTCTGCGACAGTTTGGGACAGTCTCGGACTTGTTTGCGACTGTCTGGGACAATCTGGGACAGTCTGGTACAATCTGGGACAGTCTGGGACTTGTTTGGAACAGCCTGGGAAAGTCTGGGATAGTCTGGGACTTGTTTGGAACAGTCTGTGACAGTTTGGGACCGACTGGGACTTGTTTGGAACTGTCTGCATCAGTTTGGGACAGTCTAGGACTTGTTTGGGCCAGTCTGGGACCGTCTGGGACTTGTTTGGAACAGTCTGCGACAGTTTGGGACCGTCTGGGACTTGTTTGGAACAGTCTGCGACAGTTTGGGACAGTCTAGGACTTGTTTGCGACTGTCTGGGACAATCTGGGACAGTCTGGGTCTTGTTTGGAACAGTCTGCGACAGTTTTGGACAGTCTAGGACTTGTTTGGGACAGTCTGGGACTTGTTTGGCACAGTCTGGTACAATCTGGGACAGTCTGGGACTTCTTTGGAACAGCCTGGGAAAGTCTGGGATAGTCTGGGACTTGTTTGGAACAGTCTGCGACAGTTTGGGACCGTCTAGGACTTGTTTGGCACAGTCTGTGACCGTCTGGGACCGTCTGGGACAGTCTGGGACTTGTTTGGAACAGTCTGCGACAGTTTGGGACAGTCTGGGACTTGTTTGGAACAGTCTGCGACAGTTTGGGACCGTCTGGGACTTGTTTGGAACAGTCTGCGACAGTTTGAGACCGTCTGGAACTTGTTTGGGCCAGTCTGGGACCGTCAGGGTCTTGTTTGGAACAGTCTGCGACAGTTTGGGACCGTCTGGGACTTGTTTGGAACAGTCTGCGACAGTTTGGGAACGTCTGGGACTTGTTTGGAACAGTCTGCGACAGTTTGGGACAGTCTCGGACTTGTTTGCGACTGTCTGGGACAATCTGGGACAGTCTGGTACAATCTGGGACAGTCTGGGACTTGTTTGGAACAGCCTCGGAAAGTCTGGGATAGTCTGGGACTTGTTTGGAACAGTCTGCGACAGTTTGGAACCGTCTGGGACTTGTTTGGAACAGTCCGCGACAGTCTGGGATAGTCTGGGACTTGTTTGGGACAGTCTGGTAACGTCTGGGTCCGTCTGGGACAGTCTAGGACTTGTTTGGGACAGTCTGGGACAATCTGGGAAAGTCTGGGACTTGTTTGGAACAGCCTGGGACAGTCTGGGACAGTCTAGGACTTGTTTGGAAAAATCTGGGATCGTCTGGGACCTTCTGGAACAGTCTGGGACTTGTATGGAACAGTCTGCGACAGTTTGGGACCGTCTGGGACTTGTTTGGAACAGTCTGCGACCGTTTGAGACCGTCTGGGACTTGTGTGGAACAGTCTGCGACAGTTTGGGACAGTCTAGGACTTGTTTGGGACAGTCTGTGGCCGTCTGGGACAGTCTAGGACTTGTTTGGGACAGTCTGGGACCATCTGGGACCTTCTGGGACAGTCAGGGACTTGTTTGGAACAGTCTGCGACAGTTTGGGACCGTCTGGGACTTGTTTGGAACAGTCTGCGACAGTTTGGGACCGTCAGGGACTTGTTTGGAACAGTCTGCGACAGTTTGGGACAGTCTCGGACTTGTTTGCGACTGTCTGGGACAATCTGGGACAGTCTGGTACAATCTGGGACAGTCTGGGACTTGTTTGGAACAGCCTGGGAAAGTCTGGGATAGTCTGGGACTTGTTTGGAACAGTCTGTGACAGTTTGGGACCGACTGGGACTTGTTTGGAACTGTCTGCATCAGTTTGGGACAGTCTAGGACTTGTATGGGCCAGTCTGGGACCGTCTGGGACTTGTTTGGAACAGTCTGCGACAGTTTGGGACCGTCTGGGACTTGTTTGGAACAGTCTGCGACAGTTTGGGGCAGTCTAGGACTTGTTTGCGACTGTCTGGGACAATCTGGGACAGTCTGGGTCTTGTTTGGAATAGTCTGGTACAATCTGGGACAGTCTGGGACTTGTTTGGAACAGCCTGGGAAAGTCTGGGATAGTCTGGGACTTGTTTGGAACAGTCTGCGACAGTTTGGGACCGTCTGGGACTTGTTTGGAACAGTCTGCGATAGTTTGGGACAGTCTAGGACTTGTTTGGGACAGTCTGTGACCGTCTGGGACCGTCTGGGACAGTCTGGGACTTGTTTGGAACAGTCTGCGACAGTTTGGGACCGTCTGGGACTTGTTTGGAACAGTCTGCGACAGTTTGGGACAGTCTAGGACTTGTTTGGGACAGTCTGGGACCGTCTGGGTCCTTCTGGGACACTCTAGGACTTGTTTGGGACAGTCTGGGACCGTCTGGGACCGTCTGGGACAGTCTGGGACTTGTTTGGAACAGTCTGGGACAGTCTGGGACTTGTTTGGAACAGCCTGGGACAGTCTGGGGTAGTCTGGGACTTGTTTGGAACAGTCTGCGACAGTTTGGGACCGTCTGGGACTTGTTTGGAACAGTCTGCGACAGTTTGGGACAGTCTAGGACTTGTTTGCGACTGTCTGGGACAATCTGGGACAGTCTGGGTCTTGTTTGGAACAGTCTGCGACAGTTTTGGACAGTCTGGGACTTGTTTGGGACAGTCTGGGACTTGTTTGGCACAGTCTGGTACAATCTGGGACAGTCTGGGACTTGTTTGGAACAGCCTGGGAAAGTCTGGGATAGTCTGGGACTTGTTTGGAACAGTCTGCGACAGTTTGGGACCGTCTGGGACTTGTTTGGAACAGTCTGCGATAGTTTGGGACAGTCTAGGACTTGTTTGGCACAGTCTGTGACCGTCTGGGACCGTCTGGGACAGTCTGGGACTTGTTTGCGACTGTCTGGGACAATCTGGGACAGTCTGGGTCTTGTTTGGAACAGTCTGCGACAGTTTTGGACAGTCTAGGACTTGTTTGGGACAGTCTGGGACTTGTTTGGCACAGTCTGGTACAATCTGGGACAGTCTGGGACTTCTTTGGAACAGCCTGGGAAAGTCTGGATAGTCTGGGACTTGTTTGGAACAGTCTGCGACAGTTTGGGACCGTCTGGGACTTGTTTGGAACAGTCTGCGATAGTTTGGGACAGTCTAGGACTTGTTTGGCACAGTCTGTGACCGTCTGGGACCGTCTGGGACAGTCTGGGACTTGTTTGGAACAGTCTGCGACAGTTTGGGACAGTCTGGGACTTGTTTGGAACAGTCTGCGACAGTTTGGGACAGTCTGGGACTTGTTTGGAACAGTCTGCGACAGTTTGAGACCGTCTGGGACTTGTTTGGGCCAGTTTGGGACCGACTGGGACTTGTTTGGAACTGTCTGCATCAGTTTGGGACAGTCTAGGACTTGTATGGGCCAGTCTGGGACCGTCTGGGACTTGTTTGGAACAGTCTGCGACAGTTTGGGACCGTCTGGGACTTGTTTGGAACAGTCTGCGACAGTTTGGGGCAGTCTAGGACTTGTTTGCGACTGTCTGGGACAATCTGGGACAGTCTGGGTCTTGTTTGGAACAGTCTGGTACAATCTGGGACAGTCTGGGACTTGTTTGGAACAGCCTGGGAAAGTCTGGGATAGTCTGGGACTTGTTTGGAACAGTCTGCGACAGTTTGGGACCGTCTGGGACTTGTTTGGAACAGTCTGCGATAGTTTGGGACAGTCTAGGACTTGTTTGGGACAGTCTGTGACCGTCTGGGACCGTCTGGGACAGTCTGGGACTTGTTTGGAACAGTCTGCGACAGTTTGGGACCGTCTGGGACTTGTTTGGAACAGTCTGCGACAGTTTGGGACAGTCTAGGACTTGTTTGGGACAGTCTGGGACCGTCTGGGTCCTTCTGGGACACTCTAGGACTTGTTTGGGACAGTCTGGGACCGTCTGGGACCGTCTGGGACAGTCTGGGACTTGTTTGGAACAGTCTGGGACAGTCTGGGACTTGTTTGAAACAGCCTGGGACAGTCTGTGGTAGTCTGGGACTTGTTTGGAACAGTCTGCGACAGTTTGGGACCGTCTGGGACTTGTTTGGAACAGTCTGCGACAGTTTGGGACAGTCTAGGACTTGTTTGCGACTGTCTGGGACAATCTGGGACAGTCTGGGTCTTGTTTGGAACAGTCTGCGACAGTTTTGGACAGTCTAGGACTTGTTTGGGACAGTCTGCGACAGTTTGGGACCGTCTGGGACTTGTTTGGAACAGTCTGCGATAGTTTGGGACAGTCTAGGACTTGTTTGGCACAGTCTGTGACCGTCTGGGACCGTCTGGGACAGTCTGGGACTTGTTTGGAACAGTCTGTGACAGTTTGGGACCGACTGGGACTTGTATGGAACAGTCTGCATCAGTTTGGGACAGTCTAGGACTTGTTTGGGCCAGTCTGGGACCGTCTGGGACTGTCTGGGACTTGTTTGGGACAGTCTGCGGCCGTCTGGGACAGTCTGGGACTTGTTTGGAACAGTCCGCGACAGTTTGGAACCGTCTGGGACTTGTTTGGAACAGTCCGCGACAGTCTGGGATAGTCTGAGACTTGTTTGGGACAGTCTGGTAACGTCTGGGTCCGTCTGGGACAGTATAGGACTTGTTTGGGACAGTCTGGGACAATCTGGGACAGTCTGGGACTTGTTTGGAACAGCCTGGGACAGTCTGGGACAGTCTAGGACTTGTTTGGAAAAATCTGGGATCGTCTGGGACCTTCTGGAACAGTCTGGGACTTGTATGGAACAGTCTGCGACAGTTTGGGACCGTCTGGGACTTGTTTGGAACAGTCTGCGACCGTTTGAGACCGTCTGGGACTTGTGTGGAACAGTCTGCGACAGTTTGGGACAGTCTAGGACTTGTTTGGGACAGTCTGTGGCCGTCTGGGACAGTCTAGGACTTGTTTGGGACAGTCTGGGACCATCTGGGACCTTCTGGGACAGTAAGGGACTTGTTTGGAACAGTCTGCGACAGTTTGGGACCGTCTGGGACTTGTTTGGAACAGTCTGCGACAGTTTGGGACCGTCTGGGACTTGTTTGGAACAGTCTGCGACAGTTTGGGACAGTCTCGGACTTGTTTGCGACTGTCTGGGACAATCTGGGACAGTCTGGTACAATATGGGACAGTCTGGGACTTGTTTGGAACAGCCTGGGAAAATCTGGGATAGTCTGGGACTTGTTTGGAACAGTCTGCGACAGTTTGGGACCGTCTGGGACTTGTTTGGAACAGTCTGCGACAGTTTGGGACAGTCTAGGACTTGTTTGCGACTGTCTGGGACAATCTGGGACAGTCTGGGTCTTGTTTGGAACAGTCTGCGACAGTTTTGGGCAGTCTAGGACTTGTTTGGGACAGTCTGGGACTTGTTTGGCACAGTCTGGTACAATCTGGGACAGTCTGGGACTTGTTTGGAACAGCCTGGGAAAGTCTGGGATAGTCTGGGACTTGTTTGGAACAGTCTGCGACAGTTTGGGACCGTCTGGGACTTGTTTGGAACAGTCTGCGATAGTTTGGGACAGTCTAGGACTTGTTTGGCACAGTCTGTGACCGTCTGGGACCGTCTGGGACAGTCTGGGACTTGTTTGGAACAGTCTGCGACAGTTTGGGACAGTCTGGGACTTGTTTGGAACAGTCTGCGACAGTTTGGGGCAGTCTGGGACTTGTTTGGAACAGTCTGCGACAGTTTGGGACCGTCTGGGACTTGTTTGGAACAGTCTGCGACCGTTTGAGACCGTCTGGGACTTGTGTGGAACAGTCTGCGACAGTTTGGGACAGTCTAGGACTTGTTTGGGACAGTCTGTGGCCGTCTGGGACAGTCTATGTCTTGTTTGGGACAGCCTGGGACCATCTGTGACCTTCTGGGACAGTCAGGGACTTGTTTGGAACAGTCTGCGACAGTTTGGGACCGTCTGGGACTTGTTTGGAACAGTCTGCGACAGTTTGGGACCGTCTGGGACTTGTTTGGAACAGTCTGCGACAGTTTGGGACAGTCTCGGACTTGTTTGCGACTGTCTGGGACAATCTGGGACAGTCTGGTACAATCTGGGACAGTCTGGGACTTGTTTGGAACAGCCTGGGAAAGTCTGGGATAGTCTGGGACTTGTTTGGAACAGTCTGTGACAGTTTGGGACCGACTGGGACTTGTTTGGAACTGTCTGCATCAGTTTGGGACAGTCTAGGACTTGTTTGGGCCAGTCTGGGACCGTCTGGGACTTGTTTGGAACAGTCTGCGACAGTTTGGGACCGTCTGGGACTTGTTTGGAACAGTCTGCGACAGTTTGGGACAGTCTAGGACTTGTTTGCGACTGTCTGGGACAATCTGGGACAGTCTGGGTCTTGTTTGGAACAGTCTGCGACAGTTTTGGACAGTCTAGGACTTGTTTGGGACAGTCTGGGACTTGTTTGGCACAGTCTGGTACAATCTGGGACAGTCTGGGACTTCTTTGGAACAGCCTGGGAAAGTCTGGGATAGTCTGGGACTTGTTTGGAACAGTCTGCGACAGTTTGGGACCGTCTAGGACTTGTTTGGCACAGTCTGTGACCGTCTGGGACCGTCTGGGACAGTCTGGGACTTGTTTGGAACAGTCTGCGACAGTTTGGGACAGTCTGGGACTTGTTTGGAACAGTCTGCGACAGTTTGGGACCGTCTGGGACTTGTTTGGAACAGTCTGCGACAGTTTGAGACCGTCTGGAACTTGTTTGGGCCAGTCTGGGACCGTCAGGGTCTTGTTTGGAACAGTCTGCGACAGTTTGGGACCGTCTGGGACTTGTTTGGAACAGTCTGCGACAGTTTGGGAACGTCTGGGACTTGTTTGGAACAGTCTGCGACAGTTTGGGACAGTCTCGGACTTGTTTGCGACTGTCTGGGACAATCTGGGACAGTCTGGTACAATCTGGGACAGTCTGGGACTTGTTTGGAACAGCCTCGGAAAGTCTGGGATAGTCTGGGACTTGTTTGGAACAGTCTGCGACAGTTTGGAACCGTCTGGGACTTGTTTGGAACAGTCCGCGACAGTCTGGGATAGTCTGGGACTTGTTTGGGACAGTCTGGTAACGTCTGGGTCCGTCTGGGACAGTCTAGGACTTGTTTGGGACAGTCTGGGACAATCTGGGAAAGTCTGGGACTTGTTTGGAACAGCCTGGGACAGTCTGGGACAGTCTAGGACTTGTTTGGAAAAATCTGGGATCGTCTGGGACCTTCTGGAACAGTCTGGGACTTGTATGGAACAGTCTGCGACAGTTTGGGACCGTCTGGGACTTGTTTGGAACAGTCTGCGACCGTTTGAGACCGTCTGGGACTTGTGTGGAACAGTCTGCGACAGTTTGGGACAGTCTAGGACTTGTTTGGGACAGTCTGTGGCCGTCTGGGACAGTCTAGGACTTGTTTGGGACAGTCTGGGACCATCTGGGACCTTCTGGGACAGTCAGGGACTTGTTTGGAACAGTCTGCGACAGTTTGGGACCGTCTGGGACTTGTTTGGAACAGTCTGCGACAGTTTGGGACCGTCAGGGACTTGTTTGGAACAGTCTGCGACAGTTTGGGACAGTCTCGGACTTGTTTGCGACTGTCTGGGACAATCTGGGACAGTCTGGTACAATCTGGGACAGTCTGGGACTTGTTTGGAACAGCCTGGGAAAGTCTGGGATAGTCTGGGACTTGTTTGGAACAGTCTGTGACAGTTTGGGACCGACTGGGACTTGTTTGGAACTGTCTGCATCAGTTTGGGACAGTCTAGGACTTGTATGGGCCAGTCTGGGACCGTCTGGGACTTGTTTGGAACAGTCTGCGACAGTTTGGGACCGTCTGGGACTTGTTTGGAACAGTCTGCGACAGTTTGGGGCAGTCTAGGACTTGTTTGCGACTGTCTGGGACAATCTGGGACAGTCTGGGTCTTGTTTGGAATAGTCTGGTACAATCTGGGACAGTCTGGGACTTGTTTGGAACAGCCTGGGAAAGTCTGGGATAGTCTGGGACTTGTTTGGAACAGTCTGCGACAGTTTGGGACCGTCTGGGACTTGTTTGGAACAGTCTGCGATAGTTTGGGACAGTCTAGGACTTGTTTGGGACAGTCTGTGACCGTCTGGGACCGTCTGGGACAGTCTGGGACTTGTTTGGAACAGTCTGCGACAGTTTGGGACCGTCTGGGACTTGTTTGGAACAGTCTGCGACAGTTTGGGACAGTCTAGGACTTGTTTGGGACAGTCTGGGACCGTCTGGGTCCTTCTGGGACACTCTAGGACTTGTTTGGGACAGTCTGGGACCGTCTGGGACCGTCTGGGACAGTCTGGGACTTGTTTGGAACAGTCTGGGACAGTCTGGGACTTGTTTGGAACAGCCTGGGACAGTCTGGGGTAGTCTGGGACTTGTTTGGAACAGTCTGCGACAGTTTGGGACCGTCTGGGACTTGTTTGGAACAGTCTGCGACAGTTTGGGACAGTCTAGGACTTGTTTGCGACTGTCTGGGACAATCTGGGACAGTCTGGGTCTTGTTTGGAACAGTCTGCGACAGTTTTGGACAGTCTGGGACTTGTTTGGGACAGTCTGGGACTTGTTTGGCACAGTCTGGTACAATCTGGGACAGTCTGGGACTTGTTTGGAACAGCCTGGGAAAGTCTGGGATAGTCTGGGACTTGTTTGGAACAGTCTGCGACAGTTTGGGACCGTCTGGGACTTGTTTGGAACAGTCTGCGATAGTTTGGGACAGTCTAGGACTTGTTTGGCACAGTCTGTGACCGTCTGGGACCGTCTGGGACAGTCTGGGACTTGTTTGCGACTGTCTGGGACAATCTGGGACAGTCTGGGTCTTGTTTGGAACAGTCTGCGACAGTTTTGGACAGTCTAGGACTTGTTTGGGACAGTCTGGGACTTGTTTGGCACAGTCTGGTACAATCTGGGACAGTCTGGGACTTCTTTGGAACAGCCTGGGAAAGTCTGGATAGTCTGGGACTTGTTTGGAACAGTCTGCGACAGTTTGGGACCGTCTGGGACTTGTTTGGAACAGTCTGCGATAGTTTGGGACAGTCTAGGACTTGTTTGGCACAGTCTGTGACCGTCTGGGACCGTCTGGGACAGTCTGGGACTTGTTTGGAACAGTCTGCGACAGTTTGGGACAGTCTGGGACTTGTTTGGAACAGTCTGCGACAGTTTGGGACAGTCTGGGACTTGTTTGGAACAGTCTGCGACAGTTTGAGACCGTCTGGGACTTGTTTGGGCCAGTTTGGGACCGACTGGGACTTGTTTGGAACTGTCTGCATCAGTTTGGGACAGTCTAGGACTTGTATGGGCCAGTCTGGGACCGTCTGGGACTTGTTTGGAACAGTCTGCGACAGTTTGGGACCGTCTGGGACTTGTTTGGAACAGTCTGCGACAGTTTGGGGCAGTCTAGGACTTGTTTGCGACTGTCTGGGACAATCTGGGACAGTCTGGGTCTTGTTTGGAACAGTCTGGTACAATCTGGGACAGTCTGGGACTTGTTTGGAACAGCCTGGGAAAGTCTGGGATAGTCTGGGACTTGTTTGGAACAGTCTGCGACAGTTTGGGACCGTCTGGGACTTGTTTGGAACAGTCTGCGATAGTTTGGGACAGTCTAGGACTTGTTTGGGACAGTCTGTGACCGTCTGGGACCGTCTGGGACAGTCTGGGACTTGTTTGGAACAGTCTGCGACAGTTTGGGACCGTCTGGGACTTGTTTGGAACAGTCTGCGACAGTTTGGGACAGTCTAGGACTTGTTTGGGACAGTCTGGGACCGTCTGGGTCCTTCTGGGACACTCTAGGACTTGTTTGGGACAGTCTGGGACCGTCTGGGACCGTCTGGGACAGTCTGGGACTTGTTTGGAACAGTCTGGGACAGTCTGGGACTTGTTTGAAACAGCCTGGGACAGTCTGTGGTAGTCTGGGACTTGTTTGGAACAGTCTGCGACAGTTTGGGACCGTCTGGGACTTGTTTGGAACAGTCTGCGACAGTTTGGGACAGTCTAGGACTTGTTTGCGACTGTCTGGGACAATCTGGGACAGTCTGGGTCTTGTTTGGAACAGTCTGCGACAGTTTTGGACAGTCTAGGACTTGTTTGGGACAGTCTGCGACAGTTTGGGACCGTCTGGGACTTGTTTGGAACAGTCTGCGATAGTTTGGGACAGTCTAGGACTTGTTTGGCACAGTCTGTGACCGTCTGGGACCGTCTGGGACAGTCTGGGACTTGTTTGGAACAGTCTGTGACAGTTTGGGACCGACTGGGACTTGTATGGAACAGTCTGCATCAGTTTGGGACAGTCTAGGACTTGTTTGGGCCAGTCTGGGACCGTCTGGGACTGTCTGGGACTTGTTTGGGACAGTCTGCGGCCGTCTGGGACAGTCTGGGACTTGTTTGGAACAGTCCGCGACAGTTTGGAACCGTCTGGGACTTGTTTGGAACAGTCCGCGACAGTCTGGGATAGTCTGAGACTTGTTTGGGACAGTCTGGTAACGTCTGGGTCCGTCTGGGACAGTATAGGACTTGTTTGGGACAGTCTGGGACAATCTGGGACAGTCTGGGACTTGTTTGGAACAGCCTGGGACAGTCTGGGACAGTCTAGGACTTGTTTGGAAAAATCTGGGATCGTCTGGGACCTTCTGGAACAGTCTGGGACTTGTATGGAACAGTCTGCGACAGTTTGGGACCGTCTGGGACTTGTTTGGAACAGTCTGCGACCGTTTGAGACCGTCTGGGACTTGTGTGGAACAGTCTGCGACAGTTTGGGACAGTCTAGGACTTGTTTGGGACAGTCTGTGGCCGTCTGGGACAGTCTAGGACTTGTTTGGGACAGTCTGGGACCATCTGGGACCTTCTGGGACAGTAAGGGACTTGTTTGGAACAGTCTGCGACAGTTTGGGACCGTCTGGGACTTGTTTGGAACAGTCTGCGACAGTTTGGGACCGTCTGGGACTTGTTTGGAACAGTCTGCGACAGTTTGGGACAGTCTCGGACTTGTTTGCGACTGTCTGGGACAATCTGGGACAGTCTGGTACAATATGGGACAGTCTGGGACTTGTTTGGAACAGCCTGGGAAAATCTGGGATAGTCTGGGACTTGTTTGGAACAGTCTGTGACAGTTTGGGACCGACTGGGACTTGTTTGGAACAGTCTGCGATAGTTTGGGACCGTCTGGGACTTGTTTGGAACAGTCTGCGACAGTTTTGGACAGTCTAGGACTTGTTTGGGACAGTCTGGGACTTGTTTGGCACAGCCTGGGAAAGTCTGGGATAGTCTGGGACTTGTTTTTAACAGTCTGCGACAGTTTGGGACCGTCTGGGACTTGTTTGGAACAGTCTGCGATAGTTTGGGACCGTCTGGGACTTGTTTGGAACAGTCTGCGACCGTTTGAGACCGTCTGGGACTTGTTTGGAACAGTCTGCGACCGTTTGAGACCGTCTGGGACTTGTGTGGAACAGTCTGCGACAGTTTGGGACAGTCTAGGACTTGTTTGGGACAGTCTGTGGCCGTCTGGGACAGTCTAGGACTTGTTTGGGACAGCCTGGGACCATCTGTGACCTTCTGGGACAGTCAGGGACTTGTTTGGCACAGTCTGTGACCGTCTGGGACCGTCTGGGACAGTCTGGGACTTGTTTGGAACAGTCTGCGACAGTTTGGGACAGTCTGGGACTTGTTTGGAACAGTCTGCGACAGTTTGGGACAGTCTGGGACTTGTTTGGAACAGTCTGCGACAGTTTGGGACCGTCTGGGACTTGTTTGGAACAGTCTGCGACCGTTTGAGACCGTCTGGGACTTGTGTGGAACAGTCTGCGACAGTTTGGGACAGTCTAGGACTTGTTTGGGACAGTCTGTGGCCGTCTGGGACAGTCTAGGACTTGTTTGGGACAGCCTGGGACCATCTGTGACCTTCTGGGACAGTCAGGGACTTGTTTGGAACAGTCTGCGACAGTTTGGGACCGTCTGGGACTTGTTTGGAACAGTCTGCGACAGTTTGGGACCGTCTGGGACTTGTTTGGAACAGTCTGCGACAGTTTGGGACAGTCTCGGACTTGTTTGCGACTGTCTGGGACAATCTGGGACAGTCTGGTACAATCTGGGACAGTCTGGGACTTGTTTGGAACAGCCTGGGAAAGTCTGGGATAGTCTGGGACTTGTTTGGAACAGTCTGTGACAGTTTGGGACCGACTGGGACTTGTTTGGAACTGTCTGCATTAGTTTGGGACAGTCTAGGACTTGTTTGGGCCAGTCTGGGACCGTCTGGGACTTGTTTGGAACAGTCTGCGACAGTTTGGGACCGTCTGGGACTTGTTTGGAACAGTCTGCGACAGTTTGGGACAGTCTAGGACTTGTTTGCGACTGTCTGGGACAATCTGGGACAGTCTGGGTCTTGTTTGGAACAGTCTGCGACAGTTTTGGACAGTCTAGGACTTGTTTGGGACAGTCTGGGACTTGTTTGGCACAGTCTGGTACAATCTGGGACAGTCTGGGACTTGTTTGGAACAGCCTGGGAAAGTCTGGGATAGTCTGGGACTTGTTTGGAACATTCTGCGACAGTTTGGGACCGTCTGGGACTTGTTTGGAACAGTCTGCGATAGTTTGGGACAGTCTAGGACTTGTTTGGCACAGTCTGTGACCGTCTGGGACCGTCTAGGACAGTCTGGGACTTGTTTGGAACAGTCTGCGACAGTTTGGGACAGTCTGGGACTTGTTTGGAACAGTCTGCGACAGTTTGGGACAGTCTGGGACTTGTTTGGAACAGTCTGCGACAGTTTGAGACCGTCTGGGACTTGTTTGGGCCAGTCTGGGACCGTCAGGGTCTTGTTTGGAACAGTCTGCGACAGTTTGGGACCGTCTGGGACTTGTTTGGAACAGTCTGCGACAGTTTGGGACCGTCTGGGACTTGTTTGCGACTGTCTGGGACAATCTGGGACAGTCTGGTACAATCTGGGACAGTCTGGGACTTGTTTGGAACAGCCTGGGAAAGTCTGGGATAGTCTGGGACTTGTTTGGAACAGTCTGCGACAGTTTGGAACCGTCTGGGACTTGTTTGGAACAGTCCGCGACAGTCTGGGATAGTCTGGGACTTGTTTGGGACAGTCTGGTAACGTCTGGGTCCGTCTGGGACAGTCTAGGACTTGTTTGGGACAGTCTGGGACAATCTGGGAAAGTCTGGGACTTGTTTGGAACAGCCTGGGACAGTCTGGGACAGTCTAGGACTTGTTTGGAAAAATCTGGGATCGTCTGGGACCTTCTGGAACAGTCTGGGACTTGTATGGAACAGTCTGCGACAGTTTGGGACCGTCTGGGACTTGTTTGGAACAGTCTGCGATAGTTTGGGACAGTCTAGGACTTGTTTGGCACAGTCTGTGACCGTCTGGGACCGTCTGGGACAGTCTGGGACTTGTTTGGAACAGTCTGCGACAGTTTGGGACAGTCTGGGACTTGTTTGGAACAGTCTGCGACAGTTTGGGACAGTCTGGGACTTGTTTGGAACAGTCTGCGACAGTTTGAGACCGTCTGGGACTTGTTTGGGCCAGTCTGGGACCGTCAGGGTCTTGTTTGGAACAGTCTGCGACAGTTTGGGACCGTCTGGGACTTGTTTGGAACAGTCTGCGACAGTTTGGGACCGTCTGGGACTTGTTTGCGACTGTCTGGGACAATCTGGGACAGTCTGGTACAATCTGGGACAGTCTGGGACTTGTTTGGAACAGCCTGGGAAAGTCTGGGATAGTCTGGGACTTGTTTGGAACAGTCTGCGACAGTTTGGAACCGTCTGGGACTTGTTTGGAACAGTCCGCGACAGTCTGGGATAGTCTGGGACTTGTTTGGGACAGTCTGGTAACGTCTGGGTCCGTCTGGGACAGTCTAGGACTTGTTTGGGACAGTCTGGGACAATCTGGGAAAGTCTGGGACTTGTTTGGAACAGCCTGGGACAGTCTGGGACAGTCTAGGACTTGTTTGGAAAAATCTGGGATCGTCTGGGACCTTCTGGAACAGTCTGGGACTTGTATGGAACAGTCTGCGACAGTTTGGGACCGTCTGGGACTTGTTTGGAACAGTCTGCGACCGTTTGAGACCGTCTGGGACTTGTGTGGAACAGTCTGCGACAGTTTGGGACCGTCTGGGACTTGTTTGGAACAGTCTGCGACAGTTTGGGACCGTCTGGGACTTGTTTGGAACAGTCTGCGACAGTTTGGGACAGTCTCGGACTTGTTTGCGACTGTCTGGGACAATCTGGGACAGTCTGGTACAATCTGGGACAGTCGGGGACTTGTTTGGAACAGCCTGGGAAAGTCTGGGATAGTCTGGGACTTGTTTGGAACAGTCTGTGACAGTTTGGGACCGACTGGGACTTGTTTGGAACTGTCTGCATCAGTTTGGGACAGTCTGGGACTTGTATGGGCCAGTCTGGGACCCTCTGGGACTTGTTTGGAACAGTCTGCGACAGTTTGGGGCAGTCTAGGACTTGTTTGCGACTGTCTGGGACAATCTGGGACAGTCTGGGTCTTGTTTGGAACAGTCTGGTACAATCTGGGACAGTCTGGGACTTGTTTGGAACAGCCTGGGAAAGTCTGGGATAGTCTGGGACTTGTTTGGAACAGTCTGCGACAGTTTGGGACCGTCTGGGACTTGTTTGGAACAGTATGCGATAGTTTGTGACAGTCTAGGACTTGTTTGGGACAGTCTGTGACCGTCTGGGACCGTCTGGGACAGTCTGGGACTTGTTTGGAACAGTCTGCGACAGTTTGGGACCGTCTGGGACTTGTTTGGAACAGTCTGCGACAGTTTGGGACAGTCTAGGACTTGTTTGGGACAGTCTGGGACCGTCTGGGTCCGTCTGGGACACTCTAGGACTTGTTTGGGACAGTCTGGGACCGTCTGGGACCGTCTGGGACAGTCTGGGACTTGTTTGGAACAGCCTGGGACAGTCTGGGGTAGTCTGGGACTTGTTTGGAACAGTCTGCGACAGTTTGGGACCGTCCGGGACTTGTTTGGAACAGTCTGCGACAGTCTGGGATAGTCTGGGACTTGTTTGGAACAGTCTGGTACAATCTGGGACAGTCTGGGACTTGTTTGGAACAGCCTGGGAAAGTCTGGGATAGTCTGGGACTTGTTTGGAACAGTCTGCGACAGTTTGGGACCGTCTGGGACTTGTTTGGAACAGTCTGCGATAGTTTGGGACAGTCTAGGACTTGTTTGGGACAGTCTGTGACCGTCTGGGATTGTCTGGGACAGTCTGGGACTTGTTTGGAACAGTCTGCGACAGTTTGGGACCGTCTGGGACTTGTTTGGAACAGTCTGCGACAGTTTGGGACAGTCTAGGACTTGTTCGGGACAGTCTGGGACCGTCTGGGTCCTTCTGGGACAGTCTGGGACTTGTTTGGAACAGTCTGGGACAGTCTGGGACTTGTTTGGAACAGCCTGGGACAGTCTGGGGTAGTCTGGGACTTGTTTGGAACAGTCTGCGACAGTTTGGGACCGTCTGGGACTTGTTTGGAACAGTCTGCGACAGTGTGGGACAGTCTAGGACTTGTTTGCGACTGTCTGGGACAATCTGGGACAGTCTGGGTCTTGTTTGGAACAGTCTGCGACAGTTTTGGACAGTCTAGGACTTGTTTGGGACAGTCTGGGACTTGTTTGGCACAGTCTGGTACAATCTGGGACAGTCTGGGACTTGTTTGGAACAGCCTGGGAAAGTCTGGGATAGTCTGGGACTTGTTTGGAACATTCTGCGACAGTTTGGGACCGTCTGGGACTTGTTTGGAACAGTCTGCGACAGTTTGGGACCGTCTGGGACTTGTTTGGAACAGTCTGCGACAGTTTGGGACAGTCTCGGACTTGTTTGCGACTGTCTGGGACAATCTGGGACAGTCTGGTACAATCTGGGACAGTCTGGGACTTGTTTGGAACAGCCTGGGAAAGTCTGGGATAGTCTGGGACTTGTTTGGAACAGTCTGTGACAGTTTGGGACCGACTGGGACTTGTTTGGAACTGTCTGCATCAGTTTGGGACAGTCTACGACTTGTATGGGCCAGTCTGGGACCCTCTGGGACTTGTTTGGAACAGTCTGCGACAGTTTGGGGCAGTCTAGGACTTGTTTGCGACTGTCTGGGACAATCTGGGACAGTCTGGGTCTTGTTTGGAACAGTCTGGTACAATCTGGGACAGTCTGGGACTTGTTTGGAACAGCCTGGGAAAGTCTGGGATAGTCTGGGACTTGTTTGGAACAGTCTGCGACAGTTTGGGACCGTCTGGGACTTGTTTGGAACAGTATGCGATAGTTTGGGACAGTCTAGGACTTGTTTGGGACAGTCTGTGACCGTCTGGGACCGTCTGGGACAGTCTGGGACTTGTTTGGAACAGTCCGCGACAGTCTGGGATAGTCTGAGACTTGTTTGGGACAGTCTGGTAACGTCTGGGTCCGTCTGGGACAGTCTAGGACTTGTTTGGGACAGTCTGGGACAATCTGGGACAGTCTGGGACTTGTTTGGAACAGCCTGGGACAGTCTGGGACAGTCTAGGACTTGTTTGGAAAAATCTGGGAACGTCTGGGACCTTCTGGAACAGTCTGGGACTTGTATGGAACAGTCTGCGACAGTTTGGGACCGTCTGGGACTTGTTTGGAACAGTCTGCGACCGTTTGAGACCGTCTGGGACTTGTGTGGAACAGTCTGCGACAGTTTGGGACAGTCTAGGACTTGTTTGGGACAGTCTGTGGCCGTCTGGGACAGTCTAGGACTTGTTTGGGACAGTCTGGGACCATCTGGGACCTTCTGGGACAGTAAGGGACTTGTTTGGAACAGTCTGCGACAGTTTGGGACCGTCTGGGACTTGTTTGGAACAGTCTGCGACAGTTTGGGACCGTCTGGGACTTGTTTGGAACAGTCTGCGACAGTTTGGGACAGTCTCGGACTTGTTTGCGACTGTCTGGGACAATCTGGGACAGTCTGGTACAATATGGGACAGTCTGGGACTTGTTTGGAACAGCCTGGGAAAATCTGGGATAGTCTGGGACTTGTTTGGAACAGTCTGTGACAGTTTGGGACCGACTGGGACTTGTTTGGAACTGTCTGCATCAGTTTGGGACAGTCTAGGACTTGTTTGGGCCAGTCTGGGACCGTCTGGGACTTGTTTGGAACAGTCTGCGACAGTTTGGGACCGTCTGGGACTTGTTTGGAACAGTCTGCGACAGTTTGGGACAGTCTAGGACTTGTTTGCGACTGTCTGGGACAATCTGGGACAGTCTGGGTCTTGTTTGGAACAGTCTGCGACAGTTTTGGACAGTCTAGGACTTGTTTGGGACAGTCTGGGACTTGTTTGGCACAGCCTGGGAAAGTCTGGGATAGTCTGGGACTTGTTTGGAACAGTCTGCGACAGTTTGGGACCGTCTGGGACTTGTTTGGAACAGTCTGCGATAGTTTGGGACAGTCTAGGACTTGTTTGGCACAGTCTGTGACCGTCTGGGACCGTCTGGGACAGTCTGGGACTTGTTTGGAACAGTCTGCGACAGTTTGGGACAGTCTGGGACTTGTTTGGAACAGTCTGCGACAGTTTGGGACAGTCTGGGACTTGTTTGGAACAGTCTGCGACAGTTTGGGACCGTCTGGGACTTGTTTGGAACAGTCTGCGACCGTTTGAGACCGTCTGGGACTTGTGTGGAACAGTCTGCGACAGTTTGGGACAGTCTAGGACTTGTTTGGGACAGTCTGTGGCCGTCTGGGACAGTCTAGGACTTGTTTGGGACAGCCTGGGACCATCTGTGACCTTCTGGGACAGTCAGGGACTTGTTTGGAACAGTCTGCGACAGTTTGGGACCGTCTGGGACTTGTTTGGAACAGTCTGCGACAGTTTGGGACCGTCTGGGACTTGTTTGGAACAGTCTGCGACAGTTTGGGACAGTCTCGGACTTGTTTGCGACTGTCTGGGACAATCTGGGACAGTCTGGGACTTGTTTGGAACAGCCTGGGAAAGTCTGGGATAGTCTGGGACTTGTTTGGAATAGTCTGTGACAGTTTGGGACCGACTGGGACTTGTTTGGAACTGTCTGCATCAGTTTGGGACAGTCTAGGACTTGTTTGGGCCAGTCTGGGACCGTCTGGGACTTGTTTGGAACAGTCTGCGACAGTTTGGGACCGTCTGGGACTTGTTTGGAACAGTCTGCGACAGTTTGGGACAGTCTAGGACTTGTTTGCGACTGTCTGGGACAATCTGGGACAGTCTGGGTCTTGTTTGGAACAGTCTGCGACAGTTTTGGACAGTCTAGGACTTGTTTGGGACAGTCTGGGACTTGTTTGGCACAGTCTGGTACAATCTGGGACAGTCTGGGACTTGTTTGGAACAGCCTGGGAAAGTCTGGGATAGTCTGGGACTTGTTTGGAACAGTCTGCGACAGTTTGGGACCGTCTGGGACTTGTTTGGAACAGTCTGCGATAGTCTGGGATAGTCTGGGACTTGTTTGGAACAGTCTGCGACAGTTTGGGACCGTCTGGGACTTGTTTGGGCCAGTCTGGGACCGTCAGGGTCTTGTTTGGAACAGTCTGCGACAGTTTGGAACCGTCTGGGACTTGTTTGGAACAGTCCGCGACAGTCTGGGATAGTCTGGGACTTGTTTGGAACAGTCTGCGACAGTTTGGGACCGTCTGGGACTTGTTTGGAACAGTCTGCGATAGTTTGGGACAGTCTAGGACTTGTTTGGAACAGTCTGTGACCGTCTGGGACCGTCTGGGACAGTCTGGGACTTGTTTGGAACAGTCTGCGACAGTTTGGGACAGTCTGGGACTTGTTTGGAACAGTCTGCGACAGTTTGGGACAGTCTGGGACTTGTTTGGAACAGTCTGCGACAGTTTGAGACCGTCTGGGACTTGTTTGGGCCAGTCTGGGACCGTCAGGGTCTTGTTTGGAACAGTCTGCGACAGTTTGGAACCGTCTGGGACTTGTTTGGAACAGTCTGCGACAGTTTGGGACAGTCTCGGACTTGTTTGCGACTGTCTGGGACAATCTGGGACAGTCTGGTACAATCTGGGACAGTCTGGGACTTGTTTGGAACAGCCTGGGAAAGTCTGGGATAGTCTGGGACTTGTTTGGAATAGTCTGTGACAGTTTGGGACCGACTGGGACTTGTTTGGAACTGTCTGCATCAGTTTGGGACAGTCTAGGACTTGTTTGGGCCAGTCTGGGACCGTCTGGGACTTGTTTGGAACAGTCTGCGACAGTTTGGGACCGTCTGGGACTTGTTTGGAACAGTCTGCGACAGTTTGGGACAGTCTAGGACTTGTTTGCGACTGTCTGGGACAATCTGGGACAGTCTGGGTCTTGTTTGGAACAGTCTGCGACAGTTTTGGACAGTCTAGGACTTGTTTGGGACAGTCTGGGACTTGTTTGGCACAGTCTGGTACAATCTGGGACAGTCTGGGACTTGTTTGGAACAGCCTGGGAAAGTCTGGGATAGTCTGGGACTTGTTTGGAACAGTCTGCGACAGTTTGGGACCGTCTGGGACTTGTTTGGAACAGTCTGCGATAGTTTGGGACAGTCTAGGACTTGTTTGGAACAGTCTGCGACAGTTTGGGACAGTCTGGGACTTGTTTGGAACAGTCTGCGACAGTTTGAGACCGTCTGGGACTTGTTTGGGCCAGTCTGGGACCGTCAGGGTCTTGTTTGGAACAGTCTGCGACAGTTTGGAACCGTCTGGGACTTGTTTGGAACAGTCCGCGACAGTCTGGGATAGTCTGGGACTTGTTTGGAACAGTCTGCGATAGTCTGGGATAGTCTGGGACTTGTTTGGAACAGTCTGCGACAGTTTGGGACCGTCTGGGACTTGTTTGGGCCAGTCTGGGACCGTCAGGGTCTTGTTTGGAACAGTCTGCGACAGTTTGGAACCGTCTGGGACTTGTTTGGAACAGTCCGCGACAGTCTGGGATAGTCTGGGACTTGTTTGGAACAGTCTGCGACAGTTTGGGACCGTCTGGGACTTGTTTGGAACAGTCTGCGATAGTTTGGGACAGTCTAGGACTTGTTTGGAACAGTCTGTGACCGTCTGGGACCGTCTGGGACAGTCTGGGACTTGTTTGGAACAGTCTGCGACAGTTTGGGACAGTCTGGGACTTGTTTGGAACAGTCTGCGACAGTTTGGGACAGTCTGGGACTTGTTTGGAACAGTCTGCGACAGTTTGAGACCGTCTGGGACTTGTTTGGGCCAGTCTGGGACCGTCAGGGTCTTGTTTGGAACAGTCTGCGACAGTTTGGAACCGTCTGGGACTTGTTTGGAACAGTCTGCGACAGTTTGGGACAGTCTCGGACTTGTTTGCGACTGTCTGGGACAATCTGGGACAGTCTGGTACAATCTGGGACAGTCTGGGACTTGTTTGGAACAGCCTGGGAAAGTCTGGGATAGTCTGGGACTTGTTTGGAACAGTCTGCGACAGTTTGGGACCGTCTGGGACTTGTTTGGAACAGTATGCGATAGTTTGTGACAGTCTAGGACTTGTTTGGGACAGTCTGTGACCGTCTGGGACCGTCTGGGACAGTCTGGGACTTGTTTGGAACAGTCTGCGACAGTTTGGGACCGTCTGGGACTTGTTTGGAACAGTCTGCGACAGTTTGGGACAGTCTAGGACTTGTTTGGGACAGTCTGGGACCGTCTGGGTCCGTCTGGGACACTCTAGGACTTGTTTGGGACAGTCTGGGACCGTCTGGGACCGTCTGGGACAGTCTGGGACTTGTTTGGAACAGCCTGGGACAGTCTGGGGTAGTCTGGGACTTGTTTGGAACAGTCTGCGACAGTTTGGGACCGTCCGGGACTTGTTTGGAACAGTCTGCGACAGTCTGGGATAGTCTGGGACTTGTTTGGAACAGTCTGGTACAATCTGGGACAGTCTGGGACTTGTTTGGAACAGCCTGGGAAAGTCTGGGATAGTCTGGGACTTGTTTGGAACAGTCTGCGACAGTTTGGGACCGTCTGGGACTTGTTTGGAACAGTCTGCGATAGTTTGGGACAGTCTAGGACTTGTTTGGGACAGTCTGTGACCGTCTGGGATTGTCTGGGACAGTCTGGGACTTGTTTGGAACAGTCTGCGACAGTTTGGGACCGTCTGGGACTTGTTTGGAACAGTCTGCGACAGTTTGGGACAGTCTAGGACTTGTTCGGGACAGTCTGGGACCGTCTGGGTCCTTCTGGGACAGTCTGGGACTTGTTTGGAACAGTCTGGGACAGTCTGGGACTTGTTTGGAACAGCCTGGGACAGTCTGGGGTAGTCTGGGACTTGTTTGGAACAGTCTGCGACAGTTTGGGACCGTCTGGGACTTGTTTGGAACAGTCTGCGACAGTGTGGGACAGTCTAGGACTTGTTTGCGACTGTCTGGGACAATCTGGGACAGTCTGGGTCTTGTTTGGAACAGTCTGCGACAGTTTTGGACAGTCTAGGACTTGTTTGGGACAGTCTGGGACTTGTTTGGCACAGTCTGGTACAATCTGGGACAGTCTGGGACTTGTTTGGAACAGCCTGGGAAAGTCTGGGATAGTCTGGGACTTGTTTGGAACATTCTGCGACAGTTTGGGACCGTCTGGGACTTGTTTGGAACAGTCTGCGACAGTTTGGGACCGTCTGGGACTTGTTTGGAACAGTCTGCGACAGTTTGGGACAGTCTCGGACTTGTTTGCGACTGTCTGGGACAATCTGGGACAGTCTGGTACAATCTGGGACAGTCTGGGACTTGTTTGGAACAGCCTGGGAAAGTCTGGGATAGTCTGGGACTTGTTTGGAACAGTCTGTGACAGTTTGGGACCGACTGGGACTTGTTTGGAACTGTCTGCATCAGTTTGGGACAGTCTACGACTTGTATGGGCCAGTCTGGGACCCTCTGGGACTTGTTTGGAACAGTCTGCGACAGTTTGGGGCAGTCTAGGACTTGTTTGCGACTGTCTGGGACAATCTGGGACAGTCTGGGTCTTGTTTGGAACAGTCTGGTACAATCTGGGACAGTCTGGGACTTGTTTGGAACAGCCTGGGAAAGTCTGGGATAGTCTGGGACTTGTTTGGAACAGTCTGCGACAGTTTGGGACCGTCTGGGACTTGTTTGGAACAGTATGCGATAGTTTGGGACAGTCTAGGACTTGTTTGGGACAGTCTGTGACCGTCTGGGACCGTCTGGGACAGTCTGGGACTTGTTTGGAACAGTCCGCGACAGTCTGGGATAGTCTGAGACTTGTTTGGGACAGTCTGGTAACGTCTGGGTCCGTCTGGGACAGTCTAGGACTTGTTTGGGACAGTCTGGGACAATCTGGGACAGTCTGGGACTTGTTTGGAACAGCCTGGGACAGTCTGGGACAGTCTAGGACTTGTTTGGAAAAATCTGGGAACGTCTGGGACCTTCTGGAACAGTCTGGGACTTGTATGGAACAGTCTGCGACAGTTTGGGACCGTCTGGGACTTGTTTGGAACAGTCTGCGACCGTTTGAGACCGTCTGGGACTTGTGTGGAACAGTCTGCGACAGTTTGGGACAGTCTAGGACTTGTTTGGGACAGTCTGTGGCCGTCTGGGACAGTCTAGGACTTGTTTGGGACAGTCTGGGACCATCTGGGACCTTCTGGGACAGTAAGGGACTTGTTTGGAACAGTCTGCGACAGTTTGGGACCGTCTGGGACTTGTTTGGAACAGTCTGCGACAGTTTGGGACCGTCTGGGACTTGTTTGGAACAGTCTGCGACAGTTTGGGACAGTCTCGGACTTGTTTGCGACTGTCTGGGACAATCTGGGACAGTCTGGTACAATATGGGACCGTCTGGGACTTGTTTGGAACAGTCTGCGACAGTTTGGGACAGTCTCGGACTTGTTTGCGACTGTCTGGGACAATCTGGGACAGTCTGGTACAATATGGGACAGTCTGGGACTTGTTTGGAACAGCCTGGGAAAATCTGGGATAGTCTGGGACTTGTTTGGAACAGTCTGTGACAGTTTGGGACCGACTGGGACTTGTTTGGAACTGTCTGCATCAGTTTGGGACAGTCTAGGACTTGTTTGCGACTGTCTGGGACAATCTGGGACAGTCTGGGTCTTGTTTGGAACAGTCTGCGACAGTTTTGGACAGTCTAGGACTTGTTTGGGACAGTCTGGGACTTGTTTGGCACAGCCTGGGAAAGTCTGGGATAGTCTGGGACTTGTTTGGAACAGTCTGCGACAGTTTGGGACCGTCTGGGACTTGTTTGGAACAGTCTGCGATAGTTTGGGACAGTCTAGGACTTGTTTGGCACAGTCTGTGACCGTCTGGGACCGTCTGGGACAGTCTGGGACTTGTTTGGAACAGTCTGCGACAGTTTGGGACAGTCTGGGACTTGTTTGGAACAGTCTGCGACAGTTTGGGACAGTCTGGGACTTGTTTGGAACAGTCTGCGACAGTTTGGGACCGTCTGGGACTTGTTTGGAACAGTCTGCGACCGTTTGAGACCGTCTGGGACTTGTGTGGAACAGTCTGCGACAGTTTGGGACAGTCTAGGACTTGTTTGGGACAGTCTGTGGCCGTCTGGGACAGTCTAGGACTTGTTTGGGACAGCCTGGGACCATCTGTGACCTTCTGGGACAGTCAGGGACTTGTTTGGAACAGTCTGCGACAGTTTGGGACCGTCTGGGACTTGTTTGGAACAGTCTGCGACAGTTTGGGACCGTCTGGGACTTGTTTGGAACAGTCTGCGACAGTTTGGGACAGTCTCGGACTTGTTTGCGACTGTCTGGGACAATCTGGGACAGTCTGGGACTTGTTTGGAACAGCCTGGGAAAGTCTGGGATAGTCTGGGACTTGTTTGGAATAGTCTGTGACAGTTTGGGACCGACTGGGACTTGTTTGGAACTGTCTGCATCAGTTTGGGACAGTCTAGGACTTGTTTGGGCCAGTCTGGGACCGTCTGGGACTTGTTTGGAACAGTCTGCGACAGTTTGGGACCGTCTGGGACTTGTTTGGAACAGTCTGCGACAGTTTGGGACAGTCTAGGACTTGTTTGCGACTGTCTGGGACAATCTGGGACAGTCTGGGTCTTGTTTGGAACAGTCTGCGACAGTTTTGGACAGTCTAGGACTTGTTTGGGACAGTCTGGGACTTGTTTGGCACAGTCTGGTACAATCTGGGACAGTCTGGGACTTGTTTGGAACAGCCTGGGAAAGTCTGGGATAGTCTGGGACTTGTTTGGAACAGTCTGCGACAGTTTGGGACCGTCTGGGACTTGTTTGGAACAGTCTGCGATAGTCTGGGATAGTCTGGGACTTGTTTGGAACAGTCTGCGACAGTTTGGGACCGTCTGGGACTTGTTTGGGCCAGTCTGGGACCGTCAGGGTCTTGTTTGGAACAGTCTGCGACAGTTTGGAACCGTCTGGGACTTGTTTGGAACAGTCCGCGACAGTCTGGGATAGTCTGGGACTTGTTTGGAACAGTCTGCGACAGTTTGGGACCGTCTGGGACTTGTTTGGAACAGTCTGCGATAGTTTGGGACAGTCTAGGACTTGTTTGGAACAGTCTGTGACCGTCTGGGACCGTCTGGGACAGTCTGGGACTTGTTTGGAACAGTCTGCGACAGTTTGGGACAGTCTGGGACTTGTTTGGAACAGTCTGCGACAGTTTGGGACAGTCTGGGACTTGTTTGGAACAGTCTGCGACAGTTTGAGACCGTCTGGGACTTGTTTGGGCCAGTCTGGGACCGTCAGGGTCTTGTTTGGAACAGTCTGCGACAGTTTGGAACCGTCTGGGACTTGTTTGGAACAGTCTGCGACAGTTTGGGACAGTCTCGGACTTGTTTGCGACTGTCTGGGACAATCTGGGACAGTCTGGTACAATCTGGGACAGTCTGGGACTTGTTTGGAACAGCCTGGGAAAGTCTGGGATAGTCTGGGACTTGTTTGGAATAGTCTGTGACAGTTTGGGACCGACTGGGACTTGTTTGGAACTGTCTGCATCAGTTTGGGACAGTCTAGGACTTGTTTGGGCCAGTCTGGGACCGTCTGGGACTTGTTTGGAACAGTCTGCGACAGTTTGGGACCGTCTGGGACTTGTTTGGAACAGTCTGCGACAGTTTGGGACAGTCTAGGACTTGTTTGCGACTGTCTGGGACAATCTGGGACAGTCTGGGTCTTGTTTGGAACAGTCTGCGACAGTTTTGGACAGTCTAGGACTTGTTTGGGACAGTCTGGGACTTGTTTGGCACAGTCTGGTACAATCTGGGACAGTCTGGGACTTGTTTGGAACAGCCTGGGAAAGTCTGGGATAGTCTGGGACTTGTTTGGAACAGTCTGCGACAGTTTGGGACCGTCTGGGACTTGTTTGGAACAGTCTGCGATAGTTTGGGACAGTCTAGGACTTGTTTGGAACAGTCTGCGACAGTTTGGGACAGTCTGGGACTTGTTTGGAACAGTCTGCGACAGTTTGAGACCGTCTGGGACTTGTTTGGGCCAGTCTGGGACCGTCAGGGTCTTGTTTGGAACAGTCTGCGACAGTTTGGAACCGTCTGGGACTTGTTTGGAACAGTCCGCGACAGTCTGGGATAGTCTGGGACTTGTTTGGAACAGTCTGCGATAGTCTGGGATAGTCTGGGACTTGTTTGGAACAGTCTGCGACAGTTTGGGACCGTCTGGGACTTGTTTGGGCCAGTCTGGGACCGTCAGGGTCTTGTTTGGAACAGTCTGCGACAGTTTGGAACCGTCTGGGACTTGTTTGGAACAGTCCGCGACAGTCTGGGATAGTCTGGGACTTGTTTGGAACAGTCTGCGACAGTTTGGGACCGTCTGGGACTTGTTTGGAACAGTCTGCGATAGTTTGGGACAGTCTAGGACTTGTTTGGAACAGTCTGTGACCGTCTGGGACCGTCTGGGACAGTCTGGGACTTGTTTGGAACAGTCTGCGACAGTTTGGGACAGTCTGGGACTTGTTTGGAACAGTCTGCGACAGTTTGGGACAGTCTGGGACTTGTTTGGAACAGTCTGCGACAGTTTGAGACCGTCTGGGACTTGTTTGGGCCAGTCTGGGACCGTCAGGGTCTTGTTTGGAACAGTCTGCGACAGTTTGGAACCGTCTGGGACTTGTTTGGAACAGTCTGCGACAGTTTGGGACAGTCTCGGACTTGTTTGCGACTGTCTGGGACAATCTGGGACAGTCTGGTACAATCTGGGACAGTCTGGGACTTGTTTGGAACAGCCTGGGAAAGTCTGGGATAGTCTGGGACTTGTTTGGAATAGTCTGTGACAGTTTGGGACCGACTGGGACTTGTTTGGAACTGTCTGCATCAGTTTGGGACAGTCTAGGACTTGTTTGGGCCAGTCTGGGACCGTCTGGGACTTGTTTGGAACAGTCTGCGACAGTTTGGGACCGTCTGGGACTTGTTTGGAACAGTCTGCGACAGTTTGGGACAGTCTAGGACTTGTTTGCGACTGTCTGGGACAATCTGGGACAGTCTGGGTCTTGTTTGGAACAGTCTGCGACAGTTTTGGACAGTCTAGGACTTGTTTGGGACAGTCTGGGACTTGTTTGGCACAGTCTGGTACAATCTGGGACAGTCTGGTACAATCTGGGACAGTCTGGGACTTGTTTGGAACAGCCTGGGAAAGTCTGGGATAGTCTGGGACTTGTTTGGAATAGTCTGTGACAGTTTGGGACCGACTGGGACTTGTTTGGAACTGTCTGCATCAGTTTGGGACAGTCTAGGACTTGTTTGGGCCAGTCTGGGACCGTCTGGGACTTGTTTGGAACAGTCTGCGACAGTTTGGGACCGTCTGGGACTTGTTTGGAACAGTCTGCGACAGTTTGGGACAGTCTAGGACTTGTTTGCGACTGTCTGGGACAATCTGGGACAGTCTGGGTCTTGTTTGGAACAGTCTGCGACAGTTTTGGACAGTCTAGGACTTGTTTGGGACAGTCTGGGACTTGTTTGGCACAGTCTGGTACAATCTGGGACAGTCTGGGACTTGTTTGGAACAGCCTGGGAAAGTCTGGGATAGTCTGGGACTTGTTTGGAACAGTCTGCGACAGTTTGGGACCGTCTGGGACTTGTTTGGAACAGTCTGCGATAGTTTGGGACAGTCTAGGACTTGTTTGGAACAGTCTGCGACAGTTTGGGACAGTCTGGGACTTGTTTGGAACAGTCTGCGACAGTTTGAGACCGTCTGGGACTTGTTTGGGCCAGTCTGGGACCGTCAGGGTCTTGTTTGGAACAGTCTGCGACAGTTTGGAACCGTCTGGGACTTGTTTGGAACAGTCCGCGACAGTCTGGGATAGTCTGGGACTTGTTTGGAACAGTCTGCGACAGTTTGGGACCGTCTGGGACTTGTTTGGAACAGTCTGCGATAGTTTGGGACAGTCTAGGACTTGTTTGGAACAGTCTGTGACCGTCTGGGACCGTCTGGGACAGTCTGGGACTTGTTTGGAACAGTCTGCGACAGTTTGGGACAGTCTGGGACTTGTTTGGAACAGTCTGCGACAGTTTGGGACAGTCTGGGACTTGTTTGGAACAGTCTGCGACAGTTTGAGACCGTCTGGGACTTGTTTGGGCCAGTCTGGGACCGTCAGGGTCTTGTTTGGAACAGTCTGCGACAGTTTGGAACCGTCTGGGACTTGTTTGGAACAGTCCGCGACAGTCTGGGATAGTCTGGGACTTGTTTGGGACAGTCTGGTAACGTCTGGGTCCGTCTGGGACAGTCTAGGACTTGTTTCGGACAGTCTGGGACAATCTGGGAAAGTCTGGGACTTGTTTGGAACAGCCTGGGACAGTCTGGGACAGTCTAGGACTTGTTTGGAAAAATCTGGGATCGTCTGGGACCTTCTGGAAAAGTCTGGGACTTGTATGGAACAGTCTGCGACAGTTTGGGACCGTCTGGGACTTGTTTGGAACAGTCTGCGACCGTTTGAGACCGTCTGGGAATTGTGTGGAACAGTCTGCGACAGTTTGGGACAGTCTAGGACTTGTTTGGGACAGTCTGTGGCCGTCTGGGACAGTCTAGGACTTGTTTGGGACAGTCTGGGACCATCTGGGACCTTCTGGGACAGTCAGGGACTTGTTTGGAACAGTCTGCGACAGTTTGGGACCGTCTGGGACTTGTTTGGAACAGTCTGCGACAGTTTGGGACCGTCTGGGACTTGTTTGGAACAGTCTGCGACAGTTTGGGACAGTCTCGGACTTGTTTGCGACTGTCTGGGACAATCTGGGACAGTCTGGTACAATCTGGGACAGTCTGGGACTTGTTTGGAACAGCCTGGGAAAGTCTGGGATAGTCTGGGACTTGTTTGGAACAGTCTGTGACAGTTTGGGACCGACTGGGACTTGTTTGGAACTGTCTGCATCAGTTTGGGACAGTCTAGGACTTGTTTGGGCCAGTCTGGGACCGTCTGGGACTTGTTTGGAACAGTCTGCGACAGTTTGGGACCGTCTGGGACTTGTTTGGAACAGTCTGCGACAGTTTGGGACAGTCTAGGACTTGTTTGCGACTGTCTGGGACAATCTGGGACAGTCTGGGTCTTGTTTGGAACAGTCTGCGACAGTTTTGGACAGTCTAGGACTTGTTTGGGACAGTCTGGGACTTGTTTGGCACAGTCTGGTACAATCTGGGACAGTCTGGGACTTGTTTGGAACAGCCTGCGAAAGTCTGGGATAGTCTGGGACTTGTTTGGAACAGTCTGCGACAGTTTGGGACCGTCTGGGACTTGTTTGGAACAGTCTGCGATAGTTTGGGACAGTCTAGGACTTGTTTGGCACAGTCTGTGACCGTCTGGGACCGTCTGGGACAGTCTGGGACTTGTTTGGAACAGTCTGCGACAGTTTGGGACAGTCTGGGACTTGTTTGGAACAGTCTGCGATAGTTTGGGACAGTCTAGGACTTGTTTGGCACAGTCTGTGACCGTCTGGGACCGTCTGGGACAGTCTGGGACTTGTTTGGAACAGTCTGCGACAGTTTGGGACAGTCTGGGACTTGTTTGGCACAGTCTGGTACAATCTGGGACAGTCTGGGACTTGTTTGGAACAGCCTGGGAAAGTCTGGGATAGTCTGGGACTTGTTTGGAACAGTCTGCGACAGTTTGGGACCGTCTGGGACTTGTTTGGAACAGTCTGCGATAGTTTGGGACAGTCTAGGACTTGTTTGGCACAGTCTGTGACCGTCTGGGACCGTCTGGGACAGTCTGGGACTTGTTTGGAACAGTCTGCGACAGTTTGGGACAGTCTGGGACTTGTTTGGAACAGTCTGCGATAGTTTGGGACAGTCTAGGACTTGTTTGGCACAGTCTGTGACCGTCTGGGACCGTCTGGGACAGTCTGGGACTTGTTTGGAACAGTCTGCGACAGTTTGGGACAGTCTGGGACTTGTTTGGCACAGTCTGGTACAATCTGGGACAGTCTGGGACTTGTTTGGAACAGCCTGGGAAAGTCTGGGATAGTCTGGGACTTGTTTGGAACAGTCTGCGACAGTTTGGGACCGTCTGGGACTTGTTTGGAACAGTCTGCGATAGTTTGGGACAGTCTAGGACTTGTTTGGAACAGTCTGCGACAGTTTGAGACCGTCTGGGACTTGTTTGGGCCAGTCTGGGACCGTCAGGGTCTTGTTTGGAACAGTCTGCGACAGTTTGGAACCGTCTGGGACTTGTTTGGAACAGTCCGCGACAGTCTGGGATAGTCTGGGACTTGTTTGGAACAGTCTGCGACAGTTTGGGACAGTCTAGGACTTGTTTGGCACAGTCTGTGACCGTCTGGGACCGTCTGGGACAGTCTGGGACTTGTTTGGAACAGTCTGCGACAGTTTGGGACAGTCTGGGACTTGTTTGGAACAGTCTGCGATAGTTTGGGACAGTCTAGGACTTGTTTGGCACAGTCTGTGACCGTCTGGGACCGTCTGGGACAGTCTGGGACTTGTTTGGAACAGTCTGCGACAGTTTGGGACAGTCTGGGACTTGTTTGGCACAGTCTGGTACAATCTGGGACAGTCTGGGACTTGTTTGGAACAGCCTGGGAAAGTCTGGGATAGTCTGGGACTTGTTTGGAACAGTCTGCGACAGTTTGGGACCGTCTGGGACTTGTTTGGAACAGTCTGCGATAGTTTGGGACAGTCTAGGACTTGTTTGGCACAGTCTGTGACCGTCTGGGACCGTCTGGGACAGTCTGGGACTTGTTTGGAACAGTCTGCGACAGTTTGGGACAGTCTGGGACTTGTTTGGAACAGTCTGCGACAGTTTGGGACAGTCTGGGACTTGTTTGGAACAGTCTGCGACAGTTTGAGACCGTCTGGGACTTGTTTGGGCCAGTCTGGGACCGTCAGGGTCTTGTTTGGAACAGTCTGCGACAGTTTGGAACCGTCTGGGACTTGTTTGGAACAGTCCGCGACAGTCTGGGATAGTCTGGGACTTGTTTGGGACAGTCTGGTAACGTCTGGGTCCGTCTGGGACAGTCTAGGACTTGTTTGGGACAGTCTGGGACAATCTGGGAAAGTCTGGGACTTGTTTGGAACAGCCTGGGACAGTCTGGGACAGTCTAGGACTTGTTTGGAAAAATCTGGGATCGTCTGGGATCTTCTGGAACAGTCTGGGACTTGTATGGAACAGTCTGCGACAGTTTGGGACCGTCTGGGACTTGTTTGGAACAGTCTGCGACCGTTTGAGACCGTCTGGGAATTGTGTGGAACAGTCTGCGACAGTTTGGGACAGTCTAGGACTTGTTTGGGACAGTCTGTGGCCGTCTGGGACAGTCTAGGACTTGTTTGGGACAGTCTGGGACCATCTGGGACCTTCTGGGACAGTCAGGGACTTGTTTGGAACAGTCTGCGACAGTTTGGGACCGTCTGGGACTTGTCTGGAACAGTCTGCGACAGTTTGGGACCGTCTGGGACTTGTTTGGAACAGTCTGCGACAGTTTGGGACAGTCTCGGACTTGTTTGCGACTGTCTGGGACAATCTGGGACAGTCTGGTACAATCTGGGACAGTCTGGGACTTGTTTGGAACAGCCTGGGAAAGTCTGGGATAGTCTGGGACTTGTTTGGAACAGTCTGTGACAGTTTGGGACCGACTGGGACTTGTTTGGAACTGTCTGCATCAGTTTGGGACAGTCTAGGACTTGTATGGGCCAGTCTGGGACCGTCTGGGACTTGTTTGGAACAGTCTGCGACAGTTTGGGACCGTCTGGGACTTGTTTGGAACAGTCTGCGACAGTTTGGGGCAGTCTAGGACTTGTTTGCGACTGTCTGGGACAATCTGGGACAGTCTGGGTCTTGTTTGGAACAGTCTGGTACAATCTGGGACAGTCTGGGACTTGTTTGGAACAGCCTGGGAAAGTCTGGGATAGTCTGGGACTTGTTTGGAACAGTCTGCGACAGTTTGGGACCGTCTGGGACTTGTTTGGAACAGTCTGCGATAGTTTGGGACAGTCTAGGACTTGTTTGGGACAGTCTGTGACCGTCTGGGACCGTCTGGGACAGTCTGGGACTTGTTTGGAACAGTCTGCGACAGTTTGGGACCGTCTGGGACTTGTTTGGAACAGTCTGCGACAGTTTGGGACAGTCTAGGACTTGTTCGGGACAGTCTGGGACCGTCTGGGTCCTTCTGGGACACTCTAGGACTTGTTTGGGACAGTCTGGGACCGTCTGGGACCGTCTGGGACAGTCTGGGACTTGTTTGGAACAATCTGGGACAGTCTGGGACTTGTTTGGAACAGCCTGGGACAGTCTGGGGTAGTCTGGGACTTGTTTGGAACAGTCTGCGACAGTTTGGGACCGTCTGGGACTTGTTTGGAACAGTCTGCGACAGTGTGGGACAGTCTAGGACTTGTTTGCGACTGTCTGGGACAATCTGGGACAGTCTGGGTCTTGTTTGGAACAGTCTGCGACAGTTTTGGACAGTCTAGGACTTGTTTGGGACAGTCTGGGACTTGTTTGGCACAGTCTGGTACAATCTGGGACAGTCTGGGACTTGTTTGGAACAGCCTGGGAAAGTCTGGGATAGTCTGGGACTTGTTTGGAACATTCTGCGACAGTTTGGGACCGTCTGGGACTTGTTTGGAACAGTCTGCGATAGTTTGGGACAGTCTAGGACTTGTTTGGCACAGTCTGTGACCGTCTGGGACCGTCTGGGACAGTCTGGGACTTGTTTGGAACAGTCTGCGACAGTTTGGGACAGTCTGGGACTTGTTTGGAACAGTCTGCGACAGTTTGGGACAGTCTGGGACTTGTTTGGAACAGTCTGCGACAGTTTGAGACCGTCTGGGACTTGTTTGGGCCAGTCTGGGACCGTCAGGGTCTTGTTTGGAACAGTCTGCGACAGTTTGGGACCGTCTGGGACTTGTTTGGAACAGTCTGCGACAGTTTGGGACCGTCTGGGACTTGTTTGCGACTGTCTGGGACAATCTGGGACAGTCTGGTACAATCTGGGACCGTCTGGGACAGTCTGGGACTTGTTTGGAACAGTCTGCGACAGTTTGGGACAGTCTGGGACTTGTTTGGAACAGTCTGCGACAGTTTGGGACAGTCTGGGACTTGTTTGGAACAGTCTGCGACAGTTTGAGACCGTCTGGGACTTGTTTGGGCCAGTCTGGGACCGTCAGGGTCTTGTTTGGAACAGTCTGCGACAGTTTGGGACCGTCTGGGACTTGTTTGGAACAGTCTGCGACAGTTTGGGACCGTCTGGGACTTGTTTGCGACTGTCTGGGACAATCTGGGACAGTCTGGTACAATCTGGGACAGTCTGGGACTTGTTTGGAACAGCCTGGGAAAGTCTGGGATAGTCTGGGACTTGTTTGGAACAGTCTGCGACAGTTTGGAACCGTCTGGGACTTGTTTGGAACAGTCCGCGACAGTCTGGGATAGTCTGGGACTTGTTTGGGACAGTCTGGTAACGTCTGGGTCCGTCTGGGACAGTCTAGGACTTGTTTGGGACAGTCTGGGACAATCTGGGAAAGTCTGGGACTTGTTTGGAACAGCCTGGGACAGTCTGGGACAGTCTAGGACTTGTTTGGAAAAATCTGGGATCGTCTGGGACCTTCTGGAACAGTCTGGGACTTGTATGGAACAGTCTGCGACAGTTTGGGACCGTCTGGGACTTGTTTGGAACAGTCTGCGATAGTTTGGGACAGTCTAGGACTTGTTTGGCACAGTCTGTGACCGTCTGGGACAGTCTGGTACAATCTGGGACAGTCTGGGACTTGTTTGGAACAGCCTGGGAAAGTCTGGGATAGTCTGGGACTTGTTTGGAACAGTCTGCGACAGTTTGGAACCGTCTGGGACTTGTTTGGAACAGTCCGCGACAGTCTGGGATAGTCTGGGACTTGTTTGGGACAGTCTGGTAACGTCTGGGTCCGTCTGGGACAGTCTAGGACTTGTTTGGGACAGTCTGGGACAATCTGGGAAAGTCTGGGACTTGTTTGGAACAGCCTGGGACAGTCTGGGACAGTCTAGGACTTGTTTGGAAAAATCTGGGATCGTCTGGGACCTTCTGGAACAGTCTGGGACTTGTATGGAACAGTCTGCGACAGTTTGGGACCGTCTGGGACTTGTTTGGAACAGTCTGCGACCGTTTGAGACCGTCTGGGACTTGTGTGGAACAGTCTGCGACAGTTTGGGACCGTCTGGGACTTGTTTGGAACAGTCTGCGACAGTTTGGGACAGTCTAGGACTTGTTTGCGACTGTCTGGGACAATCTGGGACAGTCTGGGTCTTGTTTGGAACAGTCTGCGACAGTTTTGGACAGTCTAGGACTTGTTTGGGACAGTCTGGGACTTGTTTGGCACAGTCTGGTACAATCTGGGACAGTCTGGGACTTGTTTGGAACAGCCTGGGAAAGTCTGGGATAGTCTGGGACTTGTTTGGAACAGTCTGCGACAGTTTGGGACCGTCTGGGACTTGTTTGGAACAGTCTGCGATAGTTTGGGACAGTCTAGGACTTGTTTGGCACAGTCTGTGACCGTCTGGGACCGTCTGGGACAGTCTGGGACTTGTTTGGAACAGTCTGCGACAGTTTGGGACAGTCTGGGACTTGTTTGGAACAGTCTGCGACAGTTTGGGACAGTCTGGGACTTGTTTGGAACAGTCTGCGACAGTTTGAGACCGTCTGGGACTTGTTTGGGCCAGTCTGGGACCGTCAGGGTCTTGTTTGGAACAGTCTGCGACAGTTTGGAACCGTCTGGGACTTGTTTGGAACAGTCCGCGACAGTCTGGGATAGTCTGGGACTTGTTTGGGACAGTCTGGTAACGTCTGGGTCCGTCTGGGACAGTCTAGGACTTGTTTGGGACAGTCTGGGACAATCTGGGAAAGTCTGGGACTTGTTTGGAACAGCCTGGGACAGTCTGGGACAGTCTAGGACTTGTTTGGAAAAATCTGGGATCGTCTGGGATCTTCTGGAACAGTCTGGGACTTGTATGGAACAGTCTGCGACAGTTTGGGACCGTCTGGGACTTGTTTGGAACAGTCTGCGACCGTTTGAGACAGTCTGGGAATTGTGTGGAACAGTCTGCGACAGTTTGGGACAGTCTAGGACTTGTTTGGGACAGTCTGTGGCCGTCTGGGACAGTCTAGGACTTGTTTGGGACAGTCTGGGACCATCTGGGACCTTCTGGGACAGTCAGGGACTTGTTTGGAACAGTCTGCGACAGTTTGGGACCGTCTGGGACTTGTCTGGAACAGTCTGCGACAGTTTGGGACCGTCTGGGACTTGTTTGGAACAGTCTGCGACAGTTTGGGACAGTCTCGGACTTGTTTGCGACTGTCTGGGACAATCTGGGACAGTCTGGTACAATCTGGGACAGTCTGGGACTTGTTTGGAACAGCCTGGGAAAGTCTGGGATAGTCTGGGACTTGTTTGGAACAGTCTGTGACAGTTTGGGACCGACTGGGACTTGTTTGGAACTGTCTGCATCAGTTTGGGACAGTCTAGGACTTGTATGGGACAGTCTGGGACCGTCTGGGACTTGTTTGGAACAGTCTGCGACAGTTTGGGGCAGTCTAGGACTTGTTTGCGACTGTCTGGGACAATCTGGGACAGTCTGGGTCTTGTTTGGAACAGTCTGGTACAATCTGGGACAGTCTGGGACTTGTTTGGAACAGCCTGGGAAAGTCTGGGATAGTCTGGGACTTGTTTGGAACAGTCTGCGACAGTTTGGGACCGTCTGGGACTTGTTTGGAACAGTCTGCGATAGTTTGGGACAGTCTAGGACTTGTTTGGGACAGTCTGTGACCGTCTGGGACCGTCTGGGACAGTCTGGGACTTGTTTGGAACAGTCTGCGACAGTTTGGGACCGTCTGGGACTTGTTTGGAACAGTCTGCGACAGTTTGGGACAGTCTAGGACTTGTTCGGGACAGTCTGGGACCGTCTGGGTCCTTCTGGGACACTCTAGGACTTGTTTGGGACAGTCTGGGACCGTCTGGGACAGTCTGGGACTTGTTTGGAACAATCTGGGACAGTCTGGGACTTGTTTGGAACAGCCTGGGACAGTCTGGGGTAGTCTGGGACTTGTTTGGAACAGTCTGCGACAGTTTGGGACCGTCTGGGACTTGTTTGGAACAGTCTGCGACAGTGTGGGACAGTCTAGGACTTGTTTGCGACTGTCTGGGACAATCTGGGACAGTCTGGGTCTTGTTTGGAACAGTCTGCGACAGTTTTGGACAGTCTAGGACTTGTTTGGGACAGTCTGGGACTTGTTTGGCACAGTCTGGTACAATCTGGGACAGTCTGGGACTTGTTTGGAACAGCCTGGGAAAGTCTGGGATAGTCTGGGACTTGTTTGGAACATTCTGCGACAGTTTGGGACCGTCTGGGACTTGTTTGGAACAGTCTGCGATAGTTTGGGACAGTCTAGGACTTGTTTGGCACAGTCTGTGACCGTCTGGGACCGTCTGGGACAGTCTGGGACTTGTTTGGAACAGTCTGCGACAGTTTGGGACAGTCTGGGACTTGTTTGGAACAGTCTGCGACAGTTTGGGACAGTCTGGGACTTGTTTGGAACAGTCTGCGACAGTTTGAGACCGTCTGGGACTTGTTTGGGCCAGTCTGGGACCGTCAGGGTCTTGTTTGGAACAGTCTGCGACAGTTTGGGACCGTCTGGGACTTGTTTGGAACAGTCTGCGACAGTTTGGGACCGTCTGGGACTTGTTTGCGACTGTCTGGGACAATCTGGGACAGTCTGGTACAATCTGGGACCGTCTGGGACAGTCTGGGACTTGTTTGGAACAGTCTGCGACAGTTTGGGACAGTCTGGGACTTGTTTGGAACAGTCTGCGACAGTTTGGGACAGTCTGGGACTTGTTTGGAACAGTCTGCGACAGTTTGAGACCGTCTGGGACTTGTTTGGGCCAGTCTGGGACCGTCAGGGTCTTGTTTGGAACAGTCTGCGACAGTTTGGGACCGTCTGGGACTTGTTTGGAACAGTCTGCGACAGTTTGGGACCGTCTGGGACTTGTTTGCGACTGTCTGGGACAATCTGGGACAGTCTGGTACAATCTGGGACCGTCTGGGACAGTCTGGGACTTGTTTGGAACAGTCTGCGACAGTTTGGGACAGTCTGGGACTTGTTTGGAACAGTCTGCGACAGTTTGGGACAGTCTGGGACTTGTTTGGAACAGTCTGCGACAGTTTGAGACCGTCTGGGACTTGTTTGGGCCAGTCTGGGACCGTCAGGGTCTTGTTTGGAACAGTCTGCGACAGTTTGGGACCGTCTGGGACTTGTTTGGAACAGTCTGCGACAGTTTGGGACCGTCTGGGACTTGTTTGCGACTGTCTGGGACAATCTGGGACAGTCTGGTACAATCTGGGACAGTCTGGGACTTGTTTGGAACAGCCTGGGAAAGTCTGGGATAGTCTGGGACTTGTTTGGAACAGTCTGCGACAGTTTGGAACCGTCTGGGACTTGTTTGGAACAGTCCGCGACAGTCTGGGATAGTCTGGGACTTGTTTGGGACAGTCTGGTAACGTCTGGGTCCGTCTGGGACAGTCTAGGACTTGTTTGGGACAGTCTGGGACAATCTGGGAAAGTCTGGGACTTGTTTGGAACAGCCTGGGACAGTCTGGGACAGTCTAGGACTTGTTTGGAAAAATCTGGGATCGTCTGGGACCTTCTGGAACAGTCTGGGACTTGTATGGAACAGTCTGCGACAGTTTGGGACCGTCTGGGACTTGTTTGGAACAGTCTGCGATAGTTTGGGACAGTCTAGGACTTGTTTGGCACAGTCTGTGACCGTCTGGGACAGTCTGGTACAATCTGGGACAGTCTGGGACTTGTTTGGAACAGCCTGGGAAAGTCTGGGATAGTCTGGGACTTGTTTGGAACAGTCTGCGACAGTTTGGAACCGTCTGGGACTTGTTTGGAACAGTCCGCGACAGTCTGGGATAGTCTGGGACTTGTTTGGGACAGTCTGGTAACGTCTGGGTCCGTCTGGGACAGTCTAGGACTTGTTTGGGACAGTCTGGGACAATCTGGGAAAGTCTGGGACTTGTTTGGAACAGCCTGGGACAGTCTGGGACAGTCTAGGACTTGTTTGGAAAAATCTGGGATCGTCTGGGACCTTCTGGAACAGTCTGGGACTTGTATGGAACAGTCTGCGACAGTTTGGGACCGTCTGGGACTTGTTTGGAACAGTCTGCGACCGTTTGAGACCGTCTGGGACTTGTGTGGAACAGTCTGCGACAGTTTGGGACCGTCTGGGACTTGTTTGGAACAGTCTGCGACAGTTTGGGACCGTCTGGGACTTGTTTGGAACAGTCTGCGACAGTGTGGGACAGTCTAGGACTTGTTTGCGACTGTCTGGGACAATCTGGGACAGTCTGGGTCTTGTTTGGAACAGTCTGCGACAGTTTTGGACAGTCTAGGACTTGTTTGGGACAGTCTGGGACTTGTTTGGCACAGTCTGGTACAATCTGGGACAGTCTGGGATTTGTTTGGAACAGCCTGGGAAAGTCTGGGATAGTCTGGGACTTGTTTGGAACAGTCTGCGACAGTTTGGGACCGTCTGGGACTTGTTTGGAACAGTCTGCGATAGTTTGGGACAGTCTAGGACTTGTTTGGCACAGTCTGTGACCGTCTGGGACCGTCTGGGACAGTCTGGGACTTGTTTGGAACAGTCTGCGACAGTTTGGGACAGTCTGGGACTTGTTTGGAACAGTCTGCGACAGTTTGGGACAGTCTGGGACTTGTTTGGAACAGTCTGCGACAGTTTGAGACCGTCTGGGACTTGTTTGGGCCAGTCTGGGACCGTCAGGGTCTTGTTTGGAACAGTCTCCGACAGTTTGGAACCGTCTGGGACTTGTTTGGAACAGTCCGCGACAGTCTGGGATAGTCTGGGACTTGTTTGGGACAGTCTGGTAACGTCTGGGTCCGTCTGGGACAGTCTAGGACTTGTTTGGGACAGTCTGGGACAATCTGGGAAAGTCTGGGACTTGTTTGGAACAGCCTGGGACAGTCTGGGACAGTCTAGGACTTGTTTGGAAAAATCTGGGATCGTCTGGGATCTTCTGGAACAGTCTGGGACTTGTATGGAACAGTCTGCGACAGTTTGGGACCGTCTGGGACTTGTTTGGAACAGTCTGCGACCGTTTGAGACAGTCTGGGAATTGTGTGGAACAGTCTGCGACAGTTTGGGACAGTCTAGGACTTGTTTGGGACAGTCTGTGGCCGTCTGGGACAGTCTAGGACTTGTTTGGGACAGTCTGGGACCATCTGGGACCTTCTGGAACAGTCAGGGACTTGTTTGGAACAGTCTGCGACAGTTTGGGACCGTCTGGGACTTGTCTGGAACAGTCTGCGACAGTTTGGGACCGTCTGGGACTTGTTTGGAACAGTCTGCGACAGTTTGGGACAGTCTCGGACTTGTTTGCGACTGTCTGGGACAATCTGGGACAGTCTGGTACAATCTGGGACAGTCTGGGACTTGTTTGGAACAGTCTGTGACAGTTTGGGACCGACTGGGACTTGTTTGGAACTGTCTGCATCAGTTTGGGACAGTCTAGGACTTGTATGGGACAGTCTGGGACCGTCTGGGACTTGTTTGGAACAGTCTGCGACAGTTTGGGGCAGTCTAGGACTTGTTTGCGACTGTCTGGGACAATCTGGGACAGTCTGGGTCTTGTTTGGAACAGTCTGGTACAATCTGGGACAGTCTGGGACTTGTTTGGAACAGCCTGGGAAAGTCTGGGATAGTCTGGGACTTGTTTGGAACAGTCTGCGACAGTTTGGGACCGTCTGGGACTTGTTTGGAACAGTCTGCGATAGTTTGGGACAGTCTAGGACTTGTTTGGGACAGTCTGTGACCGTCTGGGACCGTCTGGGACAGTCTGGGACTTGTTTGGAACAGTCTGCGACAGTTTGGGACCGTCTGGGACTTGTTTGGAACAGTCTGCGACAGTTTGGGACAGTCTAGGACTTGTTCGGGACAGTCTGGGACCGTCTGGGTCCTTCTGGGACACTCTAGGACTTGTTTGGGACAGTCTGGGACCGTCTGGGACAGTCTGGGACTTGTTTGGAACAATCTGGGACAGTCTGGGACTTGTTTGGAACAGCCTGGGACAGTCTGGGGTAGTCTGGGACTTGTTTGGAACAGTCTGCGACAGTTTGGGACCGTCTGGGACTTGTTTGGAACAGTCTGCGACAGTGTGGGACAGTCTAGGACTTGTTTGCGACTGTCTGGGACAATCTGGGACAGTCTGGGTCTTGTTTGGAACAGTCTGCGACAGTTTTGGACAGTCTAGGACTTGTTTGGGACAGTCTGGGACTTGTTTGGCACAGTCTGGTACAATCTGGGACAGTCTGGGACTTGTTTGGAACAGCCTGGGAAAGTCTGGGATAGTCTGGGACTTGTTTGGAACATTCTGCGACAGTTTGGGACCGTCTGGGACTTGTTTGGAACAGTCTGCGATAGTTTGGGACAGTCTAGGACTTGTTTGGCACAGTCTGTGACCGTCTGGGACCGTCTGGGACAGTCTGGGACTTGTTTGGAACAGTCTGCGACAGTTTGGGACAGTCTGGGACTTGTTTGGAACAGTCTGCGACAGTTTGGGACAGTCTGGGACTTGTTTGGAACAGTCTGCGACAGTTTGAGACCGTCTGGGACTTGTTTGGGCCAGTCTGGGACCGTCAGGGTCTTGTTTGGAACAGTCTGCGACAGTTTGGGACCGTCTGGGACTTGTTTGGAACAGTCTGCGACAGTTTGGGACCGTCTGGGACTTGTTTGCGACTGTCTGGGACAATCTGGGACAGTCTGGTACAATCTGGGACCGTCTGGGACAGTCTGGGACTTGTTTGGAACAGTCTGCGACAGTTTGGGACAGTCTGGGACTTGTTTGGAACAGTCTGCGACAGTTTGGGACAGTCTGGGACTTGTTTGGAACAGTCTGCGACAGTTTGAGACCGTCTGGGACTTGTTTGGGCCAGTCTGGGACCGTCAGGGTCTTGTTTGGAACAGTCTGCGACAGTTTGGGACCGTCTGGGACTTGTTTGGAACAGTCTGCGACAGTTTGGGACCGTCTGGGACTTGTTTGCGACTGTCTGGGACAATCTGGGACAGTCTGGTACAATCTGGGACAGTCTGGGACTTGTTTGGAACAGCCTGGGAAAGTCTGGGATAGTCTGGGACTTGTTTGGAACAGTCTGCGACAGTTTGGAACCGTCTGGGACTTGTTTGGAACAGTCCGCGACAGTCTGGGATAGTCTGGGACTTGTTTGGGACAGTCTGGTAACGTCTGGGTCCGTCTGGGACAGTCTAGGACTTGTTTGGGACAGTCTGGGACAATCTGGGAAAGTCTGGGACTTGTTTGGAACAGCCTGGGACAGTCTGGGACAGTCTAGGACCTGTTTGGAAAAATCTGGGATCGTCTGGGACCTTCTGGAACAGTCTGGGACTTGTATGGAACAGTCTGCGACAGTTTGGGACCGTCTGGGACTTGTTTGGAACAGTCTGCGATAGTTTGGGACAGTCTAGGACTTGTTTGGCACAGTCTGTGACCGTCTGGGACAGTCTGGTACAATCTGGGACAGTCTGGGACTTGTTTGGAACAGCCTGGGAAAGTCTGGGATAGTCTGGGACTTGTTTGGAACAGTCTGCGACAGTTTGGAACCGTCTGGGACTTGTTTGGAACAGTCCGCGACAGTCTGGGATAGTCTGGGACTTGTTTGGGACAGTCTGGTAACGTCTGGGTCCGTCTGGGACAGTCTAGGACTTGTTTGGGACAGTCTGGGACAATCTGGGAAAGTCTGGGACTTGTTTGGAACAGCCTGGGACAGTCTGGGACAGTCTAGGACTTGTTTGGAAAAATCTGGGATCGTCTGGGACCTTCTGGAACAGTCTGGGACTTGTATGGAACAGTCTGCGACAGTTTGGGACCGTCTGGGACTTGTTTGGAACAGTCTGCGACCGTTTGAGACCGTCTGGGACTTGTGTGGAACAGTCTGCGACAGTTTGGGACCGTCTGGGACATGTTTGGAACAGTCTGCGACAGTTTGGGACCGTCTGGGACTTGTTTGGAACAGTCTGCGACAGTTTGGGACAGTCTCGGACTTGTTTGCGACTGTCTGGGACAATCTGGGACAGTCTGGTACAATCTGGGACAGTCTGGGACTTGTTTGGAACAGCCTGGGAAAGTCTGGGATAGTCTGGGACTTGTTTGGAACAGTCTGTGACAGTTTGGGACCGACTGGGACTTGTTTGGAACTGTCTGCATCAGTTTGGGACAGTCTAGGACTTGTATGGGCCAGTCTGGGACCCTCTGGGACTTGTTTGGAACAGTCTGCGACAGTTTGGGGCAGTCTAGGACTTGTTTGCGACTGTCTGGGACAATCTGGGACAGTCTGGGTCTTGTTTGGAACAGTCTGGTACAATCTGGGACAGTCTGGGACTTGTTTGGAACAGCCTGGGAAAGTCTGGGATAGTCTGGGACTTGTTTGGAACAGTCTGCGACAGTTTGGGACCGTCTGGGACTTGTTTGGAACAGTATGCGATAGTTTGGGACAGTCTAGGACTTGTTTGGGACAGTCTGTGACCGTCTGGGACCGTCTGGGACAGTCTGGGACTTGTTTGGAACAGTCTGCGACAGTTTGGGACCGTCTGGGACTTGTTTGGAACAGTCTGCGACAGTTTGGGACAGTCTAGGACTTGTTTGGGACAGTCTGGGACCGTCTGGGTCCGTCTGGGACACTCTAGGACTTGTTTGGGACAGTCTGGGACCGTCTGGGACCGTCTGGGACAGTCTGGGACTTGTTTGGAACAGCCTGGGACAGTCTGGGGTAGTCTGGGACTTGTTTGGAACAGTCTGCGACAGTTTGGAACCGTCCGGGACTTGTTTGGAACAGTCTGCGACAGTTTGGGACCGTCTGGGACTTGTTTGGAACAGTCTGCGATAGTTTGGGACAGTCTAGGACTTGTTTGGGACAGTCTGTGACCGTCTGGGACCGTCTGGGACAGTCTGGGACTTGTTTGGAACAGTCTGCGACAGTTTGGGACCGTCTGGGACTTGTTTGGAACAGTCTGCGACAGTTTGGGACAGTCTAGGACTTGTTCGGGACAGTCTGGGACCGTCTGGGTCCTTCTGGGACACTCTAGGACTTGTTTGGGACAGTCTGGGACCGTCTGGGACCGTCTGGGACAGTCTGGGATTTGTTTGGAACAATCTGGGACAGTCTGGGACTTGTTTGGAACAGCCTGGGACAGTCTGGGGTAGTCTGGGACTTGTTTGGAACAGTCTGCGACAGTTTGGGACCGTCTGGGACTTGTTTGGAACAGTCTGCGACAGTGTGGGACAGTCTAGGACTTGTTTGCGACTGTCTGGGACAATCTGGGACAGTCTGGGTCTTGTTTGGAACAGTCTGCGACAGTTTTGGACAGTCTAGGACTTGTTTGGGACAGTCTGGGACCGTCTGGGACCGTCTGGGACAGTCTGGGACTTGTTTGGAACAGTCTGCGACAGTTTGGGACAGTCTGGGACTTGTTTGGAACAGTCTGCGACAGTTTGGGACAGTCTGGGACTTGTTTGGAACAGTCTGCGACAGTTTGAGACCGTCTGGGACTTGTTTGGGCCAGTCTGGGACCGTCAGGGTCTTGTTTGGAACAGTCTGCGACAGTTTGGGACCGTCTGGGACTTGTTTGGAACAGTCTGCGACAGTTTGGGACCGTCTGGGACTTGTTTGCGACTGTCTGGGACAATCTGGGACAGTCTGGTACAATCTGGGACCGTCTGGGACAGTCTGGGACTTGTTTGGAACAGTCTGCGACAGTTTGGGACAGTCTGGGACTTGTTTGGAACAGTCTGCGACAGTTTGGGACAGTCTGGGACTTGTTTGGAACAGTCTGCGACAGTTTGAGACCGTCTGGGACTTGTTTGGGCCAGTCTGGGACCGTCAGGGTCTTGTTTGGAACAGTCTGCGACAGTTTGGGACCGTCTGGGACTTGTTTGGAACAGTCTGCGACAGTTTGGGACCGTCTGGGACTTGTTTGCGACTGTCTGGGACAATCTGGGACAGTCTGGTACAATCTGGGACCGTCTGGGACAGTCTGGGACTTGTTTGGAACAGTCTGCGACAGTTTGGGACAGTCTGGGACTTGTTTGGAACAGTCTGCGACAGTTTGGGACAGTCTGGGACTTGTTTGGAACAGTCTGCGACAGTTTGAGACCGTCTGGGACTTGTTTGGGCCAGTCTGGGACCGTCAGGGTCTTGTTTGGAACAGTCTGCGACAGTTTGGGACCGTCTGGGACTTGTTTGGAACAGTCTGCGACAGTTTGGGACCGTCTGGGACTTGTTTGCGACTGTCTGGGACAATCTGGGACAGTCTGGTACAATCTGGGACAGTCTGGGACTTGTTTGGAACAGCCTGGGAAAGTCTGGGATAGTCTGGGACTTGTTTGGAACAGTCTGCGACAGTTTGGAACCGTCTGGGACTTGTTTGGAACAGTCCGCGACAGTCTGGGATAGTCTGGGACTTGTTTGGGACAGTCTGGTAACGTCTGGGTCCGTCTGGGACAGTCTAGGACTTGTTTGGGACAGTCTGGGACAATCTGGGAAAGTCTGGGACTTGTTTGGAACAGCCTGGGACAGTCTGGGACAGTCTAGGACTTGTTTGGAAAAATCTGGGATCGTCTGGGACCTTCTGGAACAGTCTGGGACTTGTATGGAACAGTCTGCGACAGTTTGGGACCGTCTGGGACTTGTTTGGAACAGTCTGCGATAGTTTGGGACAGTCTAGGACTTGTTTGGCACAGTCTGTGACCGTCTGGGACAGTCTGGTACAATGTGGGACAGTCTGGGACTTGTTTGGAACAGCCTGGGAAAGTCTGGGATAGTCTGGGACTTGTTTGGAACAGTCTGCGACAGTTTGGAACCGTCTGGGACTTGTTTGGAACAGTCCGCGACAGTCTGGGATAGTCTGGGACTTGTTTGGGACAGTCTGGTAACGTCTGGGTCCGTCTGGGACAGTCTAGGACTTGTTTGGGACAGTCTGGGACAATCTGGGAAAGTCTGGGACTTGTTTGGAACAGCCTGGGACAGTCTGGGACAGTCTAGGACTTGTTTGGAAAAATCTGGGATCGTCTGGGACCTTCTGGAACAGTCTGGGACTTGTATGGAACAGTCTGCGACAGTTTGGGACCGTCTGGGACTTGTTTGGAACAGTCTGCGACCGTTTGAGACCGTCTGGGACTTGTGTGGAACAGTCTGCGACAGTTTGGGACCGTCTGGGACTTGTTTGGAACAGTCTGCGACAGTTTGGGACCGTCTGGGACTTGTTTGGAACAGTCTGCGACAGTTTGGGACAGTCTAGGACTTGTTTGCGACTGTCTGGGACAATCTGGGACAGTCTGGGTCTTGTTTGGAACAGTCTGCGACAGTTTTGGACAGTCTAGGACTTGTTTGGGACAGTCTGGGACTTGTTTGGCACAGTCTGGTACAATCTGGGACAGTCTGGGACTTGTTTGGAACAGCCTGGGAAAGTCTGGGATAGTCTGGGACTTGTTTGGAACAGTCTGCGACAGTTTGGGACCGTCTGGGACTTGTTTGGAACAGTCTGCGATAGTTTGGGACAGTCTAGGACTTGTTTGGCACAGTCTGTGACCGTCTGGGACCGTCTGGGACAGTCTGGGACTTGTTTGGAACAGTCTGCGACAGTTTGGGACAGTCTGGGACTTGTTTGGAACAGTCTGCGACAGTTTGGGACAGTCTGGGACTTGTTTGGAACAGTCTGCGACAGTTTGAGACCGTCTGGGACTTGTTTGGGCCAGTCTGGGACCGTCAGGGTCTTGTTTGGAACAGTCTCCGACAGTTTGGAACCGTCTGGGACTTGTTTGGAACAGTCCGCGACAGTCTGGGATAGTCTGGGACTTGTTTGGGACAGTCTGGTAACGTCTGGGTCCGTCTGGGACAGTCTAGGACTTGTTTGGGACAGTCTGGGACAATCTGGGAAAGTCTGGGACTTGTTTGGAACAGCCTGGGACAGTCTGGGACAGTCTAGGACTTGTTTGGAAAAATCTGGGATCGTCTGGGATCTTCTGGAACAGTCTGGGACTTGTATGGAACAGTCTGCGACAGTTTGGGACCGTCTGGGACTTGTTTGGAACAGTCTGCGACCGTTTGAGACAGTCTGGGAATTGTGTGGAACAGTCTGCGACAGTTTGGGACAGTCTAGGACTTGTTTGGGACAGTCTGTGGCCGTCTGGGACAGTCTAGGACTTGTTTGGGACAGTCTGGGACCATCCGGGACCTTCTGGAACAGTCAGGGACTTGTTTGGAACAGTCTGCGACAGTTTGGGACCGTCTGGGACTTGTCTGGAACAGTCTGCGACAGTTTGGGACCGTCTGGGACTTGTTTGGAACAGTCTGCGACAGTTTGGGACAGTCTCGGACTTGTTTGCGACTGTCTGGGACAATCTGGGACAGTCTGGTACAATCTGGGACAGTCTGGGACTTGTTTGGAACAGTCTGTGACAGTTTGGGACCGACTGGGACTTGTTTGGAACTGTCTGCATCAGTTTGGGACAGTCTAGGACTTGTATGGGACAGTCTGGGACCGTCTGGGACTTGTTTGGAACAGTCTGCGACAGTTTGGGGCAGTCTAGGACTTGTTTGCGACTGTCTGGGACAATCTGGGACAGTCTGGGTCTTGTTTGGAACAGTCTGGTACAATCTGGGACAGTCTGGGACTTGTTTGGAACAGTCTGCGACAGTTTGGGACCGTCTGGGACTTGTTTGGAACAGTCTGCGACAGTTTGGGACAGTCTAGGACTTGTTCGGGACAGTCTGGGACCGTCTGGGTCCTTCTGGGACACTCTAGGACTTGTTTGGGACAGTCTGGGACCGTCTGGGACAGTCTGGGACTTGTTTGGAACAATCTGGGACAGTCTGGGACTTGTTTGGAACAGCCTGGGACAGTCTGGGGTAGTCTGGGACTTGTTTGGAACAGTCTGCGACAGTTTGGGACCGTCTGGGACTTGTTTGGAACAGTCTGCGACAGTGTGGGACAGTCTAGGACTTGTTTGCGACTGTCTGGGACAATCTGGGACAGTCTGGGTCTTGTTTGGAACAGTCTGCGACAGTTTTGGACAGTCTAGGACTTGTTTGGGACAGTCTGGGACTTGTTTGGCACAGTCTGGTACAATCTGGGACAGTCTGGGACTTGTTTGGAACAGCCTGGGAAAGTCTGGGATAGTCTGGGACTTGTTTGGAACATTCTGCGACAGTTTGGGACCGTCTGGGACTTGTTTGGAACAGTCTGCGATAGTTTGGGACAGTCTAGGACTTGTTTGGCACAGTCTGTGACCGTCTGGGACCGTCTGGGACAGTCTGGGACTTGTTTGGAACAGTCTGCGACAGTTTGGGACAGTCTGGGACTTGTTTGGAACAGTCTGCGACAGTTTGGGACAGTCTGGGACTTGTTTGGAACAGTCTGCGACAGTTTGAGACCGTCTGGGACTTGTTTGGGCCAGTCTGGGACCGTCAGGGTCTTGTTTGGAACAGTCTGCGACAGTTTGGGACCGTCTGGGACTTGTTTGGAACAGTCTGCGACAGTTTGGGACCGTCTGGGACTTGTTTGCGACTGTCTGGGACAATCTGGGACAGTCTGGTACAATCTGGGACCGTCTGGGACAGTCTGGGACTTGTTTGGAACAGTCTGCGACAGTTTGGGACAGTCTGGGACTTGTTTGGAACAGTCTGCGACAGTTTGGGACAGTCTGGGACTTGTTTGGAACAGTCTGCGACAGTTTGAGACCGTCTGGGACTTGTTTGGGCCAGTCTGGGACCGTCAGGGTCTTGTTTGGAACAGTCTGCGACAGTTTGGGACCGTCTGGGACTTGTTTGGAACAGTCTGCGACAGTTTGGGACCGTCTGGGACTTGTTTGCGACTGTCTGGGACAATCTGGGACAGTCTGGTACAATCTGGGACAGTCTGGGACTTGTTTGGAACAGCCTGGGAAAGTCTGGGATAGTCTGGGACTTGTTTGGAACAGTCTGCGACAGTTTGGAACCGTCTGGGACTTGTTTGGAACAGTCCGCGACAGTCTGGGATAGTCTGGGACTTGTTTGGGACAGTCTGGTAACGTCTGGGTCCGTCTGGGACAGTCTAGGACTTGTTTGGGACAGTCTGGGACAATCTGGGAAAGTCTGGGACTTGTTTGGAACAGCCTGGGACAGTCTGGGACAGTCTAGGACCTGTTTGGAAAAATCTGGGATCGTCTGGGACCTTCTGGAACAGTCTGGGACTTGTATGGAACAGTCTGCGACAGTTTGGGACCGTCTGGGACTTGTTTGGAACAGTCTGCGATAGTTTGGGACAGTCTAGGACTTGTTTGGCACAGTCTGTGACCGTCTGGGACAGTCTGGTACAATCTGGGACAGTCTGGGACTTGTTTGGAACAGCCTGGGAAAGTCTGGGATAGTCTGGGACTTGTTTGGAACAGTCTGCGACAGTTTGGAACCGTCTGGGACTTGTTTGGAACAGTCCGCGACAGTCTGGGATAGTCTGGGACTTGTTTGGGACAGTCTGGTAACGTCTGGGTCCGTCTGGGACAGTCTAGGACTTGTTTGGGACAGTCTGGGACAATCTGGGAAAGTCTGGGACTTGTTTGGAACAGCCTGGGACAGTCTGGGACAGTCTAGGACTTGTTTGGAAAAATCTGGGATCGTCTGGGACCTTCTGGAACAGTCTGGGACTTGTATGGAACAGTCTGCGACAGTTTGGGACCGTCTGGGACTTGTTTGGAACAGTCTGCGACCGTTTGAGACCGTCTGGGACTTGTGTGGAACAGTCTGCGACAGTTTGGGACCGTCTGGGACATGTTTGGAACAGTCTGCGACAGTTTGGGACCGTCTGGGACTTGTTTGGAACAGTCTGCGACAGTTTGGGACAGTCTCGGACTTGTTTGCGACTGTCTGGGACAATCTGGGACAGTCTGGTACAATCTGGGACAGTCTGGGACTTGTTTGGAACAGCCTGGGAAAGTCTGGGATAGTCTGGGACTTGTTTGGAACAGTCTGTGACAGTTTGGGACCGACTGGGACTTGTTTGGAACTGTCTGCATCAGTTTGGGACAGTCTAGGACTTGTATGGGCCAGTCTGGGACCCTCTGGGACTTGTTTGGAACAGTCTGCGACAGTTTGGGGCAGTCTAGGACTTGTTTGCGACTGTCTGGGACAATCTGGGACAGTCTGGGTCTTGTTTGGAACAGTCTGGTACAATCTGGGACAGTCTGGGACTTGTTTGGAACAGCCTGGGAAAGTCTGGGATAGTCTGGGACTTGTTTGGAACAGTCTGCGACAGTTTGGGACCGTCTGGGACTTGTTTGGAACAGTATGCGATAGTTTGGGACAGTCTAGGACTTGTTTGGGACAGTCTGTGACCGTCTGGGACCGTCTGGGACAGTCTGGGACTTGTTTGGAACAGTCTGCGACAGTTTGGGACCGTCTGGGACTTGTTTGGAACAGTCTGCGACAGTTTGGGACAGTCTAGGACTTGTTTGGGACAGTCTGGGACCGTCTGGGTCCGTCTGGGACACTCTAGGACTTGTTTGGGACAGTCTGGGACCGTCTGGGACCGTCTGGGACAGTCTGGGACTTGTTTGGAACAGCCTGGGACAGTCTGGGGTAGTCTGGGACTTGTTTGGAACAGTCTGCGACAGTTTGGAACCGTCCGGGACTTGTTTGGAACAGTCTGTGACCGTCTGGGACCGTCTGGGACAGTCTGGGACTTGTTTGGAACAGTCTGCGACAGTTTGGGACCGTCTGGGACTTGTTTGGAACAGTCTGCGACAGTTTGGGACAGTCTAGGACTTGTTCGGGACAGTCTGGGACCGTCTGGGTCCTTCTGGGACACTCTAGGACTTGTTTGGGACAGTCTGGGACCGTCTGGGACCGTCTGGGACAGTCTGGGATTTGTTTGGAACAATCTGGGACAGTCTGGGACTTGTTTGGAACAGCCTGGGACAGTCTGGGGTAGTCTGGGACTTGTTTGGAACAGTCTGCGACAGTTTGGGACCGTCTGGGACTTGTTTGGAACAGTCTGCGACAGTGTGGGACAGTCTAGGACTTGTTTGCGACTGTCTGGGACAATCTGGGACAGTCTGGGTCTTGTTTGGAACAGTCTGCGACAGTTTTGGACAGTCTAGGACTTGTTTGGGACAGTCTGGGACTTGTTTGGCACAGTCTGGTACAATCTGGGACAGTCTGGGACTTGTTTGGAACAGCCTGGGAAAGTCTGGGATAGTCTGGGACTTGTTTGGAACATTCTGCGACAGTTTGGGACCGTCTGGGACTTGTTTGGAACAGTCTGCGATAGTTTGGGACAGTCTAGGACTTGTTTGGCACAGTCTGTGACCGTCTGGGACCGTCTGGGACAGTCTGGGACTTGTTTGGAACAGTCTGCGACAGTTTGGGACAGTCTGGGACTTGTTTGGAACAGTCTGCGACAGTTTGGGACAGTCTGGGACTTGTTTGGAACAGTCTGCGACAGTTTGAGACCGTCTGGGACTTGTTTGGGCCAGTCTGGGACCGTCAGGGTCTTGTTTGGAACAGTCTGCGACAGTTTGGGACCGTCTGGGACTTGTTTGGAACAGTCTGCGACAGTTTGGGACCGTCTGGGACTTGTTTGCGACTGTCTGGGACAATCTGGGACAGTCTGGTACAATCTGGGACCGTCTGGGACAGTCTGGGACTTGTTTGGAACAGTCTGCGACAGTTTGGGACAGTCTGGGACTTGTTTGGAACAGTCTGCGACAGTTTGGGACAGTCTGGGACTTGTTTGGAACAGTCTGCGACAGTTTGAGACCGTCTGGGACTTGTTTGGGCCAGTCTGGGACCGTCAGGGTCTTGTTTGGAACAGTCTGCGACAGTTTGGGACCGTCTGGGACTTGTTTGGAACAGTCTGCGACAGTTTGGGACCGTCTGGGACTTGTTTGCGACTGACTGGGACAATCTGGGACAGTCTGGTACAATCTGGGACAGTCTGGGACTTGTTTGGAACAGCCTGGGAAAGTCTGGGATAGTCTGGGACTTGTTTGGAACAGTCTGCGACAGTTTGGAACCGTCTGGGACTTGTTTGGAACAGTCCGCGACAGTCTGGGATAGTCTGGGACTTGTTTGGGACAGTCTGGTAACGTCTGGGTCCGTCTGGGACAGTCTAGGACTTGTTTGGGACAGTCTGGGACAATCTGGGAAAGTCTGGGACTTGTTTGGAACAGCCTGGGACAGTCTGGGACAGTCTAGGACTTGTTTGGAAAAATCTGGGATCGTCTGGGACCTTCTGGAACAGTCTGGGACTTGTTTGGAACAATCTGGGACAGTCTGGGACTTGTTTGGAACAGCCTGGGACAGTCTGGGGTAGTCTGGGACTTGTTTGGAACAGTCTGCGACAGTTTGGGACCGTCTGGGACTTGTTTGGAACAGTCTGCGACAGTGTGGGACAGTCTAGGACTTGTTTGCGACTGTCTGGGACAATCTGGGACAGTCTGGGTCTTGTTTGGAACAGTCTGCGACAGTTTTGGACAGTCTAGGACTTGTTTGGGACAGTCTGGGACTTGTTTGGCACAGTCTGGTACAATCTGGGACAGTCTGGGACTTGTTTGGAACAGCCTGGGAAAGTCTGGGATAGTCTGGGACTTGTTTGGAACATTCTGCGACAGTTTGGGACCGTCTGGGACTTGTTTGGAACAGTCTGCGATAGTTTGGGACAGTCTAGGACTTGTTTGGCACAGTCTGTGACCGTCTGGGACCGTCTGGGACAGTCTGGGACTTGTTTGGAACAGTCTGCGACAGTTTGGGACAGTCTGGGACTTGTTTGGAACAGTCTGCGACAGTTTGAGACCGTCTGGGACTTGTTTGGGCCAGTCTGGGACCGTCAGGGTCTTGTTTGGAACAGTCTGCGACAGTTTGGGACCGTCTGGGACTTGTTTGGAACAGTCTGCGACAGTTTGGGACCGTCTGGGACTTGTTTGCGACTGTCTGGGACAATCTGGGACAGTCTGGTACAATCTGGGACCGTCTGGGACAGTCTGGGACTTGTTTGGAACAGTCTGCGACAGTTTGGGACAGTCTGGGACTTGTTTGGAACAGTCTGCGACAGTTTGGGACAGTCTGGGACTTGTTTGGAACAGTCTGCGACAGTTTGAGACCGTCTGGGACTTGTTTGGGCCAGTCTGGGACCGTCAGGGTCTTGTTTGGAACAGTCTGCGACAGTTTGGGACCGTCTGGGACTTGTTTGGAACAGTCTGCGACAGTTTGGGACCGTCTGGGACTTGTTTGCGACTGTCTGGGACAATCTGGGACAGTCTGGTACAATCTGGGACAGTCTGGGACTTGTTTGGAACAGCCTGGGAAAGTCTGGGATAGTCTGGGACTTGTTTGGAACAGTCTGCGACAGTTTGGAACCGTCTGGGACTTGTTTGGAACAGTCCGCGACAGTCTGGGATAGTCTGGGACTTGTTTGGGACAGTCTGGTAACGTCTGGGTCCGTCTGGGACAGTCTAGGACTTGTTTGGGACAGTCTGGGACAATCTGGGAAAGTCTGGGACTTGTTTGGAACAGCCTGGGACAGTCTGGGACAGTCTAGGACTTGTTTGGAAAAATCTGGGATCGTCTGGGACCTTCTGGAACAGTCTGGGACTTGTATGGAACAGTCTGCGACAGTTTGGGACCGTCTGGGACTTGTTTGGAACAGTCTGCGATAGTTTGGGACAGTCTAGGACTTGTTTGGCACAGTCTGTGACCGTCTGGGACAGTCTGGTACAATCTGGGACAGTCTGGGACTTGTTTGGAACAGCCTGGGAAAGTCTGGGATAGTCTGGGACTTGTTTGGAACAGTCTGCGACAGTTTGGAACCGTCTGGGACTTGTTTGGAACAGTCCGCGACAGTCTGGGATAGTCTGGGACTTGTTTGGGACAGTCTGGTAACGTCTGGGTCCGTCTGGGACAGTCTAGGACTTGTTTGGGACAGTCTGGGACAATCTGGGAAACTCTGGGACTTGTTTGGAACAGCCTGGGACAGTCTGGGACAGTCTAGGACTTGTTTGGAAAAATCTGGGATCGTCTGGGACCTTCTGGAACAGTCTGGGACTTGTATGAAACAGTCTGCGACAGTTTGGGACCGTCTGGGACTTGTTTGGAACAGTCTGCGACCGTTTGAGACCGTCTGGGACTTGTGTGGAACAGTCTGCGACAGTTTGGGACCGTCTGGGACTTGTTTGGAACAGTCTGCGACAGTTTGGGACCGTCTGGGACTTGTTTGGAACAGTCTGCGACAGTTTGGGACAGTCTCGGACTTGTTTGCGACTGTCTGGGACAATCTGGGACAGTCTGGTACAATCTGGGACAGTCTGGGACTTGTTTGGAACAGCCTGGGAAAGTCTGGGATAGTCTGGGACTTGTTTGGAACAGTCTGTGACAGTTTGGGACCGACTGGGACTTGTTTGGAACTGTCTGCATCAGTTTGGGACAGTCTAGGACTTGTATGGGCCAGTCTGGGACCCTCTGGGACTTGTTTGGAACAGTCTGCGACAGTTTGGGGCAGTCTAGGACTTGTTTGCGACTGTCTGGGACAATCTGGGACAGTCTGGGTCTTGTTTGGAACAGTCTGGTACAATCTGGGACAGTCTGGGACTTGTTTGGAACAGCCTGGGAAAGTCTGGGATAGTCTGGGACTTGTTTGGAACAGTCTGCGACAGTTTGGGACCGTCTGGGACTTGTTTGGAACAGTATGCGATAGTTTGGGACAGTCTAGGACTTGTTTGGGACAGTCTGTGACCGTCTGGGACCGTCTGGGACAGTCTGGGACTTGTTTGGAACAGTCTGCGACAGTTTGGGACCGTCTGGGACTTGTTTGGAACAGTCTGCGACAGTTTGGGACAGTCTAGGACTTGTTTGGGACAGTCTGGGACCGTCTGGGTCCGTCTGGGACACTCTAGGACTTGTTTGGGACAGTCTGGGACCGTCTGGGACCGTCTGGGACAGTCTGGGACTTGTTTGGAACAGCCTGGGACAGTCTGGGGTAGTCTGGGACTTGTTTGGAACAGTCTGCGACAGTTTGGAACCGTCCGGGACTTGTTTGGAACAGTCTGCGACAGTCTGGGACACTCTAGGACTTGTTTGGGACAGTCTGGGACCGTCTGGGACCGTCTGGGACAGTCTGGGACTTGTTTGGAACAGCCTGGGACAGTCTGGGGTAGTCTGGGACTTGTTTGGAACAGTCTGCGACAGTTTGGGACAGTCTAGGACTTGTTTGGGACAGTCTGGGACCGTCTGGGTCCGTCTGGGACACTCTAGGACTTGTTTGGGACAGTCTGGGACCGTCTGGGACCGTCTGGGACAGTCTGGGACTTGTTTGGAACAGCCTGGGACAGTCTGGGGTAGTCTGGGACTTGTTTGGAACAGTCTGCGACAGTTTGGGACCGTCCGGGACTTGTTTGGAACAGTCTGCGACAGTCTGGGATAGTCTGGGACTTGTTTGGAACAGTCTGGTACAATCTGGGACAGTCTGGGACTTGTTTGGAACAGCCTGGGAAAGTCTGGGATAGTCTGGGACTTGTTTGGAACAGTCTGCGACAGTTTGGGACCGTCTGGGACTTGTTTGGAACAGTCTGCGATAGTTTGGGACAGTCTAGGACTTGTTTGGGACAGTCTGTGACCGTCTGGGACCGTCTGGGACAGTCTGGGACTTGTTTGGAACAGTCTGCGACAGTTTGGGACCGTCTGGGACTTGTTTGGAACAGTCTGCGACAGTTTGGGACAGTCTAGGACTTGTTCGGGGCAGTCTGGGACCGTCTGGGTCCTTCTGGGACACTCTAGGACTTGTTTGGGACAGTCTGGTACCGTCTGGGACCGTCTGGGACAGTCTGGGACTTGTTTGGAACAGTCTGGGACAGTCTGGGACTTGTTTGGAATAGCCTGGGACAGTCTGGGGTAGTCTGGGACTTGTTTGGAACAGTCTGCGACAGTTTGGGACCGTCTGGGACTTGTTTGGAACAGTCTGCGACAGTGTGGGACAGTCTAGGACTTGTTTGCGACTGTCTGGGACAATCTGGGACAGTCTGGGTCTTGTTTGGAACAGTCTGCGACAGTTTTGGACAGTCTAGGACTTGTTTGGGACAGTCTGGGACTTGGTTGGCACAGTCTGGTACAATCTGGGACAGTCTGGGACTTGTTTGGAACAGCCTGGGAAAGTCTGGGATAGTCTGGGACTTGTTTGGAACATTCTGCGACAGTTTGGGACCGTCTGGGACTTGTTTGGAACAGTCTGCGACAGTTTGGGACCGTCTGGGACTTGTTTGGAACAGTCTGCGACAGTTTGGGACAGTCTCGGACTTGTTTGCGACTGTCTGGGACAATCTGGGACAGTCTGGTACAATCTGGGACAGTCTGGGACTTGTTTGGAACAGCCTGGGAAAGTCTGGGATAGTCTGGGACTTGTTTGGAACAGTCTGTGACAGTTTGGGACCGACTGGGACTTGTTTGGAACTGTCTGCATCAGTTTGGGACAGTCTACGACTTGTATGGGCCAGTCTGGGACCCTCTGGGACTTGTTTGGAACAGTCTGCGACAGTTTGGGGCAGTCTAGGACTTGTTTGCGACTGTCTGGGACAATCTGGGACAGTCTGGGTCTTGTTTGGAACAGTCTGGTACAATCTGGGACAGTCTGGGACTTGTTTGGAACAGCCTGGGAAAGTCTGGGATAGTCTGGGACTTGTTTGGAACAGTCTGCGACAGTTTGGGACCGTCTGGGACTTGTTTGGAACAGTATGCGATAGTTTGGGACAGTCTAGGACTTGTTTGGGACAGTCTGTGACCGTCTGGGACCGTCTGGGACAGTCTGGGACTTGTTTGGAACAGTCCGCAACAGTCTGGGATAGTCTGAGACTTGTTTGGGACAGTCTGGTAACGTCTGGGTCCGTCTGGGACAGTCTAGGACTTGTTTGGGACAGTCTGGGACAATCTGGGACAGTCTGGGACTTGTTTGGAACAGCCTGGGACAGTCTGGGACAGTCTAGGACTTGTTTGGAAAAATCTGGGATCGTCTGGGACCTTCTGGAACAGTCTGGGACTTGTATGGAACAGTCTGCGACAGTTTGGGACCGTCTGGGACTTGTTTGGAACAGTCTGCGACCGTTTGAGACCGTCTGGGACTTGTGTGGAACAGTCTTCGACAGTTTGGGACAGTCTAGGACTTGTTTGGGACAGTCTGTGGCCGTCTGGGACAGTCTAGGACTTGTTTGGGACAGTCTGGGACCATCTGGGACCTTCTGGGACAGTAAGGGACTTGTTTGGAACAGTCTGCGACAGTTTGGGACCGTCTGGGACTTGTTTGGAACAGTCTGCGACAGTTTGGGACCGTCTGGGACTTGTTTGGAACAGTCTGCGACAGTTTGGGACAGTCTCGGACTTGTTTGCGACTGTCTGGGACAATCTGGGACAGTCTGGTACAATATGGGACAGTCTGGGACTTGTTTGGAACAGCCTGGGAAAATCTGGGATAGTCTGGGACTTGTTTGGAACAGTCTGTGACAGTTTGGGACCGACTGGGACTTGTTTGGAACTGTCTGCATCAGTTTGGGACAGTCTAGGACTTGTTTGGGCCAGTCTGGGACCGTCTGGGACTTGTTTGGAACAGTCTGCGACAGTTTGGGACCGTCTGGGACTTGTTTGGAACAGTCTGCGACAGTTTGGGACAGTCTAGGACTTGTTTGCGACTGTCTGGGACAATCTGGGACAGTCTGGGTCTTGTTTGGAACAGTCTGCGACAGTTTTGGACAGTCTAGGACTTGTTTGGGACAGTCTGGGACTTGTTTGGCACAGCCTGGGAAAGTCTGGGATAGTCTGGGACTTGTTTGGAACAGTCTGCGACAGTTTGGGACCGTCTGGGACTTGTTTGGAACAGTCTGCGATAGTTTGGGACAGTCTAGGACTTGTTTGGCACAGTCTGTGACCGTCTGGGACCGTCTGGGACAGTCTGGGACTTGTTTGGAACAGTCTGCGACAGTTTGGGACAGTCTGGGACTTGTTTGGAACAGTCTGCGACAGTTTGGGACAGTCTGGGACTTGTTTGGAACAGTCTGCGACAGTTTGGGACCGTCTGGGACTTGTTTGGAACAGTCTGCGACCGTTTGAGACCGTCTGGGACTTGTGTGGAACAGTCTGCGACAGTTTGGGACAGTCTAGGACTTGTTTGGGACAGTCTGTGGCCGTCTGGGACAGTCTAGGACTTGTTTGGGACAGCCTGGGACCATCTGTGACCTTCTGGGACAGTCAGGGACTTGTTTGGAACAGTCTGCGACAGTTTGGGACCGTCTGGGACTTGTTTGGAACAGTCTGCGACAGTTTGGGACCGTCTGGGACTTGTTTGGAACAGTCTGCGACAGTTTGGGACCGTCTGGGACTTGTTTGGAACAGTCTGCGACAGTTTGGGACCGTCTGGGACTTGTTTGCGACTGTCTGGGACAATCTGGGACAGTCTGGTACAATCTGGGACAGTCTGGGACTTGTTTGGAACAGCCTGGGAAAGTCTGGGATAGTCTGGGACTTGTTTGGAACAGTCTGCGACAGTTTGGAACCGTCTGGGACTTGTTTGGAACAGTCCGCGACAGTCTGGGATAGTCTGGGACTTGTTTGGGACAGTCTGGTAACGTCTGGGTCCGTCTGGGACAGTCTAGGACTTGTTTGGGACAGTCTGGGACAATCTGGGAAAGTCTGGGACTTGTTTGGAACAGCCTGGGACAGTCTGGGACAGTCTAGGACTTGTTTGGAAAAATCTGGGATCGTCTGGGACCTTCTGGAACAGTCTGGGACTTGTATGGAACAGTCTGCGACAGTTTGGGACCGTCTGGGACTTGTTTGGAACAGTCTGCGACCGTTTGAGACCGTCTGGGACTTGTGTGGAACAGTCTGCGACAGTTTGGGACCGTCTGGGACTTGTTTGGAACAGTCTGCGACAGTTTGGGACCGTCTGGGACTTGTTTGGAACAGTCTGCGACAGTTTGGGACAGTCTCGGACTTGTTTGCGACTGTCTGGGACAATCTGGGACAGTCTGGTACAATCTGGGACAGTCTGGGACTTGTTTGGAACAGCCTGGGAAAGTCTGGGATAGTCTGGGACTTGTTTGGAACAGTCTGTGACAGTTTGGGACCGACTGGGACTTGTTTGGAACTGTCTGCATCAGTTTGGGACAGTCTAGGACTTGTATGGGCCAGTCTGGGACCCTCTGGGACTTGTTTGGAACAGTCTGCGACAGTTTGGGGCAGTCTAGGACTTGTTTGCGACTGTCTGGGACAATCTGGGACAGTCTGGGTCTTGTTTGGAACAGTCTGGTACAATCTGGGACAGTCTGGGACTTGTTTGGAACAGCCTGGGAAAGTCTGGGATAGTCTGGGACTTGTTTGGAACAGTCTGCGACAGTTTGGGACCGTCTGGGACTTGTTTGGAACAGTATGCGATAGTTTGGGACAGTCTAGGACTTGTTTGGGACAGTCTGTGACCGTCTGGGACCGTCTGGGACAGTCTGGGACTTGTTTGGAACAGTCTGCGACAGTTTGGGACCGTCTGGGACTTGTTTGGAACAGTCTGCGACAGTTTGGGACAGTCTAGGACTTGTTTGGGACAGTCTGGGACCGTCTGGGTCCGTCTGGGACACTCTAGGACTTGTTTGGGACAGTCTGGGACCGTCTGGGACCGTCTGGGACAGTCTGGGACTTGTTTGGAACAGCCTGGGACAGTCTGGGGTAGTCTGGGACTTGTTTGGAACAGTCTGCGACAGTTTGGGACCGTCCGGGACTTGTTTGGAACAGTCTGCGACAGTCTGGGATAGTCTGGGACTTGTTTGGAACAGTCTGGTACAATCTGGGACAGTCTGGGACTTGTTTGGAACAGCCTGGGAAAGTCTGGGATAGTCTGGGACTTGTTTGGAACAGTCTGCGACAGTTTGGGACCGTCTGGGACTTGTTTGGAACAGTCTGCGATAGTTTGGGACAGTCTAGGACTTGTTTGGGACAGTCTGTGACCGTCTGGGACCGTCTGGGACAGTCTGGGACTTGTTTGGAACAGTCTGCGACAGTTTGGGACCGTCTGGGACTTGTTTGGAACAGTCTGCGACAGTTTGGGACAGTCTAGGACTTGTTCGGGACAGTCTGGGACCGTCTGGGTCCTTCTGGGACACTCTAGGACTTGTTTGGGACAGTCTGGGACCGTCTGGGACCGTCTGGGACAGTCTGGGACTTGTTTGGAACAGTCTGGGACAGTCTGGGACTTGTTTGGAACAGCCTGGGACAGTCTGGGGTAGTCTGGGACTTGTTTGGAACAGTCTGCGACAGTTTGGGACCGTCTGGGACTTGTTTGGAACAGTCTGCGACAGTGTGGGACAGTCTAGGACTTGTTTGCGACTGTCTGGGACAATCTGGGACAGTCTGGGTCTTGTTTGGAACAGTCTGCGACAGTTTTGGACAGTCTAGGACTTGTTTGGGACAGTCTGGGACTTGTTTGGCACAGTCTGGTACAATCTGGGACAGTCTGGGACTTGTTTGGAACAGCCTGGGAAAGTCTGGGATAGTCTGGGACTTGTTTGGAACATTCTGCGACAGTTTGGGACCGTCTGGGACTTGTTTGGAACAGTCTGCGACAGTTTGGGACCGTCTGGGACTTGTTTGGAACAGTCTGCGACAGTTTGGGACAGTCTCGGACTTGTTTGCGACTGTCTGGGACAATCTGGGACAGTCTGGTACAATCTGGGACAGTCTGGGACTTGTTTGGAACAGCCTGGGAAAGTCTGGGATAGTCTGGGACTTGTTTGGAACAGTCTGTGACAGTTTGGGACCGACTGGGACTTGTTTGGAACTGTCTGCATCAGTTTGGGACAGTCTACGACTTGTATGGGCCAGTCTGGGACCCTCTGGGACTTGTTTGGAACAGTCTGCGACAGTTTGGGGCAGTCTAGGACTTGTTTGCGACTGTCTGGGACAATCTGGGACAGTCTGGGTCTTGTTTGGAACAGTCTGGTACAATCTGGGACAGTCTTGGACTTGTTTGGAACAGCCTGGGAAAGTCTGGGATAGTCTGGGACTTGTTTGGAACAGTCTGCGACAGTTTGGGACCGTCTGGGACTTGTTTGGAACAGTATGCGATAGTTTGGGACAGTCTAGGACTTGTTTGGGACAGTCTGTGACCGTCTGGGACCGTCTGGGACAGTCTGGGACTTGTTTGGAACAGTCCGCGACAGTCTGGGATAGTCTGAGACTTGTTTGGGACAGTCTGGTAACGTCTGGGTCCGTCTGGGACAGTCTAGGACTTGTTTGGGACAGTCTGGGACAATCTGGGACAGTCTGGGACTTGTTTGGAACAGCCTGGGACAGTCTGGGACAGTCTAGGACTTGTTTGGAAAAATCTGGGATCGTCTGGGACCTTCTGGAACAGTCTGGGACTTGTATGGAACAGTCTGCGACAGTTTGGGACCGTCTGGGACTTGTTTGGAACAGTCTGCGACCGTTTGAGACCGTCTGGGACTTGTGTGGAACAGTCTGCGACAGTTTGGGACAGTCTAGGACTTGTTTGGGACAGTCTGTGGCCGTCTGGGACAGTCTAGGACTTGTTTGGGACAGTCTGGGACCATCTGGGACCTTCTGGGACAGTAAGGGACTTGTTTGGAACAGTCTGCGACAGTTTGGGACCGTCTGGGACTTGTTTGGAACAGTCTGCGACAGTTTGGGACCGTCTGGGACTTGTTTGGAACAGTCTGCGACAGTTTGGGACAGTCTCGGACTTGTTTGCGACTGTCTGGGACAATCTGGGACAGTCTGGTACAATATGGGACAGTCTGGGACTTGTTTGGAACAGCCTGGGAAAATCTGGGATAGTCTGGGACTTGTTTGGAACAGTCTGTGACAGTTTGGGACCGACTGGGACTTGTTTGGAACTGTCTGCATCAGTTTGGGACAGTCTAGGACTTGTTTGGGCCAGTCTGGGACCGTCTGGGACTTGTTTGGAACAGTCTGCGACAGTTTGGGACCGTCTGGGACTTGTTTGGAACAGTCTGCGACAGTTTGGGACAGTCTAGGACTTGTTTGCGACTGTCTGGGACAATCTCGGACAGTCTGGGTCTTGTTTGGAACAGTCTGCGACAGTTTTGGACAGTCTAGGACTTGTTTGGGACAGTCTGGGACTTGTTTGGCACAGCCTGGGAAAGTCTGGGATAGTCTGGGACTTGTTTGGAACAGTCTGCGACAGTTTGGGACCGTCTGGGACTTGTTTGGAACAGTCTGCGATAGTTTGGGACAGTCTAGGACTTGTTTGGCACAGTCTGTGACCGTCTGGGACCGTCTGGGACAGTCTGGGACTTGTTTGGAACAGTCTGCGACAGTTTGGGACAGTCTGGGACTTGTTTGGAACAGTCTGCGACAGTTTGGGACAGTCTGGGACTTGTTTGGAACAGTCTGCGACAGTTTGGGACCATCTGGGACTTGTTTGGAACAGTCTGCGACCGTTTGAGACCGTCTGGGACTTGTGTGGAACAGTCTGCGGCAGTTTGGGACAGTCTAGGACTTGTTTGGGACAGTCTGTGGCCGTCTGGGACAGTCTAGGACTTGTTTGGGACAGCCTGGGACCATCTGTGACCTTCTGGGACAGTCAGGGACTTGTTTGGAACAGTCTGCGACAGTTTGGGACCGTCTGGGACTTGTTTGGAACAGTCTGCGACAGTTTGGGACCGTCTGGGACTTGTTTGGAACAGTCTGCGACAGTTTGGGACAGTCTCGGACTTGTTTGCGACTGTCTGGGACAATCTGGGACAGTCTGGTACAATCTGGGACAGTCTGGGACTTGTTTGGAACAGCCTGGGAAAGTCTGGGATAGTCTGGGACTTGTTTGGAATAGTCTGTGACAGTTTGGGACCGACTGGGACTTGTTTGGAACTGTCTGCATCAGTTTGGGACAGTCTAGGACTTGTTTGGGCCAGTCTGGGACCGTCTGGGACTTGTTTGGAACAGTCTGCGACAGTTTGGGACCGTCTGGGACTTGTTTGGAACAGTCTGCGACAGTTTGGGACAGTCTAGGACTTGTTTGCGACTGTCTGGGACAATCGGGGACAGTCTGGGTCTTGTTTGGAACAGTCTGCGACAGTTTTGGACAGTCTAGGACTTGTTTGGGACAGTCTGGGACTTGTTTGGCACAGTCTGGTACAATCTGGGACAGTCTGGGACTTGTTTGGAACAGCCTGGGAAAGTCTGGGATAGTCTGGGACTTGTTTGGAACAGTCTGCGACAGTTTGGGACCGTCTGGGACTTGTTTGGAACAGTCTGCGATAGTTTGGGACAGTCTAGGACTTGTTTGGCACAGTCTGTGACCGTCTGGGACCGTCTGGGACAGTCTGGGACTTGTTTGGAACAGTCTGCGACAGTTTGGGACAGTCTGGGACTTGTTTGGAACAGTCTGCGACAGTTTGGGACAGTCTGGGACTTGTTTGGAACAGTCTGCGACAGTTTGAGACCGTCTGGGACTTGTTTGGGCCAGTCTGGGACCGTCAGGGTCTTGTTTGGAACAGTCTGCGACAGTTTGGAACCGTCTGGGACTTGTTTGGAACAGTCCGCGACAGTCTGGGATAGTCTGGGACTTGTTTGGGACAGTCTGGTAACGTCTGGGTCCGTCTGGGACAGTCTAGGACTTGTTTGGGACAGTCTGGGACAATCTGGGAAAGTCTGGGACTTGTTTGGAACAGCCTGGGACAGTCTGGGACAGTCTAGGACTTGTTTGGAAAAATCTGGGATCGTCTGGGACCTTCTGGAACAGTCTGGGACTTGTATGGAACAGTCTGCGACAGTTTGGGACCGTCTGGGACTTGTTTGGAACAGTCTGCGACCGTTTGAGACCGTCTGGGAATTGTGTGGAACAGTCTGCGACAGTTTGGGACAGTCTAGGACTTGTTTGGCACAGTCTGTGACCGTCTGGGACCGTCTGGGACAGTCTGGGACTTGTTTGGAACAGTCTGCGACAGTTTGGGACAGTCTGGGACTTGTTTGGAACAGTCTGCGACAGTTTGGGACAGTCTGGGACTTGTTTGGAACAGTCTGCGACAGTTTGGGACCGTCTGGGACTTGTTTGGAACAGTCTGCGACCGTTTGAGACCGTCTGGGACTTGTGTGGAACAGTCTGCGACAGTTTGGGACAGTCTAGGACTTGTTTGGGACAGTCTGTGGCCGTCTGGGACAGTCTAGGACTTGTTTGGGACAGCCTGGGACCATCTGTGACCTTCTGGGACAGTCAGGGACTTGTTTGGAACAGTCTGCGACAGTTTTGGACTGTCTGGGACTTGTTTGGAACAGTCTGCGACAGTTTGGGACCGTCTGGGACTTGTTTGGAACAGTCTGCGACAGTTTGGGACCGTCTGGGACTTGTTTGGAACAGTCTGCGACAGTTTGGGACCGTCTGGGACTTGTTTGCGACTGTCTGGGACAATCTGGGACAGTCTGGTACAATCTGGGACAGTCTGGGACTTGTTTGGAACAGCCTGGGAAAGTCTGGGATAGTCTGGGACTTGTTTGGAACAGTCTGCGACAGTTTGGAACCGTCTGGGACTTGTTTGGAACAGTCCGCGACAGTCTGGGATAGTCTGGGACTTGTTTGGGACAGTCTGGTAACGTCTGGGTCCGTCTGGGACAGTCTAGGACTTGTTTGGGACAGTCTGGGACAATCTGGGAAAGTCTGGGACTTGTTTGGAACAGCCTGGGACAGTCTGGGACAGTCTAGGACTTGTTTGGAAAAATCTGGGATCGTCTGGGACCTTCTGGAACAGTCTGGGACTTGTATGGAACAGTCTGCGACAGTTTGGGACCGTCTGGGACTTGTTTGGAACAGTCTGCGACCGTTTGAGACCGTCTGGGACTTGTGTGGAACAGTCTGCGACAGTTTGGGACCGTCTGGGACTTGTTTGGAACAGTCTGCGACAGTTTGGCACCGTCTGGGACTTGTTTGGAACAGTCTGCGACAGTTTGGGACAGTCTCGGACTTGTTTGCGACTGTCTGGGACAATCTGGGACAGTCTGGTACAATCTGGGACAGTCTGGGACTTGTTTGGAACAGCCTGGGAAAGTCTGGGATAGTCTGGGACTTGTTTGGAACAGTCTGTGACAGTTTGGGACCGACTGGGACTTGTTTGGAACTGTCTGCATCAGTTTGGGACAGTCTAGGACTTGTATGGGCCAGTCTGGGACCCTCTGGGACTTGTTTGGAACAGTCTGCGATAGTTTGGGGCAGTCTAGGACTTGTTTGCGACTGTCTGGGACAATCTGGGACAGTCTGGGTCTTGTTTGGAACAGTCTGGTACAATCTGGGACAGTCTGGGACTTGTTTGGAACAGCCTGGGAAAGTCTGGGATAGTCTGGGACTTGTTTGGAACAGTCTGCGACAGTTTGGGACCGTCTGGGACTTGTTTGGAACAGTATGCGATAGTTTGGGACAGTCTAGGACTTGTTTGGGACAGTCTGTGACCGTCTGGGACCGTCTGGGACAGTCTGGGACTTGTTTGGAACAGTCTGCGACAGTTTGGGACCGTCTGGGACTTGTTTGGAACAGTCTGCGACAGTTTGGGACAGTCTAGGACTTGTTTGGCACAGTCTGGGACCGTCTGGGTCCGTCTGGGACACTCTAGGACTTGTTTGGGACAGTCTGGGACCGTCTGGGACCGTCTGGGACAGTCTGGGACTTGTTTGGAACAGCCTGGGACAGTCTGGGGTAGTCTGGGACTTGTTTGGAACAGTCTGCGACAGTTTGGGACCGTCCGGGACTTGTTTGGAACAGTCTGCGACAGTCTGGGATAGTCTGGGACTTGTTTGGAACAGTCTGGTACAATCTGGGACAGTCTGGGACTTGTTTGGAACAGCCTGGGAAAGTCTGGGATAGTCTGGGACTTGTTTGGAACAGTCTGCGACAGTTTGGGACCGTCTGGGACTTGTTTGGAACAGTCTGCGATAGTTTGGGACAGTCTAGGACTTGTTTGGGACAGTCTGTGACCGTCTGGGACCGTCTGGGACAGTCTGGGACTTGTTTGGAACAGTCTGCGACAGTTTGGGACCGTCTGGGACTTGTTTGGAACAGTCTGCGACAGTTTGGGACAGTCTAGGACTTGTTCGGGACAGTCTGGGACCGTCTGGGTCCTTCTGGGACACTCTAGGACTTGTTTGGGACAGTCTGGGACCGTCTGGGACCGTCTGGGACAGTCTGGGACTTGTTTGGAACAGTCTGGGACAGTCTGGGACTTGTTTGGAACAGCCTGGGACAGTCTGGGGTAGTCTGGGACTTGTTTGGAACAGTCTGCGACAGTTTGGGACCGTCTGGGACTTGTTTGGAACAGTCTGCGACAGTGTGGGACAGTCTAGGACTTGTTTGCGACTGTCTGGGACAATCTGGGACAGTCTGGGTCTTGTTTGGAACAGTCTGCGACAGTTTTGGACAGTCTAGGACTTGTTTGGGACAGTCTGGGACTTGTTTGGCACAGTCTGGTACAATCTGGGACAGTCTGGGACTTGTTTGGAACAGCCTGGGAAAGTCTGGGATAGTCTGGGACTTGTTTGGAACATTCTGCGACAGTTTGGGACCGTCTGGGACTTGTTTGGAACAGTCTGCGACAGTTTGGGACCGTCTGGGACTTGTTTGGAACAGTCTGCGACAGTTTGGGACAGTCTCGGACTTGTTTGCGACTGTCTGGGACAATCTGGGACAGTCTGGTACAATCTGGGACAGTCTGGGACTTGTTTGGAACAGCCTGGGAAAGTCTGGGATAGTCTGGGACTTGTTTGGAACAGTCTGTGACAGTTTGGGACCGACTGGGACTTGTTTGGAACTGTCTGCATCAGTTTGGGACAGTCTACGACTTGTATGGGCCAGTCTGGGACCCTCTGGGACTTGTTTGGAACAGTCTGCGACAGTTTGGGGCAGTCTAGGACTTGTTTGCGACTGTCTGGGACAATCTGGGACAGTCTGGGTCTTGTTTGGAACAGTCTGGTACAATCTGGGACAGTCTGGGACTTGTTTGGAACAGCCTGGGAAAGTCTGGGATAGTCTGGGACTTGTTTGGAACAGTCTGCGACAGTTTGGGACCGTCTGGGACTTGTTTGGAACAGTATGCGATAGTTTGGGACAGTCTAGGACTTGTTTGGGACAGTCTGTGACCGTCTGGGACCGTCTGGGACAGTCTGGGACTTGTTTGGAACAGTCCGCGACAGTCTGGGATAGTCTGAGACTTGTTTGGGACAGTCTGGTAACGTCTGGGTCCGTCTGGGACAGTCTAGGACTTGTTTGGGACAGTCTGGGACAATCTGGGACAGTCTGGGACTTGTTTGGAACAGCCTGGGACAGTCTGGGACAGTCTAGGACTTGTTTGGAAAAATCTGGGATCGTCTGGGACCTTCTGGAACAGTCTGGGACTTGTATGGAACAGTCTGCGACAGTTTGGGACCGTCTGGGACTTGTTTGGAACAGTCTGCGACCGTTTGAGACCGTCTGGGACTTGTGTGGAACAGTCTGCGACAGTTTGGGACAGTCTAGGACTTGTTTGAGACAGTCTGTGGCCGTCTGGGACAGTCTAGGACTTGTTTGGGACAGTCTGCGACAGTTTGGGACCGTCTGGGACTTGTTTGGAACAGTTTGCGACAGTTTGGGACCGTCTGGGACTTGTTTGGAACAGTCTGCGACAGTTTGGGACAGTCTCGGACTTGTTTGCGACTGTCTGGGACAATCTGGGACAGTCTGGTACAATATGGGACAGTCTGGGACTTGTTTGGAACAGCCTGGGAAAGTCTGGGATAGTCTGGGACTTGTTTGGAACAGTCTGTGACAGTTTGGGACCGACTGGGACTTGTTTGGAACTGTCTGCATCAGTTTGGGACAGTCTACGACTTGTATGGGCCAGTCTGGGACCCTCTGGGACTTGTTTGGAACAGTCTGCGACAGTTTGGGGCAGTCTAGGACTTGTTTGCGACTGTCTGGGACAATCTGGGACAGTCTGGGTCTTGTTTGGAACAGTCTGGTACAATCTGGGACAGTCTGGGACTTGTTTGGAACAGCCTGGGAAAGTCTGGGATAGTCTGGGACTTGTTTGGAACAGTCTGCGACAGTTTGGGACCGTCTGGGACTTGTTTGGAACAGTATGCGATAGTTTGGGACAGTCTAGGACTTGTTTGGGACAGTCTGTGACCGTCTGGGACCGTCTGGGACAGTCTGGGACTTGTTTGGAACAGTCCGCGACAGTCTGGGATAGTCTGAGACTTGTTTGGGACAGTCTGGTAACGTCTGGGTCCGTCTGGGACAGTCTAGGACTTGTTTGGGACAGTCTGGGACAATCTGGGACAGTCTGGGACTTGTTTGGAACAGCCTGGGACAGTCTGGGACAGTCTAGGACTTGTTTGGAAAAATCTGGGATCGTCTGGGACCTTCTGGAACAGTCTGGGACTTGTATGGAACAGTCTGCGACAGTTTGGGACCGTCTGGGACTTGTTTGGAACAGTCTGCGACCGTTTGAGACCGTCTGGGACTTGTGTGGAACAGTCTGCGACAGTTTGGGACAGTCTAGGACTTGTTTGAGACAGTCTGTGGCCGTCTGGGACAGTCTAGGACTTGTTTGGGACAGTCTGCGACAGTTTGGGACCGTCTGGGACTTGTTTGGAACAGTTTGCGACAGTTTGGGACCGTCTGGGACTTGTTTGGAACAGTCTGCGACAGTTTGGGACAGTCTCGGACTTGTTTGCGACTGTCTGGGACAATCTGGGACAGTCTGGTACAATATGGGACAGTCTGGGACTTGTTTGGAACAGCCTGGGAAAATCTGGGATAGTCTGGGACTTGTTTGGAACAGTCTGTGACAGTTTGGGACCGACTGGGACTTGTTTGGAACTGTCTGCATCAGTTTGGGACAGTCTAGGACTTGTTTGGGCCAGTCTGGGACCGTCTGGGACTTGTTTGGAACAGTCTGCGACAGTTTGGGACCGTCTGGGACTTGTTTGGAACAGTCTGCGACAGTTTGGGACAGTCTAGGACTTGTTTGCGACTGTCTGGGACAATCTGGGACAGTCTGGGTCTTGTTTGGAACAGTCTGCGACAGTTTTGGACAGTCTAGGACTTGTTTGGCACAGCCTGGGAAAGTCTGGGATAGTCTGGGACTTGTTTGGAACAGTCTGCGACAGTTTGGGACCGTCTGGGACTTGTTTGGAACAGTCTGCGATAGTTTGGGACAGTCTAGGACTTGTTTGGCACAGTCTGTGACCGTCTGGGACCGTCTGGGACAGTCTGGGACTTGTTTGGAACAGTCTGCGACAGTTTGGGACAGTCTGGGACTTGTTTGGAACAGTCTGCGACAGTTTGGGACAGTCTGGGACTTGTTTGGAACAGTCTGCGACAGTTTGGGACCATCTGGGACTTGTTTGGAACAGTCTGCGACCGTTTGAGACCGTCTGGGACTTGTGTGGAACAGTCTGCGGCAGTTTGGGACAGTCTAGGACTTGTTTGGGACAGTCTGTGGCCGTCTGGGACAGTCTAGGACTTGTTTGGGACAGCCTGGGACCATCTGTGACCTTCTGGGACAGTCAGGGACTTGTTTGGAACAGTCTGCGACAGTTTGGGACCGTCTGGGACTTGTTTGGAACAGTCTGCGACAGTTTGGGACCGTCTGGGACTTGTTTGGAACAGTCTGCGACAGTTTGGGACAGTCTCGGACTTGTTTGCGACTGTCTGGGACAATCTGGGACAGTCTGGTACAATCTGGGACAGTCTGGGACTTGTTTGGAACAGCCTGGGAAAGTCTGGGATAGTCTGGGACTTGTTTGGAATAGTCTGTGACAGTTTGGGACCGACTGGGACTTGTTTGGAACTGTCTGCATCAGTTTGGGACAGTCTAGGACTTGTTTGGGCCAGTCTGGGACCGTCTGGGACTTGTTTGGAACAGTCTGCGACAGTTTGGGACCGTCTGGGACTTGTTTGGAACAGTCTGCGACAGTTTGGGACAGTCTAGGACTTGTTTGCGACTGTCTGGGACAATCGGGGACAGTCTGGGACTTGTTTGGAACAGTCTGCGACAGTTTGGGACAGTCTGGGACTTGTTTGGAACAGTCTGCGACAGTTTGGGACAGTCTGGGACTTGTTTGGAACAGTCTGCGACAGTTTGAGACCGTCTGGGACTTGTTTGGGCCAGTCTGGGACCGTCAGGGTCTTGTTTGGAACAGTCTGCGACAGTTTGGAACCGTCTGGGACTTGTTTGGAACAGTCCGCGACAGTCTGGGATAGTCTGGGACTTGTTTGGGACAGTCTGGTAACGTCTGGGTCCGTCTGGGACAGTCTAGGACTTGTTTGGGACAGTCTGGGACAATCTGGGAAAGTCTGGGACTTGTTTGGAACAGCCTGGGACAGTCTGGGACAGTCTCGGACTTGTTTGGAAAAATCTGGGATCGTCTGGGACCTTCTGGAACAGTCTGGGACTTGTATGGAACAGTCTGCGACAGTTTGGGACCGTCTGGGACTTGTTTGGAACAGTCTGCGACCGTTTGAGACCGTCTGGGAATTGTGTGGAACAGTCTGCGACAGTTTGGGACAGTCTAGGACTTGTTTGGGACAGTCTGTGGCCGTCTGGGACAGTCTAGGACTTGTTTGGGACAGTCTGGGACCATCTGGGACCTTCTGGGACAGTCAGGGACTTGTTTGGAACAGTCTGCGACAGTTTGGGACCGTCTGGGACTTGTTTGGAACAGTCTGCGACAGTTTGGGACCGTCTGGGACTTGTTTGGAACAGTCTGCGACAGTTTGGGACAGTCTCGGACTTGTTTGCGACTGTCTGGGACAATCTGGGACAGTCTGGTACAATCTGGGACAGTCTGGGACTTGTTTGGAACAGCCTGGGAAAGTCTGGGATAGTCTGGGACTTGTTTGGAACAGTCTGTGACAGTTTGGGACCGACTGGGACTTGTTTGGAACTGTCTGCATCAGTTTGGGACAGTCTAGGACTTGTTTGGGCCAGTCTGGGACCGTCTGGGACTTGTTTGGAACAGTCTGCGACAGTTTGGGACCGTCTGGGACTTGTTTGGAACAGTCTGCGACAGTTTGGGACAGTCTAGGACTTGTTTGCGACTGTCTGGGACAATCGGGGACAGTCTGGGACTTGTTTGGAACAGTCTGCGACAGTTTGGGACAGTCTGGGACTTGTTTGGAACAGTCTGCGACAGTTTGGGACAGTCTGGGACTTGTTTGGAACAGTCTGCGACAGTTTGAGACCGTCTGGGACTTGTTTGGGCCAGTCTGGGACCGTCAGGGTCTTGTTTGGAACAGTCTGCGACAGTTTGGAACCGTCTGGGACTTGTTTGGAACAGTCCGCGACAGTCTGGGATAGTCTGGGACTTGTTTGGGACAGTCTGGTAACGTCTGGGTCCGTCTGGGACAGTCTAGGACTTGTTTGGGACAGTCTGGGACAATCTGGGAAAGTCTGGGACTTGTTTGGAACAGCCTGGGACAGTCTGGGACAGTCTCGGACTTGTTTGGAAAAATCTGGGATCGTCTGGGACCTTCTGGAACAGTCTGGGACTTGTATGGAACAGTCTGCGACAGTTTGGGACCGTCTGGGACTTGTTTGGAACAGTCTGCGACCGTTTGAGACCGTCTGGGAATTGTGTGGAACAGTCTGCGACAGTTTGGGACAGTCTAGGACTTGTTTGGGACAGTCTGTGGCCGTCTGGGACAGTCTAGGACTTGTTTGGGACAGTCTGGGACCATCTGGGACCTTCTGGGACAGTCAGGGACTTGTTTGGAACAGTCTGCGACAGTTTGGGACCGTCTGGGACTTGTTTGGAACAGTCTGCGACAGTTTGGGACCGTCTGGGACTTGTTTGGAACAGTCTGCGACAGTTTGGGACAGTCTCGGACTTGTTTGCGACTGTCTGGGACAATCTGGGACAGTCTGGTACAATCTGGGACAGTCTGGGACTTGTTTGGAACAGCCTGGGAAAGTCTGGGATAGTCTGGGACTTGTTTGGAACAGTCTGTGACAGTTTGGGACCGACTGGGACTTGTTTGGAACTGTCTGCATCAGTTTGGGACAGTCTAGGACTTGTTTGGGCCAGTCTGGGACCGTCTGGGACTTGTTTGGAACAGTCTGCGACAGTTTGGGACCGTCTGGGACTTGTTTGGAACAGTCTGCGACAGTTTGGGACAGTCTAGGACTTGTTTGCGACTGTCTGGGACAATCTGGGACAGTCTGGGTCTTGTTTGGAACAGTCTGCGACAGTTTTGGACAGTCTAGGACTTGTTTGGGACAGTCTGGGACTTGTTTGGCACAGTCTGGTACAATCCGGGACAGTCTGGGACTTGTTTGGAACAGCCTGGGAAAGTCTGGGATAGTCTGGGACTTGTTTGGAACAGTCTGCGACAGTTTGGGACCGTCTGGGACTTGTTTGGAACAGTCTGCGATAGTTTGGGACAGTCTAGGACTTGTTTGGCACAGTCTGTGACCGTCTGGGACCGTCTGGGACAGTCTGGGACTTGTTTGGAACAGTCTGCGACAGTTTGGGACAGTCTGGGACTTGTTTGGAACAGTCTGCGACAGTTTGGGACAGTCTGGGACTTGTTTGGAACAGTCTGCGACAGTTTGAGACCGTCTGGGACTTGTTTGGGCCAGTCTGGGACCGTCAGGGTCTTGTTTGGAACAGTCTGCGACAGTTTGGAACCGTCTGGGACTTGTTTGGAACAGTCCGCGACAGTCTGGGATAGTCTGGGACTTGTTTGGGACAGTCTGGTAACGTCTGGGTCCGTCTGGGACAGTCTAGGACTTGTTTGGGACAGTCTGGGACAATCTGGGAAAGTCTGGGACTTGTTTGGAACAGCCTGGGACAGTCTGGGACAGTCTAGGACTTGTTTGGAAAAATCTGGGATCGTCTGGGACCTTCTGGAACAGTCTGGGACTTGTATGGAACAGTCTGCGACAGTTTGGGACCGTCTGGGACTTGTTTGGAACAGTCTGCGACCGTTTGAGACCGTCTGGGAATTGTGTGGAACAGTCTGCGACAGTTTGGGACAGTCTAGGACTTGTTTGGGACAGTCTGTGGCCGTCTGGGACAGTCTAGGACTTGTTTGGGACAGTCTGGGACCATCTGGGACCTTCTGGGACAGTCAGGGACTTGTTTGGAACAGTCTGCGACAGTTTGGGACCGTCTGGGACTTGTTTGGAACAGTCTGCGACAGTTTGGGACCGTCTGGGACTTGTTTGGAACAGTCTGCGACAGTTTGGGACAGTCTCGGACTTGTTTGCGACTGTCTGGGACAATCTGGGACAGTCTGGTACAATCTGGGACAGTCTGGGACTTGTTTGGAACAGCCTGGGAAAGTCTGGGATAGTCTGGGACTTGTTTGGAACAGTCTGTGACAGTTTGGGACCGACTGGGACTTGTTTGGAACTGTCTGCATCAGTTTGGGACAGTCTAGGACTTGTATGGGCCAGTCTGGGACCGTCTGGGACTTGTTTGGAACAGTCTGCGACAGTTTGGGACCGTCTGGGACTTGTTTGGAACAGTCTGCGACAGTTTGGGGCAGTCTAGGACTTGTTTGCGACTGTCTGGGACAATCTGGGACAGTCTGGGTCTTGTTTGGAACAGTCTGGTACAATCTGGGACAGTCTGGGACTTGTTTGGAACAGCCTGGGAAAGTCTGGGATAGTCTGGGACTTGTTTGGAACAGTCTGCGACAGTTTGGGACCGTCTGGGACTTGTTTGGAACAGTCTGCGATAGTTTGGGACAGTCTAGGACTTGTTTGGGACAGTCTGTGACCGTCTGGGACCGTCTGGGACAGTCTGGGACTTGTTTGGAACAGCCTGGGACAGTCTGGGACAGTCTAGGACTTGTTTGGAAAAATCTGGGATCGTCTGGGACCTTCTGGAACAGTCTGGGACTTGTATGGAACAGTCTGCGACAGTTTGGGACCGTCTGGGACTTGTTTGGAACAGTCTGCGACCGTTTGAGACCGTCTGGGAATTGTGTGGAACAGTCTGCGACAGTTTGGGACAGTCTAGGACTTGTTTGGGACAGTCTGTGGCCGTCTGGGACAGTCTAGGACTTGTTTGGGACAGTCTGGGACCATCTGGGACCTTCTGGGACAGTCAGGGACTTGTTTGGAACAGTCTGCGACAGTTTGGGACCGTCTGGGACTTGTTTGGAACAGTCTGCGACAGTTTGGGACCGTCTGGGACTTGTTTGGAACAGTCTGCGACAGTTTGGGACAGTCTCGGACTTGTTTGCGACTGTCTGGGACAATCTGGGACAGTCTGGTACAATCTGGGACAGTCTGGGACTTGTTTGGAACAGCCTGGGAAAGTCTGGGATAGTCTGGGACTTGTTTGGAACAGTCTGTGACAGTTTGGGACCGACTGGGACTTGTTTGGAACTGTCTGCATCAGTTTGGGACAGTCTAGGACTTGTATGGGCCAGTCTGGGACCGTCTGGGACTTGTTTGGAACAGTCTGCGACAGTTTGGGACCGTCTGGGACTTGTTTGGAACAGTCTGCGACAGTTTGGGGCAGTCTAGGACTTGTTTGCGACTGTCTGGGACAATCTGGGACAGTCTGGGTCTTGTTTGGAACAGTCTGGTACAATCTGGGACAGTCTGGGACTTGTTTGGAACAGCCTGGGAAAGTCTGGGATAGTCTGGGACTTGTTTGGAACAGTCTGCGACAGTTTGGGACCGTCTGGGACTTGTTTGGAACAGTCTGCGATAGTTTGGGACAGTCTAGGACTTGTTTGGGACAGTCTGTGACCGTCTGGGACCGTCTGGGACAGTCTGGGACTTGTTTGGAACAGTCTGCGACAGTTTGGGACCGTCTGGGACTTGTTTGGAACAGTCTGCGACAGTTTGGGACAGTCTAGGACTTGTTCGGGACAGTCTGGGACCGTCTGGGTCCTTCTGGGACACTCTAGGACTTGTTTGGGACAGTCTGGGACCGTCTGGGACCGTCTGGGACAGTCTGGGACTTGTTTGGAACAGTCTGGGACAGTCTGGGACTTGTTTGGAACAGTCTGCGACAGTTTTGGACAGTCTAGGACTTGTTTGGGACAGTCTGGGACTTGTTTGGCACAGTCTGGTACAATCTGGGACAGTCTGGGACTTGTTTGGAACAGCCTGGGAAAGTCTGGGATAGTCTGGGACTTGTTTGGAACAGTCTGCGACAGTTTGGGACCGTCTGGGACTTGTTTGGAACAGTCTGCGATAGTTTGGGACAGTCTAGGACTTGTTTGGCACAGTCTGTGACCGTCTGGGACCGTCTGGGACAGTCTGGGACTTGTTTGGAACAGTCTGCGACAGTTTGGGACAGTCTGGGACTTGTTTGGAACAGTCTGCGACAGTTTGGGACAGTCTGGGACTTGTTTGGAACAGTCTGCGACAGTTTGAGATCGTCTGGGACTTGTTTGGGCCAGTCTGGGACCGTCAGGGTCTTGTTTGGAACAGTCTGCGACAGTTTGGAACCGTCTGGGACTTGTTTGGAACAGTCCGCGACAGTCTGGGATAGTCTGGGACTTGTTTGGGACAGTCTGGTAACGTCTGGGTCCGTCTGGGACAGTCTAGGACTTGTTTGGGACAGTCTGGGACAATCTGGGAAAGTCTGGGACTTGTTTGGAACAGCCTGGGACAGTCTGGGACAGTCTAGGACTTGTTTGGAAAAATCTGGGATCGTCTGGGACCTTCTGGAACAGTCTGGGACTTGTATGGAACAGTCTGCGACAGTTTGGGACCGTCTGGGACTTGTTTGGAACAGTCTGCGACCGTTTGAGACCGTCTGGGAATTGTGTGGAACAGTCTGCGACAGTTTGGGACAGTCTAGGACTTGTTTGGGACAGTCTGTGGCCGTCTGGGACAGTCTAGGACTTGTTTGGGACAGTCTGGGACCATCTGGGACCTTCTGGGACAGTCAGGGACTTGTTTGGAACAGTCTGCGACAGTTTGGGACCGTCTGGGACTTGTTTGGAACAGTCTGCGACAGTTTGGGACCGTCTGGGACTTGTTTGGAACAGTCTGCGACAGTTTGGGACAGTCTCGGACTTGTTTGCGACTGTCTGGGACAATCTGGGACAGTCTGGTACAATCTGGGACAGTCTGGGACTTGTTTGGAACAGCCTGGGAAAGTCTGGGATAGTCTGGGACTTGTTTGGAACAGTCTGTGACAGTTTGGGACCGACTGGGACTTGTTTGGAACTGTCTGCATCAGTTTGGGACAGTCTAGGACTTGTTTGGGCCAGTCTGGGACCGTCTGTGACTTGTTTGGAACAGTCTGCGACAGTTTGGGACCGTCTGGGACTTGTTTGGAACAGTCTGCGACAGTTTGGGGCAGTCTAGGACTTGTTTGCGACTGTCTGGGACAATCTGGGACAGTCTGGGTCTTGTTTGGAACAGTCTGGTACAATCTGGGACAGTCTGGGACTTGTTTGGAACAGCCTGGGAAAGTCTGGGATAGTCTGGGACTTGTTTGGAACAGTCTGCGACAGTTTGGGACCGTCTGGGACTTGTTTGGAACAGTATGCGATAGTTTGGGACAGTCTAGGACTTGTTTGGGACAGTCTGTGACCGTCTGGGACCGTCTGGGACAGTCTGGGACTTGTTTGGAACAGTCCGCGACAGTCTGGGATAGTCTGAGACTTGTTTGGGACAGTCTGGTAACGTCTGGGTCCGTCTGGGACAGTCTAGGACTTGTTTGGGACAGTCTGGGACAATCTGGGACAGTCTGGGACTTGTTTGGAACAGCCTGGGACAGTCTGGGACAGTCTAGGACTTGTTTGGAAAAATCTGGGATCGTCTGGGACCTTCTGGAACAGTCTGGGACTTGTATGGAACAGTCTGCGACAGTTTGGGACCGTCTGGGACTTGTTTGGAACAGTCTGCGACCGTTTGAGACCGTCTGGGACTTGTGTGGAACAGTCTGCGACAGTTTGGGACAGTCTAGGACTTGTTTGAGACAGTCTGTGGCCGTCTGGGACAGTCTAGGACTTGTTTGGGACAGTCTGCGACAGTTTGGGACCGTCTGGGACTTGTTTGGAACAGTCTGCGACAGTTTGGGACCGTCTGGGACTTGTTTGGAACAGTCTGCGACAGTTTGGGACAGTCTCGGACTTGTTTGCGACTGTCTGGGACAATCTGGGACAGTCTGGTACAATATGGGACAGTCTGGGACTTGTTTGGAACAGCCTGGGAAAATCTGGGATAGTCTGGGACTTGTTTGGAACAGTCTGTGACAGTTTGGGACCGACTGGGACTTGTTTGGAACTGTCTGCATCAGTTTGGGACAGTCTAGGACTTGTTTGGGCCAGTCTGGGACCGTCTGGGACTTGTTTGGAACAGTCTGCGACAGTTTGGGACCGTCTGGGACTTGTTTGGAACAGTCTGCGACAGTTTGGGACAGTCTAGGACTTGTTTGCGACTGTCTGGGACAATCTGGGACAGTCTGGGTCTTGTTTGGAACAGTCTGCGACAGTTTTGGACAGTCTAGGACTTGTTTGGCACAGCCTGGGAAAGTCTGGGATAGTCTGGGACTTGTTTGGAACAGTCTGCGACAGTTTGGGACCGTCTGGGACTTGTTTGGAACAGTCTGCGATAGTTTGGGACAGTCTAGGACTTGTTTGGCACAGTCTGTGACCGTCTGGGACCGTCTGGGACAGTCTGGGACTTGTTTGGAACAGTCTGCGACAGTTTGGGACAGTCTGGGACTTGTTTGGAACAGTCTGCGACAGTTTGGGACAGTCTGGGACTTGTTTGGAACAGTCTGCGACAGTTTGGGACCATCTGGGACTTGTTTGGAACAGTCTGCGACCGTTTGAGACCGTCTGGGACTTGTGTGGAACAGTCTGCGGCAGTTTGGGACAGTCTAGGACTTGTTTGGGACAGTCTGTGGCCGTCTGGGACAGTCTAGGACTTGTTTGGGACAGCCTGGGACCATCTGTGACCTTCTGGGACAGTCAGGGACTTGTTTGGAACAGTCTGCGACAGTTTGGGACCGTCTGGGACTTGTTTGGAACAGTCTGCGACAGTTTGGGACCGTCTGGGACTTGTTTGGAACAGTCTGCGACAGTTTGGGACAGTCTCGGACTTGTTTGCGACTGTCTGGGACAATCTGGGACAGTCTGGTACAATCTGGGACAGTCTGGGACTTGTTTGGAACAGCCTGGGAAAGTCTGGGATAGTCTGGGACTTGTTTGGAATAGTCTGTGACAGTTTGGGACCGACTGGGACTTGTTTGGAACTGTCTGCATCAGTTTGGGACAGTCTAGGACTTGTTTGGGCCAGTCTGGGACCGTCTGGGACTTGTTTGGAACAGTCTGCGACAGTTTGGGACCGTCTGGGACTTGTTTGGAACAGTCTGCGACAGTTTGGGACAGTCTAGGACTTGTTTGCGACTGTCTGGGACAATCGGGGACAGTCTGGGACTTGTTTGGAACAGTCTGCGACAGTTTGGGACAGTCTGGGACTTGTTTGGAACAGTCTGCGACAGTTTGGGACAGTCTGGGACTTGTTTGGAACAGTCTGCGACAGTTTGAGACCGTCTGGGACTTGTTTGGGCCAGTCTGGGACCGTCAGGGTCTTGTTTGGAACAGTCTGCGACAGTTTGGAACCGTCTGGGACTTGTTTGGAACAGTCCGCGACAGTCTGGGATAGTCTGGGACTTGTTTGGGACAGTCTGGTAACGTCTGGGTCCGTCTGGGACAGTCTAGGACTTGTTTGGGACAGTCTGGGACAATCTGGGAAAGTCTGGGACTTGTTTGGAACAGCCTGGGACAGTCTGGGACAGTCTCGGACTTGTTTGGAAAAATCTGGGATCGTCTGGGACCTTCTGGAACAGTCTGGGACTTGTATGGAACAGTCTGCGACAGTTTGGGACCGTCTGGGACTTGTTTGGAACAGTCTGCGACCGTTTGAGACCGTCTGGGAATTGTGTGGAACAGTCTGCGACAGTTTGGGACAGTCTAGGACTTGTTTGGGACAGTCTGTGGCCGTCTGGGACAGTCTAGGACTTGTTTGGGACAGTCTGGGACCATCTGGGACCTTCTGGGACAGTCAGGGACTTGTTTAGAACAGTCTGCGACAGTTTGGGACCGTCTGGGACTTGTTTGGAACAGTCTGCGACAGTTTGGGACCGTCTGGGACTTGTTTGGAACAGTCTGCGACAGTTTGGGACAGTCTCGGACTTGTTTGCGACTGTCTGGGACAATCTGGGACAGTCTGGTACAATCTGGGACAGTCTGGGACTTGTTTGGAACAGCCTGGGAAAGTCTGGGATAGTCTGGGACTTGTTTGGAACAGTCTGTGACAGTTTGGGACCGACTGGGACTTGTTTGGAACTGTCTGCATCAGTTTGGGACAGTCTAGGACTTGTTTGGGCCAGTCTGGGACCGTCTGGGACTTGTTTGGAACAGTCTGCGACAGTTTGGGACCGTCTGGGACTTGTTTGGAACAGTCTGCGACAGTTTGGGACAGTCTAGGACTTGTTTGCGACTGTCTGGGACAATCTGGGACAGTCTGGGTCTTGTTTGGAACAGTCTGCGACAGTTTTGGACAGTCTAGGACTTGTTTGGGACAGTCTGGGACTTGTTTGGCACAGTCTGGTACAATCCGGGACAGTCTGGGACTTGTTTGGAACAGCCTGGGAAAGTCTGGGATAGTCTGGGACTTGTTTGGAACAGTCTGCGACAGTTTGGGACCGTCTGGGACTTGTTTGGAACAGTCTGCGATAGTTTGGGACAGTCTAGGACTTGTTTGGCACAGTCTGTGACCGTCTGGGACCGTCTGGGACAGTCTGGGACTTGTTTGGAACAGTCTGCGACAGTTTGGGACAGTCTGGGACTTGTTTGGAACAGTCTGCGACAGTTTGGGACAGTCTGGGACTTGTTTGGAACAGTCTGCGACAGTTTGAGACCGTCTGGGACTTGTTTGGGCCAGTCTGGGACCGTCAGGGTCTTGTTTGGAACAGTCTGCGACAGTTTGGAACCGTCTGGGACTTGTTTGGAACAGTCCGCGACAGTCTGGGATAGTCTGGGACTTGTTTGGGACAGTCTGGTAACGTCTGGGTCCGTCTGGGACAGTCTAGGACTTGTTTGGGACAGTCTGGGACAATCTGGGAAAGTCTGGGACTTGTTTGGAACAGCCTGGGACAGTCTGGGACAGTCTAGGACTTGTTTGGAAAAATCTGGGATCGTCTGGGACCTTCTGGAACAGTCTGGGACTTGTATGGAACAGTCTGCGACAGTTTGGGACCGTCTGGGACTTGTTTGGAACAGTCTGCGACCGTTTGAGACCGTCTGGGAATTGTGTGGAACAGTCTGCGACAGTTTGGGACAGTCTAGGACTTGTTTGGGACAGTCTGTGGCCGTCTGGGACAGTCTAGGACTTGTTTGGGACAGTCTGGGACCATCTGGGACCTTCTGGGACAGTCAGGGACTTGTTTGGAACAGTCTGCGACAGTTTGGGACCGTCTGGGACTTGTTTGGAACAGTCTGCGACAGTTTGGGACCGTCTGGGACTTGTTTGGAACAGTCTGCGACAGTTTGGGACAGTCTCGGACTTGTTTGCGACTGTCTGGGACAATCTGGGACAGTCTGGTACAATCTGGGACAGTCTGGGACTTGTTTGGAACAGCCTGGGAAAGTCTGGGATAGTCTGGGACTTGTTTGGAACAGTCTGTGACAGTTTGGGACCGACTGGGACTTGTTTGGAACTGTCTGCATCAGTTTGGGACAGTCTAGGACTTGTATGGGCCAGTCTGGGACCGTCTGGGACTTGTTTGGAACAGTCTGCGACAGTTTGGGACCGTCTGGGACTTGTTTGGAACAGTCTGCGACAGTTTGGGGCAGTCTAGGACTTGTTTGCGACTGTCTGGGACAATCTGGGACAGTCTGGGTCTTGTTTGGAACAGTCTGGTACAATCTGGGACAGTCTGGGACTTGTTTGGAACAGCCTGGGAAAGTCTGGGATAGTCTGGGACTTGTTTGGAACAGTCTGCGACAGTTTGGGACCGTCTGGGACTTGTTTGGAACAGTCTGCGATAGTTTGGGACAGTCTAGGACTTGTTTGGGACAGTCTGTGACCGTCTGGGACCGTCTGGGACAGTCTGGGACTTGTTTGGAACAGCCTGGGACAGTCTGGGACAGTCTAGGACTTGTTTGGAAAAATCTGGGATCGTCTGGGACCTTCTGGAACAGTCTGGGACTTGTATGGAACAGTCTGCGACAGTTTGGGACCGTCTGGGACTTGTTTGGAACAGTCTGCGACCGTTTGAGACCGTCTGGGAATTGTGTGGAACAGTCTGCGACAGTTTGGGACAGTCTAGGACTTGTTTGGGACAGTCTGTGGCCGTCTGGGACAGTCTAGGACTTGTTTGGGACAGTCTGGGACCATCTGGGACCTTCTGGGACAGTCAGGGACTTGTTTGGAACAGTCTGCGACAGTTTGGGACCGTCTGGGACTTGTTTGGAACAGTCTGCGACAGTTTGGGACCGTCTGGGACTTGTTTGGAACAGTCTGCGACAGTTTGGGACAGTCTCGGACTTGTTTGCGACTGTCTGGGACAATCTGGGACAGTCTGGTACAATCTGGGACAGTCTGGGACTTGTTTGGAACAGCCTGGGAAAGTCTGGGATAGTCTGGGACTTGTTTGGAACAGTCTGTGACAGTTTGGGACCGACTGGGACTTGTTTGGAACTGTCTGCATCAGTTTGGGACAGTCTAGGACTTGTATGGGCCAGTCTGGGACCGTCTGGGACTTGTTTGGAACAGTCTGCGACAGTTTGGGACCGTCTGGGACTTGTTTGGAACAGTCTGCGACAGTTTGGGGCAGTCTAGGACTTGTTTGCGACTGTCTGGGACAATCTGGGACAGTCTGGGTCTTGTTTGGAACAGTCTGGTACAATCTGGGACAGTCTGGGACTTGTTTGGAACAGCCTGGGAAAGTCTGGGATAGTCTGGGACTTGTTTGGAACAGTCTGCGACAGTTTGGGACCGTCTGGGACTTGTTTGGAACAGTCTGCGATAGTTTGGGACAGTCTAGGACTTGTTTGGGACAGTCTGTGACCGTCTGGGACCGTCTGGGACAGTCTGGGACTTGTTTGGAACAGTCTGCGACAGTTTGGGACCGTCTGGGACTTGTTTGGAACAGTCTGCGACAGTTTGGGACAGTCTAGGACTTGTTCGGGACAGTCTGGGACCGTCTGGGTCCTTCTGGGACACTCTAGGACTTGTTTGGGACAGTCTGGGACCGTCTGGGACCGTCTGGGACAGTCTGGGACTTGTTTGGAACAGTCTGGGACAGTCTGGGACTTGTTTGGAACAGTCTGCGACAGTTTTGGACAGTCTAGGACTTGTTTGGGACAGTCTGGGACTTGTTTGGCACAGTCTGGTACAATCTGGGACAGTCTGGGACTTGTTTGGAACAGCCTGGGAAAGTCTGGGATAGTCTGGGACTTGTTTGGAACAGTCTGCGACAGTTTGGGACCGTCTGGGACTTGTTTGGAACAGTCTGCGATAGTTTGGGACAGTCTAGGACTTGTTTGGCACAGTCTGTGACCGTCTGGGACCGTCTGGGACAGTCTGGGACTTGTTTGGAACAGTCTGCGACAGTTTGGGACAGTCTGGGACTTGTTTGGAACAGTCTGCGACAGTTTGGGACAGTCTGGGACTTGTTTGGAACAGTCTGCGACAGTTTGAGATCGTCTGGGACTTGTTTGGGCCAGTCTGGGACCGTCAGGGTCTTGTTTGGAACAGTCTGCGACAGTTTGGAACCGTCTGGGACTTGTTTGGAACAGTCCGCGACAGTCTGGGATAGTCTGGGACTTGTTTGGGACAGTCTGGTAACGTCTGGGTCCGTCTGGGACAGTCTAGGACTTGTTTGGGACAGTCTGGGACAATCTGGGAAAGTCTGGGACTTGTTTGGAACAGCCTGGGACAGTCTGGGACAGTCTAGGACTTGTTTGGAAAAATCTGGGATCGTCTGGGACCTTCTGGAACAGTCTGGGACTTGTATGGAACAGTCTGCGACAGTTTGGGACCGTCTGGGACTTGTTTGGAACAGTCTGCGACCGTTTGAGACCGTCTGGGAATTGTGTGGAACAGTCTGCGACAGTTTGGGACAGTCTAGGACTTGTTTGGGACAGTCTGTGGCCGTCTGGGACAGTCTAGGACTTGTTTGGGACAGTCTGGGACCATCTGGGACCTTCTGGGACAGTCAGGGACTTGTTTGGAACAGTCTGCGACAGTTTGGGACCGTCTGGGACTTGTTTGGAACAGTCTGCGACAGTTTGGGACCGTCTGGGACTTGTTTGGAACAGTCTGCGACAGTTTGGGACAGTCTCGGACTTGTTTGCGACTGTCTGGGACAATCTGGGACAGTCTGGTACAATCTGGGACAGTCTGGGACTTGTTTGGAACAGCCTGGGAAAGTCTGGGATAGTCTGGGACTTGTTTGGAACAGTCTGTGACAGTTTGGGACCGACTGGGACTTGTTTGGAACTGTCTGCATCAGTTTGGGACAGTCTAGGACTTGTTTGGGCCAGTCTGGAACCGTCTGTGACTTGTTTGGAACAGTCTGCGACAGTTTGGGACCGTCTGGGACTTGTTTGGAACAGTCTGCGACAGTTTGGGACAGTCTAGGACTTGTTTGCGACTGTCTGGGACAATCTGGGACAGTCTGGGTCTTGTTTGGAACAGTCTGCGACAGTTTTGGACAGTCTAGGACTTGTTTGGGACAGTCTGGGACTTGTTTGGCACAGTCTGGTACAATCCGGGACAGTCTGGGACTTGTTTGGAACAGCCTGGGAAAGTCTGGGATAGTCTGGGACTTGTTTGGAACAGTCTGCGACAGTTTGGGACCGTCTGGGACTTGTTTGGAACAGTCTGCGATAGTTTGGGACAGTCTAGGACTTGTTTGGCACAGTCTGTGACCGTCTGGGACCGTCTGGGACAGTCTGGGACTTGTTTGGAACAGTCTGCGACAGTTTGGGACAGTCTGGGACTTGTTTGGAACAGTCTGCGACAGTTTGGGACAGTCTGGGACTTGTTTGGAACAGTCTGCGACAGTTTGAGACCGTCTGGGACTTGTTTGGGCCAGTCTGGGACCGTCAGGGTCTTGTTTGAAACAGTCTGCGACAGTTTGGAACCGTCTGGGACTTGTTTGGAACAGTCCGCGACAGTCTGGGATAATCTGGGACTTGTTTGGGACAGTCTGGTAACGTCTGGGTCCGTCTGGGACAGTCTAGGACTTGTTTGGGACAGTCTGGGACAATCTGGGAAAGTCTGGGACTTGTTTGGAACAGCCTGGGACAGTCTGGGACAGTCTAGGACTTGTTTGGAAAAATCTGGGATCGCCTGGGACCTTCTGGAACAGTCTGGGACTTGTATGGAACAGTCTGCGACAGTTTGGGACCGTCTGGGACTTGTTTGGAACAGTCTGCGACCGTTTGAGACCGTCTGGGAATTGTGTGGAACAGTCTGCGACAGTTTGGGACAGTCTAGGACTTGTTTGGGACAGTCTGTGGCCGTCTGGGACAGTCTAGGACTTGTTTGGGACAGTCTGGGACCATCTGGGACCTTCTGGGACAGTCAGGGACTTGTTTGGAACAGTCTGCGACAGTTTGGGACCGTCTGGGACTTGTTTGGAACAGTCTGCGACAGTTTGGGACCGTCTGGGACTTGTTTGGAACAGTCTGCGACAGTTTGGGACAGTCTCGGACTTGTTTGCGACTGTCTGGGACAATCTGGGACAGTCTGGTACAATCTGGGACAGTCTGGGACTTGTTTGGAACAGCCTGGGAAAGTCTGGGATAGTCTGGGACTTGTTTGGAACAGTCTGTGACAGTTTGGGACCGACTGGGACTTGTTTGGAACTGTCTGCATCAGTTTGGGACAGTCTAGGACTTGTATGGGCCAGTCTGGGACCGTCTGGGACTTGTTTGGAACAGTCTGCGACAGTTTGGGACCGTCTGGGACTTGTTTGGAACAGTCTGCGACAGTTTGGGGCAGTCTAGGACTTGTTTGCGACTGTCTGGGACAATCTGGGACAGTCTGGGTCTTGTTTGGAACAGTCTGGTACAATCTGGGACAGTCTGGGACTTGTTTGGAACAGCCTGGGAAAGTCTGGGATAGTCTGGGACTTGTTTGGAACAGTCTGCGACAGTTTGGGACCGTCTGGGACTTGTTTGGAACAGTCTGCGATAGTTTGGGACAGTCTAGGACTTGTTTGGGACAGTCTGTGACCGTCTGGGACCGTCTGGGACAGTCTGGGACTTGTTTGGAACAGTCTGCGACAGTTTGGGACCGTCTGGGACTTGTTTGGAACAGTCTGCGACAGTTTGGGACAGTCTAGGACTTGTTCGGGACAGTCTGGGACCGTCTGGGTCCTTCTGGGACACTCTAGGACTTGTTTGGGACAGTCTGGGACCGTCTGGGACCGTCTGGGACAGTCTGGGACTTGTTTGGAACAGTCTGGGACAGTCTGGGACTTGTTTGGAACAGCCTGGGACAGTCTGGGGTAGTCTGGGACTTGTTTGGAACAGTCTGCGACAGTTTGGGACCGTCTGGGACTTGTTTGGAACAGTCTGCGACAGTGTGGGACAGTCTAGGACTTGTTTGCGACTGTCTGGGACAATCTGGGACAGTCTGGGTCTTGTTTGGAACAGTCTGCGACAGTTTTGGACAGTCTAGGACTTGTTTGGGACAGTCTGGGACTTGTTTGGCACAGTCTGGTACAATCTGGGACAGTCTGGGACTTGTTTGGAACAGCCTGGGAAAGTCTGGGATAGTCTGGGACTTGTTTGGAACAGTCTGCGACAGTTTGGGACCGTCTGGGACTTGTTTGGAACAGTCTGCGATAGTTTGGGACAGTCTAGGACTTGTTTGGCACAGTCTGTGACCGTCTGGGACCGTCTGGGACAGTCTGGGACTTGTTTGGAACAGTCTGCGACAGTTTGGGACAGTCTGGGACTTGTTTGGAACAGTCTGCGACAGTTTGGGACAGTCTGGGACTTGTTTGGAACAGTCTGCGACAGTTTGAGACCGTCTGGGACTTGTTTGGGCCAGTCTGGGGCCGTCAGGGTCTTGTTTGGAACAGTCTGCGACAGTTTGGGACCGTCTGGTACTTGTTTGGAACAGTCTGCGACAGTTTGGGACCGTCTGGGACTTGTTTGCGACTGTCTGGGACAATCTGGGACAGTCTGGTACAATCTGGGACAGTCTGGGACTTGTTTGGAACAGCCTGGGAAAGTCTGGGATAGTCTGGGACTTGTTTGGAACAGTCTGCGACAGTTTGGAACCGTCTGGGACTTGTTTGGAACAGTCCGCGACAGTCTGGGATAGTCTGGGACTTGTTTGGGACAGTCTGGTAACGTCTGGGTCCGTCTGGGACAGTCTAGGACTTGTTTGGGACAGTCTGGGACAATCTGGGAAAGTCTGGGACTTGTTTGGAACAGCCTGGGACAGTCTGGGACAGTCTAGGACTTGTTTGGAAAAATCTGGGATCGTCTGGGACCTTCTGGAACAGTCTGGGACTTGTATGGAACAGTCTGCGACAGTTTGGGACCGTCTGGGACTTGTTTGGAACAGTCTGCGATAGTTTGGGACAGTCTAGGACTTGTTTGGCACAGTCTGTGACCGTCTGGGACCGTCTGGGACAGTCTGGGACTTGTTTGGAACAGTCTGCGACAGTTTGGGACAGTCTGGGACTTGTTTGGAACAGTCTGCGACAGTTTGGGACATTCTGGGACTTGTTTGGAACAGTCTGCGACAGTTTGAGACCGTCTGGGACTTGTTTGGGCCAGTCTGGGACCGTCAGGGTCTTGTTTGGAACAGTCTGCGACAGTTTGGGACCGTCTGGGACTTGTTTGGAACAGTCTGCGACAGTTTGGGACCGTCTGGGACTTGTTTGCGACTGTCTGGGACAATCTGGGACAGTCTGGTACAATCTGGGACAGTCTGGGACTTGTTTGGAACAGCCTGGGAAAGTCTGGGATAGTCTGGGACTTGTTTGGAACAGTCTGCGACAGTTTGGAACCGTCTGGGACTTGTTTGGAACAGTCCGCGACAGTCTGGGATAGTCTGGGACTTGTTTGGGACAGTCTGGTAACGTCTGGGTCCGTCTGGGACAGTCTAGGACTTGTTTGGGACAGTCTGGGACAATCTGGGAAAGTCTGGGACTTGTTTGGAACAGCCTGGGACAGTCTGGGACAGTCTAGGACTTGTTTGGAAAAATCTGGGATCGTCTGGGACCTTCTGGAACAGTCTGGGACTTGTATGGAACAGTCTGCGACAGTTTGGGACCGTCTGGGACTTGTTTGGAACAGTCTGCGACCGTTTGAGACCGTCTGGGACTTGTGTGGAACAGTCTGCGACAGTTTGGGACCGTCTGGGACTTGTTTGGAACAGTCTGCGACAGTTTGGGACCGTCTGGGACTTGTTTGGAACAGTCTGCGACAGTTTGGGACAGTCTCGGACTTGTTTGCGACTGTCTGGGACAATCTGGGACAGTCTGGTACAATCTGGGACAGTCTGGGAATTGTTTGGAACAGCCTGGGAAAGTCTGGGATAGTCTGGGACTTGTTTGGAACAGTCTGTGACAGTTTGGCACCGACTGGGACTTGTTTGGAACTGTCTGCATCAGTTTGGGGCAGTCTAGGACTTGTATGGGCCAGTCTGGGACCCTCTGGGACTTGTTTGGAACAGTCTGCGACAGTTTGGGGCAGTCTAGGACTTGTTTGCGACTGTCTGGGACAATCTGGGACAGTCTGGGTCTTGTTTGGAACAGTCTGGTACAATCTGGGACAGTCTGGGACTTGTTTGGAACAGCCTGGGAAAGTCTGGGATAGTCTGGGACTTGTTTGGAACAGTCTGCGACAGTTTGGGACCGTCTGGGACTTGTTTGGAACAGTATGCGATAGTTTGGGACAGTCTAGGACTTGTTTGGGACAGTCTGTGACCGTCTGGGACCGTCTGGGACAGTCTGGGACTTGTTTGGAACAGTCTGCGACAGTTTGGGACCGTCTGGGACTTGTTTGGAACAGTCTGCGACAGTTTGGGACAGTCTAGGACTTGTTTGGGACAGTCTGGGACCGTCTGGGTCCGTCTGGGACACTCTAGGACTTGTTTGGGACAGTCTGGGACCGTCTGGGACCGTCTGGGACAGTCTGGGACTTGTTTGGAACAGCCTGGGACAGTCTGGGGTAGCCTGGGACTTGTTTGGAACAGTCTGCGACAGTTTGGGACCGTCCGGGACTTGTTTGGAACAGTCTGCGACAGTCTGGGATAGTCTGGGACTTGTTTGGAACAGTCTGCGACAGTTTGGGACAGTCTAGGACTTGTTTGGGACAGTCTGGGACCGTCTGGGTCCGTCTGGGACACTCTAGGACTTGTTTGGGACAGTCTGGGACCGTCTGGGACCGTCTGGGACAGTCTGGGACTTGTTTGGAACAGCCTGGGACAGTCTGGGGTAGTCTGGGACTTGTTTGGAACAGTCTGCGACAGTTTGGGACCGTCCGGGACTTGTTTGGAACAGTCTGCGACAGTCTGGGATAGTCTGGGACTTGTTTGGAACAGTCTGGTACAATCTGGGACAGTCTGGGACTTGTTTGGAACAGCCTGGGAAAGTCTGGGATAGTCTGGGACTTGTTTGGAACAGTCTGCGACAGTTTGGGACCGTCTGGGACTTGTTTGGAACAGTCTGCGATAGTTTGGGACAGTCTAGGACTTGTTTGGGACAGTCTGTGACCGTCTGGGACCGTCTGGGACAGTCTGGGACTTGTTTGGAACAGTCTGCGACAGTTTGGGACCGTCTGGGACTTGTTTGGAACAGTCTGCGACAGTCTGGGACAGTCTAGGACTTGTTCGGGACAGTCTGGGACCGTCTGGGTCCTTCTGGGACACTCTAGGACTTGTTTGGGACAGTCTGGGACCGTCTGGGACCGTCTGGGACAGTCTGGGACTTGTTTGGAACAGTCTGGGACAGTCTGGGACTTGTTTGGAACAGCCTGGGACAGTCTGGGGTAGTCTGGGACTTGTTTGGAACAGTCTGCGACAGTTTGGGACCGTCTGGGACTTGTTTGGAACAGTCTGCGACAGTGTGGGACAGTCTAGGACTTGTTTGCGACTGTCTGGGACAATCTGGGACAGTCTGGGTCTTGTTTGGAACAGTCTGCGAAAGTTTTGGACAGTCTAGGACTTGTTTGGGACAGTCTGGGACTTGTTTGGCACAGTCTGGTACAATCTGGGACAGTCTGGGACTTGTTTGGAACAGCCTGGGAAAGTCTGGGATAGTCTGGGACTTGTTTGGAACATTCTGCGACAGTTTGGGACCGTCTGGGACTTGTTTGGAACAGTCTGCGACAGTTTGGGACCGTCTGGGACTTGTTTGGAACAGTCTGCGACAGTTTGGGACAGTCTCGGACTTGTTTGCGACTGTCTGGGACAATCTGGGACAGTCTGGTACAATCTGGGACAGTCTGGGACTTGTTTGGAACAGCCTGGGAAAGTCTGGGATAGTCTGGGACTTGTTTGGAACAGTCTGTGACAGTTTGGGACCGACTGGGACTTGTTTGGAACTGTCTGCATCAGTTTGGGACAGTCTACGACTTGTATGGGCCAGTCTGGGACCCTCTGGGACTTGTTTGGAACAGTCTGCGACAGTTTGGGGCAGTCTAGGAGTTGTTTGCGACTGTCTGGGACAATCTGGGACAGTCTGGTACAATCTGGGACAGTCTGGGACTTGTTTGGAACAGCCTGGGAAAGTCTGGGATAGTCTGGGACTTGTTTGGAACAGTCTGTGACAGTTTGGGACCGACTGGGACTTGTTTGGAACTGTCTGCATCAGTTTGGGACAGTCTACGACTTGTATGGGCCAGTCTGGGACCCTCTGGGACTTGTTTGGAACAGTCTGTGACAGTTTGGGACCGACTGGGACTTGTTTGGAACTGTCTGCATCAGTTTGGGACAGTCTACGACTTGTATGGGCCAGTCTGGGACCCTCTGGGACTTGTTTGGAACAGTATGCGATAGTTTGGGACAGTCTAGGACTTGTTTGGGACAGTCTGTGACCGTCTGGGACCGTCTGGGACAGTCTGGGACTTGTTTGGAACAGTCCGCGACAGTCTGGGATAGTCTGAGACTTGTTTGGGACAGTCTGGTAACGTCTGGGTCCGTCTGGGACAGTCTAGGACTTGTTTGGGACAGTCTGGGACAATCTGGGACAGTCTGGGACTTGATTGGAACAGCCTGGGACAGTCTGGGACAGTCTAGGACTTGTTTGGAAAAATCTGGGATCGTCTGGGACCTTCTGGAACAGTCTGGGACTTGTATGGAACAGTCTGCGACAGTTTGGGACCGTCTGGGACTTGTTTGGAACAGTCTGCGACCGTTTGAGACCGTCTGGGACTTGTGTGGAACAGTCTGCGACAGTTTGGGACAGTCTAGGACTTGTTTGGGACAGTCTGTGGCCGTCTGGGACAGTCTAGGACTTGTTTGGGACAGTCTGGGACCATCTGGGACCTTCTGGGACAGTAAGGGACTTGTTTGGAACAGTCTGCGACAGTTTGGGACCGTCTGGGACTTGTTTGGAACAGTCTGCGACAGTTTGGGACCGTCTGGGACTTGTTTGGAACAGTCTGCGACAGTTTGGGACAGTCTCGGACTTGTTTGCGACTGTCTGGGACAATCTGGGACAGTCTGGTACAATATGGGACAGTCTGGGACTTGTTTGGAACAGCCTGGGAAAATCTGGGATAGTCTGGGACTTGTTTGGAACAGTCTGTGACAGTTTGGGACCGACTGGGACTTGTTTGGAACTGTCTGCATCAGTTTGGGACAGTCTAGGACTTGTTTGGGCCAGTCTGGGACCGTCTGGGACTTGTTTGGAACAGTCTGCGACAGTTTGGGACCGTCTGGGACTTGTTTGGAACAGTCTGCGACAGTTTGGGACAGTCTAGGACTTGTTTGCGACTGTCTGGGACAATCTGGGACAGTCTGGGTCTTGTTTGGAACAGTCTGCGACAGTTTTGGACAGTCTAGGACTTGTTTGGGACAGTCTGGGACTTGTTTGGCACAGCCTGGGAAAGTCTGGGATAGTCTGGGACTTGTTTGGAACAGTCTGCGACAGTTTGGGACCGTCTGGGACTTGTTTGGAAGAGTCTGCGATAGTTTGGGACAGTCTAGGACTTGTTTGGCACAGTCTGTGACCGTCTGGGACCGTCTGGGACAGTCTGGGACTTGTTTGGAACAGTCTGCGACAGTTTGGGACAGTCTGGGACTTGTTTGGAACAGTCTGCGACAGTTTGGGACAGTCAGGGACTTGTTTGGAACAGTCTGCGACAGTTTGGGACCGTCTGGGACTTGTTTGGAACAGTCTGCGACAGTTTGGGACCGTCTGGGACTTGTTTGGAACAGTCTGCGACAGTTTGGGACAGTCTCGGACTTGTTTGCCACTGTCTGGGACAATCTGGGACAGTCTGGTACAATCTGGGACAGTCTGGGACTTGTTTGGAACAGCCTGGGAAAGTCTGGGATAGTCTGGGACTTGTTTGGAATAGTCTGTGACAGTTTGGGACCGACTGGGACTTGTTTGGAACTGTCTGCATCAGTTTGGGACAGTCTAGGACTTGTTTGGGCCAGTCTGGGACCGTCTGGGACTTGTTTGGAACAGTCTGCGACAGTTTGGGACCGTCTGGGACTTGTTTGGAACAGTCTGCGACAGTTTGGGACAGTCTAGGACTTGTTTGCGACTGTCTGGGACAATCTGGGACAGTCTGGGTCTTGTTTGGAACAGTCTGCGACAGTTTTGGACAGTCTAGGACTTGTTTGGGACAGTCTGGGACTTGTTTGGCACAGTCTGGTACAATCTGGGACAGTCTGGGACTTGTTTGGAACAGCCTGGGAAAGTCTGGGATAGTCTGGGACTTGTTTGGAACAGTCTGCGACAGTTTGGGACCGTCTGGGACTTGTTTGGAACAGTCTGCGACAGTTTGGGACCGTCTGGGACTTGTTTGCGACTGTCTGGGACAATCTGGGACAGTCTGGTACAATCTGGGACAGTCTGGGACTTGTTTGGAACAGCCTGGGAAAGTCTGGGATAGTCTGGGACTTGTTTGGAACAGTCTGCGACAGTTTGGAACCGTCTGGGACTTGTTTGGAACAGTCCGCGACAGTCTGGGATAGTCTGGGACTTGTTTGGGACAGTCTGGTAACGTCTGGGTCCGTCTGGGACAGTCTAGGACTTGTTTGGGACAGTCTGGGACAATCTGGGAAAGTCTGGGACTTGTTTGGAACAGCCTGGGACAGTCTGGGACAGTCTAGGACTTGTTTGGAAAAATCTGGGATCGTCTGGGACCTTCTGGAACAGTCTGGGACTTGTATGGAACAGTCTGCGACAGTTTGGGACCGTCTGGGACTTGTTTGGAACAGTCTGCGACCGTTTGAGACCGTCTGGGACTTGTGTGGAACAGTCTGCGACAGTTTGGGACCGTCTGGGACTTGTTTGGAACAGTCTGCGACAGTTTGGGACCGTCTGGGACTTGTTTGGAACAGTCTGCGACAGTTTGGGACAGTCTCGGACTTGTTTGCGACTGTCTGGGACAATCTGGGACAGTCTGGTACAATCTGGGACAGTCTGGGACTTGTTTGGAACAGCCTGGGAAAGTCTGGGATAGTCTGGGACTTGTTTGGAACAGTCTGTGACAGTTTGGGACCGACTGGGACTTGTTTGGAACTGTCTGCATCAGTTTGGGGCAGTCTAGGACTTGTATGGGCCAGTCTGGGACCCTCTGGGACTTGTTTGGAACAGTCTGCGACAGTTTGGGGCAGTCTAGGACTTGTTTGCGACTGTCTGGGACAATCTGGGACAGTCTGGGTCTTGTTTGGAACAGTCTGGTACAATCTGGGACAGTCTGGGACTTGTTTGGAACAGCCTGGCAAAGTCTGGGATAGTCTGGGACTTGTTTGGAACAGTCTGCGACAGTTTGGGACCGTCTGGGACTTGTTTGGAACAGTATGCGATAGTTTGGGACAGTCTAGGACTTGTTTGGGACAGTCTGTGACCGTCTGGGACCGTCTGGGACAGTCTGGGACTTGTTTGGAACAGTCTGCGACAGTTTGGGACAGTCTGGGACTTGTTTGGAACAGTCTGCGACAGTTTGGGACAGTCTAGGACTTGTTTGGGACAGTCTGGGACCGTCTGGGTCCGTCTGGGACACTCTAGGACTTGTTTGGGACAGTCTGGGACCGTCTGGGACCGTCTGGGACAGTCTGGGACTTGTTTGGAACAGCCTGGGACAGTCTGGGGTAGCCTGGGACTTGTTTGGAACAGTCTGCGACAGTTTGGGACCGTCCGGGACTTGTTTGGAACAGTCTGCGACAGTCTGGGATAGTCTGGGACTTGTTTGGAACAGTCTGCGACAGTTTGGGACAGTCTAGGACTTGTTTGGGACAGTCTGGGACCGTCTGGGTCCGTCTGGGACACTCTAGGACTTGTTTGGGACAGTCTGGGACCGTCTGGGACAGTCTGGGACTTGTTTGGAACAGCCTGGGACAGTCTGGGGTAGTCTGGGACTTGTTTGGAACAGTCTGCGACAGTTTGGGACCGTCCGGGACTTGTTTGGAACAGTCTGGGATAGTCTGGGACTTGTTTGGAACAGTCTGGTACAATCTGGGACAGTCTGGGACTTGTTTGGAACAGTCTGCGACAGTTTGGGACAGTCTGGGACTTGTTTGGAACAGTCTGCGACAGTTTGGGACCGTCTGGGACTTGTTTGGAACAGTCTGCGACCGTTTGAGACCGTCTGGGACTTGTGTGGAACAGTCTGCGACAGTTTGGGACAGTCTAGGACTTGTTTGGGACAGTCTGTGGCCGTCTGGGACAGTCTAGGACTTGTTTGGGACAGCCTGGGACCATCTGTGACCTTCTGGGACAGTCAGGGACTTGTTTGGAACAGTCTGCGACAGTTTGGGACCGTCTGGGACTTGTTTGGAACAGTCTGCGACAGTTTGGGACCGTCTGGGACTTGTTTGGAACAGTCTGCGACAGTTTGGGACAGTCTCGGACTTGTTTGCGACTGTCTGGGACAATCTGGGACAGTCTGGTACAATCTGGGACAGTCTGGGACTTGTTTGGAACAGCCTGGGAAAGTCTGGGATAGTCTGGGACTTGTTTGGAATAGTCTGTGACAGTTTGGGACCGACTGGGACTTGTTTGGAACTGTCTGCATCAGTTTGGGACAGTCTAGGACTTGTTTGGGCCAGTCTGGGACCGTCTGGGACTTGTTTGGAACAGTCTGCGACAGTTTGGGACCGTCTGGGACTTGTTTGGAACAGTCTGCGACAGTTTGGGACAGTCTAGGACTTGTTTGCGACTGTCTGGGACAATCTGGGACAGTCTGGGTCTTGTTTGGAACAGTCTGCGACAGTTTTGGACAGTCTAGGACTTGTTTGGGACAGTCTGGGACTTGTTTGGCACAGTCTGGTACAATCTGGGACAGTCTGGGACTTGTTTGGAACAGCCTGGGAAAGTCTGGGATAGTCTGGGACTTGTTTGGAACAGTCTGCGACAGTTTGGGACCGTCTGGGACTTGTTTGGAACAGTCTGCGACAGTTTGGGACCGTCTGGGACTTGTTTGCGACTGTCTGGGACAATCTGGGACAGTCTGGTACAATCTGGGACAGTCTGGGACTTGTTTGGAACAGCCTGGGAAAGTCTGGGATAGTCTGGGACTTGTTTGGAACAGTCTGCGACAGTTTGGAACCGTCTGGGACTTGTTTGGAACAGTCCGCGACAGTCTGGGATAGTCTGGGACTTGTTTGGGACAGTCTGGTAACGTCTGGGTCCGTCTGGGACAGTCTAGGACTTGTTTGGGACAGTCTGGGACAATCTGGGAAAGTCTGGGACTTGTTTGGAACAGCCTGGGACAGTCTGGGACAGTCTAGGACTTGTTTGGAAAAATCTGGGATCGTCTGGGACCTTCTGGAACAGTCTGGGACTTGTATGGAACAGTCTGCGACAGTTTGGGACCGTCTGGGACTTGTTTGGAACAGTCTGCGACCGTTTGAGACCGTCTGGGACTTGTGTGGAACAGTCTGCGACAGTTTGGGACCGTCTGGGACTTGTTTGGAACAGTCTGCGACAGTTTGGGACCGTCTGGGACTTGTTTGGAACAGTCTGCGACAGTTTGGGACAGTCTCGGACTTGTTTGCGACTGTCTGGGACAATCTGGGACAGTCTGGTACAATCTGGGACAGTCTGGGACTTGTTTGGAACAGCCTGGGAAAGTCTGGGATAGTCTGGGACTTGTTTGGAACAGTCTGTGACAGTTTGGGACCGACTGGGACTTGTTTGGAACTGTCTGCATCAGTTTGGGGCAGTCTAGGACTTGTATGGGCCAGTCTGGGACCCTCTGGGACTTGTTTGGAACAGTCTGCGACAGTTTGGGGCAGTCTAGGACTTGTTTGCGACTGTCTGGGACAATCTGGGACAGTCTGGGTCTTGTTTGGAACAGTCTGGTACAATCTGGGACAGTCTGGGACTTGTTTGGAACAGCCTGGCAAAGTCTGGGATAGTCTGGGACTTGTTTGGAACAGTCTGCGACAGTTTGGGACCGTCTGGGACTTGTTTGGAACAGTATGCGATAGTTTGGGACAGTCTAGGACTTGTTTGGGACAGTCTGTGACCGTCTGGGACCGTCTGGGACAGTCTGGGACTTGTTTGGAACAGTCTGCGACAGTTTGGGACCGTCTGGGACTTGTTTGGAACAGTCTGCGACAGTTTGGGACAGTCTAGGACTTGTTTGGGACAGTCTGGGACCGTCTGGGTCCGTCTGGGACACTCTAGGACTTGTTTGGGACAGTCTGGGACCGTCTGGGACCGTCTGGGACAGTCTGGGACTTGTTTGGAACAGCCTGGGACAGTCTGGGGTAGCCTGGGACTTGTTTGGAACAGTCTGCGACAGTTTGGGACCGTCCGGGACTTGTTTGGAACAGTCTGCGACAGTCTGGGATAGTCTGGGACTTGTTTGGAACAGTCTGCGACAGTTTGGGACAGTCTAGGACTTGTTTGGGACAGTCTGGGACCGTCTGGGTCCGTCTGGGACACTCTAGGACTTGTTTGGGACAGTCTGGGACCGTCTGGGACCGTCTGGGACAGTCTGGGACTTGTTTGGAACAGCCTGGGACAGTCTGGGGTAGTCTGGGACTTGTTTGGAACAGTCTGCGACAGTTTGGGACCGTCCGGGACTTGTTTGGAACAGTCTGCGACAGTCTGGGATAGTCTGGGACTTGTTTGGAACAGTCTGGTACAATCTGGGACAGTCTGGGACTTGTTTGGAACAGCCTGGGAAAGTCTGGGATAGTCTGGGACTTGTTTGGAACAGTCTGCGACAGTTTGGGACCGTCTGGGACTTGTTTGGAACAGTCTGCGATAGTTTGGGACAGTCTAGGACTTGTTTGGGACAGTCTGTGACCGTCTGGGACCGTCTGGGACAGTCTGGGACTTGTTTGGAACAGTCTGCGACAGTTTGGGACCGTCTGGGACTTGTTTGGAACAGTCTGCGACAGTTTGGGACAGTCTAGGACATGTTCGGGACAGTCTGGGACCGTCTGGGTCCTTCTGGGACACTCTAGGACTTGTTTGGGACAGTCTGGGACCGTCTGGGACCGTCTGGGACAGTCTGGGACTTGTTTGGAACAGTCTGGGACAGTCTGGGACTTGTTTGGAACAGCCTGGGACAGTCTGGGGTAGTCTGGGACTTGTTTGGAACAGTCTGCGACAGTTTGGGACCGTCTGGGACTTGTTTGGAACAGTCTGCGACAGTGTGGGACAGTCTAGGACTTGTTTGCGACTGTCTGGGACAATCTGGGACAGTCTGGGTCTTGTTTGGAACAGTCTGCGAAAGTTTTGGACAGTCTAGGACTTGTTTGGGACAGTCTGGGACTTGTTTGGCACAGTCTGGTACAATCTGGGACAGTCTGGGACTTGTTTGGAACAGCCTGGGAAAGTCTGGGATAGTCTGGGACTTGTTTGGAACATTCTGCGACAGTTTGGGACCGTCTGGGACTTGTTTGGAACAGTCTGCGACAGTTTGGGACCGTCTGGGACTTGTTTGGAACAGTCTGCGACAGTTTGGGACAGTCTCGGACTTGTTTGCGACTGTCTGGGACAATCTGGGACAGTCTGGTACAATCTGGGACAGTCTGGGACTTGTATGGAACAGTCTGCGACAGTTTGGGACCGTCTGGGACTTGTTTGGAACAGTCTGCGACCGTTTGAGACCGTCTGGGACTTGTGTGGAACAGTCTGCGACAGTTTGGGACAGTCTAGGTCTTGTTTGGGACAGTCTGTGGCCGTCTGGGACAGTCTAGGACTTGTTTGGGACAGTCTGGGACCATCTGGGACCTTCTGGGACAGTAAGGGACTTGTTTGGAACAGTCTGCGACAGTTTGGGACCGTCTGGGACTTGTTTGGAACAGTCTGCGACAGTTTGGGACCGTCTGGGACTTGTTTGGAACAGTCTGCGACAGTTTGGGACAGTCTCGGACTTGTTTGCGACTGTCTGGGACAATCTGGGACAGTCTGGTACAATATGGGACAGTCTGGGACTTGTTTGGAACAGCCTGGGAAAATCTGGGATAGTCTGGGACTTGTTTGGAACAGTCTGTGACAGTTTGGGACCGACTGGGACTTGTTTGGAACTGTCTGCATCAGTTTGGGACAGTCTAGGACTTGTTTGGGCCAGTCTGGGACCGTCTGGGACTTGTTTGGAACAGTCTGCGACAGTTTGGGACCGTCTGGGACTTGTTTGGAACAGTCTGCGACAGTTTGGGACAGTCTAGGACTTGTTTGCGACTGTCTGGGACAATCTGGGACAGTCTGGGTCTTGTTTGGAACAGTCTGCGACAGTTTTGGACAGTCTAGGACTTGTTTGGGACAGTCTGGGACTTGTTTGGCACAGCCTGGGAAAGTCTGGGATAGTCTGGGACTTGTTTGGAACAGTCTGCGACAGTTTGGGACCGTCTGGGACTTGTTTGGAACAGTCTGCGATAGTTTGGGACAGTCTAGGACTTGTTTGGCACAGTCTGTGACCGTCTGGGACCGTCTGGGACAGTCTGGGACTTGTTTGGAACAGTCTGCGACAGTTTGGGACAGTCTGGGACTTGTTTGGAACAGTCTGCGACAGTTTGGGACAGTCTGGGACTTGTTTGGAACAGTCTGCGACAGTTTGGGACCGTCTGGGACTTGTTTGGAACAGTCTGCGACCGTTTGAGATCGTCTGGGACTTGTGTGGAACAGTCTGCGACAGTTTGGGACAGTCTAGGACTTGTTTGGGACAGTCTGTGGCCGTCTGGGACAGTCTAGGACTTGTTTGGGACAGCCTGGGACCATCTGTGACCTTCTGGGACAGTCAGGGACTTGTTTGGAACAGTCTGCGACAGTTTGGGACCGTCTGGGACTTGTTTGGAACAGTCTGCGACAGTTTGGGACCGTCTGGGACTTGTTTGGAACAGTCTGCGACAGTTTGGGACAGTCTCGGACTTGTTTGCGACTGTCTGGGACAATCTGGGACAGTCTGGTACAATCTGGGACAGTCTGGGACTTGTTTGGAACAGCCTGGGAAAGTCTGGGATAGTCTGGGACTTGTTTGGCATAGTCTGTGACAGTTTGGGACCGACTGGGACTTGTTTGGAACTGTCTGCATCAGTTTGGGACAGTCTAGGACTTGTTTGGGCCAGTCTGGGACCGTCTGGGACTTGTTTGGAACAGTCTGCGACAGTTTGGGACCGTCTGGGACTTGTTTGGAACAGTCTGCGACAGTTTGGGACAGTCTAGGACTTGTTTGCGACTGTCTGGGACAATCTGGGACAGTCTGGGTCTTGTTTGGAACAGTCTGCGACAGTTTTGGACAGTCTAGGACTTGTTTGGGACAGTCTGGGACTTGTTTGGCACAGTCTGGTACAATCTGGGACAGTCTGGGACTTGTTTGGAACAGCCTGGGAAAGTCTGGGATAGTCTGGGACTTGTTTGGAACAGTCTGCGACAGTTTGGGACCGTCTGGGACTTGTTTGGAACAGTCTGCGATAGTTTGGGACAGTCTAGGACTTGTTTGGCACAGTCTGTGACCGTCTGGGACCGTCTGGGACAGTCTGGGACTTGTTTGGAACAGTCTGCGACAGTTTGGGACAGTCTGGGACTTGTTTGGAACAGTCTGCGACAGTTTGGGACAGTCTGGGACTTGTTTGGAACAGCCTGCGACAGTTTGAGACCGTCTGGGACTTGTTTGGGCCAGTCTGGGACCGTCAGGGTCTTGTTTGGAACAGTCTGCGACAGTTTGGAACCGTCTGGGACTTGTTTGGAACAGTCCGCGACAGTCTGGGATAGTCTGGGACTTGTTTGGGACAGTCTGGTAACGTCTGGGTCCGTCTGGGACAGTCTAGGACTTGTTTGGGACAGTCTGGGACAATCTGGGAAAGTCTGGGACTTGTTTGGAACAGCCTGGGACAGTCTGGGACAGTCTAGGACTTGTTTGGAAAAATCTGGGATCGTCTGGGACCTTCTGGAACAGTCTGGGACTTGTATGGAACAGTCTGCGACAGTTTGGGACCGTCTGGGACTTGTTTGGAACAGTCTGCGACCGTTTGAGACCGTCTGGGAATTGTGTGGAACAGTCTGCGACAGTTTGGGACAGTCTAGGACTTGTTTGGGACAGTCTGTGGCCGTCTGGGACAGTCTAGGACTTGTTTGGGACAGTCTGGGACCATCTGGGACCTTCTGGGACAGTCAGGGACTTGTTTGGAACAGTCTGCGACAGTTTGGGACCGTCTGGGACTTGTTTGGAACAGTCTGCGACAGTTTGGGACCGTCTGGGACTTGTTTGGAACAGTCTGCGACAGTTTGGGACAGTCTCGGACTTGTTTGCGACTGTCTGGGACAATCTGGGACAGTCTGGTACAATCTGGGACAGTCTGGGACTTGTTTGGAACAGCCTGGGAAAGTCTGGGATAGTCTGGGACTTGTTTGGAACAGTCTGTGACAGTTTGGGACCGACTGGGACTTGTTTGGAACTGTCTGCATCAGTTTGGGACAGTCTAGGACTTGTATGGGCCAGTCTGGGACCGTCTGGGACTTGTTTGGAACAGTCTGCGACAGTTTGGGACCGTCTGGGACTTGTTTGGAACAGTCTGCGACAGTTTGGGGCAGTCTAGGACTTGTTTGCGACTGTCTGGGACAATCTGGGACAGTCTGGGTCTTGTTTGGAACAGTCTGGTACAATCTGGGACAGTCTGGGACTTGTTTGGAACAGCCTGGGAAAGTCTGGGATAGTCTGGGACTTGTTTGGAACAGTCTGCGACAGTTTGGGACCGTCTGGGACTTGTTTGGAACAGTCTGCGATAGTTTGGGACAGTCTAGGACTTGTTTGGGACAGTCTGTGACCGTCTGGGACCGTCTGGGACAGTCTGGGACTTGTTTGGAACAGTCTGCGACAGTTTGGGACCGTCTGGGACTTGTTTGGAACAGTCTGCGACAGTTTGGGACAGTCTAGGACTTGTTCGGGACAGTCTGGGACCGTCTGGGTCCTTCTGGGACACTCTAGGACTTGTTTGGGACAGTCTGGGACCGTCTGGGACCGTCTGGGACAGTCTGGGACTTGTTTGGAACAGTCTGGGACAGTCTGGGACTTGTTTGGAACAGCCTGGGACAGTCTGGGGTAGTCTGGGACTTGTTTGGAACAGTCTGCGACAGTTTGGGACCGTCTGGGACTTGTTTGGAACAGTCTGCGACAGTGTGGGACAGTCTAGGACTTGTTTGCGACTGTCTGGGACAATCTGGGACAGTCTGGGTCTTGTTTGGAACAGTCTGCGACAGTTTTGGACAGTCTAGGACTTGTTTGGGACAGTCTGGGACTTGTTTGGCACAGTCTGGTACAATCTGGGACAGTCTGGGACTTGTTTGGAACAGCCTGGGAAAGTCTGGGATAGTCTGGGACTTGTTTGGAACATTCTGCGACAGTTTGGGACCGTCTGGGACTTGTTTGGAACAGTCTGCGATAGTTTGGGACAGTCTAGGACTTGTTTGGCACAGTCTGTGACCGTCTGGGACCGTCTGGGACAGTCTGGGACTTGTTTGGAACAGTCTGCGACAGTTTGGGACAGTCTGGGACTTGTTTGGAACAGTCTGCGACAGTTTTGGACAGTCTGGGACTTGTTTGGAACAGTCTGCGACAGTTTGAGACCGTCTGGGACTTGTTTGGGCCAGTCTGGGACCGTCAGGGTCTTGTTTGGAACAGTCTGCGACAGTTTGGGACCGTCTGGGACTTGTTTGGAACAGTCTGCGACAGTTTGGGACCGTCTGGGACTTGTTTGCGACTGTCTGGGACAATCTGGGACAGTCTGGTACAATCTGGGACAGTCTGGGACTTGTTTGGAACAGCCTGGGAAAGTCTGGGATAGTCTGGGACTTGTTTGGAACAGTCTGCGACAGTTTGGAACCGTCTGGGACTTGTTTGGAACAGTCCGCGACAGTCTGGGATAGTCTGGGACTTGTTTGGGACAGTCTGGTAACGTCTGGGTCCGTCTGGGACAGTCTAGGACTTGTTTGGGACAGTCTGGGACAATCTGGGAAAGTCTGGGACTTGTTTGGAACAGCCTGGGACAGTCTGGGACAGTCTAGGACTTGTTTGGAAAAATCTGGGATCGTCTGGGACCTTCTGGAACAGTCTGGGACTTGTATGGAACAGTCTGCGACAGTTTGGGACCGTCTGGGACTTGTTCGGGACAGTCTGGGACCGTCTGGGTCCTTCTGGGACACTCTAGGACTTGTTTGGGACAGTCTGGGACCGTCTGGGACCGTCTGGGACAGTCTGGGACTTGTTTGGAACAGTCTGGGACAGTCTGGGACTTGTTTGGAACAGCCTGGGACAGTCTGGGGTAGTCTGGGACTTGTTTGGAACAGTCTGCGACAGTTTGGGACCGTCTGGGACTTGTTTGGAACAGTCTGCGACAGTGTGGGACAGTCTAGGACTTGTTTGCGACTGTCTGGGACAATCTGGGACAGTCTGGGTCTTGTTTGGAACAGTCTGCGACAGTTTTGGACAGTCTAGGACTTGTTTGGGACAGTCTGGGACTTGTTTGGCACAGTCTGGTACAATCTGGGACAGTCTGGGACTTGTTTGGAACAGCCTGGGAAAGTCTGGGATAGTCTGGGACTTGTTTGGAACATTCTGCGACAGTTTGGGACCGTCTGGGACTTGTTTGGAACAGTCTGCGATAGTTTGGGACAGTCTAGGACTTGTTTGGCACAGTCTGTGACCGTCTGGGACCGTCTGGGACAGTCTGGGACTTGTTTGGAACAGTCTGCGACAGTTTGGGACCGTCTGGGACTTGTTTGGAACAGTCTGCGATAGTTTGGGACAGTCTAGGACTTGTTTGGGACAGTCTGTGACCGTCTGGGACCGTCTGGGACAGTCTGGGACTTGTTTGGAACAGTCTGCGACAGTTTGGGACCGTCTGGGACTTGTTTGGAACAGTCTGCGACAGTTTGGGACAGTCTAGGACTTGTTCGGGACAGTCTGGGACCGTCTGGGTCCTTCTGGGACACTCTAGGACTTGTTTGGGACAGTCTGGGACCGTCTGGGACCGTCTGGGACAGTCTGGGACTTGTTTGGAACAGTCTGGGACAGTCTGGGACTTGTTTGGAACAGCCTGGGACAGTCTGGGGTAGTCTGGGACTTGTTTGGAACAGTCTGCGACAGTTTGGGACCGTCTGGGACTTGTTTGGAACAGTCTGCGACAGTGTGGGACAGTCTAGGACTTGTTTGCGACTGTCTGGGACAATCTGGGACAGTCTGGGTCTTGTTTGGAACAGTCTGCGACAGTTTTGGACAGTCTAGGACTTGTTTGGGACAGTCTGGGACTTGTTTGGCACAGTCTGGTACAATCTGGGACAGTCTGGGACTTGTTTGGAACAGCCTGGGAAAGTCTGGGATAGTCTGGGACTTGTTTGGAACATTCTGCGACAGTTTGGGACCGTCTGGGACTTGTTTGGAACAGTCTGCGATAGTTTGGGACAGTCTAGGACTTGTTTGGCACAGTCTGTGACCGTCTGGGACCGTCTGGGACAGTCTGGGACTTGTTTGGAACAGTCTGCGACAGTTTGGGACAGTCTGGGACTTGTTTGGAACAGTCTGCGACAGTTTTGGACAGTCTGGGACTTGTTTGGAACAGTCTGCGACAGTTTGAGACCGTCTGGGACTTGTTTGGGCCAGTCTGGGACCGTCAGGGTCTTGTTTGGAACAGTCTGCGACAGTTTGGGACCGTCTGGGACTTGTTTGGAACAGTCTGCGACAGTTTGGGACCGTCTGGGACTTGTTTGCGACTGTCTGGGACAATCTGGGACAGTCTGGTACAATCTGGGACAGTCTGGGACTTGTTTGGAACAGCCTGGGAAAGTCTGGGATAGTCTGGGACTTGTTTGGAACAGTCTGCGACAGTTTGGAACCGTCTGGGACTTGTTTGGAACAGTCCGCGACAGTCTGGGATAGTCTGGGACTTGTTTGGGACAGTCTGGTAACGTCTGGGTCCGTCTGGGACAGTCTAGGACTTGTTTGGGACAGTCTGGGACAATCTGGGAAAGTCTGGGACTTGTTTGGAACAGCCTGGGACAGTCTGGGACAGTCTAGGACTTGTTTGGAAAAATCTGGGATCGTCTGGGACCTTCTGGAACAGTCTGGGACTTGTATGGAACAGTCTGCGACAGTTTGGGACCGTCTGGGACTTGTTCGGGACAGTCTGGGACCGTCTGGGTCCTTCTGGGACACTCTAGGACTTGTTTGGGACAGTCTGGGACCGTCTGGGACCGTCTGGGACAGTCTGGGACTTGTTTGGAACAGTCTGGGACAGTCTGGGACTTGTTTGGAACAGCCTGGGACAGTCTGGGGTAGTCTGGGACTTGTTTGGAACAGTCTGCGACAGTTTGGGACCGTCTGGGACTTGTTTGGAACAGTCTGCGACAGTGTGGGACAGTCTAGGACTTGTTTGCGACTGTCTGGGACAATCTGGGACAGTCTGGGTCTTGTTTGGAACAGTCTGCGACAGTTTTGGACAGTCTAGGACTTGTTTGGGACAGTCTGGGACTTGTTTGGCACAGTCTGGTACAATCTGGGACAGTCTGGGACTTGTTTGGAACAGCCTGGGAAAGTCTGGGATAGTCTGGGACTTGTTTGGAACATTCTGCGACAGTTTGGGACCGTCTGGGACTTGTTTGGAACAGTCTGCGATAGTTTGGGACAGTCTAGGACTTGTTTGGCACAGTCTGTGACCGTCTGGGACCGTCTGGGACAGTCTGGGACTTGTTTGGAACAGTCTGCGACAGTTTGGGACAGTCTGGGACTTGTTTGGAACAGTCTGCGACAGTTTGGGACAGTCTGGGACTTGTTTGGAACAGTCTGCGACAGTTTGAGACCGTCTGGGACTTGTTTGGGCCAGTCTGGGACCGTCAGGGTCTTGTTTGGAACAGTCTGCGACAGTTTGGGACCGTCTGGGACTTGTTTGGAACAGTCTGCGACAGTTTGGGACCGTCTGGGACTTGTTTGCGACTGTCTGGGACAATCTGGGACAGTCTGGTACAATCTGGGACAGTCTGGGACTTGTTTGGAACAGCCTGGAAAAGTCTGGGATAGTCTGGGACTTGTTTGGAACAGTCTGCGACAGTTTGGAACCGTCTGGGACTTGTTTGGAACAGTCCGCGACAGTCTGGGATAGTCTGGGACTTGTTTGGGACAGTCTGGTAACGTCTGGGTCCGTCTGGGACAGTCTAGGACTTGTTTGGGACAGTCTGGGACAATCTGGGAAAGTCTGGGACTTGTTTGGAACAGCCTGGGACAGTCTGGGACAGTCTAGGACTTGTTTGGAAAAATCTGGGATCGTCTGGGACCTTCTGGAACAGTCTGGGACTTGTATGGAACAGTCTGCGACAGTTTGGGACCGTCTGGGACTTGTTTGGAACAGTCTGCGACCGTTTGAGACCGTCTGGGACTTGTGTGGAACAGTCTGCGACAGTTTGGGACCGTCTGGGACTTGTTTGGAACAGTCTGCGACAGTTTGGGACCGTCTGGGACTTGTTTGGAACAGTCTGCGACAGTTTGGGACAGTCTCGGACTTGTTTGCGACTGTCTGGGACAATCTGGGACAGTCTGGTACAATCTGGGACAGTCTGGGACTTGTTTGGAACAGCCTGGGAAAGTCTGGGATAGTCTGGGACTTGTTTGGAACAGTCTGTGACAGTTTGGGACCGACTGGGACTTGTTTGGAACTGTCTGCATCAGTTTGGGACAGTCTAGGACTTGTATGGGCCAGTCTGGGACCCTCTGGGACTTGTTTGGAACAGTCTGCGACAGTTTGGGGCAGTCTAGGACTTGTTTGCGACTGTCTGGGACAATCTGGGACAGTCTGGGTCTTGTTTGGAACAGTCTGGTACAATCTGGGACAGTCTGGGACTTGTTTGGAACAGCCTGGGAAAGTCTGGGATAGTCTGGGACTTGTTTGGAACAGTCTGCGACAGTTTGGGACCGTCTGGGACTTGTTTGGAACAGTATGCGATAGTTTGGGACAGTCTAGGACTTGTTTGGGACAGTCTGTGACCGTCTGGGACCGTCTGGGACAGTCTGGGACTTGTTTGGAACAGTCTGCGACAGTTTGGGACCGTCTGGGACTTGTTTGGAACAGTCTGCGACAGTTTGGGACAGTCTAGGACTTGTTTGGGACAGTCTGGGACCGTCTGGGTCCGTCTGGGACACTCTAGCACTTGTTTGGGACAGTCTGGGACCGTCTGGGACCGTCTGGGACAGTCTGGGACTTGTTTGGAACAGCCTGGGACAGTCTGGGGTAGTCTGGGACTTGTTTGGAACAGTCTGCGACAGTTTGGGACCGTCCGGGACTTGTTTGGAACAGTCTGCGACAGTCTGGGATAGTCTGGGACTTGTTTGGAACAGTCTGGTACAATCTGGGACAGTCTGGGACTTGTTTGGAACAGCCTGGGAAAGTCTGGGATAGTCTGGGACTTGTTTGGAACAGTCTGCGACAGTTTGGGACCGTCTGGGACTTGTTTGGAACAGTCTGCGATAGTTTGGGACAGTCTAGGACTTGTTTGGGACAGTCTGTGACCGTCTGGGACCGTCTGGGACAGTCTGGGACTTGTTTGGAACAGTCTGCGACAGTTTGGGACCGTCTGGGACTTGTTTGGAACAGTCTGCGACAGTTTGGGACAGTCTAGGACTTGTTCGGGACAGTCTGGGACCGTCTGGGTCCTTCTGGGACACTCTAGGACTTGTTTGGGACAGTCTGGGACCGTCTGGGACCGTCTGGGACAGTCTGGGACTTGTTTGGAACAGTCTGGGACAGTCTGGGACTTGTTTGGAACAGCCTGGGACAGTCTGGGGTAGTCTGGGACTTGTTTGGAACAGTCTGCGACAGTTTGGGACCGTCTGGGACTTGTTTGGAACAGTCTGCGACAGTGTGGGACAGTCTAGGACTTGTTTGCGACTGTCTGGGACAATCTGGGACAGTCTGGGTCTTGTTTGGAACAGTCTGCGACAGTTTTGGACAGTCTAGGACTTGTTTGGGACAGTCTGGGACTTGTTTGGCACAGTCTGGTACAATCTGGGACAGTCTGGGACTTGTTTGGAACAGCCTGGGAAAGTCTGGGATAGTCTGGGACTTGTTTGGAACATTCTGCGACAGTTTGGGACCGTCTGGGACTTGTTTGGAACAGTCTGCGATAGTTTGGGACAGTCTAGGACTTGTTTGGCACAGTCTGTGACCGTCTGGGACCGTCTGGGACAGTCTGGGACTTGTTTGGAACAGTCTGCGACAGTTTGGGACAGTCTGGGACTTGTTTGGAACAGTCTGCGACAGTTTGGGACAGTCTGGGACTTGTTTGGAACAGTCTGCGACAGTTTGAGACCGTCTGGGACTTGTTTGGGCCAGTCTGGGACCGTCAGGGTCTTGTTTGGAACAGTCTGCGACAGTTTGGGACCGTCTGGGACTTGTTTGGAACAGTCTGCGACAGTTTGGGACCGTCTGGGACTTGTTTGCGACTGTCTGGGACAATCTGGGACAGTCTGGTACAATCTGGGACAGTCTGGGACTTGTTTGGAACAGCCTGGGAAAGTCTGGGATAGTCTGGGACTTGTTTGGAACAGTCTGCGACAGTTTGGAACCGTCTGGGACTTGTTTGGAACAGTCCGCGACAGTCTGGGATAGTCTGGGACTTGTTTGGGACAGTCTGGTAACGTCTGGGTCCGTCTGGGACAGTCTAGGACTTGTTTGGGACAGTCTGGGACAATCTGGGAAAGTCTGGGACTTGTTTGGAACAGCCTGGGACAGTCTGGGACAGTCTAGGACTTGTTTGGAAAAATCTGGGATCGTCTGGGACCTTCTGGAACAGTCTGGGACTTGTATGGAACAGTCTGCGACAGTTTGGGACCGTCTGGGACTTGTTTGGAACAGTCTGCGATAGTTTGGGACAGTCTAGGACTTGTTTGGTACAGTCTGTGACCGTCTGGGACCGTCTGGGACAGTCTGGGACTTGTTTGGAACAGTCTGCGACAGTTTGGGACAGTCTGGGACTTGTTTGGAACAGTCTGCGACAGTTTGGGACAGTCTGGGACTTGTTTGGAACAGTCTGCGACAGTTTGAGACCGTCTGGGACTTGTTTGGGCCAGTCTGGGACCGTCAGGGTCTTGTTTGGAACAGTCTGCGACAGTTTGGGACCGTCTGGGACTTGTTTGGAACAGTCTGCGACAGTTTGGGACCGTCTGGGACTTGTTTGCGACTGTCTGGGACAATCTGGGACAGTCTGGTACAATCTGGGACAGTCTGGGACTTGTTTGGAACAGCCTGGGAAAGTCTGGGATAGTCTGGGACTTGTTTGGAACAGTCTGCGACAGTTTGGAACCGTCTGGGACTTGTTTGGAACAGTCCGCGACAGTCTGGGATAGTCTGGGACTTGTTTGGGACAGTCTGGTAACGTCTGGGTCCGTCTGGGACAGTCTAGCACTTGTTTGGGACAGTCTGGGACAATCTGGGAAAGTCTGGGACTTGTTTGGAACAGCCTGGGACAGTCTGGGACAGTCTAGGACTTGTTTGGAAAAATCTGGGATCGTCTGGGACCTTCTGGAACAGTCTGGGACTTGTATGGAACAGTCTGCGACAGTTTGGGACCGTCTGGGACTTGTTTGGAACAGTCTGCGACCGTTTGAGACCGTCTGGGACTTGTGTGGAACAGTCTGCGACAGTTTGGGACCGTCTGGGACTTGTTTGGAACAGTCTGCGACAGTTTGGGACCGTCTGGGACTTGTTTGGAACAGGCTGCGACAGTTTGGGACAGTCTCGGACTTGTTTGCGACTGTCTGGCACAATCTGGGACAGTCTGGTACAATCTGGGACAGTCTGGGACTTGTTTGGAACAGCCTGGGAAAGTCTGGGATAGTCTGGGACTTGTTTGGAACAGTCTGTGACAGTTTGGGACCGACTGGGACTTGTTTGGAACTGTCTGCATCAGTTTGGGACAGTCTAGGACTTGTATGGGCCAGTCTGGGACCGTCTGGGACTTGTTTGGAACAGTCTGCGACAGTTTGGGGCAGTCTACGACTTGTTTGCGACTGTCTGGGACAATCTGGGACAGTCTGGGTCTTGTTTGGAACAGTCTGGTACAATCTGGGACAGTCTGGGACTTGTTTGGAACAGCCTGGGAAAGTCTGGGATAGTCTGGGACTTGTTTGGAACAGTCTGCGACAGTTTGGGACCGTCTGGGACTTGTTTGGAACAGTATGCGATAGTTTGGGACAGTGTAGGACTTGTTTGGGACAGTCTGTGACCGTCTGGGACCGTCTGGGACAGTCTGGGACATGTTTGGAACAGTCTGCGACAGTTTGGGACCGTCTGGGACTTGTTTGGAACAGTCTGCGACAGTTTGGGACAGTCTAGGACTTGTTTGGGACAGTCTGGGACCGTCTGGGTCCTTCTGGGACACTCTAGGACTTGTTTGGGACAGTCTGGGACCGTCTGGGACCGTCTGGGACAGTCTGGGACTTGTTTGGAACAGCCTGGGACAGTCTGGGGTAGTCTGGGACTTGTTTGGAACAGTCTGCGACAGTTTGGGACCGTCCGGGACTTGTTTGGAACAGTCTGCGACAGTCTGGGATAGTCTGGGACTTGTTTGGAACAGTCTGCGACATTTTGGGACAGTCTAATACTTGTTTGGGACAGTCTGGTAACGTCTGGGTCCGTCTGGGACAGTCTAGGACTTGTTTGGGACAGTCTAGGACAATCTGGGACAGTCTGGGACTTGTTTGGAACAGCCTGGGACAGTCTGGGATAGTCTGGGACTTGTTTGGAACAGTCTGCGACAGTTTGGGACCGTCTGGGACTTGTTTGGAACAGTCTGCGACAGTTTGGGACAGTCTAGGACTTGTTTGGGACAGTCTGGGACCGTCTGGGACCTTCTGGGACAGTCTAGGACTTGTTTGAGACAGTCTTGGACCGTCTGGGACCGTCTGGGACAGTCTGGGACTTGTTTGGAACAGTCTGGGACAGTCTGGGACTGTCTGGGACTTGTTTGGAACAGCCTGGGACAGTCTGGGGTAGTCTGGGACTTGTTTGGAACAGTCTGCGACAGTTTGGGACCGTCTGGGACTTGTTTGGAACAGTCTGCGACAGTTTGGGACAGTCTGAGACTTGTTTGGAACAGTCTGCGACAGTCTGGGATAGTCTGGGACTTGTTTGGGACAGTCTGGTAACGTCTGGGTCCGTCTGGGACAGTCTTGGACTTGTTTGGGACAGTCTGGGACAATCTGGGACAGTCTGGGACTTGTTTGGAACAGCCTGGGACAGTCTGGGACAGTCTAGGACATGTTTGGAAAAATCTGGGATCGTCTGGGACCTTCTGGAACAGTCTGGGACTTGTATGGAACAGTCTGCGACCGTTTGAGACCGTCTGGGACTTGTGTGGAACAGTCTGCGACAGTTTGGGACAGTCTAGGACTTGTTTGGGACAGTCTGTGGCCGTCTGGGACAGTCTAGGACTTGTTTTGCGACTGTCTGGGACAATCTGGGACAGTCTGGGTCTTGTTTGGAACAGTCTGCGACAGTTTTGGACAGTCTAGGACTTGTTTGGGACAGTCTGGGACTTGTTTGGCACAGTCTGGTACAATCTGGGACAGTCTGGGACTTGTTTGGAACAGCCTGGGAAAGTCTGGGATAGTCTGGGATTTGTTTGGAACAGTCTGTGACAGTTTGGGACCGACTGGGACTTGTATGGAACAGTCTGCATCAGTTTGGGACAGTCTAGGACTTGTTTGGTCCAGTCTGGGACCGTCTGGGACCGTCTGGGACTTGTTTGGGACAGTCTGCGGCCGTCTGGGACAGTCTGGGACTTGTTTGGAACAGTCTGCGACAGTTTGGAACCGTCTGGGACTTGTTTGGAACAGTCCGCGACAGTCTGGGAAAGTCTGGGACTTGTTTGGGACAGTCTGGTAACGTCTGGGTCCGTCTGGGACAGTCTAGGACTTGTTTGGGACAGTCTGGGACAATCTGGGACAGTCTGGGACTTGTTTGGAACAGCCTGGGACAGTCTGGGACAGTCTAGGACCTTCTGGGACAGTCTAGGACTTGTTTGAGACAGTCTTGGACCGTCTGGGACCGTCTGGGACAGTCTGGGACTTGTTTGGAACAGTCTGGGACAGTCTGGGACTGTCTGGGACTTGTTTGGAACAGCCTGGGACAGTCTGGGTTAGTCTGGGACTTGTTTGGAACAGTCTGCGACAGTTTGGGACCGTCTGGGACTTGTTTGGAACAGTCTGCGACAGTTTGGGACAGTCTGAGACTTGTTTGGAACAGTCTGCGACAGTCTGGGATAGTCTGGGACTTGTTTGGGACAGTCTGGTAACGTCTGGGTCCGTCTGGGACAGTCTTGGACTTGTTTGGGACAGTCTGGGACAATCTGGGACTTGTTTGGCACAGTCTGGTACAATCTGGGACAGTCTGGGACTTGTTTGGAACAGCCTGGGAAAGTCTGGGATAGTCTGGGATTTGTTTGGAACAGTCTGTGACAGTTTGGGACCGACTGGGACTTGTATGGAACAGTCTGCATCAGTTTGGGACAGTCTAGGACTTGTTTGGTCCAGTCTGGGACCGTCTGGGACCGTCTGGGACTTGTTTGGGACAGTCTGCGGCCGTCTGGGACAGTCTGGGACTTGTTTGGAACAGTCTGCGACAGTTTGGAACCGTCTGGGACTTGTTTGGAACAGTCCGCGACAGTCTGGGAAAGTCTGGGACTTGTTTGGGACAGTCTGGTAACGTCTGGGTCCGTCTGGGACAGTCTAGGACTTGTTTGGGACAGTCTGGGACAATCTGGGACAGTCTGGGACTTGTTTGGAACAGCCTGGGACAGTCTGGGACAGTCTAGGACCTTCTGGGACAGTCTAGGACTTGTTTGAGACAGTCTTGGACCGTCTGGGACCGTCTGGGACAGTCTGGGACTTGTTTGGAACAGTCTGGGACAGTCTGGGACTGTCTGGGACTTGTTTGGAACAGCCTGGGACAGTCTGGGTTAGTCTGGGACTTGTTTGGAACAGTCTGCGACAGTTTGGGACCGTCTGGGACTTGTTTGGAACAGTCTGCGACAGTTTGGGACAGTCTGAGACTTGTTTGGAACAGTCTGCGACAGTCTGGGATAGTCTGGGACTTGTTTGGGACAGTCTGGTAACGTCTGGGTCCGTCTGGGACAGTCTTGGACTTGTTTGGGACAGTCTGGGACAATCTGGGACTTGTTTGGAACAGCCTGGGACAGTCTGGGACAGTCTAGGACTTGTTTGGAAAAATCTGGGATCGTCTGGGACCGTCTGGAACAGTCTGGGACTTGTATGGAACAGTCTGCGACCGTTTGAGACCGTCTGGGACTTGTGTGGAACAGTCTGCGACAGTTTGGGACAGTCTAGGACTTGTTTGGGACAGTCTGTGGCCGTCTGGGACAGTCTAGGACTTGTTTTGCGACTGTCTGGGACAATCTGGGACAGTCTGGGTCTTGTTTGGAACAGTCTGCGACAGTTTTGGACAGTCTAGGACTTGTTTGGGACAGTCTGGGACTTGTTTGGCACAGTCTGGTACAATCTGGGACAGTCTGGGACTTGTTTGGAACAGCCTGGGAAAGTCTGGGATAGTCTGGGATTTGTTTGGAACAGTCTGTGACAGTTTGAGACCGACTGGGACTTGTATGGAACAGTCTGCATCAGTTTGGGACAGTCTAGGACTTGTTTGGGCCAGTCTGGGACCGTCTGGGACCGTCTGGGACTTGTTTGGGACAGTCTGCGGCCGTCTGGGACAGTCTGGGACTTGTTTGGAACAGTCTGCGACAGTTTGGAACCGTCTGGGACTTGTTTGGGACAGTCTGGTAACGTCTGGGTCCGTCTGGGACAGTCTAGGACTTGTTTGGGACAGTCTGGGACAATCTGGGACAGTCTGGGACTTGTTTGGAACAGCCTGGGACAGTCTGGGACAGTCTAGGACCTTCTGGGACAGTCTAGGACTTGTTTGAGACAGTCTTGGACCGTCTGGGACCGTCTGGGACAGTCTGGGACTTGTTTGGAACAGTCTGGGACAGTCTGGGACTGTCTGGGACTTGTTTGGAACAGCCTGGGACAGTCTGGGTTAGTCTGGGACTTGTTTGGAACAGTCTGCGACAGTTTGGGACCGTCTGGGACTTGTTTGGAACAGTCTGCGACAGTTTGGGACAGTCTGAGACTTGTTTGGAACAGTCTGCGACAGTCTGGGATAGTCTGGGACTTGTTTGGGACAGTCTGGTAACGTCTGGGTCCGTCTGGGACAGTCTTGGACTTGTTTGGGACAGTCTGGGACAATCTGGGACTTGTTTGGAACAGCCTGGGACAGTCTGGGACAGTCTAGGACTTGTTTGGAAAAATCTGGGATCGTCTGGGACCGTCTGGAACAGTCTGGGACTTGTATGGAACAGTCTGCGACCGTTTGAGACCGTCTGGGACTTGTGTGGAACAGTCTGCGACAGTTTGGGACAGTCTAGGACTTGTTTGGGACAGTCTGTGGCCGTCTGGGACAGTCTAGGACTTGTTTTGCGACTGTCTGGGACAATCTGGGACAGTCTGGGTCTTGTTTGGAACAGTCTGCGACAGTTTTGGACAGTCTAGGACTTGTTTGGGACAGTCTGGGACTTGTTTGGCACAGTCTGGTACAATCTGGGACAGTCTGGGACTTGTTTGGAACAGCCTGGGAAAGTCTGGGATAGTCTGGGATTTGTTTGGAACAGTCTGTGACAGTTTGAGACCGACTGGGACTTGTATGGAACAGTCTGCATCAGTTTGGGACAGTCTAGGACTCGTTTGGGCCAGTCTGGGACCGTCTGGGACCGTCTGGGACTTGTTTGGGACAGTCTGCGGCCGTCTGGGACAGTCTGGGACTTGTTTGGAACAGTCTGCGACAGTTTGGAACCGTCTGGGACCTGTTTGGAACAGTCCGCGACAGTCTGGGATAGTCTGGGACTTGTTTGGGACAGTCTGGTAACGTCTGGGTCCGTCTAGGACAGTCTAGGACTTGTTTGGGACAGTCTGGGACAATCTGGGACAGTCTGGGACTTGTTTGGAACAGCCTGGGACAGTCTGGGACAGTCTAGGACTTGTTTGGAAAAATCTGGGATCGTCTGGGACCTTCTGGAACAGTCTGGGACTTGTATGGAACAGTCTGCGACAGTTTGGGACCGTCTGGGACTTGTTTGGAACAGTCTGCGACCGTTTGAGACCGTCTGGGACTTGTGTGGAACAGTCTGCGACAGTTTGGGACAGTCTAGGACTTGTTTGGGACAGTCTGTGGCCGTCTGGGACAGTCTAGGACTTGTTTGGGACAGTCTGGGACCATCTGGGACCTTCTGGGACAGTCAGGGACTTGTTTGGAACAGTCTGCGACAGTTTGGGACCGTCTGGGACTTGTTTGGAACAGTCTGCGACAGTTTGGGACCGTCTGGGACTTGTTTGGAACAGTCTGCGACAGTTTGGGACAGTCTCGGACTTGTTTGCGACTGTCTGGGACAATCTGGGATAGTCTGGTACAATCTGGGACAGTCTGGGACTTGTTTGGAACAGCCTGGGAAAGTCTGGGATAGTCTGAGACTTGTTTGGAACAGTCTGTGACAGTTTGGAACCGACTGGGACTTGTTTGGAACTGTCTGCATCAGTTTGGGACAGTGTAGGACTTGTTTGGGACAGTCTGGGACTTGTTTGGCACAGTCTGGTACAATCTGGGACAGTCTGGGACTTGTTTGGAACAGCCTGGGAAAGTCTGGGATAGTCTGGGACTTGTTTGGAACAGTCTGCGACAGTTTGGGACCGTCTGGGACTTGTTTGGAACAGTCTGCGATAGTTTGGGACAGTCTAGGACTTGTTTGGGACAGTCTGTGACCGTCTGGGACCGTCTGGGACAGTCTGGGACTTGTTTGGAACAGTCTGCGACAGTTTGGGACAATCTGGGACTTGTTTGGAACAGTCTGCGACAGTTTGGGACAGTCTGGGACTTGTTTGGAACAGTCTGCGACAGTTTGGGACCGTCTGGGACTTGTTTGGAACAGTCTGCGACAGTTTGGGACTGTCTAGGACTTGTTTGGGACAGTCTGGGACTTGTTTGGCACAGTCTGGTACAATCTGGGACAGTCTGGGACTTGTTTGGAACAGCCTGGGAAAGTCTGGGATAGTCTGGGACTTGTTTGGAACAGTCTGCGACAGTTTGGGACCGTCTGGGACGTGTTTGGAACAGTCTGCGATAGTTTGGGACAGTCTAGGACTTGTTTGGGACAGTCTGTGACCGTCTGGGACCGTCTGGGACAGTCTGGGACTTGTTTGGAACAGTCTGCGACAGTTTGGGACAGTCTGGGACTTGTTTGGAACAGTCTGCGACAGTTTGGGACAGTCTGGGACTTGTTTGGAACAGTCTGCGACAGTTTGAGACCGTCTGGGACTTGTTTGGGCCAGTCTGGGACCGTCTGGGACTTGTTTGGAACAGTCTGCGACAGTTTGGGACCGTCTGGGACTTGTTTGGAACAGTCTGGTAACGTCTGGGTCCGTCTGGGACAGTCTAGGACTTGTTTGGGACAGTCTGGGACAATCTGGGACAGTCTGGGACTTGTTTGGAACAGCCTGGGACAGTCTGGGACAGTCTAGGACTTGTTTGGAAAAATCTGGGATCGTCTGGGACCTTCTGGAACAGTCTGGGACTTGTATGGAACAGTCTGCGACAGTTTGGGACCGTCTGGGACTTGTTTGGAACAGTCTGCGACCGTTTGAGACCGTCTGGGACTTGTGTGGAACAGTCTGCGACAGTTTGGGACAGTCTAGGGCTTGTTTGGGACAGTCTGTGGCCGTCTGGGACAGTCTAGGACTTGTTTGGGACAGTCTGGGACCATCTGGGACCTTCTGGGACAGTCAGAGACTTGTTTGGAACAGTCTGCGACAGTTTGGGACCGTCTGGGACTTGTTTGGAACAGTCTGCGACAGTTTGGGACAGTCTAGGACTTGTTTGCGACTGTCTGGGACAATCTGGGACAGTCTGGGTCTTGTTTGGAACAGTCTGCGACAGTTTTGGACAGTCTAGGACTTGTTTGGGACAGTCTGGGACTTGTTTGGCACAGTCTGGTACAATCTGGGACAGTCTGGGACTTGTTTGGAACAGCCTGGGAAAGTCTGGGATAGTCTGGGACTTGTTTGGAACAGTCTGCGACAGTTTGGGACCGTCTGGGACATGTTTGGAACAGTCTGCGATAGTTTGGGACAGTCTAGGACTTGTTTGGGACAGTCTGTGACCGTCTGGGACCGTCTGGGACAGTCTGGGACTTGTTTGAAACAGTCTGCGACAGTTTGGGACAGTCTGGGACTTGTTTGGAACAGTCTGCGACAGTTTGGGACAGTCTGGGACTTGTTTGGAACAGTCTGCGACAGTTTGAGACCATCTGGGACTTGTTTGGGCCAGTCTGGGACCGTCTGGGACTTGTTTGGAACAGTCTGCGACAGTTTGGGACCGTCTGGGACTTGTTTGGAACAGTCTGCGACAGTTTGGGACAGTCTAGGACTTGTTTGGAACAGCCTGGGGCAGTCTGGGATAGTCTGGGACTTGTTTGGAACAATCTGCGACAGTTTGGGACCGTCTGGGACTTGTTTGGAACAGTCTGCGATAGTTTGGGACAGTCTAGGACTTGTTTGGGACAGTCTGGGACCGTCTGGGACCGTCTGGGACAGTCTGGGACTTGTTTGGAGCAGTCTGCGACAGTTTGGGACCGTGTGGGACTTGTTTGGAACAGTCTGCGACAGTTTGGGACAGTCTAGGACATGTTTGGGACAGTCTGGGACCGTCTGGGTCCTTCTGGGACACTCTAGGACTTGTTTGGGACAGTCTGGGACAGTCTGGGACTTGTTTGGAACAGTCTGGGACAGTCTGGGACTTGTTTGGAACAGCCTGGGACAGTCTGGGGTAGTCTGGGACTTGTTTGGAACAGTCTGCAACAGTTTGGGACCGTCCGGGACTTGTTTGGAACAGTCTGCGACAGTTTGGGACAGTCTAGGACTTGTTTGCGACTGTCTGGGACAATCTGGGACAGTCTGGGTCTTGTTTGGAACAGTCTGCGACAGTTTTGGACAGTCTAGGACTTGTTTGGGACAGTCTGGGACAGTCTGGGACTTGTTTGGAACAGTCTGGGACAGTCTGGGACTTGTTTGGAACAGCCTGGGACAGTCTGGGGTAGTCTGGGACTTGTTTGGAACAGTCTGCGACAGTTTGGGACCGTCCGGGACTTGTTTGGAACAGTCTGCGACAGTTTGGGACAGTCTAGGACTTGTTTGCGACTGTCTGGGACAATCTGGGACAGTCTGGGTCTTGTTTGGAACAGTCTGCGACAGTTTTGGACAGTCTAGGACTTGTTTGGGACAGTCTGGGACTTGTTTGGCACAGTCTGGTACAATCTGGGACAGTCTGGGACTTGTTTGGAACAGCCTGGGAAAGTCTTGGATAGTCTGGGACTTGTTTGGAACAGTCTGCGACAGTTTGGGACCGTCTGGGACATGTTTGGAACAGTCTGCGATAGTTTGGGACAGTCTAGGACTTGTTTGGGACAGTCTGGGACCGTCTGGGTCCTTCTGGGACACTCTAGGACTTGTTTGGGACAGTCTGGGACCGTCTGGGACCGTCTGGGACAGTCTGGGACTTGTTTGGAACAGTCTGGGACAGTCTGGGACTTGTTTGGAACAGCCTGGGACAGTCTGGGGTAGTCTGGGACTTGTTTGGAACAGTCTGCGACAGTTTGGGACCGTCCGGGACTTGTTTGGAACAGTCTGCGACAGTCTGGGATAGTCTGGGACTTGTTTGGAACAGTCCGCGACAGTTTGGGACAGTCTAATACTTGTTTGGGACAGTCTGGTAACGTCTGGGTCCGTCTGGGACAGTCTAGGACTTGTTTGGGACAGTCTAGGACAATCTGGGACAGTCTGGGACTTGTTTGGAACAGCCTGGGACAGTCTGGGATAGTCTGGGACTTGTTTGCAACAGTCTGCGACAGTTTGGGACCGTCTGGGACTTGTTTGGAATAGTCTGCGACAGTTTGGGACAGTCTAGGACTTGTTTGGGACAGTCTGGGACCGTCTGGGACCTTCTGGGACAGTCTAGGACTTGTTTGAGACAGTCTTGGACCGTCTGGGACCGTCTGGGACAGTCTGCGACTTGTTTGGAACAGTCTGGGACAGTCTGGGACTGTCTGGGACTTGTTTGGAACAGCCTGGGACAGTCTGGGGTAGTCTGGGACTTGTTTGGAACAGTCTGCGACAGTTTGGGACCGTCTGGGGCTTGTTTGGAACAGTCTGCGACAGTTTGGGACAGTCTGAGACTTGTTTGGAACAGTCTGCGACAGTCTGGGATAGTCTGGGACTTGTTTGGGACAGTCTGGTAACGTCTGGGTCCGTCTGGGACAGTCTAGGACTTGTTTGGGACAGTCTGGGACAATATGGGACAGTCTGGGACTTGTTTGGAACAGCCTGGGACAGTCTGGGACAGTCTAGGACTTGTTTGGAAAAATCTGGGATCGTCTGGGACCTTCTGGAACAGTCTGGGACTTGTATGGAACAGTCTGCGACAGTTTGGGACCGTCTGGGACTTGTTTGGAACAGTCTGCGACCGTTTGAGACCGTCTGGGACTTGTCTGGAACAGTCTGCGACAGTTTGGGACAGTCTAGGACTTGTTTGGGACAGTCTGTGGCCGTCTGGGACAGTCTAGGACTTGTTTTGCGACTGTCTGGGACAATCTGGGACAGTCTGGGTCTTGTTTGGAACAGTCTGCGACAGTTTTGGACAGTCTAGGACTTGTTTGGGACAGTCTGGGACTTGTTTGGCACAGTCTGGTACAATCTGGGACAGTCTGGGACTTGTTTGGAACAGCCTGGGAAAGTCTGGGATAGTCTGGGATTTGTTTGGAACAGTCTGTGACAGTTTGGGACCGACTGGGACTTGTATGGAACAGTCTGCATCAGTTTGGGACAGTCTAGGACTTGTTTGGGCCAGTCTGGGACCGTCTGGGACCGTCTGGGACTTGTTTGGGACAGTCTGCGGCCGTCTGGGACTTGTTTGGAACAGTCTGCGACAGTTTGGAACCGTCTGGGACTTGTTTGGAACAGTCCGCGACAGTCTGGGATAGTCTGGGACTTGTTTGGGACAGTCTGGTAACGTCTGGGTCCGTCTGGGACAGTCTAGGACTTGTTTGGGACAGTCTGGAACAATCTGGGACAGTCTGGGACTTGTTTGGAACAGCCTGGGACAGTCTGGGACAGTCTAGGACTTGTTTGGAAAAATCTGGGATCGTCTGGGACCTTCTGGAACAGTCTGGGACTTGTATGGAACAGTCTGCGACAGTTTGGGACCGTCTGGGACTTGTTTGGAACAGTCTGCGACCGTTTGAGACCGTCTGGGACTTGTGTGAAACAGTCTGCGACAGTTTGGGACAGTCTAGGACTTGTTTGGGACAGTCTGTGGCCGTCTGGGACAGTCTAGGACTTGTTTGGGACAGTCTGGGACCATCTGGGACCTTCTGGGACAGTCAGGGACTTGTTTGGAACAGTCTGCGACAGTTTGGGACCGTCTGGGACTTGTTTGGAACAGTCTGCGACAGTTTGGGACCGTCTGGGACTTGTTTGGAACAGTCTGCGACAGTTTGGGACTGTCTCGGACTTGTTTGCGACTGTCTGGGACAATCTGGGACAGTCTGGTACAATCTGGGACAGTCTGGGACTTGTTTGGAACAGCCTGGGAAAGTCTGGGATAGTCTGGGACTTGTTTGGAACAGTCTGTGACAGTTTGGGACCGACTGGGACTTGTTTGGAACTGTCTGCATCAGTTTGGGACAGTCTAGGACTTGTTTGGGCCAGTCTGGGACCGTCTGGGACATGTTTGGAACAGTCTGCGACAGTTTGGGACAGTCTAGGACTTGTTTGCGACTGTCTGGGACAATCTGGGACCGTCTGGGTCTTGTTTGGAACAGTCTGCGACAGTTTTGGACAGTCTAGGACTTGTTTGGGACAGTCTGGGACTTGTTTGGCACAGTCTGGTACAATCTGGGACAGTCTGGGACTTGTTTGGAACAGCCTGGGAAAGTCTGGGATAGTCTGGGACTTGTTTGGAACAGTCTGCGACAGTTTGGGACCGTCTGGGACTTGTTTGGAACAGTCTGCGACAGTTTGGGACAGTCTAGGACTTGTTTGGGACAGTCTGCGACCGTCTGGGACCGTCTGGGACAGTCTGGGACTTGTTTGGAACAGTCTGCGACAGTTTGGGACAGTCTGGGACTTGTTTGGAACAGTTTGCGACAGTTTGGGACAGTCTGGGACTTGTTTGGAACAGTCTGCGACAGTTTGAGACCGTCTGGGACTTGTTTGGGCCAGTCTGGGACCGTCAGGGACTTGTTTGGAACAGTCTGCTACAGTTTGGGAACGTCTGGGACTTGTGTGGAACATTCTGCGACAGTTTGGGACAGTCTAGGACTTGTTTGGGACAGTCTGTGGCCGTCTGGGACAGTCTAGGACTTGTTTTGCGACTGTCTGGGACAATCTGGGACAGTCTGGGTCTTGTTTGGAACAGTCTGCGACAGTTTTGGACAGTCTAGGACTTGTTTGGGACAGTCTGGGACTTGTTTGGCACAGTCTGGTACAATCTGGGACAGTCTGGGTCTTGTTTGGAACAGCCTGGGAAAGTCTGGGATAGTCTGGGACTTGTTTGGAACAGTCTGTGACAGTTTGGGACCGACTGGGACTTGTATGGAACAGTCTGCATCAGTTTGGGACAGTCTAGGACTTGTTTGGGCCAGTCTGGGACCGTCTGGGACCGTCTGGGACTTGTTTGGGACAGTCTGCGGCCGTCTGGGACAGTCTGGGACTTGTTTGGAACAGTCTGCGACAGTTTGGAACCGTTTGGGACTTGTTTGGAACAGTCCGCGACAGTCTGGGATAGTCTGGAACTTGTTTGGGACAGTCTGGTAACGTCTGGGTCCGTCTGGGACAGTCTAGGACTTGTTTGGGACAGTCTGGGACAATCTGGGACAGTCTGGGACTTGTTTGGAACAGCCTGGGACAGTCTAGGACTTGTTTGGAAAAATCTGGGATCGTCTGGGACCTTCTGGAACAGTCTGGGACTTGTATGGAACAGTCTGCGACAGTTTGGGACCGTCTGGGACTTGTTTGGAACAGTCTGCGACCGTTTGAGACCGTCTGGGACTTGTGTGGAACAGTCTGCGACAGTTTGGGACAGTCTAGGACTTGTTTGGGACAGTCTGTGGCCGTCTGGGACAGTCTAGGACTTGTTTGGGACAGTCTGGGACCATCTGGGACCTTCTGGGACAGTCAGGGACTTGTTTGGAACAGTCTGCGACAGTTTGGGACCGTCTGGGACTTGTTTGGAACAGTCTGCGACAGTTTGGGACCGTCTGGGACTTGTTTGGAACAGTCTGCGACAGTTTGGGACAGTCTCGGACTTGTTTGCGACTGTCTGGGACAATCTGGGACAGTCTGGTACAATCTGGGACAGTCTGGGACTTGTTTGGAACAGCCTGGGAAAGTCTGGGATAGTCTGGGACTTGTTTGGAACAGTCTGTGACAGTTTGGGACAGCCTAGGACTTGTTTGGGCCAGTCTGGGACCGTCTGGGACTTGTTTGGAACAGTCTGCGACAGTTTGGGACCGTCTGGGACTTGTTTGGAACAGTCTGCGACAGTTTGGGACAGTCTAGGACTTGTTTGCGACTCTCTGGGACAATCTGGGACAGTCTGGGTCTTGTTTGGAACAGTCTGCGACAGTTTTGGACAGTCTAGGACTTGTTTGGGACAGTCTGGGACTTGTTTGGCACAGTCTGGTACAATCTGGGACAGTCTGGGACTTGTTTGGAACAGCCTGGGAAAGTCTGGGATAGTCTGGGACTTGTTTGGAACAGTCTGCGACAGTTTGGGACAGTCTGGGACTTGTTTGGAACAGTCTGCGACAGTTTGGGACAGTCTGGGACTTGTTTGGAACAGTCTGCGACAGTTTGAGACCGTCTGGGACTTGTTTGGGCCAGTCTGGGACCGTCAGGGACTTGTTTGGAACAGTCTGCGACAGTTTGGGACCGTCTGGGACTTGTTTGGAACAGCCTGGGACAGTCTGGGACAGTCTAGGACTTGTTTGGAAAAATCTGGGATCGTCTGGGACCTTCTGGAACAGTCTGGGACTTGTATGGAACAGTCTGCGACAGTTTGGGACCGTCTGGGACTTGTTTGGAACAGTCTGCGACCGTTTGAGACCGTCTGGGACTTGTCTGGAACAGTCTGCGACAGTTTGGGACAGTCTAGGACTTGTTTGGGACAGTCTGTGGCCGTCTGGGACAGTCTAGGACTTGTTTTGCGACTGTCTGGGACAATCTGGGACAGTCTGGGTCTTGTTTGGAACAGTCTGCGACAGTTTTGGACAGTCTAGGACTTGTTTGGGACAGTCTGGGACTTGTTTGGCACAGTCTGGTACAATCTGGGACAGTCTGGGACTTGTTTGGAACAGCCTGGGAAAGTCTGGGATAGTCTGGGATTTGTTTGGAACAGTCTGTGACAGTTTGGGACCGACTGGGACTTGTATGGAACAGTCTGCATCAGTTTGGGACAGTCTAGGACTTGTTTGGGCCAGTCTGGGACCGTCTGGGACCGTCTGGGACTTGTTTGGGACAGTCTGCGGCCGTCTGGGACTTGTTTGGAACAGTCTGCGACAGTTTGGAACCGTCTGGGACTTGTTTGGAACAGTCCGCGACAGTCTGGGATAGTCTGGGACTTGTTTGGGACAGTCTGGTAACGTCTGGGTCCGTCTGGGACAGTCTAGGACTTGTTTGGGACAGTCTGGAACAATCTGGGACAGTCTGGGACTTGTTTGGAACAGCCTGGGACAGTCTGGGACAGTCTAGGACTTGTTTGGAAAAATCTGGGATCGTCTGGGACCTTCTGGAACAGTCTGGGACTTGTATGGAACAGTCTGCGACAGTTTGGGACCGTCTGGGACTTGTTTGGAACAGTCTGCGACCGTTTGAGACCGTCTGGGACTTGTGTGAAACAGTCTGCGACAGTTTGGGACAGTCTAGGACTTGTTTGGGACAGTCTGTGGCCGTCTGGGACAGTCTAGGACTTGTTTGGGACAGTCTGGGACCATCTGGGACCTTCTGGGACAGTCAGGGACTTGTTTGGAACAGTCTGCGACAGTTTGGGACCGTCTGGGACTTGTTTGGAACAGTCTGCGACAGTTTGGGACCGTCTGGGACTTGTTTGGAACAGTCTGCGACAGTTTGGGACTGTCTCGGACTTGTTTGCGACTGTCTGGGACAATCTGGGACAGTCTGGTACAATCTGGGACAGTCTGGGACTTGTTTGGAACAGCCTGGGAAAGTCTGGGATAGTCTGGGACTTGTTTGGAACAGTCTGTGACAGTTTGGGACCGACTGGGACTTGTTTGGAACTGTCTGCATCAGTTTGGGACAGTCTAGGACTTGTTTGGGCCAGTCTGGGACCGTCTGGGACATGTTTGGAACAGGCTGCGACAGTTTGGGACAGTCTAGGACTTGTTTGCGACTGTCTGGGACAATCTGGGACCGTCTGGGTCTTGTTTGGAACAGTCTGCGACAGTTTTGGACAGTCTAGGACTTGTTTGGGACAGTCTGGGACTTGTTTGGCACAGTCTGGTACAATCTGGGACAGTCTGGGACTTGTTTGGAACAGCCTGGGAAAGTCTGGGATAGTCTGGGACTTGTTTGGAACAGTCTGCGACAGTTTGGGACCGTCTGGGACTTGTTTGGAACAGTCTGCGACAGTTTGGGACAGTCTAGGACTTGTTTGGGACAGTCTGTGACCGTCTGGGACCGTCTGGGACAGTCTGGGACTTGTTTGGAACAGTCTGCGACAGTTTGGGACAGTCTGGGACTTGTTTGGAACAGTTTGCGACAGTTTGGGACAGTCTGGGACTTGTTTGGAACAGTCTGCGACAGTTTGAGACCGTCTGGGACTTGTTTGGGCCAGTCTGGGACCGTCAGGGACTTGTTTGGAACAGTCTGCTACAGTTTGGGAACGTCTGGGACTTGTGTGGAACATTCTGCGACAGTTTGGGACAGTCTAGGACTTGTTTGGGACAGTCTGTGGCCGTCTGGGACAGTCTAGGACTTGTTTTGCGACTGTCTGGGACAATCTGGGACAGTCTGGGTCTTGTTTGGAACAGTCTGCGACAGTTTTGGACAGTCTAGGACTTGTTTGGGACAGTCTGGGACTTGTTTGGCACAGTCTGGTACAATCTGGGACAGTCTGGGTCTTGTTTGGAACAGCCTGGGAAAGTCTGGGATAGTCTGGGACTTGTTTGGAACAGTCTGTGACAGTTTGGGACCGACTGGGACTTGTATGGAACAGTCTGCATCAGTTTGGGACAGTCTAGGACTTGTTTGGGCCAGTCTGGGACCGTCTGGGACCGTCTGGGACTTGTTTGGGACAGTCTGCGGCCGTCTGGGACAGTCTGGGACTTGTTTGGAACAGTCTGCGACAGTTTGGAACCGTTTGGGACTTGTTTGGAACAGTCCGCGACAGTCTGGGATAGTCTGGAACTTGTTTGGGACAGTCTGGTAACGTCTGGGTCCGTCTGGGACAGTCTAGGACTTGTTTGGGACAGTCTGGGACAATCTGGGACAGTCTGGGACTTGTTTGGAACAGCCTGGGACAGTCTAGGACTTGTTTGGAAAAATCTGGGATCGTCTGGGACCTTCTGGAACAGTCTGGGACTTGTATGGAACAGTCTGCGACAGTTTGGGACCGTCTGGGACTTGTTTGGAACAGTCTGCGACCGTTTGAGACCGTCTGGGACTTGTGTGGAACAGTCTGCGACAGTTTGGGACAGTCTAGGACTTGTTTGGGACAGTCTGTGGCCGTCTGGGACAGTCTAGGACTTGTTTGGGACAGTCTGGGACCATCTGGGACCTTCTGGGACAGTCAGGGACTTGTTTGGAACAGTCTGCGACAGTTTGGGACCGTCTGGGACTTGTTTGGAACAGTCTGCGACAGTTTGGGACCGTCTGGGACTTGTTTGGAACAGTCTGCGACAGTTTGGGACAGTCTCGGACTTGTTTGCGACTGTCTGGGACAATCTGGGACAGTCTGGTACAATCTGGGACAGTCTGGGACTTGTTTGGAACAGCCTGGGAAAGTCTGGGATAGTCTGGGACTTGTTTGGAACAGTCTGTGACAGTTTGGGACAGCCTAGGACTTGTTTGGGCCAGTCTGGGACCGTCTGGGACTTGTTTGGAACAGTCTGCGACAGTTTGGGACCGTCTGGGACTTGTTTGGAACAGTCTGCGACAGTTTGGGACAGTCTAGGACTTGTTTGCGACTCTCTGGGACAATCTGGGACAGTCTGGGTCTTGTTTGGAACAGTCTGCGACAGTTTTGGACAGTCTAGGACTTGTTTGGGACAGTCTGGGACTTGTTTGGCACAGTCTGGTACAATCTGGGACAGTCTGGGACTTGTTTGGAACAGCCTGGGAAAGTCTGGGATAGTCTGGGACTTGTTTGGAACAGTCTGCGACAGTTTGGGACAGTCTGGGACTTGTTTGGAACAGTCTGCGACAGTTTGGGACAGTCTGGGACTTGTTTGGAACAGTCTGCGACAGTTTGAGACCGTCTGGGACTTGTTTGGGCCAGTCTGGGACCGTCAGGGACTTGTTTGGAACAGTCTGCGACAGTTTGGGACCGTCTGGGACTTGTTTGGAACAGTCTGCGACAGTTTGGGACCGTCTGGGACTTGTTTGGAACAGTCTGCGACAGTTTGGGACAGTCTCGGACTTGTTTGCGACTGTCTGGGACAATCTGGGACAGTCTGGTACAATCTGGGACAGTCTGGCACTTGTTTGGAACAGCCTGGGAAAGTCTGGGATAGTCTGGGACTTGTTTGGAACAGTCTGCGACAGTTTGGAACCGTCTGGGACTTGTTTGGAACAGTCCGCGACAGTCTGGGATAGTCTGGGACTTGTTTGGGACAGTCTGGTAACGTCTGGGTCCGTCTGGGACAGTCTAGGACTTGTTTGGGACAGTCTGGGACAATCAGGGACAGTCTGGGACTTGTTTGGAACAGCCTGGGACAGTCTGGGACAGTCTAGGACTTGTTTGGAAAAATCTGGGATCGTCTGGGACCTTCTGGAACAGTCTGGGACTTGTATGGAACAGTCTGCGACAGTTTGGGACCGTCTGGGACTTGTTTGGAACAGTCTGCGACCGTTTGAGACCGTCTGGGACTTGTGTGGAACAGTCTGCGACAGTTTGGGACAGCCTAGGACTTGTTTGGGCCAGTCTGGGACCGTCTGGGACTTGTTTGGAACAGTCTGCGACCGTTTGAGACCGTCTGGGACTTGTGTGGAACAGTCTGCGACAGTTTGGGACAGTCTAGGACTTGTTTGGGACAGTCTGTGGCCGTCTGGGACAGTCTAGGACTTGTTTGGGACAGTCTGGGACCATCTGGGACCTTCTGGGACAGTCAGGGACTTGTTTGGAACAGTCTGCGACAGTTTGGGACCGTCTGGGACTTGTTTGGAACAGTCTGCGACAGTTTGGGACCGTCTGGGACTTGTTTGGAACAGTCTGCGACAGTTTGGGACAGTCTCGGACTTGTTTGCGACTGTCTGGGACAATCTGGGACAGTCTGGGACTTGTTTGGAACAGCCTGGGAAAGTCTGGGATAGTCTGGGACTTGTTTGGAACAGTCTGTGACAGTTTGGGACCGACTGGGACTTGTTTGGAACTGTCTGCATCAGTTTGGGACAGTCTAGGACTTGTATGGGCCAGTCTGGGACCGTCTGGGACTTGTTTGGAACAGTCTGCGACAGTTTGGGACCGTCTGGGACTTGTTTGGAACAGTCTGCGACAGTTTGGGACCGTCTGGGACTTGTTTGGAACAGTCTGCGACAGTTTTGGACAGTCTAGGACTTGTTTGGGACAGTCTGGGACTTGTTTGGCACAGTCTGGTACAATCTGGGACAGTCTGGGACTTGTTTGGAACAGCCTGGGAAAGTCTGGGATAGTCTGGGACTTGTTTGGAACAGTCTGCGACAGTTTGGGACCGTCTGGGACTTGTTTGGAACAGTCTGCGATAGTTTGGGACAGTCTAGGACTTGTTTGGGACAGTCTGTGACCGTCTGGGACCGTCTGGGACAGTCTGGGACTTGTTTGAAACAGTCTGCGACAGTTTGGGACAGTCTGGGACTTGTTTGGAACAGTCTGCGACAGTTTGGGACAGTCTGGGACTTGTTTGGAACAGTCTGCGACAGTTTGAGACCATCTGGGACTTGTTTGGGCCAGTCTGGGACCGTCTGGGACTTGTTTTGAACAGTCTGCGACAGTTTGGGACCGTCTGGGACTTGTTTGGAACAGTCTGCGACAGTTTGGGACAGTCTAGGACTTGTTTGGAACAGCCTGGGGCAGTCTGGGATAGTCTGGGACTTGTTTGGAACAATCTGCGACAGTTTGGGACCGTCTGGGACTTGTTTGGAACAGTCTGCGATAGTTTGGGACAGTCTAGGACTTGTTTGGGACAGTCTGGGACCGTCTGGGACCGTCTGGGACAGTTTGGGACCGTCTGGCACTTGTTTGGAACAGTCTGCGACAGTTTGGGACAGTCTAGGACTTGTTTGGGACAGTCTGGGACCGTCTGGGTCCTTCTGGGACACTCTAGGACTTGTTTGGGACAGTCTGGGACCGTCTGGGACAGTCTGGGACTTGTTTGGAACAGTCTGGGACAGTCTGGGACTTGTTTGGAACAGCCTGGGACAGTCTGGGGTAGTCTGGGACTTGTTTGGAACAGTCTGCGACAGTTTGGGACCGTCCGGGACTTGTTTGGAACAGTCTGCGACAGTTTGGAACCGTCTGGGACTTGTTTGGAACAGTCCGCGACAGTCTGGGATAGTCTGGGACTTGTTTGGGACAGTCTGGTAACGTCTGGGTCCGTCTGGGACAGTCTAGGACTTGTTTTGGACAGTCTGGGACAATCTGGGACAGTCTGGGACTTGTTTGGAACAGCCTGGGACAGTCTGGGACAGTCTAGGACTTGTTTGGAAAAATCTGGGATCGTCTGGGACCTTCTGGAACAGTCTGGGCTTGTATGGAACAGTCTGCGACAGTTTGGGACCGTCTGGGACTTGTTTGGAACAGTCTGCGACCGTTTGAGACCGTCTGGGACTTGTTTGGAACAGTCTGCGACAGTTTGGGACCGTCTGGGACTTGTTTGGAACAGTCTGCGACAGTTTGGGACTGTCTCGGACTTGTTTGCGACTGTCTGGGACAATCTGGGACCTTCTGGGACAGTCAGGGACTTGTTTGGAACAGTCTGCGACAGTTTGGGACCGTCTGTGACTTGTTTGGAACAGTCTGCGACAGTTTGGGACCGTCTGGGACTTGTTTGGAACAGTCTGCGACAGTTTGGGACTGTCTCGGACTTGTTTGCGACTGTCTGGGACAATCTGGGACAGTCTGGTACAATCTGGGACAGTCTGGGACTTGTTTGGAACAGCCTGGGAAAGTCTGGGATAGTCTGGGTCTTGTTTGGAACAGTCTGTGACAGTTTGGGACCGACTGGGACTTGTTTGGAACTGTCTGCATCAGTTTGGGACAGTCTAGGACTTGTTTGGGCCAGTCTGGGACCGTCTGGGACTTGTTTGGAACAGTCTGCGACAGTTTGGGACAGTCTAGGACTTGTTTGCGACTGTCTGGGACAATCTGGGACAGTCTGGGTCTTGTTTGGAACAGTCTGCGACAGTTTTGGACAGTCTAGGACTTGTTTGGGACAGTCTGGGACTTGTTTGGCACAGTCTGGTACAATCTGGGACAGTCTGGGACTTGTTTGGAACAGCCTGGGAAAGTCTGGGATAGTCTGGGACTTGTTTGGAACAGTCTGCGACAGTTTGGGACCGTCTGGGACTTGTTTGGTACAGTCTGCGATAGTTTGGGACAGTCTAGGACTTGTTTGGGACAGTCTGTGACCGTCTGGGACCGTCTGGGACAGTCTGGGACTTGTTTGGAACAGTCTGCGACAGTTTGGGACAGTCTGGGACTTGTTTGGAACAGTCTGCGACAGTTTGGGACAGTCTGGGACTTGTTTGGAACAGTCTGCGACAGTTTGAGACCGTCTGGGACTGGTTTGGGCCAGTCTGGGACCGTCAGGGACTTGTTTGGAACAGTCTGCTACAGTTTGGGAACGTCTGGGACTTGTGTGGAACATTCTGCGACAGTTTGGGACAGTCTAGGACTTGTTTGGGACAGTCTGTGGCCGTCTGGGACAGTCTAGGACTTGTTTTGCGACTGTCTGGGACAATCTGGGACAGTCTGGGTCTTGTTTGGAACAGTCTGCGACAGTTTTGGACAGTCTAGGACTTGTTTGGGACAGTCTGGGACTTGTTTGGCACAGTCTGGTACAATCTGGGACAGTCTGGGTCTTGTTTGGAACAGCCTGGGAAAGTCTGGGATAGTCTGGGACTTGTTTGGAACAGTCTGCGACAGTTTGGGACAGTCTGGGACTTGTTTGGAACAGTCTGCGACAGTTTGGGACAGTCTGGGACTTGTTTGGAACAGTCTGCGACAGTTTGAGACCGTCTGGGACTTATTTGGGCCAGTCTGGGACCGTCAGGGACTTGTTTGGAACAGTCTGCGACAGTTTGGAACCGTCTGGGACTTGTTTGGAACAGTCCGCGACAGTCTGGGATAGTCTGGGACTTGTTTGGGACAGTCTGGTAACGTCTGGGTCCGTCTGGGACAGTCTAGGACTTGTTTGGGACAGTCTGGGACAATCTGGGACAGTCTGGGACTTGTTTGGAACAGCCTGGGACAGTCTGGGACAGTCTAGGACTTGTTTGGAATAATCTGGGATCGTCTGGGACCTTCTGGAACAGTCTGGGACTTGTATGGAACAGTCTGCGACAGTTTGGGACCGTCTGGGACTTGTTTGGAACAGTCTGCGACCGTTTTGAGACCGTCTGGGACTTGTGTGGAACAGTCTGCAACAGTTTGGGACAGTCTAGGACTTGTTTGGGACAGTCTGTGACCATCTGGGACCGTCTGGGACAGTCTGGGACTTGTTTGGAACAGTCTGCGACAGTTTGGGACAGTCTGGGACTTGTTTGGGACAGTCTGTGGCCGTCTGGGACAGTCTAGGACTTGTTTTGCGACTGTCTGGGACAATCTGGGACAGTCTGGGTCTTGTTTGGAACAGTCTGCGACAGTTTTGGACAGTCTAGGACTTGTTTGGGACAGTCTGGGACTTGTTTGGCACAGTCTGGTACAATCTGGGACAGTCTGGGACTTGTTTGGTACAGCCTGGGAAAGTCTGGGATAGTCTGGGACTTGTTTGGAACAGTCTGTGACAGTTTGGGACCGACTGGGACTTGTATGGAACAGTCTGCATCAGTTTGGGACAGTCTAGGACTTGTTTGGGCCAGTCTGGGACCGTCTGGGACTTGTTTGGAACAGTCTGCGACAGTTTGGGACCGTCTGGGACTTGTTTGGAACAGTCTGCGACAGTTTGGGACAGTCTAGGACTTGTTTGCGACTGTCTGGGACAATCTGGGACAGTCTGGGTCTTGTTTGGAACAGTCTGCGACAGTTTTGGACAGTCTAGGACTTGTTTGGGACAGTCTGGGACTTGTTTGGCACAGTCTGGTACAATCAGGGACAGTCTGGGACTTGTTTGGAACAGCCTGGGAAAGTCTGGGATAGTCTGGGACTTGTTTGGAACAGTCTGCGACAGTTTGGGACAGTCTGGGACTTGTTTGGAACAGTCTGCGACAGTTTGGGACAGTCTGGGACTTGTTTGGAACAGTCTGCGACAGTTTGAGACCGTCTGGGACTTATTTGGGCCAGTCTGGGACCGTCAGGGACTTGTTTGGAACAGTCTGCGACAGTTTGGGACCGTCTGGGACTTGTTTGGAACAGTCTGCGACAGTTTGGGACCGTCTGGGACTTGTTTGGAACAGTCTGCGACAGTTTGGGACAGTCTCGGACTTGTTTGCGACTGTCTGGGACAATCTGGGACAGTCTGGTACAATCTGGGACAGTCTGGCACTTGTTTGGAACAGCCTGGGAAAGTCTGGGATAGTCTGGGACTTGTTTGGAACAGTCTGCGACAGTTTGGAACCGTCTGGGACTTGTTTGGAACAGTCCGCGACAGTCTGGGATAGTCTGGGACTTGTTTGGGACAGTCTGGTAACGTCTGGGTCCGTCTGGGACAGTCTAGGACTTGTTTGGGACAGTCTGGGACAATCAGGGACAGTCTGGGACTTGTTTGGAACAGCCTGGGACAGTCTGGGACAGTCTAGGACTTGTTTGGAAAAATCTGGGATCGTCTGGGACCTTCTGGAACAGTCTGGGACTTGTATGGAACAGTCTGCGACAGTTTGGGACCGTCTGGGACTTGTTTGGAACAGTCTGCGACCGTTTGAGACGGTCTGGGACTTGTGTGGAACAGTCTGCGACAGTTTGGGACAGTCTAGGACTTGTTTGGGACAGTCTGTGGCCGTCTGGGACAGTCTAGGACTTGTTTGGGACAGTCTGGGACCATCTGGGACCTTCTGGGACAGTCAGGGACTTGTTTGGAACAGTCTGCGACAGTTTGGGACCGTCTGGGACTTGTTTGGAACAGTCTGCGACAGTTTGGGACCGTCTGGGACTTGTTTGGAACAGTCTGCGACAGTTTGGGACAGTCTCGGACTTGTTTGCGACTGTCTGGGACAATCTGGGACAGTCTGGTACAATCTGGGACAGTCTGGGACTTGCTTGGAACAGCCTGGGAAAGTCTGGGATAGTCTGGGACTTGTTTGGAACAGTCTGTGACAGTTTGGGACCGACTGGGACTTGTTTGGAACTGTCTGCATCAGTTTGGGACAGTCTAGGACTTGTTTGGAACAGTCTGCGACAGTTTGGGACAGTCTAGGACTTGTTTGCGACTGTCTGGGACAATCTGGGACAGTCTGGGTCTTGTTTGGAACAGTCTGCGACAGTTTTGGACAGTCTAGGACTTGTTTGGGACAGTCTGGGACTTGTTTGGCACAGTCTGGTACAATCTGGGACAGTCTGGGACTTGTTTGGAACAGCCTGGGAAAGTCTGGGATAGTCTGGGACTTGTTTGGAACAGTCTGTGACAGTTTGGGACCGACTGGGACTTGTTTGGAACTGTCTGCATCAGTTTGGGACAGTCTAGGACTTGTATGGGCCAGTCTGGGACCGTCTGGGACTTGTTTGGAACAGTCTGCGACAGTTTGGGACCGTCTGGGACTTGTTTGGAACAGTCTGCGACAGTTTGGGACCGTCTGGGACTTGTTTGGAACAGTCTGCGACAGTTTTGGACAGTCTAGGACTTGTTTGGGACAGTCTGGGACTTGTTTGGCACAGTCTGGTACAATCTGGGACAGTCTGGGACTTGTTTGGAACAGCCTGGGAAAGTCTGGGATAGTCTGGGACTTGTTTGGAACAGTCTGCGACAGTTTGGGACCGTCTGGGACTTGTTTGGAACAGTCTGCGATAGTTTGGGACAGTCTAGGACTTGTTTGGGACAGTCTGTGACCGTCTGGGACCGTCTGGGACAGTCTGGGACTTGTTTGAAACAGTCTGCGACAGTTTGGGACAGTCTGGGACTTGTTTGGAACAGTCTGCGACAGTTTGGGACAGTCTGGGACTTGTTTGGAACAGTCTGCGACAGTTTGAGACCATCTGGGACTTGTTTGGGCCAGTCTGGGACCGTCTGGGACTTGTTTTGAACAGTCTGCGACAGTTTGGGACCGTCTGGGACTTGTTTGGAACAGTCTGCGACAGTTTGGGACAGTCTAGGACTTGTTTGGAACAGCCTGGGGCAGTCTGGGATAGTCTGGGACTTGTTTGGAACAATCTGCGACAGTTTGGGACCGTCTGGGACTTGTTTGGAACAGTCTGCGATAGTTTGGGACAGTCTAGGACTTGTTTGGGACAGTCTGGGACCGTCTGGGACCGTCTGGGACAGTTTGGGACCGTGTGGCACTTGTTTGGAACAGTCTGCGACAGTTTGGGACAGTCTAGGACTTGTTTGGGACAGTCTGGGACCGTCTGGGTCCTTCTGGGACACTCTAGGACTTGTTTGGGACAGTCTGGGACCGTCTGGGACAGTCTGGGACTTGTTTGGAACAGTCTGGGACAGTCTGGGACTTGTTTGGAACAGCCTGGGACAGTCTGGGGTAGTCTGGGACTTGTTTGGAACAGTCTGCGACAGTTTGGGACCGTCCGGGACTTGTTTGGAACAGTCTGCGACAGTTTGGAACCGTCTGGGACTTGTTTGGAACAGTCCGCGACAGTCTGGGATAGTCTGGGACTTGTTTGGGACAGTCTGGTAACGTCTGGGTCCGTCTGGGACAGTCTAGGACTTGTTTTGGACAGTCTGGGACAATCTGGGACAGTCTGGGACTTGTTTGGAACAGCCTGGGACAGTCTGGGACAGTCTAGGACTTGTTTGGAAAAATCTGGGATCGTCTGGGACCTTCTGGAACAGTCTGGGCTTGTATGGAACAGTCTGCGACAGTTTGGGACCGTCTGGGACTTGTTTGGAACAGTCTGCGACCGTTTGAGACCGTCTGGGACTTGTTTGGAACAGTCTGCGACAGTTTGGGACCGTCTGGGACTTGTTTGGAACAGTCTGCGACAGTTTGGGACCGTCTGGGACTTGTTTGGAACAGTCTGCGACAGTTTGGGACTGTCTCGGACTTGTTTGCGACTGTCTGGGACAATCTGGGACCTTCTGGGACAGTCAGGGACTTGTTTGGAACAGTCTGCGACAGTTTGGGACCGTCTGTGACTTGTTTGGAACAGTCTGCGACAGTTTGGGACCGTCTGGGACTTGTTTGGAACAGTCTGCGACAGTTTGGGACTGTCTCGGACTTGTTTGCGACTGTCTGGGACAATCTGGGACAGTCTGGTACAATCTGGGACAGTCTGGGACTTGTTTGGAACAGCCTGGGAAAGTCTGGGATAGTCTGGGTCTTGTTTGGAACAGTCTGTGACAGTTTGGGACCGACTGGGACTTGTTTGGAACTGTCTGCATCAGTTTGGGACAGTCTAGGACTTGTTTGGGCCAGTCTGGGACCGTCTGGGACTTGTTTGGAACAGTCTGCGACAGTTTGGGACAGTCTAGGACTTGTTTGCGACTGTCTGGGACAATCTGGGACAGTCTGGGTCTTGTTTGGAACAGTCTGCGACAGTTTTGGACAGTCTAGGACTTGTTTGGGACAGTCTGGGACTTGTTTGGCACAGTCTGGTACAATCTGGGACAGTCTGGGACTTGTTTGGAACAGCCTGGGAAAGTCTGGGATAGTCTGGGACTTGTTTGGAACAGTCTGCGACAGTTTGGGACCGTCTGGGACTTGTTTGGTACAGTCTGCGATAGTTTGGGACAGTCTAGGACTTGTTTGGGACAGTCTGTGACCGTCTGGGACCGTCTGGGACAGTCTGGGACTTGTTTGGAACAGTCTGCGACAGTTTGGGACAGTCTGGGACTTGTTTGGAACAGTCTGCGACAGTTTGGGACAGTCTGGGACTTGTTTGGAACAGTCTGCGACAGTTTGAGACCGTCTGGGACTGGTTTGGGCCAGTCTGGGACCGTCAGGGACTTGTTTGGAACAGTCTGCTACAGTTTGGGAACGTCTGGGACTTGTGTGGAACATTCTGCGACAGTTTGGGACAGTCTAGGACTTGTTTGGGACAGTCTGTGGCCGTCTGGGACAGTCTAGGACTTGTTTTGCGACTGTCTGGGACAATCTGGGACAGTCTGGGTCTTGTTTGGAACAGTCTGCGACAGTTTTGGACAGTCTAGGACTTGTTTGGGACAGTCTGGGACTTGTTTGGCACAGTCTGGTACAATCTGGGACAGTCTGGGTCTTGTTTGGAACAGCCTGGGAAAGTCTGGGATAGTCTGGGACTTGTTTGGAACAGTCTGCGACAGTTTGGGACAGTCTGGGACTTGTTTGGAACAGTCTGCGACAGTTTGGGACAGTCTGGGACTTGTTTGGAACAGTCTGCGACAGTTTGAGACCGTCTGGGACTTATTTGGGCCAGTCTGGGACCGTCAGGGACTTGTTTGGAACAGTCTGCGACAGTTTGGAACCGTCTGGGACTTGTTTGGAACAGTCCGCGACAGTCTGGGATAGTCTGGGACTTGTTTGGGACAGTCTGGTAACGTCTGGGTCCGTCTGGGACAGTCTAGGACTTGTTTGGGACAGTCTGGGACAATCTGGGACAGTCTGGGACTTGTTTGGAACAGCCTGGGACAGTCTGGGACAGTCTAGGACTTGTTTGGAATAATCTGGGATCGTCTGGGACCTTCTGGAACAGTCTGGGACTTGTATGGAACAGTCTGCGACAGTTTGGGACCGTCTGGGACTTGTTTGGAACAGTCTGCGACCGTTTTGAGACCGTCTGGGACTTGTGTGGAACAGTCTGCAACAGTTTGGGACAGTCTAGGACTTGTTTGGGACAGTCTGTGACCGTCTGGGACCGTCTGGGACAGTCTGGGACTTGTTTGGAACAGTCTGCGACAGTTTGGGACAGTCTGGGACTTGTTTGGGACAGTCTGTGGCCGTCTGGGACAGTCTAGGACTTGTTTTGCGACTGTCTGGGACAATCTGGGACAGTCTGGGTCTTGTTTGGAACAGTCTGCGACAGTTTTGGACAGTCTAGGACTTGTTTGGGACAGTCTGGGACTTGTTTGGCACAGTCTGGTACAATCTGGGACAGTCTGGGACTTGTTTGGTACAGCCTGGGAAAGTCTGGGATAGTCTGGGACTTGTTTGGAACAGTCTGTGACAGTTTGGGACCGACTGGGACTTGTATGGAACAGTCTGCATCAGTTTGGGACAGTCTAGGACTTGTTTGGGCCAGTCTGGGACCGTCTGGGACTTGTTTGGAACAGTCTGCGACAGTTTGGGACCGTCTGGGACTTGTTTGGAACAGTCTGCGACAGTTTGGGACAGTCTAGGACTTGTTTGCGACTGTCTGGGACAATCTGGGACAGTCTGGGTCTTGTTTGGAACAGTCTGCGACAGTTTTGGACAGTCTAGGACTTGTTTGGGACAGTCTGGGACTTGTTTGGCACAGTCTGGTACAATCAGGGACAGTCTGGGACTTGTTTGGAACAGCCTGGGAAAGTCTGGGATAGTCTGGGACTTGTTTGGAACAGTCTGCGACAGTTTGGGACAGTCTGGGACTTGTTTGGAACAGTCTGCGACAGTTTGGGACAGTCTGGGACTTGTTTGGAACAGTCTGCGACAGTTTGAGACCGTCTGGGACTTATTTGGGCCAGTCTGGGACCGTCAGGGACTTGTTTGGAACAGTCTGCGACAGTTTGGGACCGTCTGGGACTTGTTTGGAACAGTCTGCGACAGTTTGGGACCGTCTGGGACTTGTTTGGAACAGTCTGCGACAGTTTGGGACAGTCTCGGACTTGTTTGCGACTGTCTGGGACAATCTGGGACAGTCTGGTACAATCTGGGACAGTCTGGCACTTGTTTGGAACAGCCTGGGAAAGTCTGGGATAGTCTGGGACTTGTTTGGAACAGTCTGCGACAGTTTGGAACCGTCTGGGATTTGTTTGGAACAGTCCGCGACAGTCTGGGATAGTCTGGGACTTGTTTGGGACAGTCTGGTAACGTCTGGGTCCGTCTGGGACAGTCTAGGACTTGTTTGGGACAGTCTGGGACAATCAGGGACAGTCTGGGACTTGTTTGGAACAGCCTGGGACAGTCTGGGACAGTCTAGGACTTGTTTGGAAAAATCTGGGATCGTCTGGGACCTTCTGGAACAGTCTGGGACTTGTATGGAACAGTCTGCGACAGTTTGGGACCGTCTGGGACTTGTTTGGAACAGTCTGCGACCGTTTGAGACGGTCTGGGACTTGTGTGGAACAGTCTGCGACAGTTTGGGACAGTCTAGGACTTGTTTGGGACAGTCTGTGGCCGTCTGGGACAGTCTAGGACTTGTTTGGGACAGTCTGGGGCCATCTGGGACCTTCTGGGACAGTCAGGGACTTGTTTGGAACAGTCTGCGACAGTTTGGGACCGTCTGGGACTTGTTTGGAACAGTCTGCGACAGTTTGGGACCGTCTGGGACTTGTTTGGAACAGTCTGCGACAGTTTGGGACAGTCTCGGACTTGTTTGCGACTGTCTGGGACAATCTGGGACAGTCTGGTACAATCTGGGACAGTCTGGGACTTGCTTGGAACAGCCTGGGAAAGTCTGGGATAGTCTGGGACTTGTTTGGAACAGTCTGTGACAGTTTGGGACCGACTGGGACTTGTTTGGAACTGTCTGCATCAGTTTGGGACAGTCTAGGACTTGTTTGGAACAGTCTGCGACAGTTTGGGACAGTCTAGGACTTGTTTGCGACTGTCTGGGACAATCTGGGACAGTCTGGGTCTTGTTTGGAACAGTCTGCGACAGTTTTGGACAGTCTAGGACTTGTTTGGGACAGTCTGGGACTTGTTTGGCACAGTCTGGTACAATCTGGGACAGTCTGGGACTTGTTTGGAACAGCCTGGGAAAGTCTGGGATAGTCTGGGACTTGTTTGGAACAGTCTGCGACAGTTTGGGACCGTCTGGGACTTGTTTGGAACAGTCTGCGATAGTTTGGGACAGTCTAGGACTTGTTTGGGACAGTCTGTGACCGTCTGGGACCGTCTGGGACAGTCTGGGACTTGTTTGAAACAGTCTGCGACAGTTTGGGACAGTCTGGGACTTGGTTGGAACAGTCTGCGACAGTTTGGGACAGTCTGGGACTTGTTTGGAACAGTCTGCGACAGTTTGAGACCATCTGGGACTTGTTTGGGCCAGTCTGGGACCGTCTGGGACTTGTTTTGAACAGTCTGCGACAGTTTGGGACCGTCTGGGACTTGTTTGGAACAGTCTGCGACAGTTTGGGACAGTCTAGGACTTGTTTGGAACAGCCTGGGGCAGTCTGGGATAGTCTGGGACTTGTTTGGAACAATCTGCGACAGTTTGGGACCGTCTGGGACTTGTTTGGAACAGTCTGCGATAGTTTGGGACAGTCTAGGACTTGTTTGGGACAGTCTGGGACCGTCTGGGACCGTCTGGGACAGTCTGGGTCAGTTTGGGACCGTCTGGGACTTGTTTGGAACAGTCTGCGACAGTTTGGGACAGTCTAGGACTTGATTGGGACAGTCTGGGACCGTCTGGGTCCTTCTGGGACACTCTAGGACTTGTTTGGGACAGTCTGGGACCGTCTGGGACAGTCTGGGACTTGTTTGGAACAGTCTGGGACAGTCTGGGACTTGTTTGGAACAGCCTGGGACAGTCTGGGGTAGTCTGGGACTTGTTTGGAACAGTCTGCGACAGTTTGGGACCGTCCGGGTCTTGTTTGGAACAGTCTGCGACAGTCTGGGATAGTCTGGGACTTGTTTGGAACAGTCTGCGACAGTTTGGGACAGTCTAATACTTGTTTGGGACAGTCTGGTAACGTCTGGGTCCGTCTGGGACAGTCTAGGACTTGTTTGGGACAGTCTAGGACAATCTGGGACAGTCTGGGACTTGTTTGGAACAGCCTGGGACAGTCTGGGATAGTCTGGGACTTGTTTGGGCCAGTCTGGGACCGTCTGGGACTTGTTTGGGACAGTCTAGGACAATCTGGGACAGTCTGGGACTTGTTTGGAACAGCCTGGGACAGTCTGGGACCGTCTGGGACTTGTTTGGGACAGTCTAGGACAATCTGGGACAGTCTAATACTTGTTTGGGACAGTCTGGTAACGTCTGGGTCCGTCTGGGACAGTCTAGGACTTGTTTGGGACAGTCTAGGACAATCTGGGACAGTCTGGGACTTGTTTGGAACAGTCTGCGACAGTTTGAGACCATCTGGGACTTGTTTGGGCCAGTCTGGGACCGTCTGGGACTTGTTTTGAACAGTCTGCGACAGTTTGGGACCGTCTGGGACTTGTTTGGAACAGTCTGCGACAGTTTGGGACAGTCTAGGACTTGTTTGGAACAGCCTGGGGCAGTCTGGGATAGTCTGGGACTTGTTTGGAACAATCTGCGACAGTTTGGGACCGTCTGGGACTTGTTTGGAACAGTCTGCGATAGTTTGGGACAGTCTAGGACTTGTTTGGGACAGTCTGGGACCGTCTGGGACCGTCTGGGACAGTTTGGGACCGTCTGGGACTTGTTTGGAACAGTCTGCGACAGTTTGGGACAGTCTAGGACTTGTTTGGGACAGTCTGGGACCGTCTGGGTCCTTCTGGGACACTCTAGGACTTGTTTGGGACAGTCTGGGACCGTCTGGGACAGTCTGGGACTTGTTTGGAACAGTCTGGGACAGTCTGGGACTTGTTTGGAACAGTTTGGGACAGTCTGGGGTAGTCTGGGACTTGTTTGGAACAGTCTGGGACAGTTTGGGACCGTCCGGGACTTGTTTGGAACAGTCTGCGACAGTTTGGAACCGTCTGGGACTTGTTTGGAACAGTCCGCGACAGTCTGGGATAGTCTGGGACTTGTTTGGGACAGTCTGGTAACGTCTGGGTCCGTCTGGGACAGTCTAGGACTTGTTTGGGACAGTCTGGGACAATCTGGGACAGTCTGGGACTTGTTTGGAACAGCCTGGGACAGTCTGGGACAGTCTAGGACTTGTTTGGAAAAATCTGGGATCGTCTGGGACCTTCTGGAACAGTCTGGGCTTGTATGGAACAGTCTGCGACAGTTTGGGACCGTCTGGGACTTGTTTGGAACAGTCTGCGACCGTTTGAGACCGTCTGGGACTTGTGTGAAACAGTCTGCGACAGTTTGGGACAGTCTAGGACTTGTTTGGGACAGTCTGTGGCCGTCTGGGACAGTCTAGGACTTGTTTGGGACAGTCTGGGACCATCTGGGACCTTCTGGGACAGTCAGGGACTTGTTTGGAACAGTCTGCGACAGTTTGGGACCGTCTGTGACTTGTTTGGAACAGTCTGCGACAGTTTGGGACCGTCTGGGACTTGTTTGGAACAGTCTGCGACAGTTTGGGACTGTCTCGGACTTGTTTGCGACTGTCTGGGACAATCTGGGACAGTCTGGTACAATCTGGGACAGTCTGGGACTTGTTTGGAACAGCCTGGGAAAGTCTGGGATAGTCTGGGTCTTGTTTGGAACAGTCTGTGACAGTTTGGAACCGACTGGGACTTGTTTGGAACTGTCTGCATCAGTTTGGGACAGTCTAGGACTTGTTTGGGCCAGTCTGGGACCGTCTGGGACTTGTTTGGAACAGTCTGCGACAGTTTGGGACAGTCTGGGACTTGTTTGGCACAGTCTGGTACAATCTGGGACAGTCTGGGACTTGTTTGGAACAGCCTGGGAAAGTCTGGGATAGTCTGGGACTTGTTTGAAACAGTCTGCGACAGTTTGGGACCGTCTGGGACTTGTTTGGTACAGTCTGCGATAGTTTGGGACAGTCTAGGACTTGTTTGGGACAGTCTGTGACCGTCTGGGACCGTCTGGGACAGTCTGGGACTTGTTTGGAACAGTCTGCGACAGTTTGGGACAGTCTGGGACTTGTTTGGAACAGTCTGCGACAGTTTGGGACAGTCTGGGACTTGTTTGGAACAGTCTGCGACAGTTTGAGACCGTCTGGGACTTGTTTAGGCCAGTCTGGGACCGTCAGAGACTTGTTTGGAACAGTCTGCTACAGTTTGGGAACGTCTGGGACTTGTGTGGAACATTCTGCGACAGTTTGGGACAGTCTAGGACTTGTTTGGGACAGTCTGTGGCCGTCTGGGACAGTCTAGGACTTGTTTTGCGACTGTCTGGGACAATCTGGGACAGTCTGGGTCTTGTTTGGAACAGTCTGCGACAGTTTTGGACAGTCTAGGACTTGTTTGGGACAGTCTGGGACTTGTTTGGCACAGTCTGGTACAATCTGGGACAGTCTGGGTCTTGTTTGGAACAGCCTGGGAAAGTCTGGGATAGTCTGGGACTTGTTTGGAACAGTCTGCGACAGTTTGGGTCAGTCTGGGACTTGTTTGGAACAGTCTGCGACAGTTTGGGACAGTCTGGGACTTGTTTGGAACAGTCTGCCACAGTTTGAGACCGTCTGGGACTTATTTGGGCCAGTCTGGGACCGTCAGGGACTTGTTTGGAACAGTCTGCGACAGTTTGGAACCGTCTGGGACTTGTTTGGAACAGTCCGCGACAGTCTGGGATAGTCTGGGACTTGTTTGGGACAGTCTGGTAACGTCTGGGTCCGTCTGGGACAGTCTAGGACTTGTTTGGGACAGTCTGGGACAATCTGGGACAGTCTGGGACTTGTTTGGAACAGCCTGGGACAGTCTGGGACAGTCTAGGACTTGTTTGGAAAAATCTGGGATCGTCTGGGACCTTCTGGAACAGTCTGGGACTTGTATGGAACAGTCTGCGACAGTTTGGGACAGTCTGGGACTTGTTTGGAACAGTCTGCGACCGTTTGAGACCGTCTGGGACTTGTGTGGAACAGTCTGCGACAGTTTGGGACAGTCTAGGACTTGTTTGGGACAGTCTGTGACCGTCTGGGACCGTCTGGGACAGTCTGGGACTTGTTTGGAACAGTCTGCGACAGTTTGGGACAGTCTGGGACTTGTTTGGGACAGTCTGTGGCCGTCTGGGACAGTCTAGGACTTGTTTTGCGACTGTCTGGGACAATCTGGGACAGTCTGGGTCTTGTTTGGAACAGTCTGCGACAGTTTTGGACAGTCTAGGACTTGTTTGGGACAGTCTAACACTTGTTTGGCACAGTCTGGTACAATCTGGGACAGTCTGGGACTTGTTTGGTACAGCCTGGGTAAGTCTGGGATAGTCTGGGACTTGTTTGGAACAGTCTGTGACAGTTTGGGACCGACTGGGACTTGTATGGAACAGTCTGCATCAGTTTGGGACAGTCTAGGACTTGTTTGGGCCAGTCTGGGACCGTCTGGGACTTGTTTGGAACAGTCTGCGACAGTTTGGGACCGTCTGGGACTTGTTTGGAACAGTCTGCGACAGTTTGGGACAGTCTAGGACTTGTTTGCGACTGTCTGGGACAATCTGGGACAGTCTGGGTCTTGTTTGGAACAGTCTGCGACAGTTTTGGACAGTCTAGGACTTGTTTGGGACAGTCTGGGACTTGTTTGGCACAGTCTGGTACAATCAGGGACAGTCTGGGACTTGTTTGGAACAGCCTGGGAAAGTCTGGGATAGTCTGGGACTTGTTTGGAACAGTCTGCGACAGTTTGGGACAGTCTGGGACTTGTTTGGAACAGTCTGCGACAGTTTGGGACAGTCTGGGACTTTTTTGGAACAGTCTGCGACAGTTTGAGACCGTCTGGGACTTATTTGGGCCAGTCTGGGACCGTCAGGGACTTGTTTGGAACAGTCTGCGACAGTTTGGGACAGTCTGGGACTTGTTTGGCACAGTCTGGTACAATCTGGGACAGTCTGGGACTTGTTTGGAACAGCCTGGGAAAGTCTGGGATAGTCTGGGACTTGTTTGGAACAGTCTGCGACAGTTTGGGAGCGTCTGGGACTTGTTTGGTACAGTCTGCGATAGTTTGGGACAGTCTAGGACTTGTTTGGGACAGTCTGTGACCGTCTGGGACCGTCTGGGACAGTCTGGGACTTGTTTGGAACAGTCTGCGACAGTTTGGGACAGTCTGGGACTTGTTTGGAACAGTCTGCGACAGTTTGGGACAGTCTGGGACTTGTTTGGAACAGTCTGCGACAGTTTGAGACCGTCTGGGACTTGTTTAGGCCAGTCTGGGACCGTCAGGGACTTGTTTGGAACAGTCTGCTACAGTTTGGGAACGTCTGGGACTTGTGTGGAACATTCTGCGACAGTTTGGGACAGTCTAGGACTTGTTTGGGACAGTCTGTGGCCGTCTGGGACAGTCTAGGACTTGTTTTGCGACTGTCTGGGACAATCTGGGACAGTCTGGGTCTTGTTTGGAACAGTCTGCGACAGTTTTGGACAGTCTAGGACTTGTTTGGGACAGTCTGGGACTTGTTTGGCACAGTCTGGTACAATCTGGGACAGTCTGGGTCTTGTTTGGAACAGCCTGGGAAAGTCTGGGATAGTCTGGGACTTGTTTGGAACAGTCTGCGACAGTTTGGGTCAGTCTGGGACTTGTTTGGAACAGTCTGCGACAGTTTGGGACAGTCTGGGACTTGTTTGGAACAGTCTGCCACAGTTTGAGACCGTCTGGGACTTATTTGGGCCAGTCTGGGACCGTCAGGGACTTGTTTGGAACAGTCTGCGACAGTTTGGAACCGTCTGGGACTTGTTTGGAACAGTCCGCGACAGTCTGGGATAGTCTGGGACTTGTTTGGGACAGTCTGGTAACGTCTGGGTCCGTCTGGGACAGTCTAGGACTTGTTTGGGACAGTCTGGGACAATCTGGGACAGTCTGGGACTTGTTTGGAACAGCCTGGGACAGTCTGGGACAGTCTAGGACTTGTTTGGAAAAATCTGGGATCGTCTGGGACCTTCTGGAACAGTCTGGGACTTGTATGGAACAGTCTGCGACAGTTTGGGACAGTCTGGGACTTGTTTGGAACAGTCTGCGACCGTTTGAGACCGTCTGGGACTTGTGTGGAACAGTCTGCGACAGTTTGGGACAGTCTAGGACTTGTTTGGGACAGTCTGTGACCGTCTGGGACCGTCTGGGACAGTCTGGGACTTGTTTGGAACAGTCTGCGACAGTTTGGGACAGTCTGGGACTTGTTTGGGACAGTCTGTGGCCGTCTGGGACAGTCTAGGACTTGTTTTGCGACTGTCTGGGACAATCTGGGACAGTCTGGGTCTTGTTTGGAACAGTCTGCGACAGTTTTGGACAGTCTAGGACTTGTTTGGGACAGTCTGGGACTTGTTTGGCACAGTCTGGTACAATCTGGGACAGTCTGGGACTTGTTTGGTACAGCCTGGGTAAGTCTGGGATAGTCTGGGACTTGTTTGGAACAGTCTGTGACAGTTTGGGACCGACTGGGACTTGTATGGAACAGTCTGCATCAGTTTGGGACAGTCTAGGACTTGTTTGGGCCAGTCTGGGACCGTCTGGGACTTGTTTGGAACAGTCTGCGACAGTTTGGGACCGTCTGGGACTTGTTTGGAACAGTCTGCGACAGTTTGGGACAGTCTAGGACTTGTTTGCGACTGTCTGGGACAATCTGGGACAGTCTGGGTCTTGTTTGGAACAGTCTGCGACAGTTTTGGACAGTCTAGGACTTGTTTGGGACAGTCTGGGACTTGTTTGGCACAGTCTGGTACAATCAGGGACAGTCTGGGACTTGTTTGGAACAGCCTGGGAAAGTCTGGGATAGTCTGGGACTTGTTTGGAACAGTCTGCGACAGTTTGGGACAGTCTGGGACTTGTTTGGAACAGTCTGCGACAGTTTGGGACAGTCTGGGACTTGTTTGGAACAGTCTGCGACAGTTTGAGACCGTCTGGGACTTATTTGGGCCAGTCTGGGACCGTCAGGGACTTGTTTGGAACAGTCTGCGACAGTTTGGGACCGTCTGGGACTTGTTTGGAACAGTCTGCGACAGTTTGGGACCGTCTGGGACTTGTTTGGAACAGTCTGCGACAGTTTGGGACAGTCTCGGACTTGTTTGCGACTGTCTGGGACAATCTGGGACAGTCTGGTACAATCTGGGACAGTCTGGCACTTGTTTGCAACAGCCTGGGAAAGTCTGGGATAGTCTGGGACTTGTTTGGAACAGTCTGCGACAGTTTGGAACCGTCTGGGACTTGTTTGGAACAGTCCGCGACAGTCTGGGATAGTCTGGGACTTGTTTGGGACAGTCTGGTAACGTCTGGGTCCGTCTGGGACAGTCTAGGACTTGTTTGGGACAGTCTGGGACAATCAGGGACAGTCTGGGACTTGTTTGGAACAGCCTGGGACAGTCTGGGACAGTCTAGGACTTGTTTGGAAAAATCTGGGATCGTCTGGGACCTTCTGGAACAGTCTGGGACTTGTATGGAACAGTCTGCGACAGTTTGGGACCGTCTGGGACTTGTTTGGAACAGTCTGCGACCGTTTGAGACCGTCTGGGACTTGTGTGGAACAGTCTGCGACAGTTTGGGACAGTCTAGGACTTGTTTGGGACAGTCTGTGGCCGTCTGGGACAGTCTAGGACTTGTTTGGGACAGTCTGGGACCATCTGGGACCTTCTGGGACAGTCAGGGACTTGTTTGGAACAGTCTGCGACAGTTTGGGACCGTCTGGGACTTGTTTGGAACAGTCTGCGACAGTTTGGGACCGTCTGGGACTTGTTTGGAACAGTCTGCGACAGTTTGGGACAGTCTCGGACTTGTTTGCGACTGTCTGGGACAATCTGGGACAGTCTGGTACAATCTGGGACAGTCTGGGACTTGCTTGGAACAGCCTGGGAAAGTCTGGGATAGTCTGGGACTTGTTTGGAACAGTCTGTGACAGTTTGGGACCGACTGGGACTTGTTTGGAACTGTCTGCATCAGTTTGGGACAGTCTAGGACTTGTATGGGCCAGTCTGGGACCGTCTGGGACTTGTTTGGAACAGTCTGCGACAGTTTGGGACCGTCTGGGACTTGTTTGGAACAGTCTGCGACAGTTTGGGACCGTCTGGGACTTGTTTGGAACAGTCTGCGACAGTTTGGGACAGTCTAGGACTTGTTTGCGACTGTCTGGGACAATCTGGGACAGTCTGGGTCTTGTTTGGAACAGTCTGCGACAGTTTTGGACAGTCTAGGACTTGTTTGGGACAGTCTGGGACTTGTTTGGCACAGTCTGGTACAATCTGGGACAGTCTGGGACTTGTTTGGAACAGCCTGGGAAAGTCTGGGATAGTCTGGGACTTGTTTGGAACAGTCTGCGACAGTTTGGGACCGTCTGGGACTTGTTTGGAACAGTCTGCGATAGTTTGGGACAGTCTAGGACTTGTTTGGGACAGTCTGTGACCGTCTGGGACCGTCTGGGACAGTCTGGGACTTGTTTGAAACAGTCTGCGACAGTTTGGGACAGTCTGGGACTTGTTTGGAACAGTCTGCGACAGTTTGGGACAGTCTGGGACTTGTTTGGAACAGTCTGCGACAGTTTGAGACCATCTGGGACTTGTTTGGGCCAGTCTGGGACCGTCTGGGACTTGTTTGGAACAGTCTGCGACAGTTTGGGACAGTCTCGGACTTGTTTGCGACTGTCTGGGACAATCTGGGACAGTCTGGTACAATCTGGGACAGTCTGGCACTTGTTTGGAACAGCCTGGGAAAGTCTGGGATAGTCTGGGACTTGTTTGGAACAGTCTGCGACAGTTTGGAACCGTCTGGGACTTGTTTGGAACAGTCCGCGACAGTCTGGGATAGTCTGGGACTTGTTTGGGACAGTCTGGTAACGTCTGGGTCCGTCTGGGACAGTCTAGGACTTGTTTGGGACAGTCTGGGACAATCAGGGACAGTCTGGGACTTGTTTGGAACAGCCTGGGACAGTCTGGGACAGTCTAGGACTTGTTTGGAAAAATCTGGGATCGTCTGGGACCTTCTGGAACAGTCTGGGACTTGTATGGAACAGTCTGCGACAGTTTGGGACCGTCTGGGACTTGTTTGGAACAGTCTGCGACCGTTTGAGACCGTCTGGGACTTGTGTGGAACAGTCTGCGACAGTTTGGGACAGTCTAGGACTTGTTTGGGACAGTCTGTGGCCGTCTGGGACAGTCTAGGACTTGTTTGGGACAGTCTGGGACCATCTGGGACCTTCTGGGACAGTCAGGGACTTGTTTGGAACAGTCTGCGACAGTTTGGGACCGTCTGGGACTTGTTTGGAACAGTCTGCGACAGTTTGGGACCGTCTGGGACTTGTTTGGAACAGTCTGCGACAGTTTGGGACAGTCTCGGACTTGTTTGCGACTGTCTGGGACAATCTGGGACAGTCTGGTACAATCTGGGACAGTCTGGGACTTGCTTGGAACAGCCTGGGAAAGTCTGGGATAGTCTGGGACTTGTTTGGAACAGTCTGTGACAGTTTGGGACCGACTGGGACTTGTTTGGAACTGTCTGCATCAGTTTGGGACAGTCTAGGACTTGTATGGGCCAGTCTGGGACCGTCTGGGACTTGTTTGGAACAGTCTGCGACAGTTTGGGACCGTCTGGGACTTGTTTGGAACAGTCTGCGACAGTTTGGGACCGTCTGGGACTTGTTTGGAACAGTCTGCGACAGTTTGGGACAGTCTGGGACTTGTTTGGAACAGTCTGCGACAGTTTGAGACCATCTGGGACTTGTTTGGGCCAGTCTGGGACCGTCTGGGACTTGTTTTGAACAGTCTGCGACAGTTTGGGACCGTCTGGGACTTGTTTGGAACAGTCTGCGACAGTTTGGGACAGTCTGGCACTTGTTTGGAACAGCCTGGGAAAGTCTGGGATAGTCTGGGACTTGTTTGGAACAGTCTGCGACAGTTTGGAACCGTCTGGGACTTGTTTGGAACAGTCCGCGACAGTCTGGGATAGTCTGGGACTTGTTTGGGACAGTCTGGTAACGTCTGGGTCCGTCTGGGACAGTCTAGGACTTGTTTGGGACAGTCTGGGACAATGAGGGACAGTCTGGGACTTGTTTGGAACAGCCTGGGACAGTCTGGGACAGTCTAGGACTTGTTTGGAAAAATCTGGGATCGTCTGGGACCTTCTGGAACAGTCTGGGACTTGTATGGAACAGTCTGCGACAGTTTGGGACCGTCAGGGACTTGTTTGGAACAGTCTGCGACCGTTTGAGACCGTCTGGGACTTGTTTGGAACAGTCTGCGACAGTTTGGGACCGTCTGGGACTTGTTTGGAACTGTCTGCGACAGTTTGGGACAGTCTCGGACTTGTTTGCGACTGTCTGGGACAATCTGGGACAGTCTGGGACAATCTGGGACAGTCTGGGACTTGCTTGGAACAGCCTGGGAAAGTCTGGGATAGTCTGGGACTTGTTTGGAACAGTCTGTGACAGTTTGGGACCGACTGGGACTTGTTTGGAACTGTCTGCATCAGTTTGGGACAGTCTAGGACTTGTATGGGCCAGTCTGGGACCGTCTGGGACTTGTTTGGAACAGTCTGCGACAGTTTGGGACAGTCTAGGACTTGTTTGCGACTGTCTGGGACAATCTGGGACAGTCTGGGTCTTGTTTGGAACAGTCTGCGACAGTTTTGGACAGTCTAGGACTTGTTTGGGACAGTCTGGGACTTGTTTGGCACAGTCTGGTACAATCTGGGACAGTCTGGGACTTGTTTGGAACAGCCTGGGAAAGTCTGGGATAGTCTGGGACTTGTTTGGAACAGTCTGCGACAGTTTGGGACCGTCTGGGACTTGTTTGGAACAGTCTGCGATAGTTTGGGACAGTCTAGGTCTTGTTTGGGACAGTCTGTGACCGTCTGGGACCGTCTGGGACAGTCTGGGACTTGTTTGAAACAGTCTGCGACAGTTTGGGACAGTCTGGGACTTGTTTGGAACAGTCTGCGACAGTTTGGGACAGTCTGGGACTTGTTTGGAACAGTCTGCGACAGTTTGAGACCATCTGGGACTTGTTTGGGCCAGTCTGGGACCGTCTGGGACTTGTTTGGCACAGTCTGGTACAATCTGGGACAGTCTGGGACTTGTTTGGAACAGCCTGGGAAAGTCTGGGATAGTCTGGGACTTGTTTGGAACAGTCTGCGACAGTTTGGGACCGTCTGGGACTTGTTTGGAACAGTCTGCGATAGTTTGGGACAGTCTAGGTCTTGTTTGGGACAGTCTGTGACCGTCTGGGACCGTCTGGGACAGTCTGGGACTTGTTTGAAACAGTCTGCGACAGTTTGGGACAGTCTGGGACTTGTTTGGAACAGTCTGCGACAGTTTGGGACAGTCTGGGACTTGTTTGGAACAGTCTGCGACAGTTTGAGACCATCTGGGACTTGTTTGGGCCAGTCTGGGACCGTCTGGGACTTGTTTTGAACAGTCTGCGACAGTTTGGGACCGTCTGGGACTTGTTTGGAACAGTCTGCGACAGTTTGGGACAGTCTAGGACTTGTTTGGAACAGCCTGGGGCAGTCTGGGATAGTCTGGGACTTGTTTGGAACAATCTGCGACAGTTTGGGACCGTCTGGGACTTGTTTGGAACAGTCTGCGATAGTTTGGGACAGTCTAGGACTTGTTTGGGACAGTCTGGGACCGTCTGGGACCGTCTGGGACAGTCTGGGACAGTTTGGGACCGTCTGGGACTTGTTTGGAACAGTCTGCGACAGTTTGGGACAGTCTAGGACTTGTTTGGGACAGTCTGGGACCGCCTGGGTCCTTCTGGGACACTCTAGGACTTGTTTGGGACAGTCTGGGACCGTCTGGGACAGTCTGGGACTTGTTTGGAACAGTCTGGGACAGTCTGGGACTTGTTTGGAACAGCCTGGGACAGTCTGGGGTAGTCTGGGACTTGTTTGGAACAGTCTGCGACAGTTTGGGACCGTCCGGGTCTTGTTTGGAACAGTCTGCGACAGTCTGGGATAGTCTGGGACTTGTTTGGAACAGTCTGCGACAGTTTGGGACAGTCTAATACTTGTTTGGGACAGTCTGGTAACGTCTGGGTCCGTCTGGGACAGTCTAGGACTTGTTTGGGACAGTCTAGGACAATCTGGGACAGTCTGGGACTTGTTTGGAACAGCCTGGGACAGTCTGGGATAGTCTGGGACTTGTTTGCAACAGTCTGCGACAGTTTGGGACCGTCTGGGACTTGTTTGGAATAGTCTGCGACAGTTTGGGACAGTCTAGGACTTGTTTGGGACAGTCTGGGACCGTCTGGGACCTTCTGGGACAGTCTAGGACTTGTTTGAGACAGTCTTGGACCGTCTGGGACCGTCTGGGACAGTCTGCGACTTGTTTGGAACAGTCTGGGACAGTCTGGGACTGTCTGGGACTTGTTTGGAACAGCCTGGGACAGTCTGGGGTAGTCTGGGACTTGTTTGGAACAGTCTGCGACAGTTTGGGACCGTCTGGGACTTGTTTGGAACAGTCTGCGACAGTTTGGGACAGTCTGGGACTTGTTTGGAACAGTCTGCGACAGTTTGAGACCATCTGGGACTTGTTTGGGCCAGTCTGGGACCGTCTGGGACTTGTTTTGAACAGTCTGCGACAGTTTGGGACCGTCTGGGACTTGTTTGGAACAGTCTGCGACAGTTTGGGACAGTCTGGCACTTGTTTGGAACAGCCTGGGAAAGTCTGGGATAGTCTGGGACTTGTTTGGAACAGTCTGCGACAGTTTGGAACCGTCTGGGACTTGTTTGGAACAGTCCGCGACAGTCTGGGATAGTCTGGGACTTGTTTGGGACAGTCTGGTAACGTCTGGGTCCGTCTGGGACAGTCTAGGACTTGTTTGGGACAGTCTGGGACAATCAGGGACAGTCTGGGACTTGTTTGGAACAGCCTGGGACAGTCTGGGACAGTCTAGGACTTGTTTGGAAAAATCTGGGATCGTCTGGGACCTTCTGGAACAGTCTGGGACTTGTATGGAACAGTCTGCGACAGTTTGGGACCGTCTGGGACTTGTTTGGAACAGTCTGCGACCGTTTGAGAACGTCTGGGACTTGTGTGGAACAGTCTGCGACAGTTTGGGACAGTCTAGGACTTGTTTGGGACAGTCTGTGGCCGTCTGGGACAGTCTAGGACTTGTTTGGGACAGTCTGGGACCATCTGGGACCTTCTGGGACAGTCAGGGACTTGTTTGGAACAGTCTGCGACAGTTTGGGACCGTCTGGGACTTGTTTGGAACAGTCTGCGACAGTTTGGGACCGTCTGGGACTTGTTTGGAACAGTCTGCGACAGTTTGGGACAGTCTCGGACTTGTTTGCGACTGTCTGGGACAATCTGGGACAGTCTGGTACAATCTGGGACAGTCTGGGACTTGCTTGGAACAGCCTGGGAAAGTCTGGGATAGTCTGGGACTTGTTTGGAACAGTCTGTGACAGTTTGGGACCGACTGGGACTTGTTTGGAACTGTCTGCATCAGTTTGGGACAGTCTAGGACTTGTATGGGCCAGTCTGGGACCGTCTGGGACTTGTTTGGAACAGTCTGCGACAGTTTGGGACCGTCTGGGACTTGTTTGGAACAGTCTGCGACAGTTTGGGACCGTCTGGGACTTGTTTGGAACAGTCTGCGACAGTTTGGGACAGTCTAGGACTTGTTTGCGACTGTCTGGGACAATCTGGGACAGTCTGGGTCTTGTTTGGAACAGTCTGCGACAGTTTTGGACAGTCTAGGACTTGTTTGGGACAGTCTGGGACTTGTTTGGCACAGTCTGGTACAATCTGGGACAGTCTGGGACTTGTTTGGAACAGCCTGGGAAAGTCTGGGATAGTCTGGGACTTGTTTGGAACAGTCTGCGACAGTTTGGGACCGTCTGGGACTTGTTTGGAACAGTCTGCGATAGTTTGGGACAGTCTAGGACTTGTTTGGGACAGTCTGCGACCGTCTGGGACCGTCTGGGACAGTCTGGGACTTGTTTGAAACAGTCTGCGACAGTTTGGGACAGTCTGGGACTTGTTTGGAACAGTCTGCGACAGTTTGGGACAGTCTGGGACTTGTTTGGAACAGTCTGCGACAGTTTGAGACCATCTGGGACTTGTTTGGGCCAGTCTGGGACCGTCTGGGACTTGTTTTGAACAGTCTGCGACAGTTTGGGACCGTCTGGGACTTGTTTGGAACAGTCTGCGACAGTTTGGGACAGTCTAGGACTTGTTTGGAACAGCCTGGGGCAGTCTGGGATAGTCTGGGACTTGTTTGGAACAATCTGCGACAGTTTGGGACCGTCTGGGACTTGTTTGGAACAGTCTGCGATAGTTTGGGACAGTCTAGGACTTGTTTGGGACAGTCTGGGACCGTCTGGGACCGTCTGGGACAGTCTGGGACAGTTTGGGACCGTCTGGGACTTGTTTGGAACAGTCTGCGACAGTTTGGGACAGTCTAGGACTTGTTTGGGACAGTCTGGGACCGTCTGGGTCCTTCTGGGACACTCTAGGACTTGTTTGGGACAGTCTGGGACCGTCTGGGACAGTCTGGGACTTGTTTGGAACAGTCTGGGACAGTCTGGGACTTGTTTGGAACAGCCTGGGACAGTCTGGGGTAGTCTGGGACTTGTTTGGAACAGTCTGCGACAGTTTGGGACCGTCCGGGTCTTGTTTGGAACAGTCTGCGACAGTCTGGGATAGTCTGGGACTTGTTTGGAACAGTCTGCGACAGTTTGGGACAGTCTAATACTTGTTTGGGACAGTCTGGTAACGTCTGGGTCCGTCTGGGACAGTCTAGGACTTGTTTGGGACAGTCTAGGACAATCTGGGACAGTCTGGGACTTGTTTGGAACAGCCTGGGACAGTCTGGGATAGTCTGGGACTTGTTTGCAACAGTCTGCGACAGTTTGGGACCGTCTGGGACTTGTTTGGAATAGTCTGCGACAGTTTGGGACAGTCTAGGACTTGTTTGGGACAGTCTGGGACCGTCTGGGACCTTCTGGGACAGTCTAGGACTTGTTTGAGACAGTCTTGGACCGTCTGGGACCGTCTGGGACAGTCTGCGACTTGTTTGGAACAGTCTGGGACAGTCTGGGACTGTCTGGGACTTGTTTGGAACAGCCTGGGACAGTCTGGGGTAGTCTGGGACTTGTTTGGAACAGTCTGCGACAGTTTGGGACCGTCTGGGACTTGTTTGGAACAGTCTGCGACAGTTTGGGACAGTCTGGGACTTGTTTGGAACAGTCTGCGACAGTTTGAGACCATCTGGGACTTGTTTGGGCCAGTCTGGGACCGTCTGGGACTTGTTTTGAACAGTCTGCGACAGTTTGGGACCGTCTGGGACTTGTTTGGAACAGTCTGCGACAGTTTGGGACAGTCTGGCACTTGTTTGGAACAGCCTGAGAAAGTCTGGGATAGTCTGGGACTTGTTTGGAACAGTCTGCGACAGTTTGGAACCGTCTGGGACTTGTTTGGAACAGTCCGCGACAGTCTGGGATAGTCTGGGACTTGTTTGGGACAGTCTGGTAACGTCTGGGTCCGTCTGGGACAGTCTAGGACTTGTTTGGGACAGTCTGGGACAATCAGGGACAGTCTGGGACTTGTTTGGAACAGCCTGGGACAGTCTGGGACAGTCTAGGACTTGTTTGGAAAAATCTGGGATCGTCTGGGACCTTCTGGAACAGTCTGGGACTTGTATGGAACAGTCTGCGACAGTTTGGGACCGTCTGGGACTTGTTTGGAACAGTCTGCGACAGTTTGGGACCGTCTGGGACTTGTTTGGAACAGTCTGCGACAGTTTGGGACAGTCTAGGACTTGTTTGCGACTGTCTGGGACAATCTGGGACAGTCTGGGTCTTGTTTGGAACAGTCTGCGACAGTTTTGGACAGTCTAGGACTTGTTTGGAACAGTTTGCGACAGTTTGGGACCGTCTGGGACTTGTTTGGAACAGTCTGCGACAGTTTGGGACAGTCTCGGACTTGTTTGCGACTGTCTGGGACAATCTGGGACAGTCTGGTACAATCTGGGACAGTCTGGGACTTGCTTGGAACAGCCTGGGAAAGTCTGGGACTGTCTGGGACTTGTTTGGAACAGCCTGGGACAGTCTGGGGTAGTCTGGGACTTGTTTGGAACAGTCTGCGACAGTTTGGGACCGTCTGGGACTTGTTTGGAACAGTCTGCGACAGTTTGGGACAGTCTGGGACTTGTTTGGAACAGTCTGCGACAGTTTGAGACCATCTGGGACTTGTTTGGGCCAGTCTGGGACCGTCTGGGACTTGTTTTGAACAGTCTGCGACAGTTTGGGACCGTCTGGGACTTGTTTGGAACAGTCTGCGACAGTTTGGGACAGTCTGGCACTTGTTTGGAACAGCCTGAGAAAGTCTGGGATAGTCTGGGACTTGTTTGGAACAGTCTGCGACAGTTTGGAACCGTCTGGGACTTGTTTGGAACAGTCCGCGACAGTCTGGGATAGTCTGGGACTTGTTTGGGACAGTCTGGTAACGTCTGGGTCCGTCTGGGACAGTCTAGGACTTGTTTGGGACAGTCTGGGACAATCAGGGACAGTCTGGGACTTGTTTGGAACAGCCTGGGACAGTCTGGGACAGTCTAGGACTTGTTTGGAAAAATCTGGGATCGTCTGGGACCTTCTGGAACAGTCTGGGACTTGTATGGAACAGTCTGCGACAGTTTGGGACCGTCTGGGACTTGTTTGGAACAGTCTGCGACCGTTTGAGACCGTCTGGGACTTGTGTGGAACAGTCTGCGACAGTTTGGGACAGTCTAGGACTTGTTTGGGACAGTCTGTGGCCGTCTGGGACAGTCTAGGACTTGTTTGGGACAGTCTGGGACCATCTGGGACCTTCTGGGACAGTCAGGGACTTGTTTGGAACAGTCTGCGACAGTTTGGGACCGTCTGGGACTTGTTTGGAACAGTCTGCGACAGTTTGGGACCGTCTGGGACTTGTTTGGAACAGTCTGCGACAGTTTGGGACAGTCTCGGACTTGTTTGCGACTGTCTGGGACAATCTGGGACAGTCTGGTACAATCTGGGACAGTCTGGGACTTGCTTGGAACAGCCTGGGAAAGTCTGGGATAGTCTGGGACTTGTTTGGAACAGTCTGTGACAGTTTGGGACCGACTGGGACTTGTTTGGAACTGTCTGCATCAGTTTGGGACAGTCTAGGACTTGTATGGGCCAGTCTGGGACCGTCTGGGACTTGTTTGGAACAGTCTGCGACAGTTTGGGACCGTCTGGGACTTGTTTGGAACAGTCTGCGACAGTTTGGGACCGTCTGGGACTTGTTTGGAACAGTCTGCGACAGTTTGGGACAGTCTAGGACTTGTTTGCGACTGTCTGGGACAATCTGGGACAGTCTGGGTCTTGTTTGGAACAGTCTGCGACAGTTTTGGACAGTCTAGGACTTGTTTGGGACAGTCTGGGACTTGTTTGGCACAGTCTGGTACAATCTGGGACAGTCTGGGACTTGTTTGGAACAGCCTGGGAAAGTCTGGGATAGTCTGGGACTTGTTTGGAACAGTCTGCGACAGTTTGGGACCGTCTGGGACTTGTTTGGAACAGTCTGCGATAGTTTGGGACAGTCTAGGACTTGTTTGGGACAGTCTGTGACCGTCTGGGACCGTCTGGGACAGTCTGGGACTTGTTTGAAACAGTCTGCGACAGTTTGGGACAGTCTGGGACTTGTTTGGAACAGTCTGCGACAGTTTGGGACAGTCTGGGAATTGTTTGGAACAGTCTGCGACAGTTTGAGACCATCTGGGACTTGTTTGGGCCAGTCTGGGACCGTCTGGGACTTGTTTTGAACAGTCTGCGACAGTTTGGGACCGTCTGGGACTTGTTTGGAACAGTCTGCGACAGTTTAGGACAGTCTAGGACTTGTTTGGAACAGCCTGGGGCAGTCTGGGATAGTCTGGGACTTGTTTGGAACAATCTGCGACAGTTTGGGACCGTCTGGGACTTGTTTGGAACAGTCTGCGATAGTTTGGGACAGTCTAGGACTTGTTTGGGACAGTCTGGGACCGTCTGGGACCGTCTGGGACAGTCTGGGACAGTTTGGGACCGTCTGGGACTTGTTTGGAACAGTCTGCGACAGTTTGGGACAGTCTAGGACTTGTTTGGGACAGTCTGGGACCGTCTGGGTCCTTCTGGGACACTCTAGGACTTGTTTGGGACAGTCTGGGACCGTCTGGGACAGTCTGGGACTTGTTTGGAACAGTCTGGGACCGTCTGGGACTTGTTTGGAACAGTCTGCGACAGTTTGGGACAGTCTAGGACTTGTTTGGGACAGTCTGGGACCGTCTGGGTCCTTCTGGGACACTCTAGGACTTGTTTGGGACAGTCTGGGACCGTCTGGGACAGTCTGGGACTTGTTTGGAACAGTCTGGGACAGTCTGGGACTTGTTTGGAACAGCCTGGGACAGTCTGGGGTAGTCTGGGACTTGTTTGGAACAGTCTGCGACAGTTTGGGACCGTCCGGGTCTTGTTTGGAACAGTCTGCGACAGTCTGGGATAGTCTGGGACTTGTTTGGAACAGTCTGCGACAGTTTGGGACAGTCTAATACTTGTTTGGGACAGTCTGGTAACGTCTGGGTCCGTCTGGGACAGTCTAGGACTTGTTTGGGACAGTCTAGGACAATCTGGGACAGTCTGGGACTTGTTTGGAACAGCCTGGGACAGTCTGGGATAGTCTGGGACTTGTTTGCAACAGTCTGCGACAGTTTGGGACCGTCTGGGACTTGTTTGGAATAGTCTGCGACAGTTTGGGACAGTCTAGGACTTGTTTGGGACAGTCTGGGACCGTCTGGGACCTTCTGGGACAGTCTAGGACTTGTTTGAGACAGTCTTGGACCGTCTGGGACCGTCTGGGACAGTCTGCGACTTGTTTGGAACAGTCTGGGACAGTCTGGGACTGTCTGGGACTTGTTTGGAACAGCCTGGGACAGTCTGGGGTAGTCTGGGACTTGTTTGGAACAGTCTGCGACAGTTTGGGACCGTCTGGGGCTTGTTTGGAACAGTCTGCGACAGTTTGGGACAGTCTGAGACTTGTTTGGAACAGCCTGCGACAGTCTGGGATAGTCTGGGACTTGTTTGGGACAGTCTGGTAACGTCTGGGTCCGTCTGGGACAGTCTAGGACTTGTTTGGGACAGTCTGGGACAATATGGGACAGTCTGGGACTTGTTTGGAACAGCCTGGGACAGTCTGGGACAGTCTAGGACTTGTTTGGAAAAATCTGGGATCGTCTGGGACCTTCTGGAACAGTCTGGGACTTGTATGGAACAGTCTGCGACAGTTTGGGACCGTCTGGGACTTGTTTGGAACAGTCTGCGACCGTTTGAGACCGTCTGGGACTTGTGTGGAACAGTCTGCGACAGTTTGGGACAGTCTAGGACTTGTTTTGCGACTGTCTGGGACAATCTGGGACAGTCTGGGTCTTGTTTGGAACAGTCTGCGACAGTTTTGGACAGTCTAGGACTTGTTTGGGACAGTCTGGGACTTGTTTGGCACAGTCTGGTACAATCTGGGACAGTCTGGGACTTGTTTGGAACAGCCTGGGAAAGTCTGGGATAGTCTGGGATTTGTTTGGAACAGTCTGTGACAGTTTGGGACCGACTGGGACTTGTATGGAACAGTCTGCATCAGTTTGGGACAGTCTAGGACTTGTTTGGGCCAGTCTGGGACCGTCTGGGACCGTCTGGGACTTGTTTGGGACAGTCTGCGGCCGTCTGGGACAGTCTGGGACTTGTTTGGAACAGTCTGCGACAGTTTGGAACCGTCTGGGACTTGTTTGGAACAGTCCGCGACAGTCTGGGATAGTCTGGGACTTGTTTGGGACAGTCTGGTAACGTCTGGGTCCGTCTGGGACAGTCTAGGACTTGTTTGGGACAGTCTGGGACAATCTGGGACAGTCTGGGACTTGTTTGGAACAGCCTGGGACAGTCTGGGACAGTCTAGGACTTGTTTGGAAAAATCTGGGATCGTCTGGGACCTTCTGGAACAGTCTGGGACTTGTATGGAACAGTCTGCGACAGTTTGGGACCGTCTGGGACTTGTTTGGAACAGTCTGCGACCGTTTGAGACCGTCTGGGACTTGTGTGGAACAGTCTGCGACAGTTTGGGACAGTCTAGGACTTGTTTGGGACAGTCTGTGGCCGTCTGGGACAGTCTAGGTCTTGTTTGGGACAGTCTGGGACCATCTGGGACCTTCTGGGACAGTCAGGGACTTGTTTGGAACAGTCTGCGACAGTTTGGGACCGTCTGGGACTTGTTTGGAACAGTCTGCGACAGTTTGGGACCGTCTGGGACTTGTTTGGAACAGTCTGCGACAGTTTGGGACAGTCTCGGACTTGTTTGCGACTGTCTGGGACAATCTGGGACAGTCTGGTACAATCTGGGACAGTCTGGGACTTGTTTGGAACAGCCTGGGAAAGTCTGGGATAGTCTGGGACTTGTTTGGAACAGTCTGTGACAGTTTGGGACCGACTGGGACTTGTTTGGAACTGTCTGCATCAGTTTGGGACAGTCTAGGACTTGTTTGGGCCAGTCTGGGACCGTCTGGGACTTGTTTGGAACAGTCTGCGACAGTTTGGGACCGTCTGGGACTTGTTTGGAACAGTCTGCGACAGTTTGGGACAGTCTAGGACTTGTTTGGGACAGTCTGGGACTTGTTTGGCACAGTCTGGTACAATCTGGGACAGTCTGGGACTTGTTTGGAACAGCCTGGGAAAGTCTGGGATAGTCTGGGACTTGTTTGGAACAGTCTGCGACAGTTTGGGACCGTCTGGGACTTGTTTGGAACAGTCTGCGATAGTTTGGGACAGTCTAGGACTTGTTTGGGACAGTCTGTGACCGTCTGGGACCGTCTGGGACAGTCTGGGACTTGTTTGGAACAGTCTGCGACAGTTTGGGACAGTCTGGGACTTGTTTGGAACAGTCTGCGACCGTTTGAGACCGTCTGGGACTTGTGTGGAACAGTCTGCGACAGTTTGGGACAGTCTAGGACTTGTTTGGGACAGTCTGTGGCCGTCTGGGACAGTCTAGGACTTGTTTGGGACAGTCTGCGACAGTTTGGGACTGTCTCGGACTTGTTTGCGACTGTCTGGGACAATCTGGGACAGTCTGGTACAATCTGGGACAGTCTGGGACTTGTTTGGAACAGCCTGGGAAAGTCTGGGATAGTCTGGGACTTGTTTGGAACAGTCTGTGACAGTTTGGGACCGACTGGGACTTGTTTGGAACTGTCTGCGACAGTTTGGGACAGTCTAGGACTTGTTTGCGACTGTCTGGGACAATCTGGGACAGTCTGGGTCTTGTTTGGAACAGTCTGCGACAGTTTTGGACAGTCTAGGACTTGTTTGGGACAGTCTGGGACTTGTTTGGCACAGTCTGGTACAATCTGGGACAGTCTGGGACTTGTTTGGAACAGCCTGGGAAAGTCTGGGATAGTCTGGGACTTGTTTGGAACAGTCTGCGACAGTTTGGGACCGTCTGGGACTTGTTTGGAACAGTCTGCGATAGTTTGGGACAGTCTAGGACTTGTTTGGGACAGTCTGTGACCGTCTGGGACAGTCTGGGACTTGTTTGGAACAGTCTGCGACAGTTTGGGACAGTCTGGGACTTGTTTGGAACAGTCTGCGACAGTTTGGGACAGTCTGGGACTTGTTTGGAACAGTCTGCGACAGTTTGAGACCGTCTGGGACTTGTTTGGGCCAGTCTGGGACCGTCAGGGACTTGTTCGGAACAGTCTGCTACAGTTTGGGAACGTCTGGGACTTGTTTGGGACAGTCTGTGGCCGTCTGGGACAGTCTAGGACTTGTTTTGCGACTGTCTGGGACAATCTGGGACAGTCTGGGTCTTGTTTGGAACAGTCTGCGACAGTTTTGGACAGTCTAGGACTTGTTTGGGACAGTCTGGGACTTGTTTGGCACAGTCTGGTACAATCTGGGACAGTCTGGGACTTGTTTGGTACAGCCTGGGAAAGTCTGGGATAGTCTGGGACTTGTTTGGAACAGTCTGTGACAGTTTGGGACCGACTGGGACTTGTATGGAACAGTCTGCATCAGTTTGGGACAGTCTAGGACTTGTTTGGGCCAGTCTGGGACCGTCTGGGACCGTCTGGGACTTGTTTGGGACAGTCTGCGGCCGTCTGGGACTTGTTTGGAACAGTCTGCGACAGTTTGGAACCGTCTGGGACTTGTTTGGAACAGTCCGCGACAGTCTGGGATAGTCTGGGACTTGTTTGGGACAGTCTGGTAACGTCTGGGTCCGTCTGGGACAGTCTAGGACTTGTTTGGGACAGTCAGGGACAATCTGGGACAGTCTGGGACTTGTTTGGAACAGCCTGGGACAGTCTGGGACAGTCTAGGACTTGTTTGGAAAAATCTGGGATCGTCTGGGACCTTCTGGAACAGTCTGGGACTTGTATGGAACAGTCTGCGACAGTTTGGGACCGTCTGGGACTTGTTTGGAACAGTCTGCGACCGTTTGAGACCGTCTGGGACTTGTGTAGAACAGTCTGCGACAGTTTGGGACAGTCTAGGACTTGTTTGGGACAGTCTGTGGCCGTCTGGGACAGTCTAGGACTTGTTTGGGACAGTCTGGGACCATCTGGGACCTTCTGGGACAGTCAGGGACTTGTTTGGAACAGTCTGCGACAGTTTGGGACCGTCTGGGACTTGTTTGGAACAGTCTGCGACAGTTTGGGACCGTCTGGGACTTGTTTGGAACAGTCTGCGACAGTTTGGGACAGTCTCGGACTTGTTTGCGACTGTCTGGGACAATCTGGGACAGTCTGGTACAATCTGGGACAGTCTGGGACTTGTTTGGAACAGCCTGGGAAAGTCTGGAACAGTCTGTGACAGTTTGGGACCGACTGGGACTTGTTTGGAACTGTCTGCATCAGTTTGGGACAGTCTAGGACTTGTTTGGGCCAGTCTGGGACCGTCTGGGACTTGTTTGGAACAGTCTGCGACAGTTTGGGACCGTCTGGGACTTGTTTGGAACAGTCTGCGACAGTTTGGGACAGTCTAGGACTTGTTTGCGACTGTCTGGGACAATCTGGGACAGTCTGGGTCTTGTTTGGAACAGTCTGCGACAGTTTTGGACAGTCTAGGACTTGTTTGGGACAGTCTGGGACTTGTTTGGCACAGTCTGGTACAATCTGGGACAGTCTGGGACTTGTTTGGAACAGCCTGGGAAAGTCTGGGATAGTCTGGGACTTGTTTGGAACAGTCTGCGACAGTTTGGGACCGTCTGGGACTTGTTTGGAACAGTCTGCGATAGTTTGGGACAGTCTAGGACTTGTTTGGCACAGTCTGTGACCGTCTGGGACCGTCTGGGACAGTCTGGGACTTGTTTGGAACAGTCTGCGACAGTTTGGGACAGTCTGGGACTTGTTTGGAACAGTCTGCGACAGTTTGGGACAGTCTGGGACTTGTTTGGAACAGTCTGCGACCGTTTGAGACCGTCTGGGACTTGTTTGGGCCAGTCTGGGACCGTCAGGGACTTGTTTGGAACAGTCTGCGACAGTTTGGGACCGTCTGGGACTTGTTTGGAACAGTCTGCGACAGTTTGGGACCGTCTGGGACTTGTTTGGAACAGTCTGCGACAGTTTGGAACCGTCTGGGACTTGTTTGGAACAGTCCGCGACAGTCTGGGATAGTCTGGGACTTGTTTGGGACAATCTGGGACAGTCTGGGACTTGTTTGGAACAGCCTGGGAAAGTCTGGGATAGTCTGGGACTTGTTTGGAACAGTCTGCGACAGTTTGGGACCGTCTGGGACTTGTTTGGAACAGTCTGCGATAGTTTGGGACAGTCTAGGACTTGTTTGGGACAGTCTGTGACCGTCTGGGACAGTCTGGGACTTGTTTGGAACAGTCTGCGACAGTTTGGGACAGTCTGGGACTTGTTTGGAACAGTCTGCGACAGTTTGGGACAGTCTGGGACTTGTTTGGAACAGTCTGCGACAGTTTGAGACCGTCTGGGACTTGTTTGGGCCAGTCTGGGACCGTCAGGGACTTGTTCGGAACAGTCTGCTACAGTTTGGGAACGTCTGGGACTTGTTTGGGACAGTCTGTGGCCGTCTGGGACAGTCTAGGACTTGTTTTGCGACTGTCTGGGACAATCTGGGACAGTCTGGGTCTTGTTTGGAACAGTCTGCGACAGTTTTGGACAGTCTAGGACTTGTTTGGGACAGTCTGGGACTTGTTTGGCACAGTCTGGTACAATCTGGGACAGTCTGGGACTTGTTTGGTACAGCCTGGGAAAGTCTGGGATAGTCTGGGACTTGTTTGGAACAGTCTGTGACAGTTTGGGACCGACTGGGACTTGTATGGAACAGTCTGCATCAGTTTGGGACAGTCTAGGACTTGTTTGGGCCAGTCTGGGACCGTCTGGGACCGTCTGGGACTTGTTTGGGACAGTCTGCGGCCGTCTGGGACTTGTTTGGAACAGTCCGCGACAGTCTGGGATAGTCTGGGACTTGTTTGGGACAGTCTGGTAACGTCTGGGTCCGTCTGGGACAGTCTAGGACTTGTTTGGGACAGTCAGGGACAATCTGGGACAGTCTGGGACTTGTTTGGAACAGCCTGGGACAGTCTGGGACAGTCTAGGACTTGTTTGGAAAAATCTGGGATCGTCTGGGACCTTCTGGAACAGTCTGGGACTTGTATGGAACAGTCTGCGACAGTTTGGGACCGTCTGGGACTTGTTTGGAACAGTCTGCGACCGTTTGAGACCGTCTGGGACTTGTGTAGAACAGTCTGCGACAGTTTGGGACAGTCTAGGACTTGTTTGGGACAGTCTGTGGCCGTCTGGGACAGTCTAGGACTTGTTTGGGACAGTCTGGGACCATCTGGGATCTTCTGGGACAGTCAGGGACTTGTTTGGAACAGTCTGCGACAGTTTGGGACCGTCTGGGACTTGTTTGGAACAGTCTGCGACAGTTTGGGACCGTCTGGGACTTGTTTGGAACAGTCTGCGACAGTTTGGGACAGTCTCGGACTTGTTTGCGACTGTCTGGGACAATCTGGGACAGTCTGGTACAATCTGGGACAGTCTGGGACTTGTTTGGAACAGCCTGGGAAAGTCTGGGATAGTCTGGGACTTGTTTGGAACAGTCTGTGACAGTTTGGGACCGACTGGGACTTGTTTGGAACTGTCTGCATCAGTTTGGGACAGTCTAGGACTTGTTTGGGCCAGTCTGGGACCGTCTGGGACTTGTTTGGAACAGTCTGCGACAGTTTGGGACCGTCTGGGACTTGTTTGGAACAGTCTGCGACAGTTTGGGACAGTCTAGGACTTGTTTGCGACTGTCTGGGACAATCTGGGACAGTCTGGGTCTTGTTTGGAACAGTCTGCGACAGTTTTGGACAGTCTAGGACTTGTTTGGGACAGTCTGGGACTTGTTTGGCACAGTCTGGTACAATCTGGGACAGTCTGGGACTTGTTTGGAACAGCCTGGGAAAGTCTGGGATAGTCTGGGACTTGTTTGGAACAGTCTGCGACAGTTTGGGACCGTCTGGGACTTGTTTGGAACAGTCTGCGATAGTTTGGGACAGTCTAGGACTTGTTTGGCACAGTCTGTGACCGTCTGGGACCGTCTGGGACAGTCTGGGACTTGTTTGGAACAGTCTGCGACAGTTTGGGACAGTCTGGGACTTGTTTGGAACAGTCTGCGACAGTTTGGGACAGTCTGGGACTTGTTTGGAACAGTCTGCGACCGTTTGAGACCGTCTGGGACTTGTTTGGGCCAGTCTGGGACCGTCAGGGACTTGTTTGGAACAGTCTGCGACAGTTTGGGACCGTCTGGGACTTGTTTGGAACAGTCTGCGACAGTTTGGGACCGTCTGGGACTTGTTTGGAACAGTCTGCGACAGTTTGGGACAGTCTGGGACTTGTTTGGAACAGTCCGCGACAGTCTGGGATAGTCTGGGACTTGTTTGGGACAGTCTGGGATAGTCTGGGACTTGTTTGGGACAGTCTGGTAACGTCTGGGTCCGTCTGGGACAGTCTAGGACTTGTTTGGGACAGTCTGAGACAATCAGGGACAGTCTGGGACTTGTTTGGAACAGCCTGGGACAGTCTGGGACAGTCTAGGACTTGTTTGGAAAAATCTGGGATCGTCTGGGACCTTCTGGAACAGTCTGCGACTTGTATGGAACAGTCTGCGACAGTTTGGGACCGTCTGGGACTTGTTTTGAACAGTCTGCGACCGTTTGAGACCGTCTGGGACTTGTGTGGAACAGTCTGCGACCGTTTGGGACAGTCTAGGACTTGTTTGGGACAGTCTGTGGCCGTCTGGGACAGTCTAGGACTTGTTTGGGACAGTCTGGGACCATCTGGGACCTTCTGGGACAGTCAGGGACTTGTTTGGAACAGTCTGCGACAGTTTGGGACCGTCTGGGACTTGTTTGGAACAGTCTGCGACAGTTTGGGACCGTCTGGGACTTGTTTGGAACAGTCTGCGACAGTTTGGGACTTGTTTGGAACAGTCTGCGACAGTTTGGGACCGTCTGGGACTTGTTTGGAACAGTCTGCGACAGTTTGGGACAGTCTAGGACTTGTTTGGGACAGTCTGGGACTTGTTTGGCACAGTCTGGTACAATCTGGGACAGTCTGGGACTTGTTTGGAACAGCCTGGGAAAGTCTGGGATAGTCTGGGACTTGTTCGGAACAGTCTGCGACAGTTTGGGACCGTCTGGGACTTGTTTGGAACAGTCTGGGACAGTCTGGGACTTGTTTGGAACAGCCTGGGACAGTCTGGGGTAGTCTGGGACTTGTTTGGAACAGTCTGCGACAGTTTGGGACCGTCCGGGACTTGTTTGGAACAGTCTGCGACAGTCTGGGATAGTCTGGGACTTGTTTGGAACAGTCTGCGACAGTTTGGGACAGTCTAATACTTGTTTGGGACAGTCTGGTAACGTCTGGGTCCGTCTGGGACAGTCTAGGACTTGTTTGGGACAGTCTAGGACAATCTGGGACAGTCTGGGACTTGTTTGGAACAGCCTGGGACAGTCTGGGATAGTCTGGGACTTGTTTGGAACAGTCTGCGACAGTTTGGAACCGTCTGGGACTTGTTTGGAACAGTCCGCGACAGTCTGGGATAGTCTGGGACTTGTTTGGGACAGTCTGGGATAGTCTGGGACTTGTTTGGGACAGTCTGGTAACGTCTGGGTCCGTCTGGGACAGTCTAGGACTTGTTTGGGACAGTCTGAGACAATCAGGGACAGTCTGGGACTTGTTTGGAACAGCCTGGGACAGTCTGGGACAGTCTAGGACTTGTTTGGAAAAATCTGGGATCGTCTGGGACCTTCTGGAACAGTCTGCGACTTGTATGGAACAGTCTGCGACAGTTTGGGACCGTCTGGGACTTGTTTGGAACAGTCTGCGACCGTTTGAGACCGTCTGGGACTTGTGTGGAACAGTCTGCGACCGTTTGGGACAGTCTAGGACTTGTTTGGGACAGTCTGTGGCCGTCTGGGACAGTCTAGGACTTGTTTGGGACAGTCTGGGACCATCTGGGACCTTCTGGGACAGTCAGGGACTTGTTTGGAACAGTCTGCGACAGTTTGGGACCGTCTGGGACTTGTTTGGAACAGTCTGCGACAGTTTGGGACCGTCTGGGACTTGTTTGGAACAGTCTGCGACAGTTTGGGACTTGTTTGGAACAGTCTGCGACAGTTTGGGACCGTCTGGGACTTGTTTGGAACAGTCTGCGACAGTTTGGGACAGTCTAGGACTTGTTTGGGACAGTCTGGGACTTGTTTGGCACAGTCTGGTGCAATCTGGGACAGTCTGGGACTTGTTTGGAACAGCCTGGGAAAGTCTGGGATAGTCTGGGACTTGTTCGGAACAGTCTGCGACAGTTTGGGACCGTCTGGGACTTGTTTGGAACAGTCTGGGACAGTCTGGGACTTGTTTGGAACAGCCTGGGACAGTCTGGGGTAGTCTGGGACTTGTTTGGAACAGTCTGCGACAGTTTGGGACCGTCCGGGACTTGTTTGGAACAGTCTGCGACAGTCTGGGATAGTCTGGGACTTGTTTGGAACAGTCTGCGACAGTTTGGGACAGTCTAATACTTGTTTGGGACAGTCTGGTAACGTCTGGGTCCGTCTGGGACAGTCTAGGACTTGTTTGGGACAGTCTAGGACAATCTGGGACAGTCTGGGACTTGTTTGGAACAGCCTGGGACAGTCTGGGATAGTCTGGGACTTGTTTGCAACAGTCTGCGACAGTTTGGGACCGTCTGGGACTTGTTTGGAACAGTCTGCGACAGTTTGGGACAGTCTAGGACTTGTTTGGGACAGTCTTGGACCGTCTGGGACCGTCTGGGACAGTCTGCGACTTGTTTGGAACAGTCTGGGATAGTCTGGGACTGTCTGGGACTTGTTTGGAACAGCCTGGGACAGTCTGGGGTAGTCTGGGACTTGTTTGGAACAGTCTGCGATAGTTTGGGACCGTCTGGGGCTTGTTTGGAACAGTCTGCGACAGTTTGGGACAGTCTGAGACTTGTTTGGAACAGTCTGCGACAGTGTGGGATAGTCTGGGACTTGTTTGGGACAGTCTGTGGCCGTCTGGGACAGTCTAGGACAGTCTGGGACTTGTTTGGAACAGTCTGCGACAGTTTGGGACAGTCTGGGACTTGTTTGGAACAGTCTGCGACAGTTTGGGACAGTCTGGGACTTGTTTGGAACAGTCTGCTACAGTTTGAGACCGTCTGGGACTTGTTTGGGCCAGTCTGGAACCGTCTGGGACTTGTTTGGAACAGTCTGCGACAGTTTGGGACCGTCTGGGACTTGTTTGGAACAGTCTGCGACAGTTTGGGACAGTCTAGGACTTGTTTGGAACAGCCTGGGGCAGTCTGGGATAGTCTGGGACTTGTTTTGAACAATCTGCGACAGTTTGGGACCGTCTGGGACTTGTTTGGAACAGTCTGCGATAGTTTGGGACAGTCTAGGACTTGTTTGGGACAGTCTGGGACCGTCTGGGACCGTCTGGGACAGTCTGGGACTTGTTTGGAACAGTCTGCGACAGTTTGGGACCGTCTGGGACTTGTTTGGAACAGTCTGCGACAGTTTGGGACAGTCTCGGACTTGTTTGCGACTGTCTGGGACAATCTGGGACAGTCTGGTACAATCTGGGACATTCTGGGACTTGTTTGGAACAGCCTGGGAAAGTCTGGGATAGTCTGGGACTTGTTTGGAACAGTCTGTGACAGTTTGGGACCGACTGGGACTTGTTTGGAACTGTCTGCATCAGTTTGGGACAGTCTAGGACTTGTTTGGGCCAGTCTGGGACCGTCTGGGACTTGTTTGGAACAGTCTGCGACAGTTTGGGACCGTCTGGGACTTGTTTGGAACAGTCTGCGACAGTTTGGGACGGTCTAGGACTTGTTTGGGACAGTCTGGGACTTGTTTGGCACAGTCTGGTACAATCTGGGACCGTCTGGGACTTGTTTGGAACAGTCTGCGACAGTTTGGGACAGTCTAGGACTTGTTTGGGACAGTCTGGGACCGTCTGGGACCTTCTGGGACAGTCTAGGACTTGTTTGAGACAGTCTTGGACCGTCCGGGACCGTCTGGGACAGTCTAGGACAGTCTGGAACATGTTTGGGACAGTCTGGGACAGTCTGGGACTTGTTTGGAACAGTCTGGGGCAGTCTGGGACAGTCTGGGACAGCCTGGGACAGTCTAGGATAGTCTGGGACATGTTTGGAACAGTCTGGGGCAGTTTAGGACATCCTGGGACTTGTTTGGAACAGTCTGGGACCTTTTGGGACTTGTTTGGAACAGTCTGGGGCAGTCTGGGACAGTCTAGGACATGTTTGGAACAGTCTGGGACAGTCTGGGAGATGCTGGGACCTATTTGGAACAGTCTGGGGCAGTTTAGGACATCCTGGGACTTGTTTGGAACAGTCTGGGACGTTCTGGGACTTGTTTGGAAAGGTCTAGGGCAGTCTGGGACTGTCTAGGACATGTTTGGAACAGTCTGAGACAGTGTGGGACAGTCTGGGACAGTCTGGGACAGTCTGGGACATGTTTGGAACAGTCTGGGACGGTCTGGGACAGTGTGGGACGGTCTGGGACATGTTTGGAACTGTCTGGGACGGTCTGGGACAGTCTGGGACTGTCTGGGACTTGTTTGGAACACTCTGGGTCAGTCTGAGACAGTCTGGGACTTGTTTGGAACAGTCTGGGACTGTCTGGGACAGCCTAGAGCAGTCTGGGACAGTCTGGGACATGTTGGGAACCATCTGGGACAGTCTGGGACAGTCAGTGACAGCCTGGGACAGTCTAGGACAGTCTGGGACTTGTTTGGAACAGTCTGGGACAGTCTGGGACAGTCTGTGACAGCCTGGGACAGTCTAGGACAGTCTGGGACTTGTTTGGAACAGTCTGGGACAATCTGGGACAGTCTGGGACTTGTTTGGAACAGCCTGGGACCGTCTGGGACAGTCTGGGACTTGTTTGGAACAGTCTGGGACTGTCTGGAACAGTCTGGGACTGTCTGGGACATGTTTGGGACAGTCTGGGACTGTCTGGAACAGTCTGGGACTACCTAGGACTTGTTTGGGACAGTCTGGGACCGTCTGGGACAGTCTGGGACTTGTTTTGAACAGTCTGGGACAGTCTGGAATAGTCTGGGACTTGTTTGGAACAGTCTGCGACAGTTTGGGACAGTCTGGGACTTGTTTGGAACAGCCTGGGACAGTCTGCGATAGTCTGGGACTTGTTTGGAACAGTCTGGGACAATCTGGGACAGTCTGGGACTTGTTTGGAACAGCCTGGGACAGTCTGGGACAGTCTGGGACTTGTTTGGAACAGTCTGGGACAATCTGGGACAGTCTGGGACTTGTTTGGAACAGCTTGGGACTGTCTGGGATAGTCTGGAGCTTGTTTGGAACAGTCTGCGACAGTTTGGGACAGTCTAGGACTTGTTTGGGACAGTCTGGGACCGTCTGGGACAGTCTGGGATAGTCTGGGATAGTCTGGGACAGTCTGGGACAGTCTGGGACAGTCTGGGACAGTCTGGGACTTGTTTGGAACATTCTGCGACAGTCTAGGACAGTCTGGGTCTTGTTTGGAACAGTCTGGGCCAGTCTAGGTCTTGTTTGGGACAGTCTGGGACTGTCTGGAACAGTCTGGGACTGTCTGGGACAGTCTGGGACTTGTTTGGAACAGTCTGTGACAGTCTGGGACAGTCTGGGACTTGTTTGGAAAAGTCTGCGACAGTTTGGAACAGTCTAGGACTTGTTTGGGACAGTCTGGGACCGTCTGGGACAGTCTGGGATAGTCCGGGACAGTCTGGGACAGTCTGGGACAGTCTGGGACTTGTTTGGAACAGTCTGCGACAGTCTAGGACAGTCAGGGACTTGTTTGGAACAGTCTGGGACAGTCTAGGACTTGTTTGGAACAGTCTGTGACAGTCTGGGACTTGTTTGGGACAGTCTGGGACCGTCTGGGACTGTCTGGGACTTGTGGGGTACAGTCTGGGACAATCTGGGACAGTCTGGGACTTGTTTGGAACAGTCTGCGACAGTTTGGGACAGTCTAGGACTTGTTTGGGTCAGTCTGGGACCGTCTGGGACCGTCTGGGACAGTCTCGGACTTGTTTGAGACAGTCTGGGACCGTCTGGGACTTGATTGGAACAGTCTGCGACAGTTTGGGACAGTCTAGGACTTGTTTGGGTCAGTCTGCGACAGTTTGGGATAGTCTAGGACTTGTTTGGGACAGTCTGGGACCATCTGGGACAGTCTGGGACTGTCTGGGACTTGTTTGGAGCAGTCTGGGACAATCTGGGACAGTCTGGGACTTGTTTGGAACAGCCTGGGACAGTCTGGGATAGTCTGGGGCTTGTTTGGAACAGTCTGCGACAGTTTAAGACCGTCTGGGTCTTGTTTGGAACAGTCTGCGACAGTTTGGGACAGTCTAGGACTTGTTTGGAACATTCTGTGACAGTCTGGGACAGTCTGGGACTTGTTTGGGACAGTTTGGGACCGTCTGGGACTGTCTGGGACTTGTGTGGAACAGTCTGGGACAATCTGGGACAGTCTGGGACTTGTTTGGAACAGCCTGGGACAGTCTGGGATAGTCTGGGACTTGTTTGGAACAGTCTGCGACAGTTTGGGACCGTCTGGGACTTGTTTGGAACAGTCTGCGACAGTTTGGGACAGTCTAGGACTTGTTTGGGTCAGTCTGGGACCGTCTGGGACCGTCTGGGACAGTCTCGGACTTGTTTGAGACAGTCTGGGACCGTCTGGGACTTGTTTGGAACAGTCTGCGACAGTTTGGGACAGTCGAGCACTTGTTTGGAACAGTCTGGGACAATCTGGGACAGTCTGGGACTTGTTTGGAACAGCCTGGGACAGTCTGGGATAGTCTGGGGCTTGTTTGGAACAGTCTGCGACAGTTTAAGGCCGTCTGGGACTTGTTTGGAACAGTCTGCGACAGTTTGGGACAGTCTAGGACTTGTTTGGGACTGTCTGGGACTGTCTGGGACAGTCTGGGATAGTCTGGGATAGTCTGGGACAGTCTGGGACAGTCTGGGACAGTCTGGGACTTGTTTGGAACATTCTGCGACAGTCTAGGACAGTCTGGGTCTTGTTTGGAACAGTCTGGGCCAGTCTAGGTCTTGTTTGGGACAGTCTGGGACTGTCTGGAACAGTCTGGGACTGTCTGGGACAGTCTGGGACTTGTTTGGAACAGTCTGTGACAGTCTGGGACAGTCTGGGACTTGTTTGGAAAAGTCTGCGACAGTTTGGAACAGTCTAGGACTTGTTTGGGACAGTCTGGGACCGTCTGGGACAGTCTGGGATAGTCCGGGACAGTCTGGGACAGTCTGGGACAGTCTGGGACTTGTTTGGAACAGTCTGCGACAGTCTAGGACAGTCAGGGACTTGTTTGGAACAGTCTGGGACAGTCTAGGACTTGTTTGGAACAGTCTGTGACAGTCTGGGACTTGTTTGGGACAGTCTGGGACCGTCTGGGACTGTCTGGGACTTGTGGGGTACAGTCTGGGACAATCTGGGACAGTCTGGGACTTGTTTGGAACAGTCTGCGACAGTTTGGGACAGTCTAGGACTTGTTTGGGTCAGTCTGGGACCGTCTGGGACCGTCTGGGACAGTCTCGGACTTGTTTGAGACAGTCTGGGACCGTCTGGGACTTGATTGGAACAGTCTGCGACAGTTTGGGACAGTCTAGGACTTGTTTGGGTCAGTCTGCGACAGTTTGGGATAGTCTAGGACTTGTTTGGGACAGTCTGGGACCATCTGGGACAGTCTGGGACTGTCTGGGACTTGTTTGGAGCAGTCTGGGACAGTCTGGGACTTGTTTGGAACAGCCTGGGACAGTCTGGGATAGTCTGGGGCTTGTTTGGAACAGTCTGCGACAGTTTAAGACCGTCTGGGTCTTGTTTGGAACAGTCTGCGACAGTTTGGGACAGTCTAGGACTTGTTTGGAACATTCTGTGACAGTCTGGGACAGTCTGGGACTTGTTTGGGAAAGTTTGGGACCGTCTGGGACTGTCTGGGACTTGTGTGGAACAGTCTGGGACAATCTGGGACAGTCTGGGACTTGTTTGGAACAGCCTGGGACAGTCTGGGATAGTCTGGGACTTGTTTGGAACAGTCTGCGACAGTTTGGGACCGTCTGGGACTTGTTTGGAACAGTCTGCGACAGTTTGGGACAGTCTAGGACTTGTTTGGGTCAGTCTGGGACCGTCTGGGACCGTCTGGGACAGTCTCGGACTTGTTTGAGACAGTCTGGGACCGTCTGGGACTAGTTTGGAACAGTCTGCGACAGTTTGGGACAGTCGAGCACTTGTTTGGAACAGTCTGGGACAATCTGGGACAGTCTGGGACTTGTTTGGAACAGCCTGGGACAGTCTGGGATAGTCTGGGGCTTGTTTGGAACAGTCTGCGACAGTTTAAGGCCGTCTGGGACTTGTTTGGAACAGTCTGCGACAGTTTGGGACAGTCTAGGACTTGTTTGGGACTGTCTGGGACTGTCTGGGACAGTCTGGGATTGTCCGGGACAGTCTGGGACAGTCTGGGACAGTCTGGGACTTGTTTGGAACAGTCTGCGACAGTTTGGGACAGTCTAGGACTTGTTTGGAACATTCTGTGACAGTCTGGGACAGTCTGGGACTTGTTTGGGACAGTTTGGGACCGTCTGGGACTGTCTGGGACTTGTGTGGAACAGTCTGGGACAATCTGGGACAGTCTGGGACTTGTTTGGAACAGCCTGGGACAGTCTGGGATAGTCTGGGACTTGTTTGGAACAGTCTGCGACAGTTTGGGACCGTCTGGGACTTGTTTGGAACAGTCTGCGACAGTTTGGGACAGTCTAGGACTTGTTTGGGTCAGTCTGGGACCGTCTGGGACCGTCTGGGACAGTCTCGGACTTGTTTGTGACAGTCTGGGACCGTCTGGGACTTGTTTGGAACAGTCTGCGACAGTTTGGGACAGTCGAGCACTTGTTTGGAACAGTCTGGGACAATCTGGGACAGTCTGGGACTTGTTTGGAACAGCCTGGGACAGTCTGGGATAGTCTGGGGCTTGTTTGGAACAGTCTGCGACAGTTTAAGGCCGTCTGGGACTTGTTTGGAACAGTCTGCGACAGTTTGGGGCAGTCTAGGACTTGTTTGGGACTGTCTGGGACTGTCTGGGACAGTCTGGGATAGTCTGGGATAGTCTGGGACAGTCTGGGACAGTCTGGGACAGTCTGGGACTTGTTTGGAACATTCTGCGACAGTCTAGGACAGTCTGGGTCTTGTTTGGAACAGTCTGGGCCAGTCTAGGTCTTGTTTGGGACAGTCTGGGACTGTCTGGAACAGTCTGGGACTGTCTGGGACAGTCTGGGACTTGTTTGGAACAGTCTGTGACAGTCTGGGACAGTCTGGGACTTGTTTGGAAAAGTCTGCGACAGTTTGGAACAGTCTAGGACTTGTTTGGGACAGTCTGGGACCGTCTGGGACAGTCTGGGATAGTCCGGGACAGTCTGGGACAGTCTGGGACAGTCTGGGACTTGTTTGGAACAGTCTGCGACAGTCTAGGACAGTCAGGGACTTGTTTGGAACAGTCTGGGACAGTCTAGGACTTGTTTGGAACAGTCTGTGACAGTCTGGGACTTGTTTGGGACAGTCTGGGACCGTCTGGGACTGTCTGGGACTTGTGGGGTACAGTCTGGGACAATCTGGGACAGTCTGGGACTTGTTTGGAACAGTCTGCGACAGTTTGGGACAGTCTAGGACTTGTTTGGGTCAGTCTGGGACCGTCTGGGACCGTCTGGGACAGTCTCGGACTTGTTTGAGACAGTCTGGGACCGTCTGGGACTTGATTGGAACAGTCTGCGACAGTTTGGGATAGTCTAGGACTTGTTTGGGACAGTCTGGGACCATCTGGGACAGTCTGGGACTGTCTGGGACTTGTTTGGAGCAGTCTGGGACAATCTGGGACAGTCTGGGACTTGTTTGGAACAGCCTGGGACAGTCTGGGATAGTCTGGGGCTTGTTTGGAACAGTCTACGACAGTTTAAGACCGTCTGGGTCTTGTTTGGAACAGTCTGCGACAGTTTGGGACAGTCTAGGACTTGTTTGGAACATTCTGTGACAGTCTGGGACAGTCTGGGACTTGTTTGGGAAAGTTTGGGACCGTCTGGGACTGTCTGGGACTTGTGTGGAACAGTCTGGGACAATCTGGGACAGTCTGGGACTTGTTTGGAACAGCCTGGGACAGTCTGGGATAGTCTGGGACTTGTTTGGAACAGTCTGCGACAGTTTGGGACCGTCTGGGACTTGTTTGGAACAGTCTGCGACAGTTTGGGACAGTCTAGGACTTGTTTGGGTCAGTCTGGGACCGTCTGGGACCGTCTGGGACAGTCTCGGACTTGTTTGAGACAGTCTGGGACCGTCTGGGACTTGTTTGGAACAGTCTGCGACAGTTTGGGACAGTCGAGCACTTGTTTGGAACAGTCTGGGACAATCTGGGACAGTCTGGGACTTGTTTGGAACAGCCTGGGACAGTCTGGGATAGTCTGGGGCTTGTTTGGAACAGTCTGCGACAGTTTAAGGCCGTCTGGGACTTGTTTGGAACAGTCTGCGACAGTTTGGGACAGTCTAGGACTTGTTTGGGACTGTCTGGGACTGTCTGGGACAGTCTGGGACTTGTTTGGAACAGTCTGGGATAGTCTGGGACAGCCTGGGACAGTCTGGGACAGTCTGGGACTTGTTTGGAACAGTCTGCGACAGTCTAGGACAGTCTGGGACTTGTTTGGAACAGTCTGGGGCAGTCTGGGACAGTCTAGGACATGTTTGGAACAGTCTGTGACAGTCTGGGACTTGTTTGGAACAGTCTGGGACAGTCTGGGACGTGTTTGGAACAGTCTGGGGCAGTCTGGGACAGTCTGGGACAGCCTGGGACAGTCTAGGACAGTCTGGGACATGTTTGGAACAGTCTGGGGCAGTTTAGGACATCCTGGGACTTGTTTGGAACAGTCTGTGACCTTCTGGGACTTATTTGGAACAGTCTGGGGCAGTCTGGGACAGTCTAGGACATGTTTGGAACAGTCTGAGACAGTGTGGGACAGTCTGGGACAGTCTGGGACATGTTTGGAACAGTCTGGGACGGTCTGGGACAGTGTGGGACATGTTTGGTACAGTCTGGGACAGTCTGGGAGAGTCTGGGACTTGTTTGGAACAGTCTGGGGCAGTCTGGGAGAATCTGGGACTTGTTTGGAACAGTCTGGGACTGTCTGGGACTTGTTTGGTACACTCTGGGACTGTCTGGGACAGTCTGGGACAGTCCGGGACATGTTTGGAACAGTCTGGGACTGTCTGGGACATGTTTGGAACAGTCTAGGACAGTTTGGGACTGCCTGGGACATGTTTGGAACAGTCTAGGACAGTTTGGGACGGTCTGGGACATGTTTGGAGCAGTCTGGGACAGTCTGGGACAGCCTGGGACAGTATGGGACTTGTTTGGATCAGTCAGGGACTGTCTGGGACATGTTTGGAACAGTCTAGGACAGTTTGGGACGGACTGGGACATGTTTGGATCAGTCTGGGACAGTCTGGGGCTGTGTGGGACATGTTTGGAACAGTCTAGGACAGTTTGGGACGGTCTGGGACATGTTTAGAACAGTCTAGGACAGTATGGGACGGTCTGGGGCATGTTTGGAACAGTCTGGGACAGTCTGGGACTGGCTTGGACATGTTTGGAACAGCCTAGGACGGTCTGGGACATGTTTGGAACAGTCTAGGACAGTTTGGGACGGTCTGGAACATGTTTTGAGCAGTCTGGGACGGTCTGGGACATGTTTGGAACAGTCTGGGAACGTCTGGGACAGTCTGGGACTTGTCTGGAACAGTGCGGGACAGTCTATGACCGTCTGGGACATGTTCGGAACAGTCTAGGACAGTTTGGGACGGTCTGGGTCATGTTTGGAGCAGTCTGGGACAGTCTGAGACTGTCTGGGACAGTCTGGGACTTGTTTGGAACAGTCTGGGACTGTCTGGGACAGTCTGGGACAGTCTGGGACATGTTTGGAACAGTCTAAGACAGTCTGGGACTGTCTGGGACTTGTTTGGAACAGTCTGGGACAGTCTGGAAGAGTCTAGAACTTGTTTGGAACAGTCTGTGACAGTCTGGGACTTGTTTGGAACAGTCTGGGACAGTCTGGGACGTGTTTGGAACAGTCTGGGACAGTCTGGGACAGTCTGGGACAGCCTGGGACAGTCTAGGACAGTCTGGGGCAGTTTAGGACATCCTGGGACTTGTTTGGAACAGTCTGTGACCTTCTGGGACTTGTTTGGAAAGGTCTGGGGCGGTGTGGGACAGTGTGGGTCATGTTTGGTACAGTCTGGGACAGTCTGGGGCTGTCTGGGACTTGTTTGGAACAGTCTGGGACAGTCTGGGAGAGTCTGGGACTTGTTTGGAACAGTCTGGGGCAGTCTGGGACAGTCTAGGACATTTTTGGAACAGTCTGGGACAGAGTGGGACAGTCTGGGACAATCTGGGACAGTCTGGGACTTGTTTGGAACAGCCTGGGACAGTCTGGGACAGTCTGGGACTTGTTTTGAACAGTCTGGGACAGTCTGGAATAGTCTGGGACTTGTTTGGAACAGTCTGCGACAGTTTGGGACAGTCTGGGACTTGTTTGGAACAGCCTGGGACAGTCGGCGATAGTCTGGGACTTGTTTGGGACAGTCTGGGACCGTCTGGGACAGTCTGGGACTTGTTTGGAACAGTCTGCGACAGTTTGGGACCGTCTGGGACTTGTTTGGAACAGTCTGCGACAGTTTGGGACAGTCTAGGACTTGTTTGGGTCAGTGTGGGACCGTCTGGGACCGTCTGGGACAGTCTCGGACTTGTTTGAGACAGTCTGGGACCGTCTGGGACTTGTTTGGAACAGTCTCCGACAGTTTGGGACAGTCTAGCACTTGTTTGGAACAGTCTGGGACAATCTGGGACAGTCTGGGACTTGTTTGGAACAGTCTGGGATAGTTTGGGGCTTGTTTGGAACAGTATGCGACAGTTTAAGACCGTCTGGGACTTGTTTGGAACAGTCTGCGACAGTTTGGGACAGTCTAGGACTTGTTTGGGACTGTCTGGGACTCTCTGGGACAGTCTGGGATAGTCCGGGACAGTCTGGGACAGTCTGGGACAGTCTGGGACTTGTTTGGAACAGTCTGCGACAGTCTAGGACAGTCTGGGAGTTGTTTGGAACAGTCTGGGGCAGTCTGGGACAGTCTAGGACATGTTTGGAACAGTCTGTGACAGTCTGGGACTTGTTTGGAACTGTCTGGGACAGTCTGGGACGTGTTTGGAACAGTCTGGGGCAGTCTGGGACAGTCTGGGACAGCCTGGGACAGTCTAGGACAGTCTGGGACATGTTTGGAACAGTCTGGGACCGTCTGGGACCGTCTGGGACAGTCTCGGACTTGTTTGAGACAGTCTGGGACCGTCTGGGACTTGTTTGGAACAGTCTGCGACAGTTTGGGACAGTCTAGCACTTGTTTGGAACAGTCTGGGACAATCTGGGACAGTCTGGGACTTGTTTGGAACAGCCTGGGACAGTCTGGGATAGCCTGGGGCTTGTTTGGAACAGTCTGCGACAGTTTAAGGCCGTCTGGGACTTGTTTGGAACAGTCTGCGACAGTTTGGGACAGTCTAGGACTTGTTTGGGACTGTCTGGGACTGTCTGGGACAGTCTGGGATTGTCCGGGACAGTCTGGGACAGTCTGGGACAGTCTGGGACTTGTTTGGAACAGTCTGCGACAGTCTAGGACAGTCTGGGAGTTGTTTGGAACAGTCTGGGGCAGTCTGGGACAGTCTAGGACATGTTTGGAACAGTCTGTGACAGTCTGGGACTTGTTTGGAACAGTCTAGGACAGTTTGGGAAGGTCTGGGACATGTTTGGAGCAGTCTGGGACAGTATGGGACAGCCTGGGACAGTATGGGACTTGTTTGGATCAGTCAGGGACTGTCTGGGACATGTTTGGAACAGTCTAGGACAGTTTGGGACGGACTGGGACATGTTTGGATCAGTCTGGGACAGTCTGGGGCTGTGTGGGACATGTTTGGAACAGTCTAGGACAGTTTGGGACGGTCTGGGACATGTTTAGAACAGTCTAGGACAGTATGGGACGGTCTGGGGCATGTTTGGAACAGTCTGGGACAGTCTGGGACTGGCTTGGACATGTTTGGAACAGCCTAGGACGGTCTGGGACATGTTTGGAACAGTCTAGGACAGTTTGGGACGGTCTGGAACATGTTTTGAGCAGTCTGGGACGGTCTGGGACATGTTTGGAACAGTCTGGGACCGTCTGGGACAGTCTGGGACTTGTCTGGAACAGTGCGGGACAGTCTATGACCGTCTGGGACATGTTTGGAACAGTCTAGGACAGTTTGGGACGGTCCGGGTCATGTTTGGAGCAGTCTGGGACAGTCTGAGACTGTCTGGGACAGTCTGGGACTTGTTTGGAACAGTCTGGGACTGTCTGGGACAGTCTGGGACAGTCTGGGACATGTTTGGAACAGTCTAAGACAGTCTGGGACTGTCTGGGACTTGTTTGGAACAGTCTGGGACAGTCTGGAAGAGTCTAGAACTTGTTTGGAACAGTCTGTGACAGTCTGGGACTTGTTTGGAACAGTCTGGGACAGTCTGGGACGTGTTTGGAACAGTCTGGGACAGTCTGGGACAGCCTGGGACAGTCTAGGACAGTCTGGGACATGTTTGGAACAGTCTGGGGCAGTTTAGGACATCCTGGGACTTGTTTGGAACAGTCTGTGACCTTCTGGGACTTGTTTGGAAAGGTCTGGGGCGGTGTGGGACAGTGTGGGTCATGTTTGGTACAGTCTGGGACAGTCTGGGGCTGTCTGGGACTTGTTTGGAACAGTCTGGGACAGTCTGGGAGAGTCTGGGACTTGTTTGGAACAGTCTGGGGCAGTCTGGGACAGTCTAGGACATCTTTGGAACAGTCTGGGACAGAGTGGGACAGTCTGGGACAATCTGGGACAGTCTGGGACTTGTTTGGAACAGTCTAGGACAGTTTGGGAAGGTCTGGGACATGTTTGGAGCAGTCTGGGACAGTATGGGACAGCCTGGGACAGTATGGGACTTGTTTGGATCAGTCAGGGACTGTCTGGGACATGTTTGGAACAGTCTAGGACAGTTTGGGACTGCCTGGGACATGTTTGGAACAGTCTAGGACAGTTTGGGACGGTCTGGGACATGTTTGGAGCAGTCTGGGACAGTCTGGGACAGCCTGGGACAGTATGGGACTTGTTTGGATCAGTCAGGGACTGTCTGGGACATGTTTGGAACAGTCTAGGACAGTTTGGGACGGACTGGGACATGTTTGGATCAGTCTGGGACAGTCTGGGGCTGTGTGGGACATGTTTGGAACAGTCTAGGACAGTTTGGGACGGTCTGGGACATGTTTAGAACAGTCTAGGACAGTATGGGACGGTCTGGGGCATGTTTGGAACAGTCTGGGACAGTCTGGGACTGGCTTGGACATGTTTGGAACAGCCTAGGACGGTCTGGGACATGTTTGGAACAGTCTAGGACAGTTTGGGACGGTCTGGAACATGTTTTGAGCAGTCTGGGACGGTCTGGGACATGTTTGGAACAGTCTGGGAACGTCTGGGACAGTCTGGGACTTGTCTGGAACAGTGCGGGACAGTCTATGACCGTCTGGGACATGTTCGGAACAGTCTAGGACAGTTTGGGACGGTCTGGGTCATGTTTGGAGCAGTCTGGGACAGTCTGAGACTGTCTGGGACAGTCTGGGACTTGTTTGGAACAGTCTGGGACTGTCTGGGACAGTCTGGGACAGTCTGGGACATGTTTGGAACAGTCTAAGACAGTCTGGGACTGTCTGGGACTTGTTTGGAACAGTCTGGGACAGTCTGGAAGAGTCTAGAACTTGTTTGGAACAGTCTGTGACAGTCTGGGACTTGTTTGGAACAGTCTGGGACAGTCTGGGACGTGTTTGGAACAGTCTGGGACAGTCTGGGACAGCCTGGGACAGTCTAGGACAGTCTGGGACATGTTTGGAACAGTCTGGGGCAGTTTAGGACATCCTGGGACTTGTTTGGAACAGTCTGTGACCTTCTGGGACTTGTTTGGAAAGGTCTGGGGCGGTGTGGGACAGTGTGGGTCATGTTTGGTACAGTCTGGGACAGTCTGGGGCTGTCTGGGACTTGTTTGGAACAGTCTGGGACAGTCTGGGAGAGTCTGGGACTTGTTTGGAACAGTCTGGGGCAGTCTGGGACAGTCTAGGACATCTTTGGAACAGTCTGGGACAGAGTGGGACAGTCTGGGACAATCTGGGACAGTCTGGGACTTGTTTGGAACAGCCTGGGACAGTCTGGGACAGTCTGGGACTTGTTTTGAACAGTCTGGGACAGTCTGGAATAGTCTGGGACTTGTTTGGAACAGCCTGGGACAGTCTGCGATAGTCTGGGACTTGTTTGGGACAGTCTGGGACCGTCTGGGACAGTCTGGGACTTGTTTGGAACAGTCTGCGACAGTTTGGGACCGTCTGGGACTTGTTTGGAACAGTCTGGGACAGTTTGGGACAGTCTAGGACTTGTTTGGGTCAGTCTGGGACCGTCTGGGACCGTCTGGGACAGTCTCGGACTTGTTTGAGACAGTCTGGGGCCGTCTGGGACTTGTTTGGAACAGTCTGCGACAGTTTGGGACAGTCTAGCACTTGTTTGGAACAGTCTGGGACAATCTGGGACAGTCTGGGACTTGTTTGGAACAGCCTGGGACAGTCTGGGATAGTCTGGGGCTTGTTTGGAACAGTCTGCGACAGTTTAACACCGTCTGGGACTTGTTTGGAACAGTCTGCGACAGTTTGGGACAGTCTAGGACTTGTTTGGGACTGTCTGGGACTGTCTGGGACAGTCTGGGATAGTCCGGGACAGTCTGGGACAGTCTCGGACAGTCTGGGACTTGTTTGGAACAGTCTGCGACAGTCTAGGACAGTCTGGGAGTTGTTTGGAACAGTCTGGGGCAGTCTGGGACAGTCTAGGACATGTTTGGAACAGTCTGTGACAGTCTGGGACTTGTTTGGAACTGTCTGGGACAGTCTGGGACGTGTTTGGAACAGTCTGGGGCAGTCTGGGACAGTCTGGGACAGCCTGGGACAGTCTAGGACAGTCTGGGACATGTTTGGAACAGTCTGGGGCAGTTTAGGACATCCTGGGACTTGTTTGGAACAGTCTGGGACCTTCTGGGACTTATTTGGAACAGTCTGGGGCAGTCTGGGACAGTCTAGGACATGTTTGGAACAGTCTGAGACAGTGTGGGACAGTCTGGGATAGTCTGGGACTTGTTTGGAACAGTCTGCGACAGTTTGGGACCGCCTGGGACTTGTTTGGAACAGTCTGCGACAGTTTGGGACAGTCTAGGACTTGTTTGGGTCAGTCTGGGACCGTCTGGGACCGTCTGGGACAGTCTCGGACTTGTTTGAGACAGTCTGGGACCGTCTGGGACTTGTTTGGAACAGTCTGCGACAGTTTGGGACAGTCTAGCACTTGTTTGGAACAGTCTGGGACAATCTGGGACAGTCTGGGACTTGTTTGGAACAGCCTGGGACAGTCTGGGATAGTCTGGGGCTTGTTTGGAACAGTCTGCGACAGTTTAAGGCCGTCTGGGACTTGTTTGGAACAGTCTGCGACAGTTTGGGACAGTCTAGGACTTGTTTGGGACTGTCTGGGACTGTCTGGGACAGTCTGGGATTGTCCGGGACAGTCTGGGACAGTCTGGGACAGTCTGGGACTTGTTTGGAACAGTCTGCGACAGTCTAGGACAGTCTGGGAGTTGTTTGGAACAGTCTGGGGCAGTCTGGGACAGTCTAGGACATGTTTGGAACAGTCTGTGACAGTCTGGGACTTGTTTGGAACAGTCTGGGACAGTCTGGGACGTGTTTGGAACATTCTGGGGCAGTCTGGGACAGTCTGGGACAGCCTGGGACAGTCTAGGACAGTCTGGGACATGTTTGGAACAGTCTGGGGCAGTTTAGGACATCCTGGGACTTGTTTGGAACAGTCTGTGACCTTCTGGGACTTATTTGGAACAGTCTGGGGCAGTCTGGGACAGTCTAGGACATGTTTGGAACAGTCTGAGACAGTGTGGGACAGTCTGGGACAGTCTGGGACATGTTTGGAACAGTCTGGGACGGTCTGGGACAGTGTGGGACATGTTTGGTACAGTCTGGGACAGTCTGGGGCTGTCTGGGACATGTTTGGAACAGTCTGGGACAGTTTGGGACTGCCTGGGACATGTTTGGAACAGTCTAGAACAGTTTGGGACGGTCTGGGACATGTTTGGAGCAGTCTGGGACAGTCTGGGACAGCCTGGGACAGTATGGGACTTGTTTGGATCAGTCAGGGACTGTCTGGGACATGTTTGGAACAGTCTAGGACAGTTTGGGACGGACTGGGACATGTTTGGATCAGTCTGGGACAGTCTGGGGCTGTGTGGGACATGTTTGAAACAGTCTAGGACAGTTTGGGACGGTCTGGGACATGTTTAGAACAGTCTAGGACAGTATGGGACGGTCTGGGGCATGTTTGGAACAGTCTGGGACAGTCTGGGACTGGCTTGGACATGTTTGGAACCGCCTAGGACGGTCTGGGACATGTTTGGAACAGTCTAGGACAGTTTGGGACGGTCTGGAACATGTTTGGAACAGTCTGGGACCGTCTGGGACAGTCTGGGACTTGTCTGGAACAGTGCGGGACAGTCTATGACCGTCTGGGACATGTTTGGAACAGTCTAGGACAGTTTGGGACGGTCTGGGTCATGTTTGGAGCAGTCTGGGACAGTCTGAGACTGTCTGGGACAGTCTGAGACTGTCTGGGACAGTCTGGGACTTGTTTGGAACAGTCTGGGACTGTCTGGGACAGTCTGGGACAGTCTGGGACATGTTTGGAACAGTCTAAGACAGTCTGGGACTGTCTGGGACTTGTTTGGAACAGTCTGGGACAGTCTGGAAGAGTCTAGAACTTGTTTGGAACAGTCTGTGACAGTCTGGGACTTGTTTGGAACAGTCTGGGACAGTCTGGGACGTGTTTGGAACAGTCTGGGACAGTCTGGGACAGTCTGGGACAGCCTGGGACAGTCTAGGACAGTCTGGGACATGTTTGGAACAGTCTGGGGCAGTTTAGGACATCCTGGGACTTGTTTGGAACAGTCTGTGACCTTCTGGGACTTGTTTGGAAAGGTCTGGGGCGGTGTGGGACAGTGTGGGACATGTTTGGTACAGTCTGGGACAGTCTGGGGCTGTCTGGGACTTGTTTGGAACAGTCTGGGACAGTCTGGGAGAGTCTGGGACTTGTTTGGAACAGTCTGGGGCAGTCTGGGACAGTCTAGGACATCTTTGGAACAGTCTGGGACAGAGTGGGACAGTCTGGGACAATCTGGGACAGTCTGGGACTTGTTTGGAACAGCCTGGGACAGTCTGGGACAGTCTGGGACTTGTTTTGAACAGTCTGGGACAGTCTGGAATAGTCTGGGACTTGTTTGGAACAGTCTGCGACAGTTTGGGACAGTCTGGGACTTGTTTGGAACAGCCTGGGACAGTCTGCGATAGTCTGGGACTTGTTTGGGACAGTCTGGGACCGTCTGGGACAGTCTGGGACTTGTTTGGAACAGTCTGCGACAGTTTGGGACCGTCTGGGACTTGTTTGGAACAGTCTGCGACAGTTTGGGACAGTCTAGGACTTGTTTGGGTCAGTCTGGGACCGTCTGGGACCGTCTGGGACAGTCTCGGACTTGTTTGAGACAGTCTGGGACCGTCTGGGACTTGTTTGGAACAGTCTGCGACAGTTTGGGACAGTCTAGCACTTGTTTGGAACAGTCTGGGACAATCTGGGACAGTCTGGGACTTGTTTGGAACAGCCTGGGACAGTCTGGGATAGTCTGGGGCTTGTTTGGAACAGTCTGCGACAGTTTAAGACCGTCTGGGACTTGTTTGGAACAGTCTGCGACAGTTTGGGACAGTCTAGGACTTGTTTGGGACTGTCTGGGACTGTCTGGGACAGTCTGGGATAGTCCGGGACAGTCTGGGACAGTCTGGGACAGTCTGGGACTTGTTTAGAACAGTCTGCGACAGTCTAGGACAGTCTGGGAGTTGTTTGGAACAGTCTGGGGCAGTCTGGGACAGTCTAGGACATGTTTGGAACAGTCTGTGACAGTCTGGGACTTGTTTGGAACAGTCTGGGACAGTCTGGGACGTGTTTGGAACAGTCTGGGGCAGTCTGTGACAGTCTGGGACAGCCTGGGACAGTCTAGGACAGTCTGGGACATGTTTGGAACAGTCTGGGGCAGTTTAGGACATCCTGGGACTTGTTTGGAACAGTCTGGGACCTTCTGGGACTTATTTGGAACAGTCTGGGGCAGTCTGGGACAGTCTAGGACATGTTTGGAACAGTCTGAGACAGTGTGGGACAGTCTGGGACAGTCTGAGACATGTTTGGAACAGTCTGGGACGGTCTGGGACAGTGTGGGACATGTTTGGTACAGTCTGGGACAGTCTGGGGCTGTCTGGGACTTGTTTGGAACAGTCTGGGACAGTCTGGGAGAGTCTGGGACTTGTTTGGAACAGTCTGGGGCAGTCTGGGACAGTCTAGGACATCTTTGGAACTGTCTGGGACGGTCTGGGACATGTTTGGAACAGTCTGGGACTGTCTGGGACTTGTTTGGTACACTCTGGGTCAGTCTGAGACAGTCTGGGACTTGTTTTCGAACAATCTGGGACGGTGTGGGACAGTGTGGGACATGTTTGGTACAGTCTGGGACAGTCTGGGGCTGTCTGGGACTTGTTTGGAACAGTCTGGGACAGTCTGGGAGAGTCTGGGACTTGTTTGGAACAGTCTGGGACAGAGTGGGACAGTCTGGGACATGTTTGGAACAGTCTGGGACTGTCTGGGTCTTGTTTGGGACAGTCTGGGATATGTTTGGAGCAGTCTTGGACAGCCTGGGACAGTCTGGGACTTGTTTGGAACAGTCTGGGATAGTCTGGGACAGCCTGGGACAGTCTAGGACAGTCTGGGACATGTTTGGAACAGTCTAAGACAGTCTGGGACTGTCTGGGACTTGTTTGGAACAGTCTGGAACAGTCTGGAAGAGTCTAGAAATTGTTTGGAACAGTCTGTGACAGTCTGGGACTTGTTTGGAACAGTCTGGGACAGTCTGGGACGTGTTTGGAACAGTCTGGGGCAGTCTGGGACAGTCTGGGACAGCCTGGGACAGTCTAGGACAGTCTGGGACATGTTTGGAACAGTCTGGTGCAGTTTAGGACATCCTGGGACTTGTTTGGAACAGTCTGGGACCTTCTGGGACTTATTTGGAACAGTCTGGGGCAGTCTGGGACAGTCTAGGACATGTTTGGAACAGTCTGAGACAGTGTGGGGCAGTCTGGGACAGTCTGGGACATGTTTGGAACAGTCTGGGACGGTCTGGGACAGTGTGGGACATGTTTGGTACAGTCTGGGACAGTCTGGGGCTGTCTGGGACTTGTTTGGAACAGTCTGGGACAGTCTGGGAGAGTCTGGGACTTGTTTGGAACAGTCTGGGGCAGTCTGGGACAGTCTAGGACATCTTTGGAACTGTCTGGGACGGTCTGGGACATGTTTGGAACAGTCTGGGACTTTCTGGGACTTGTTTGGGACAGTCTGGGACAGTCTGGGAGAATCTGGGACATGTTTGGAACAGTCTGGGACTGTCTGGGACTTGTTTGGTACACTCTGGGTCAGTCTGAGACAGTCTGGGACTTGTTTGGAACAATCTGGGACTGTCTGAGACAGCCTGGAGCAGTCTGGGACAGTCTGGGACATGTTGGGAACAGTCTGGGACAGTCTGGGAGGTGTTTGGAACAGTCTGGGACTGCCTGGGACAGCCTGGGACAGTCTGGGACAGTTTGTGACAGCCTGGGACAGTCTAGGACAGTCTGGGACTTGTTTGGAACAGTCTGGGACTGCCTGGGACTGCCTGGGACAGCCTGGGGCAGACTGGGACAGTCTGGGACATGTTTGGAACAGTCTGGGACAGTCTGGGTCTTGTTTGGAACAGTCTGGGACTGTCTGGGACAGTCCGGGACATGTTTGGAACAGTCTGGGACTGTCTGGGACATGTTTGGAACAGTCTAGGACAGTTTGGGACTGCCTGGGACATGTTTGGAACAGTCTAGGACAGTTTGGGACGGTCTGGGACATGTTTGGAGCAGTCTGGGAAAGTCTGGGACAGCCTGGGACAGTATGGGACTTGTTTGGATCAGTCAGGGACTGTCTGGGACATGTTTGGAACAGTCTAGGACAGTTTGGGACGGACTGGGACATGTTTGGATCAGTCTGGGACAGTCTGGGGCTGTGTGGGACATGTTTGGAACAGTCTAGGACAGTTTGGGACGGTCTAGGACATGTTTGGAACAGTCTGGGACAGTCTGGGACAGTCTGGGACATGTTTGGAACAGTCTGGGACGGTCTGGGACAGTGCGGGACATGTTTGGTACAGTCTGGGACAGTCTGGGGCTGTCTGGGACATGTTTGGAACAGTCTGGGACAGTTTGGGACTGCCTGGGACATGTTTGGAACAGTCTAGGACAGTTTGGGACGGTCTGGGACATGTTTGGAGCAGTCTGGGACAGTCTGGGACAGCCTGAGACAGTATGGGACTTGTTTGGATCAGTCAGGGACTGTCTGGGACATGTTTGGAACAGTCTAGGACAGTTTGGGACGGACTGGGACATGTTTGGATCAGTCTGGGACAGTCTGGGGCTGTGTGGGACATGTTTAGAACAGTCTAGGACAGTATGGGACGGTCTGGGGCATGTTTGGAACAGTCTGGGACAGTCTGGGACTGGCTTGGACATGTTTGGAACAGCCTAGGACGGTCTGGGACATGTTTGGAACAGTCTAGGACAGTTTGGGACGGTCTGGAACATGTTTTGAGCAGTCTGGGACGGTCTGGGACATGTTTGGAACAGTCTGGGACCGTCTGGGACAGTCTGGGACTTGTCTGGAACAGTGCGGGACAGTCTATGACCGTCTGGGACATGTTTGGAACAGTCTAGGACAGTTTGGGACGGTCTGGGTCATGTTTGGAGCAGTCTGGGACAGTCTGAGACTGTCTGGGACAGTCTGGGACTTGTTTGGAACAGTCTGGGACTGTCTGGGACAGTCTGGGACAGTCTGGGACATGTTTGGAACAGTCTAAGACAGTCTGGGACTGTCTGGGACTTGTTTGGAACAGTCTGGGACAGTCTGGAAGAGTCTAGAACTTGTTTGGAACAGTCTGTGACAGTCTGGGACTTGTTTGGAACAGTCTGGGACAGTCTGGGACGTGTTTGGAACAGTCTGGGACAGTCTGGGACAGTCTGGGACAGCCTGGGACAGTCTAGGACAGTCTGGGACATGTTTGGAACAGTCTGGGGCAGTTTAGGACATCCTGGGACTTGTTTGGAACAGTCTGTGACCTTCTGGGACTTGTTTGGAAAGGTCTGGGGCGGTGTGGGACAGTGTGGGACATGTTTGGTACAGTCTGGGACAGTCTGGGGCTGTCTGGGACTTGTTTGGAACAGTCTGGGACAGTCTGGGAGAGTCTGGGACTTGTTTGGAACAGTCTGGGGCAGTCTGGGACAGTCTAGGACATCTTTGGAACAGTCTGGGACAGAGTGGGACAGTCTGGGACAATCTGGGACAGTCTGGGACTTGTTTGGAACAGCCTGGGACAGTCTGGGACAGTCTGGGACTTGTTTTGAACAGTCTGGGACAGTCTGGAATAGTCTGGGACTTGTTTGGAACAGTCTGCGACAGTTTGGGACAGTCTGGGACTTGTTTGGAACAGCCTGGGACAGTCTGCGATAGTCTGGGACTTGTTTGGGACAGTCTGCGACAGTTTGGGACCGTCTGGGACTTGTTTGGAACAGCCTGGGACAGTCTGCGATAGTCTGGGACTTGTTTGGGACAGTCTGGGACCGTCTGGGACAGTCTGGGACTTGTTTGGAACAGTCTGCGACAGTTTGGGACCGTCTGGGACTTGTTTGGAACAGTCTGCGACAGTTTGGGACAGTCTAGGACTTGTTTGGGTCAGTCTGGGACCGTCTGGGACCGTCTGGGACAGTCTCGGACTTGTTTGAGACAGTCTGGGACCGTCTGGGACTTGTTTGGAACAGTCTGCGACAGTTTGGGACAGTCTAGCACTTGTTTGGAACAGTCTGGGACAATCTGGGACAGTCTGGGACTTGTTTGGAACAGCCTGGGACAGTCTGGGATAGTCTGGGGCTTGTTTGGAACAGTCTGCGACAGTTTAAGACCGTCTGGGACTTGTTTGGAACAGTCTGCGACAGTTTGGGACAGTCTAGGACTTGTTTGGGACTGTCTGGGACTGTCTGGGACAGTCTGGGATAGTCCGGGACAGTCTGGGACAGTCTGGGACAGTCTGGGACTTGTTTAGAACAGTCTGCGACAGTCTAGGACAGTCTGGGAGTTGTTTGGAACAGTCTGGGGCAGTCTGGGACAGTCTAGGACATGTTTGGAACAGTCTGTGACAGTCTGGGACTTGTTTGGAACAGTCTGGGACAGTCTGGGACGTGTTTGGAACAGTCTGGGGCAGTCTGTGACAGTCTGGGACAGCCTGGGACAGTCTAGGACAGTCTGGGACATGTTTGGAACAGTCTGGGGCAGTTTAGGACATCCTGGGACTTGTTTGGAACAGTCTGGGACCTTCTGGGACTTATTTGGAACAGTCTGGGGCAGTCTGGGACAGTCTAGGACATGTTTGGAACAGTCTGAGACAGTGTGGGGCAGTCTGGGACAGTCTGGGACATGTTTGGAACAGTCTGGGACGGTCTGGGACAGTGTGGGACATGTTTGGTACAGTCTGGGACAGTCTGGGGCTGTCTGGGACTTGTTTGGAACAGTCTGGGACAGTCTGGGAGAGTCTGGGACTTGTTTGGAACAGTCTGGGGCAGTCTGGGACAGTCTAGGACATCTTTGGAACTGTCTGGGACGGTCTGGGACATGTTTGGAACAGTCTGGGACTTTCTGGGACTTGTTTGGGACAGTCTGGGACAGTCTGGGAGAATCTGGGACATGTTTGGAACAGTCTGGGACTGTCTGGGACTTGTTTGGTACACTCTGGGTCAGTCTGAGACAGTCTGGGACTTGTTTGGAACAATCTGGGACTGTCTGAGACAGCCTGGAGCAGTCTGGGACAGTCTGGGACATGTTGGGAACAGTCTGGGACAGTCTGGGAGGTGTTTGGAACAGTCTGGGACTGTCTGGGACAGCCTGGGACAGTCTGGGACAGCCTGGGACAGTCTGGGACAGTTTGTGACAGCCTGGGACAGTCTAGGACAGTCTGGGACTTGTTTGGAACAGTCTGGGACTGCCTGGGACTGCCTGGGACAGCCTGGGGCAGTCTGGGACAGTCTGGGACATGTTTGGAACAGTCTGGGACAGTCTGGGTCTTGTTTGGAACAGTCTGGGACTGTCTGGGACAGTCCGGGACATGTTTGGAACAGTCTGGGACTGTCTGGGACATGTTTGGAGCAGTCTGGGAAAGTCTGGGACAGCCTGGGACAGTATGGGACTTGTTTGGATCAGTCAGGGACTGTCTGGGACATGTTTGGAACAGTCTAGGACAGTTTGGGACGGACTGGGACATGTTTGGATCAGTCTGGGACAGTCTGGGGCTGTGTGGGACATGTTTGGAACAGTCTAGGACAGTTTGGGACGGTCTAGGACATGTTTGGAACAGTCTGGGACAGTCTGGGACTGGCTTGGACATGTTTGGAACAGCCTAGGACGGTCTGGGACATGTTTGGAACAGTCTAGGACAGTTTGGGACTGCCTGGGACATGTTTGGAACAGTCTGGGACAGAGTGGGACAGTCTGGGACATGTTTGGAACAGTCTGGGACTGTCTGGGTCTTGTTTGGGACATTCTGGGATATGTTTGGAGCAGTCTTGGACAGCCTGGGACAGTCTGGGACAGTCTGGGACTTGTTTGGAACAGTCTGGGACTTGTTTGGAACAGTCTGGGATAGTCTGGGACAGCCTGGGACAGTCTAGGACAGTCTGGGACTTGTTTGGAACAGTCTGGGACTGCCTGGGACAGTTTGGGACGGTCTGGGACATGTTTGGAGCAGTCTGGGAAAGTCTGGGACAGCCTGGGACAGTATGGGACTTGTTTGGATCAGTCTGCGACAGTCTAGGACAGTCTGGGAGTTGTTTGGAACAGTCTGGGGCAGTCTGGGACAGTCTAGGACATGTTTGGAACAGTCTGTGACCGTCTGGGACTTGTTTGGAACAGTCTGGGACAGTCTGGGACGTGTTTGGAACAGTCTGGGGCAGTCTGGGACAGTCTGGGACAGCCTGGGACAGTCTAGGACAGCCTGGACATGTTTGGAACAGTCTGGGGCAGTTTAGGACATCCTGGGACTTGTTTGGAACAGTCTGTGACCTTCTGGGACTTATTTGGAACAGTCTGGGGCAGTCTGGGACAGTCTAGGACATGTTTGGAACAGTCTGAGACAGTGTGGGACAGTCTGGGACAGTCTGGGACATGTTTGGAACAGTCTGGGACGGTCTGGGACAGTGTGGGACATGTTTGGTACAGTCTGGGACAGTCTGGGGCTGTCTGGGACTTGTTTGGAACAGTCTGGGACAGTCTGGGAGAGTCTGGGACTTGTTTGGAACAGTCTGGGGCAGTCTGGGAGAATCTGGGACTTGTTTGGAACAGTCTGGGACTGTCTGGGACTTGTTTGGTACACTCTGGGACTGTCTGGGACAGTCTGGGACAGTCCTGGACATGTTTGGAACAGTCTGGGACTGTCTGGGACATGTTTGGAACAGTCTAGGACAGTTTGGGACTTCCTGGGACATGTTTGGAACAGTCTAGGACAGTTTGGGACGGTCTGGGACATGTTTGGAGCAGTCTGGGACAGTCTGGGACAGCCTGGGACAGTATGGGACTTGTTTGGATCAGTCAGGGACTGTCTGGGACATGTTTGGAACAGTCTAGAACAGTTTGGGACGGACTGGGACATGTTTGGATCAGTCTGGGACAGTCTGGGGCTGTGTGGGACATGTTTGGAACAGTCTAGGACAGTTTGGGACGGTCTGGGACATGTTTAGAACAGTCTAGGACAGTATGGGACAGCCTGGGGCAGTCTGGGACAGTCTGGGACATGTTTGGAACAGTCTGGGACAGTCTGGGTCTTGTTTGGAACAGTCTGGGACTGTCTGGGACAGTCCGGGACATGTTTGGAACAGTCTGGGACTGTCTGGGACATGTTTGGAACAGTCTAGGACAGTTTGGGACTGCCTGGGACATGTTTGGAACAGTCTAGGACAGTTTGGGACGGTCTGGGACATGTTTGGAGCAGTCTGGGAAAGTCTGGGACAGCCTGGGACAGTATGGGACTTGTTTGGATCAGTCAGGGACTGTCTGGGACATGTTTGGAACAGTCTAGGACAGTTTGGGACGGACTGGGACATGTTTGGATCAGTCTGGGACAGTCTGCGGCTGTGTGGGACATGTTTGGAACAGTCTAGGACAGTTTGGGACGGTCTAGGACATGTTTGGAACAGTCTGGGACAGTCTGGGACTGGCTTGGACATGTTTGGAACAGCCTAGGACGGTCTGGGACATGTTTGGAACAGTCTAGGACAGTTTGGGACTGCCTGGGACATGTTTGGAACAGTCTAGGACAGTTTGGGACGGTCTGGGACATGTTTGGAGCAGTCTGGGAAAGTCTGGGACAGCCTGGGACAGTATGGGACTTGTTTGGATCAGTCTGCGATAGTCTAGGACAGTCTGGGAGTTGTTTGGAACAGTCTGGGGCAGTCTGGGACAGTCTAGGACATGTTTGGAACAGTCTGTGACAGTCTGGGACTTGTTTGGAGCAGTCTGGGACAGTCTGGGACAGCCTGGGACAGTATGGGACTTGTTTGGATCAGTCAGGGACTGTCTGGGACATGTTTGGAACAGTCTAGGACAGTTTGGGACGGACTGGGACATGTTTGGATCAGTCTGGGACAGTCTGGGGCTGTGTGGGACATGTTTGGAACAGTCTAGGACAGTTTGGGACGGTCTGGGACATGTTTAGAACAGTCTAGGACAGTATGGGACGGTCTGGGGCATGTTTGGAACAGTCTGGGACAGTCTGGGACTGGCTTGGACATGTTTGGAACAGCCTAGGACGGTCTGGGACATGTTTGGAACAGTCTGGGACCGTCTGAGACAGTCTGGGACTTGTCTGGAACAGTGCGGGACAGTCTATGACCGTCTGGGACATGTTTGGAACAGTCTAGGACAGTTTGGGACGGTCTGGGTCATGTTTGGAGCAGTCTGGGACAGTCTGAGACTGTCTGGGACAGTCTGGGACTTGTTTGGAACAGTCTGGGACTGTCTGGGACAGTCTGGTACAGTCTGGGACATGTTTGGAACAGTCTAAGACAGTCTGGGACTGTCTGGGACTTGTTTGGAACAGTCTGGGACAGTCTGGAAGAGTCTAGAACTTGTTTGGAACAGTCTGTGACAGTCTGGGACTTGTTTGGAACAGTCTGGGACAGTCTGGGACGTGTTTGGAACAGTCTGGGACAGTCTGGGACAGTCTGGGACAGCCTGGGACAGTCTAGGACAGTCTGGGACATGTTTGGAACAGTCTGGGGCAGTTTAGGACATCCTGGGACTTGTTTGGAACAGTCTGTGACCTTCTGGGACTTGTTTGGAAGAGCCTGGGACAGTCTGCGATAGTCTGGGACTTGTTTGGGACAGTCTGGGACCGTCTGGGACAGTCTGGGACTTGTTTGGAACAGTCTGCGACAGTTTGGGACCGTCTGGGACTTGTTTGGAACAGTCTGCGACAGTTTGGGACAGTCTAGGACTTGTTTGGGTCAGTCTGGGACCGTCTGGGACCGTCTGGGACAGTCTCGGACTTGTTTGAGACAGTCTGGGACCGTCTGGGACTTGTTTGGAACAGTCTGCGACAGTTTGGGACAGTCTAGCACTTGTTTGGAACAGTCTGGGACAATCTGGGACAGTCTGGGACTTGTTTGGAACAGCCTGGGACAGTCTGGGATAGTCTGGGGCTTGTTTGGAACAGTCTGCGACAGTTTAAGACCGTCTGGGACTTGTTTGGAACAGTCTGCGACAGTTTGGGACAGTCTAGGACTTGTTTGGGACTGTCTGGGACTGTCTGGGACAGTCTGGGATAGTCCGGGACAGTCTGGGACAGTCTGGGACAGTCTGGGACTTGTTTAGAACAGTCTGCGACAGTCTAGGACAGTCTGGGAGTTGTTTGGAACAGTCTGGGGCAGTCTGGGACAGTCTAGGACATGTTTGGAACAGTCTGGGACTGTCTGGGACTTGTTTGGTACACTCTGGGTCAGTCTGAGACAGTCTGGGACTTGTTTGGAACAATCTGGGACGGTGTGGGACATTGTGGGACATGTTTGGTACAGTCTGGGACAGTCTGGGGCTGTCTGGGACTTGTTTGGAACAGTCTGGGACAGTCTGGGAGAGTCTGGGACTTGTTTGGAACAGTCTGGGACAGAGTGGGACAGTCTGGGACATGTTTGGAACAGTCTGGGACTGTCTGGGTCTTGTTTGGGACAGTCTGGGATATGTTTGGAGCAGTCTTGGACAGCCTGGGACAGTCTGCGACAGTCTGGGACTTGTTTGGAACAGTCTGGGATAGTCTGGGACAGCCTGGGACAGTCTAGGACAGTCTGGGACTTGTTTGGAGCAGTCTGGGACTGCCTGGGACAGTCTGGGACAGTCTGGGACATGTTTGGAACAGTCTAAGACAGTCTGGGACTGTCTGGGACTTGTTTGGAACAGTCTGGAACAGTCTGGAAGAGTCTCGAAATTGTTTGGAACAGTCTGGAACAGTCTGGAAGAGTCTCGAAATTGTTTGGAACAGTCTGTGACAGTCTGGGACTTGTTTGGAACAGTCTGGGACAGTCTGGGACGTGTTTGGAACAGTCTGGGGCAGTCTGGGACAGTCTGGGACAGCCTGGGACAGTCTAGGACAGTCTGGGACTTGTTTGGAACAGTCTCGGACTGCCTGGGACAGTCTGGGACAGTCTGGGACATGTTTGGAACAGTCTAAGACAGTCTGGGACTGTCTGGGACTTGTTTGGAACAGTCTGGAACAGTCTGGAAGAGTCTAGAAATTGTTTGGAACAGTCTGTGACAGTCTGGGACTTGTTTGGAACAGTCTGGGACAGTCTGGGACATGTTTGGAACAGTCTGGGGCAGTTTAGGACATCCTGGGACTTGTTTGGAACAGTCTGGGACCTTCTGGGACTTATTTGGAACAGTCTGGGGCAGTCTGGGACAGTCTAGGACATGTTTGGAACAGTCTGAGACAGTGTGGGGCAGTCTGGGACAGTCTGGGACATGTTTGGAACAGTCTGGGACGGTCTGGGACAGTGTGGGACATGTTTGGTACAGTCTGGGACAGTCTGGGGCTGTCTGGGACTTGTTTGGAACAGTCTGGGACAGTCTGGGAGAGTCTGGGACATGTTTGGAACAGTCTGGGGCAGTCTGGGACAGTCTAGGACATCTTTGGAACTGTCTGGGACGGTCTGGGACATGTTTGGAACAGTCTGGGACTTTCTGGGACTTGTTTGGGACAGTCTGGGACAGTCTGGGAGAATCTCGGACATGTTTGGAACAGTCTGGGACTGTCTGGGACTTGTTTGGTACACTCTGGGTCAGTCTGAGACAGTCTGGGACTTGTTTGGAACAATCTGGGACTGTCTGAGACAGCCTGGAGCAGTCTGGGACAGTCTGGGACATGTTGGGAACAGTCTGGGACAGTCTGGGAGGTGTTTGGAACAGTCTGGGACTGTCTGGGACAGCCTGGGACAGTCTGGGACAGTTTGTGACAGCCTGGGACAGTCTAGGACAGTCTGGGACTTGTTTGGAACAGTCTGGGACTGCCTGGGACTGCCTGGGACAGCCTGGGGCAGTCTGGGACAGTCTGGGACATGTTTGGAACAGTCTGGGACAGTCTGGGTCTTGTTTGGAACAGTCTGGGACTGTCTGGGACAGTCCGGGACATGTTTGGAACAGTCTGGGACTGGCTTGGACATGTTTGGAACAGCCTAGGACGGTCTGGGACATGTTTGGAACAGTCTGGGACCGTCTGGGACAGTCTGGGACTTGTCTGGAACAGTGCGGGACAGTCTATGACCGTCTGGGACATGTATGGAACAGTCTAGGACAGTTTGGGACGGTCTGGGTCATGTTTGGAGCAGTCTGGGACAGTCTGAGACTGTCTGGGACAGTCTGGGACTTGTTTGGAACAGTCTGGGACTGTCTGGGACAGTCTGGGACAGTCTGGGACTTGTTTGGAACAGTCTGCGACAGTTTGGGACAGTCTAGGACTTGTTTGGGTCAGTCTGGGACCGTCTGGGACCGTCTGGGACAGTCTCGGACTTGTTTGAGACAGTCTGGGACCGTCTGGGACTTGTTTGGAACAGTCTGCGACAGTTTGGGACAGTCTAGCACTTGTTTGGAACAGTCTGGGACAATCTGGGACAGTCTGGGACTTGTTTGGAACAGCCTGGGACAGTCTGGGATAGTCTGGGGCTTGTTTGGAACAGTCTGCGACAGTTTAAGACCGTCTGGGACTTGTTTGGAACAGTCTGCGACAGTTTGGGACAGTCTAGGACTTGTTTGGGACTGTCTGGGACTGTCTGGGACAGTCTGGGATAGTCCGGGACAGTCTGGGACAGTCTGGGACAGTCTGGGACTTGTTTAGAACAGTCTGCGACAGTCTAGGACAGTCTGGGAGTTGTTTGGAACAGTCTGGGGCAGTCTGGGACAGTCTAGGACATGTTTGGAACAGTCTGTGACAGTCTGGGACTTGTTTGGAACAGTCTGGGACAGTCTGGGACGTGTTTGGAACAGTCTGGGGCAGTCTGTGACAGTCTGGGACAGCCTGGGACAGTCTAGGACAGTCTGGGACATGTTTGGAACAGTCTGGGGCAGTTTAGGACATCCTGGGACTTGTTTGGAACAGTCTGGGACCTTCTGGGACTTATTTGGAACAGTCTGGGGCAGTCTGGGACAGTCTAGGACATGTTTGGAACAGTCTGAGACAGTGTGGGACAGTCTGGGACAGTCTGAGACATGTTTGGAACAGTCTGGGACGGTCTGGGACAGTGTGGGACATGTTTGGTACAGTCTGGGACAGTCTGGGGCTGTCTGGGACTTGTTTGGAACAGTCTGGGACAGTCTGGGAGAGTCTGGGACTTGTTTGGAACAGTCTGGGGCAGTCTGGGACAGTCTAGGACATCTTTGGAACTGTCTGGGACGGTCTGGGACATGTTTGGAACAGTCTGGGACTGTCTGGGACTTGTTTGGTACACTCTGGGTCAGTCTGAGACAGTCTGGGACTTGTTTGGAACAATCTGGGACGGTGTGGGACAGTGTGGGACATGTTTGGTACAGTCTGGGACAGTCTGGGGCTGTCTGGGACTTGTTTGGAACAGTCTGGGACAGTCTGGGAGAGTCTGGGACTTGTTTGGAACAGTCTGGGATAGTCTGGGACAGCCTGGGACAGTCTAGGACAGTCTGGGACTTGTTTGGAACAGTCTGGGACTGCCTGGGACAGTCTGGAACAGTCTGGGACATGTTTGGAACAGTCTAAGACAGTCTGGGACTGTCTGGGACTTGTTTGGAACAGTCTGGAACAGTCTGGAAGAGTCTAGAAATTGTTTGGAACAGTCTGTGACAGTCTGGGACTTGTTTGGAACAGTCTGGGACAGTCTGGGACGTGTTTGGAACAGTCTGGGGCAGTCTGGGACAGTCTGGGACAGCCTGGGACAGTCTAGGACAGTCTGGGACTTGTTTGGAACAGTCTGGGACTGCCTGGGACAGTCTGGGACAGTCTGGGACATGTTTGGAACAGTCTAAGACAGTCTGGGACTGTCTGGGACTTGTTTGGAACAGTCTGGAACAGTCTGGAAGAGTCTAGAAATTGTTTGGAACAGTCTGTGACAGTCTGGGACTTGTTTGGAACAGTCTGGGACAGTCTGGGACATGTTTGGAACAGTCTGGGGCAGTTTAGGACATCCTGGGACTTGTTTGGAACAGTCTGGGACCTTCTGGGACTTATTTGGAACAGTCTGGGGCAGTCTGGGACAGTCTAGGACATGTTTGGAACAGTCTGAGACAGTGTGGGGCAGTCTGGGACAGTCTGGGACATGTTTGGAACAGTCTGGGACGGTCTGGGACAGTGTGGGACATGTTTGGTACAGTCTGGGACAGTCTGGGGCTGTCTGGGACTTGTTTGGAACAGTCTGGGACAGTCTGGGAGAGTCTGGGACTTGTTTGGAACAGTCTGGGGCAGTCTGGGACAGTCTAGGACATCTTTGGAACTGTCTGGGACGGTCTGGGACATGTTTGGAACAGTCTGGGACTTTCTGGGACTTGTTTGGGACAGTCTGGGACAGTCTGGGAGAATCTGGGACATGTTTGGAACAGTCTGGGACTGTCTGGGACTTGTTTGGTACACTCTGGGTCAGTCTGAGACAGTCTGGGACTTGTTTGGAACAATCTGGGACTGTCTGAGACAGCCTGGAGCAGTCTGGGACAGTCTGGGACATGTTGGGAACAGTCTGGGACAGTCTGGGAGGTGTTTGGAACAGTCTGGGACTGTCTGGGACAGCCTGGGACAGTCTGGGACAGTTTGTGACAGCCTGGGACAGTCTAGGACAGTCTGGGACTTGTTTGGAACAGTCTGGGACTGCCTGGGACTGCCTGGGACAGCCTGGGGCAGTCTGGGACAGTCTGGGACATGTTTGGAACAGTCTGGGACAGTCTGGGTCTTGTTTGGAACAGTCTGGGACTGTCTGGGACAGTCCGGGACATGTTTGGAACAGTCTGGGACTGTCTGGGACATGTTTGGAACAGTCTAGGACAGTTTGGGACTGCCTGGGACATGTTTGGAACAGTCTAGGACAGTTTGGGACGGTCTGGGACATGTTTGGAGCAGTCTGGGAAAGTCTGGGACAGCCTGGGACAGTATGGGACTTGTTTGGATCAGTCAGGGACTGTCTGGGACATGTTTGGAACAGTCTAGGACAGTTTGGGACGGACTGGGACATGTTTGGATCAGTCTGGGACAGTCTGGGGCTGTGTGGGACATGTTTGGAACAGTCTAGGACAGTTTGGGACGGTCTAGGACATGTTTGGAACAGTCTGGGACAGTCTGGGACTGGCTTGGACATGTTTGGAACAGCCTAGGATGGTCTGGGACATGTTTGGAACAGTCTAGGACAGTTTGGGACTGCCTGGGACATGTTTGGAACAGTCTGGGACAGAGTGGGACAGTCTGGGACATGTTTGGAACAGTCTGGGACTGTCTGGGTCTTGTTTGGGACAGTCTGGGATATGTTTGGAGCAGTCTTGGACAGCCTGGGACAGTCTGGGACAGTCTGGGACTTGTTTGGAACAGTCTGGGATAGTCTGGGACAGCCTGGGACAGTCTAGGACAGTCTGGGACTTGTTTGGAACAGTCTGGGACTGCCTGGGACAGTCTGGGACAGTCTGGGACATGTTTGGAACAGTCTAAGACAGTCTGGGACTGTCTGGGACTTGTTTGGAACAGTCTGGAACAGTCTGGAAGAGTCTAGAAATTGTTTGGAACAGTCTGTGACAGTCTGGGACTTGTTTGGAACAGTCTGGGACACTCTGGGACGTGTTTGGAACAGTCTGGGGCAGTCTGGGACAGTCTGGGACAGCCTGGGACAGTCTAGGACAGTCTGGGACATGTTTGGAACAGTCTGGGGCAGTTTAGGACATCCTGGGACTTGTTTGGAACAGTCTGGGACCTTCTAGGACTTATTTGGAACAGTCTGGGGCAGTCTGGGACAGTCTAGGACATGTTTGGAACAGTCTGAGATAGTGTGGGGCAGTCTGGGACAGTCTGGGACATGTTTGGAACAGTCTGGGACGGTCTGGGACAGTGTGGGACATGTTTGGTACAGTCTGGGACAGTCTGGGTCTGTCTGGGACTTGTTTGGAACAGTCTGGTACAGTCTGGGAGAGTCTGGGTCTTGTTTGGGACAGTCTGGGATATGTTTGGAGCAGTCTTGGACAGCCTGGGACAGTCTGGGACAGTCTGGGACTTGTTTGGAACAGTCTGGGATAGTCTGGGACAGCCTGGGACAGTCTAGGACAGTCTGGGACTTGTTTGGAACAGTCTGGGACTGCCTGGGACAGTCTGGGACAGTCTGGGACATGTTTGGAACAGTCTAAGACAGTCTGGGACTGTCTGGGACTTGTTTGGAACAGTCTGGAACAGTCTGGAAGAGTCTAGAAATTGTTTGGAACAGTCTGTGACAGTCTGGGACTTGTTTGGAACAGTCTGGGACAGTCTGGGACGTGTTTGGAACAGTCTGGGGCAGTCTGGGACAGTCTGGGACAGCCTGGGACAGTCTAGGACAGTCTGGGACATGTTTGGAACAGTCTGGGGCAGTTTAGGACATCCTGGCACTTGTTTGGAACAGTCTGGGACCTTCTAGGACTTATTTGGAACAGTCTGGGGCAGTCTGGGACAGTCTAGGACATGTTTGGAACAGTCTGAGACAGTGTGGGGCAGTCTGGGACAGTCTGGGACATGTTTGGAACAGTCTGGGACGGTCTGGGACAGTGTGGGACATGTTTGGTACAGTCTGGGACAGTCTGAGTCTGTCTGGGACTTGTTTGGAACAGTCTGGGACAGTCTGGGAGAGTCTGGGACTTGTTTGGAACAGTCTGGGGCAGTCTGGGACAGTCTAGGACATCTGTGGAACTGTCTGGGACGGTCTGGGACATGTTTGGAACAGTCTGGGACTTTCTGGGACTTGTTTGGGACAGTCTGGGACAGTCTGGGAGAATCTGGGACATGTTTGGAACAGTCTGGGACTGTCTGGGACTTGTTTGGTACACTCTGGGTCAGTCTGAGACAGTCTGGGACTTGTTTGGAACAATCTGGGACTGTCTGAGACAGCCTGGAGCAGTCTGGGACAGTCTGGGACATGTTGGGAACAGTCTGGGACAGTCTGGGAGGTGTTTGGAAAAGTCTGGGACTGTCTGGGACAGCCTGGGACAGTCTGGGACAGTTTGTGACAGCCTGGGACAGTCTAGGACAGTCTGGGACTTGTTTGGAACAGTCTGGGACTGCCTGGGACTGCCTGGGACAGCCTGGGGCAGTCTGGGACAGTCTGGGACATGTTTGGAACAGTCTGGGACAGTCTGGGTCTTGTTTGGAACAGTCTGGGACTGTCTGGGACAGTCCGGGACATGTTTGGAACAGTCTGGGACTGTCTGGGACATGTTTGGAACAGTCTAGGACAGTTTGGGACTGCCTGGGACATGTTTGGAACAGTCTAGGACAGTTTGGGACGGTCTGGGACATGTTTGGAGCAGTCTGGGAAAGTCTGGGACAGCCTGGGACAGTATGGGACTTGTTTGGATCAGTCAGGGACTGTCTGGGACATGTTTGGAACAGTCTAGGACAGTTTGGGACGAACTGGGACATGTTTGGATCAGTCTAGGACAGTTTGGGACTTGTTTGGAACAGTCTGGGACAGTCTGGGACGTGTTTGGAACAGTCTGGGGCAGTCTGGGACAGTCTGGGACAGCCTGGGACAGTCTAGGACAGCCTGGACATGTTTGGAACAGTCTGGGGCAGTTTAGGACATCCTGGGACTTGTTTGGAACAGTCTGTGACCTTCTGGGACTTATTTGGAACAGTCTGGGGCAGTCTGGGACTGGCTTGGACATGTTTGGAACAGCCTAGGACGGTCTGGGACATGTTTGGAACAGTCTAGGACAGTTTGGGACTGCCTGGGACATGTTTGGAACAGTCTAGGACAGTTTGGGACGGTCTGGGACATGTTTCGAGCAGTCTGGGAAAGTCTGGGACAGCCTGGGACAGTATGGGACTTGTTTGGATCAGTCTGCGACAGTCTAGGACAGTCTGGGAGTTGTTTGGAACAGTCTGGGGCAGTCTGGGACAGTCTAGGACATGTTTGGAACAGTCTGTGACAGTCTGGGACTTGTTTGGAACAGTCTGGGACAGTCTGGGACGTGTTTGGAACAGTCTGGGGCAGTCTGGGACAGTCTGGGACAGCCTGGGACAGTCTAGGACAGCCTGGACATGTTTGGAACAGTCTGGGGCAGTTTAGGACATCCTGGGACTTGTTTGGAACAGTCTGTGACCTTCTGGGACTTATTTGGAACAGTCTGGGGCAGTCTGGGACAGTCTAGGACATGTTTGGAACAGTCTGAGACAGTGTGGGACAGTCTGGGACAGTCTGGGACATGTTTGGAACAGTCTGGGACGGTCTGGGACAGTGTGGGACATGTTTGGTACAGTCTGGGACAGTCTGGGGCTGTCTGGGACTTGTTTGGAACAGTCTGGGACAGTCTGGGAGAGTCTGGGACTTGTTTGGAACAGTCTGGGGCAGTCTGGGAGAATCTGGGACTTGTTTGGAACAGTCTGGGACTGTCTGGGACTTGTTTGGTACACTCTGGAACAGTCTGGAAGAGTCTAGAAATTGTTTGGAACAGTCTGTGACAGTCTGGGACTTGTTTGGAACAGTCTGGGACACTCTGGGACGTGTTTGGAACAGTCTGGGGCAGTCTGGGACAGTCTGGGACAGCCTGGGACAGTCTAGGACAGTCTGGGACATGTTTGGAACAGTCTGGGGCAGTTTAGGACATCCTGGGACTTGTTTGGAACAGTCTGGGACCTTCTAGGACTTATTTGGAACAGTCTGGGGCAGTCTGGGACAGTCTAGGACATGTTTGGAACAGTCTGAGACAGTGTGGGGCAGTCTGGGACAGTCTGGGACATGTTTGGAACAGTCTGGGACGGTCTGGGACAGTGTGGGACATGTTTGGTACAGTCTGGGACAGTCTGGGTCTGTCTGGGACTTGTTTGGAACAGTCTGGGACAGTCTGGGAGAGTCTGGGTCTTGTTTGGGACAGTCTGGGATATGTTTGGAGCAGTCTTGGACAGCCTGGGACAGTCTGGGACAGTCTGGGACTTGTTTGGAACAGTCTGGGATAGTCTGGGACAGCCTGGGACAGTCTAGGACAGTCTGGGACTTGTTTGGAACAGTCTGGGACTGCCTGGGACAGTCTGGGACAGTCTGGGACATGTTTGGAACAGTCTAAGACAGTCTGGGACTGTCTGGGACTTGTTTGGAACAGTCTGGAACAGTCTGGAAGAGTCTAGAAATTGTTTGGAACAGTCTGTGACAGTCTGGGACTTGTTTGGAACAGTCTGGGACAGTCTGGGACGTGTTTGGAACAGTCTGGGGCAGTCTGGGACAGTCTGGGACAGCCTGGGACAGTCTAGGACAGTCTGGGACATGTTTGGAACAGTCTGGGGCAGTTTAGGACATCCTGGCACTTGTTTTGAACAGTCTGGGACCTTCTAGGACTTATTTGGAACAGTCTGGGGCAGTCTGAGTCTGTCTGGGACTTGTTTGGAACAGTCTGGGACAGTCTGGGAGAGTCTGGGACTTGTTTGGAACAGTCTGGGGCAGTCTGGGACAGTCTAGGACATCTGTGGAACTGTCTGGGACGGTCTGGGACATGTTTGGAACAGTCTGGGACTTTCTGGGACTTGTTTGGGACAGTCTGGGACAGTCTGGGAGAATCTGGGACATGTTTGGAACAGTCTGGGACTGTCTGGGACTTGTTTGGTACACTCTGGGTCAGTCTGAGACAGTCTGGGACTTGTTTGGAACAATCTGGGACTGTCTGAGACAGCCTGGAGCAGTCTGGGACAGTCTGGGACATGTTGGGAACAGTCTGGGACAGTCTGGGAGGTGTTTGGAAAAGTCTGGGACTGTCTGGGACAGCCTGGGACAGTCTGGGACAGTTTGTGACAGCCTGGGACAGTCTAGGACAGTCTGGGACTTGTTTGGAACAGTCTGGGACTGCCTGGGACTGCCTGGGACAGCCTGGGGCAGTCTGGGACAGTCTGGGACATTGTGAGATGAGATAAGTCAAAGGACTTATTAACGTCTTGTCCAGTCAGTTAAATCAATCTCTTTGGAGATTATTTTTATGGACTAGGACTCCTCTAGGAGTCACTGATCAGCCCAAGAAATAGTTAATCGAGCGAATTTTAATAATTATAGATGGGACTTGTTTGGATCAGTCTGCGACAGTCTAGGACAGTCTGGGAGTTGTTTGGAACAGTCTGGGGCAGTCTGGGACAGTCTAGGACACGTTTGGAACAGTCTGTGACAGTCTGGGACTTGTTTGGAACAGTCTGGGACGTGTTTGGAACAGTCTGGGGCAGTCTGGGACAGTCTGGGACAGCCTGGGACAGTCTAGGACAGACTGGACATGTTTGGAACAGTCTGGGGCAGTTTAGGACATCCTGGGACTTGTTTGGAACAGTCTGTGACCTTCTGGGACTTATTTGGAACAGTCTGGGGCAGTCTGGGACAGTCTAGGACATGTTTGGAACAGTCTGAGACAGTGTGGGACAGTCTGGGACAGTCTGGGACATGTTTGGAACAGTCTGGGACGGTCTGGGACAGTGTGGGACATGTTTGGTACAGTCTGGGACAGTCTGGGGCTGTCTGGGACTTGTTTGGAACAGTCTGGGACAGTCTGGGAGAGTCTGGGACTTGTTTGGAACAGTCTGGGGCAGTCTGGGAGAATCTGGGACTTGTTTGGAACAGTCTGGGACTGTCTGGGACTTGTTTGGTACACTCTGGGACTGTCTGGGACAGTCTGGGACAGTCCGGGACATGTTTGGAACAGTCTGGGACTGTCTGGGACATGTTTGGAACAGTCTAGGACAGTTTGGGACTGCCTGGGACATGTTTGGAACAGTCTAGGACAGTTTGGGACGGTCTGGGACATGTTTGGAGCAGTCTGGGACTGTCTGGGACAGTCTGGGACAGTCTGGGACATGTTTGGAACAGTCTAAGACAGTCTGGGACTGTCTGGGACTTGTTTGGAACAGTCTGGGACAGTCTGGAAGAGTCTAGAACTTGTTTGGAACAGTCTGTGACAGTCTGGGACTTGTTTGGAACAGTCTGGGACAGTCTGGGACGTGTTTGGAACAGTCTGGGACAGTCTGGGACAGTCTGGGACAGCCTGGGACAGTCTAGGACAGTCTGGGACATGTTTGGAACAGTCTGGGGCAGTTTAGGACATCCTGGGACTTGTTTGGAACAGTCTGTGACCTTCTGGGACTTGTTTGGAACAGCCTGGGACAGTCTGCGATAGTCTGGGACTTGTTTGGGACAGTCTGGGACCGTCTGGGACAGTCTGGGACTTGTTTGGAACAGTCTGCGACAGTTTGGGACCGTCTGGGACTTGTTTGGAAAAGTCTGCGACAGTTTGGGACAGTCTAGGACTTGTTTGGGTCAGTCTGGGACCGTCTGGGACCGTCTGGGACAGTCTCGGACTTGTTTGAGACAGTCTGGGACCGTCTGGGACTTGTTTGGAACAGTCTGCGACAGTTTGGGACAGTCTAGCACTTGTTTGGAACAGTCTGGGACAGTCTGGGACTGGCTTGGACATGTTTGGAACAGCCTAGGACGGTCTGGGACATGTTTGGAACAGTCTAGGACAGTTTGGGACTGCCTGGGACATGTTTGGAACAGTCTAGGACAGTTTGGGACGGTCTGGGACATGTTTGGAGCAGTCTGGGAAAGTCTGGGACAGCCTGGGACAGTCTGGGACTTGTTTGGAACAGTCTGGGACAGTCTGGGACAGCCTGGGACAGTATGGGACTTGTTTGGATCAGTCAGGGACTGTCTGGGACATGTTTGGAACAGTCTAGGACAGTTTGGGACGGACTGGGACATGTTTGGATCAGTCTGGGACAGTCTGGGGCTGTGTGGGACATGTTTGGAACAGTCTAGGACAGTTTGGGACGGTCTGGGACATGTTTAGAACAGTCTAGGACAGTATGGGACGGTCTGGGGCATGTTTGGAACAGTCTGGGACAGTCTGGGACTGGCTTGGACATGTTTGGAACAGCCTAGGACCGTCTGGGACATGTTTGGAACAGTCTGGGACCGTCTGGGACAGTCTGGGACTTGTCTGGAACAGTGCGGGACAGTCTATGACCGTCTGGGACATGTTTGGAACAGTCTAGGACAGTTTGGGACGGTCTGGGTCATGTTTGGAGCAGTGTGGGACAGTCTGAGACTGTCTGGGACAGTCTGGGACTTGTTTGGAACAGTCTGGGACTGTCTGGGACAGTCTGGGACAGTCTGGGACATGTTTGGAACAGTCTAAGACAGTCTGGGACTGTCTGGGACTTGTTTGGAACAGTCTGGGACAGTCTGGAAGAGTCTAGAACTTGTTTGGAACAGTCTGTGACAGTCTGGGACTTGTTTGGAACAGTCTGGGACAGTCTGGGACGTGTTTGGAACAGTCTGGGACAGCCTGGGACAGTCTGGGACAGCCTGGGACAGTCTAGGACAGTTTGGGACATGTTTGGAACAGTCTGGGGCAGTTTAGGACATCCTGGGACTTGTTTGGAACAGTCTGTGACCTTCTGGGACTTGTTTGGAACAGCCTGGGACAGTCTGCGATAGTCTGGGACTTGTTTGGGACAGTCTGGGACCGTCTGGGACAGTCTGGGACTTGTTTGGAACAGTCTGCGACAGTTTGGGACCGTCTGGGACTTGTTTGGAACAGTCTGCGACAGTTTGGGACAGTCTAGGACTTGTTTGGGTCAGTCTGGGACCGTCTGGGACCGTCTGGGACAGTCTCGGACTTGTTTGAGACAGTCTGGGACCGTCTGGGACTTGTTTGGAACAGTCTGCGACAGTTTGGGACAGTCTAGCACTTGTTTGGAACAGTCTGGGACAATCTGGGACAGTCTGGGACTTGTTTGGAACAGCCTGGGACAGTCTGGGATAGTCTGGGGCTTGTTTGGAACAGTCTGCGACAGTTTAAGACCGTCTGGGACTTGTTTGGAACAGTCTGCGACAGTTTGGGACAGTCTAGGACTTGTTTGGGACTGTCTGGGACTGTCTGGGACAGTCTGGGATAGTCCGGGACAGTCTGGGACAGTCTGGGACAGTCTGGGACTTGTTTAGAACAGTCTGCGACAGTCTAGGACAGTCTGGGAGTTGTTTGGAACAGTCTGGGGCAGTCTGGGACAGTCTAGGACATGTTTGGAACAGTCTGAGACAGTGTGGGACAGTCTGGGACAGTCTGGGACATGTTTGGAACAGTCTTGGACGGTCTGGGACAGTGTGGGACATGTTTGGTACAGTCTGGGACAGTCTGGGGCTGTCTGGGACTTGTTTGGAACAGTCTGGGACAGTCTGGGAGAGTCTGGGACTTGTTTGGAACAGTCTGGGGCAGTCTGGGAGAATCTGGGACTTGTTTGGAACAGTCTGGGACTGTCTGGGACTTGTTTGTTACACTCTGGGACTGTCTGGGACAGTCTGGGACAGTCCGGGACATGTTTGGAACAGTCTGGGACTGTCTGGGACATGTTTGGAACAGTCTAGGACAGTTTGGGACTGCCTGGGACATGTTTGGAACAGTCTAGGGCAGTTTGGGACGGTCTGGGACATGTTTGGAGCAGTCTGGGACTGTCTGGGACAGTCTGGGACAGTCTGGGACATGTTTGGAACAGTCTAAGACAGTCTGGGACTGTCTGGGACTTGTTTGGAACAGTCTGGGACAGTCTGGAAGAGTCTAGAACTTGTTTGGAACAGTCTGTGACAGTCTGGGACTTGTTTGGAACAGTCTGGGACAGTCTGGGACGTGTTTGGAACAGTCTGGGACAGTCTGGGACAGTCTGGGACAGCCTGGGACAGTCTAGGACAGTCTGGGACATGTTTGGAACAGTCTGGGGCAGTTTAGGACATCCTGGGACTTGTTTGGAACAGTCTGTGACCTTCTGGGACTTGTTTGGAACAGCCTGGGACAGTCTGCGATAGTCTGGGACTTGTTTGGGACAGTCTGGGACCGTCTGGGACAGTCTGGGACTTGTTTGGACAGTCTGGGACAGTATGGGACTTGTTTGGATCAGTCAGGGACTGTCTGGGACATGTTTGGAACAGTCTAGGACAGTTTGGGACGGACTGGGACATGTTTGGATCAGTCTGGGACAGTCTGGGACTGTGTGGGACATGTTTGGAACAGTCTAGGACAGTTTGGGACGGTCTGGGACATGTTTAGAACAGTCTAGGACAGTATGGGACGGTCTGGGGCATGTTTGGAACAGTCTGGGACAGTCTGGGACTGGCTTGGACATGTTTGGAACAGCCTAGGACCGTCTGGGACATGTTTGGAACAGTCTGGGACCGTCTGGGACAGTCTGGGACTTGTCTGGAACAGTGCGGGACAGTCTATGACCGTCTGGGACATGTTTGGAACAGTCTAGGACAGTTTGGGACGGTCTGGGTCATGTTTGGAGCAGTCTGGGACAGTCTGAGACTGTCTGGGACAGTCTGGGACTTGTTTGGAACAGTCTGGGGCAGTCTGGGAGAATCTGGGACTTGTTTGGAACAGTCTGGGACTGTCTGGGACTTGTTTGGTACACTCTGGGACTGTCTGGGACAGTCTGGGACAGTCTGGGACATGTTTGGAACAGTCTGGGACTGTCTGGGACATGTTTGGAACAGTCTAGGACAGTTTGGGACTGCCTGGGACATGTTTGGAACAGTCTAGGACAGTTTGGGACGGTCTGGGACATGTTTGGAGCAGTCTGGGACTGTCTGGGACAGTCTGGGACAGTCTGGGACATGTTTGGAACAGTCTAAGACAGTCTGGGACTGTCTGGGACTTGTTTGGAACAGTCTGGGACAGTCTGGAAGAGTCTAGAACTTGTTTGGAACAGTCTGTGACAGTCTGGGACTTGTTTGGAACAGTCTGGGACAGTCTGGGACGTGTTTGGAACAGTCTGGGACAGTCTGGGACAGTCTGGGACAGCCTGGGACAGTCTAGGACAGTCTGGGACATGTTTGGAACAGTCTGGGGCAGTTTAGGACATCCTGGGACTTGTTTGGAACAGTCTGTGACCTTCTGGGACTTGTTTGGAACAGCCTGGGACAGTCTGCGATAGTCTGGGACTTGTTTGGGACAGTCTGGGACCGTCTGGGACAGTCTGGGACTTGTTTGGAACAGTCTGCGACAGTTTGGGACCGTCTGGGACTTGTTTGGAACAGTCTGCGACAGTTTGGGACAGTCTAGGACTTGTTTGGGTCAGTCTGGGACCGTCTGGGACCGTCTGGGACAGTCTCGGACTTGTTTGAGACAGTCTGGGACCGTCTGGGACTTGTTTGGAACAGTCTGCGACAGTTTGGGACAGTCTAGCACTTGTTTGGAACAGTCTGGGACAGTCTGGGACTGGCTTGGACATGTTTGGAACAGCCTAGGACGGTCTGGGACATGTTTGGAACAGTCTAGGACAGTTTGGGACTGCCTGGGACATGTTTGGAACAGTCTAGGACAGTTTGGGACGGTCTGGGACATGTTTGGAGCAGTCTGGGAAAGTCTGGGACAGCCTGGGACAGTATGGGACTTGTTTGGATCAGTCTGCGACAGTCTAGGACAGTCTGGGAGTTGTTTGGAACAGTCTGGGGCAGTCTGGGACAGTCTAGGACATGTTTGGAACAGTCTGTGACAGTCTGGGACTTGTTTGGAACAGTCTGGGACAGTCTGGGACAGCCTGGGACAGTATGGGACTTGTTTGGATCAGTCAGGGACTGTCTGGGACATGTTTGGAACAGTCTAGGACAGTTTGGGACGGACTGGGACATGTTTGGATCAGTCTGGGACAGTCTGGGGCTGTGTGGGACATGTTTGGAACAGTCTAGGACAGTTTGGGACGGTCTGGGACATGTTTAGAACAGTCTAGGACAGTATGGGACGGTCTGGGGCATGTTTGGAACAGTCTGGGACAGTCTGGGACTGGCTTGGACATGTTTGGAACAGCCTAGGACCGTCTGGGACATGTTTGGAACAGTCTGGGACCGTCTGGGACAGTCTGGGACTTGTCTGGAACAGTGCGGGACAGTCTATGACCGTCTGGGACATGTTTGGAACAGTCTAGGACAGTTTGGGACGGTCTGGGTCATGTTTGGAGCAGTCTGGGACAGTCTGAGACTGTCTGGGACAGTCTGGGACTTGTTTGGAACAGTCTGGGACTGTCTGGGACAGTCTGGGACAGTCTGGGACATGTTTGGAACAGTCTAAGACAGTCTGGGACTGTCTGGGACTTGTTTGGAACAGTCTGGGACAGTCTGGAAGAGTCTAGAACTTGTTTGGAACAGTCTGTGACAGTCTGGGACTTGTTTGGAACAGTCTGGGACAGTCTGGGACGTGTTTGGAACAGTCTGGGACAGCCTGGGACAGTCTGGGACAGCCTGGGACAGTCTAGGACAGTTTGGGACATGTTTGGAACAGTCTGGGGCAGTTTAGGACATCCTGGGACTTGTTTGGAACAGTCTGTGACCTTCTGGGACTTGTTTGGAACAGCCTGGGACAGTCTGCGATAGTCTGGGACTTGTTTGGGACAGTCTGGGACCGTCTGGGACAGTCTGGGACTTGTTTGGAACAGTCTGCGACAGTTTGGGACCGTCTGGGACTTGTTTGGAACAGTCTGCGACAGTTTGGGACAGTCTAGGACTTGTTTGGGTCAGTCTGGGACCGTCTGGGACCGTCTGGGACAGTCTCGGACTTGTTTGAGACAGTCTGGGACCGTCTGGGACTTGTTTGGAACAGTCTGCGACAGTTTGGGACAGTCTAGCACTTGTTTGGAACAGTCTGGGACAATCTGGGACAGTCTGGGACTTGTTTGGAACAGCCTGGGACAGTCTGGGATAGTCTGGGGCTTGTTTGGAACAGTCTGCGACAGTTTAAGACCGTCTGGGACTTGTTTGGAACAGTCTGCGACAGTTTGGGACAGTCTAGGACTTGTTTGGGACTGTCTGGGACTGTCTGGGACAGTCTGGGATAGTCCGGGACAGTCTGGGACAGTCTGGGACAGTCTGGGACTTGTTTAGAACAGTCTGCGACAGTCTAGGACAGTCTGGGAGTTGTTTGGAACAGTCTGGGGCAGTCTGGGACAGTCTAGGACATGTTTGGAACAGTCTGTGACAGTCTGGGACTTGTTTGGAACAGTCTGGGACAGTCTGGGACGTGTTTGGAACAGTCTGGGGCAGTCTGTGACAGTCTGGGACAGCCTGGGACAGTCTAGGACAGTCTGGGACATGTTTGGAACAGTCTGGGGCAGTTTAGGACATCCTGGGACTTGTTTGGAACAGTCTGGGACCTTCTGGGACTTATTTGGAACAGTCTGGGGCAGTCTGGGACAGTCTAGGACATGTTTGGAACAGTCTGAGACAGTGTGGGACAGTCTGGGACAGTCTGAGACATGTTTGGAACAGTCTGGGACGGTCTGGGACAGTGTGGGACATGTTTGGTACAGTCTGGGACAGTCTGGGGCTGTCTGGGACTTGTTTGGAACAGTCTGGGACAGTCTGGGAGAGTCTGGGACTTGTTTGGAACAGTCTGGGGCAGTCTGGGACAGTCTAGGACATCTTTGGAACTGTCTGGGACGGTCTGGGACATGTTTGGAACAGTCTGGGACTGTCTGGGACTTGTTTGGTACACTCTGGGTCAGTCTGAGACAGTCTGGGACTTGTTTGGAACAATCTGGGACGGTGTGGGACAGTGTGGGACATGTTTGGTACAGTCTGGGACAGTCTGGGGCTGTCTGGGACTTGTTTGGAACAGTCTGGGACAGTCTGGGAGAGTCTTGGACTTGTTTGGAACAGTCTGGGACAGAGTGGGGCAGTCTGGGACATGTTTGGAACAGTCTGGGACTGTCTGGGTCTTGTTTGGGACAGTCTGGGATATGTTTGGAGCAGTCTTGGACAGCCTGGGACAGTCTGGGACAGTCTGGGACTTGTTTGGAACAGTCTGGGATAGTCTGGGACAGCCTGGGACAGTCTAGGACAGTCTGGGACTTGTTTGGAACAGTCTGGGACTGCCTGGGACAGTCTGGGACAGTCTGGGACATGTTTGGAACAGTCTAAGACAGTCTGGGACTGTCTGGGACTTGTTTGGAACAGTCTGGAACAGTCTGGAAGAGTCTAGAAATTGTTTGGAACAGTCTGTGACAGTCTGGGACTTGTTTGGAACAGTCTGGGACAGTCTGGGACGTGTTTGGAACAGTCTGGGGCAGTCTGGGACAGTCTGGGACAGCCTGGGACAGTGTAGGACAGTCTGGGACTTGTTTGGAACAGTCTGGGACTGCCTGGGACAGTCTGGGACAGTCTGGGACATGTTTGGAACAGTCTAAGACAGTCTGGGACTGTCTGGGACTTGTTTGGAACAGTCTGGAACAGTCTGGAAGAGTCTAGAAATTGTTTGGAACAGTCTGGGACAGTCTGGGACATGTTTGGAACAGTCTGGGGCAGTTTAGGACATCCTGGGACTTGTTTGGAACAGTCTGGGACCTTCTGGGACTTATTTGGAACAGTCTGGGGCAGTCTGGGACAGTCTAGGACATGTTTGGAACAGTCTGAGACAGTGTGGGGCAGTCTGGGACAGTCTGGGACATGTTTGGAACAGTCTGGGACGGTCTGGGACAGTGTGGGACATGTTTGGTACAGTCTGGGACAGTCTGGGGCTGTCTGGGACTTGTTTGGAACAGTCTGGGACAGTCTGGGAGAGTCTGGGACTTGTTTGGAACAGTCTGGGGCAGTCTGGGACAGTCTAGGACATCTTTGGAACTGTCTGGGACGGTCTGGGACATGTTTGGAACAGTCTGGGACTTTCTGGGACTTGTTTGGGACAGTCTGGGACAGTCTGGGAGAATCTGGGACATGTTTGGAACAGTCTGGGACTGTCTGGGACTTGTTTGGTACACTCTGGGTCAGTCTGAGACAGTCTGGGACTTGTTTGGAACAATCTGGGACTGTCTGAGACAGCCTGGAGCAGTCTGGGACAGTCTGGGACATGTTGGGAACAGTCTGGGACAGTCTGGGAGGTGTTTGGAAAAGTCTGGGACTGTCTGGGACAGCCTGGGACAGTCTGGGACAGTTTGTGACAGCCTGGGACAGTCTAGGACAGTCTGGGACTTGTTTGGAACAGTCTGGGACTGCCTGGGACTGCCTGGGACAGCCTGGGGCAGTCTGGGACAGTCTGGGACATGTTTGGAACAGTCTGGGACAGTCTGGGTCTTGTTTGGAACAGTCTGGGACTTTCTGGGACAGTCCGGGACATGTTTGGAACAGTCTGGGACTGTCTGGGACATGTTTGGAACAGTCTAGGACAGTTTGGGACTGCCTGGGACATGTTTGGAACAGTCTAGGACAGTTTGGGACGGTCTGGGACATGTTTGGAGCAGTCTGGGAAAGTCTGGGACAGCCTGGGACAGTATGGGACTTGTTTGGATCAGTCTGCGACAGTCTAGGACAGTCTGGGAGTTGTTTGGAACAGTCTGGGGCAGTCTGGGACAGTCTAGGACATGTTTGGAACAGTCTGTGACAGTCTGGGACTTGTTTGGAACAGTCTGGGACAGTCTGGGACGTGTTTGGAACAGTCTGGGGCAGTCTGGGACAGTCTGGGACAGCCTGGGACAGTCTAGGGCAGCCTGGACATGTTTGGAACAGTCTGGGGCAGTTTAGGACATCCTGGGACTTGTTTGGAACAGTCTGTGACCTTCTGGGACTTATTTGGAACAGTCTGGGGCAGTCTGGGACAGTCTAGGACATGTTTGGAACAGTCTGAGACAGTGTGGGACAGTCTGGGACAGTCTGGGACATGTTTGGAACAGTCTGGGACGGTCTGGGACAGTGTGGGACATGTTTGGTACAGTCTGGGACAGTCTGGGGCTGTCTGGGACTTGTTTGGAACAGTCTGGGACAGTCTGGGAGAGTCTGGGACTTGTTTGGAACAGCCTGGGACTGTCTGGGACTTGTTTGGTACACTCTGGGACTGTCTGGGACAGTCTGGGACAGCCCGGGACATGTTTGGAACAGTCTGGGACTGTCTGGGACATGTTTGGAACAGTCTAGGACAGTTTGGGTCTGCCTGGGACCTGTTTGGAACAGTCTAGGACAGTTTGGGACGGTCTGGGACATGTTTGGAGCAGTCTGGGACAGTCTGGGACAGCCTGGGACAGTATGGGACTTGTTTGGATCAGTCAGGGACTGTCTGGGACATGTTTGGAACAGTCTAGGACAGTTTGGGACGGACTGGGACATGTTTGGATCAGTCTGGGACAGTCTGGGGCTGTGTGGGACATGTTTGGAACAGTCTAGGACAGTTTGGGACGGTCTGGGATATGTTTAGAACAGTCTAGGACAGTATGGGACAGCCTGGGGCAGTCTGGGACATGTTTGGAACAGTCTGGGACTGTCTGGGACATGTTTGGAACAGTCTAGGACAGTTTGGGACTGCCTGGGACATGTTTGGAACAGTCTAGGACAGTTTGGGACGTTCTGGGACATGTTTGGAGCAGTCTGGGAAAGTCTGGGACAGCCTGGGACAGTATGGGACTTGTTTGGATCAGTCAGGGACTGTCTGGGACATGTTTGGAACAGTCTAGGACAGTTTGGGACGGACTGGGACATGTTTGGATCAGTCTGGGACAGTCTGCGGCTGTGTGGGACATGTTTGGAACAGTCTAGGACAGTTTGGGACGGTCTAGGACATGTTTGGAACAGTCTGGGACAGTCTGGGACTGGCTGGGACATGTTTGGAACAGCCTAGGACGGTCTGGGACATGTTTGGAACAGTCTAGGACAGTTTGGGACTGCCTGGGACATGTTTGGAACAGTCTAGGACAGTTTGGGACGGTCTGGGACATGTTTGGAGCAGTCTGGGAAAGTCTGGGACAGCCTGGGACAGTATGGGACTTGTTTGGATCAGTCTGCGACAGTCTAGGACAGTCTGGGAGTTGTTTGGAACAGTCTGGGGCAGTCTGGGACAGTCTAGGACATGTTTGGAACAGTCTGTGACAGTCTGGGACTTGTTTGGAACAGTCTGGGACAGTCTGGGACAGCCTGGGACAGTATGGGACTTGTTTGGATCAGTCAGGGACTGTCTGGGACATGTTTGGAACAGTCTAGGACAGTTTGGGACGGACTGGGACATGTTTGGATCAGTCTGGGACAGTCTGGGGCTGTGTGGGACATGTTTGGAACAGTCTAGGACAGTTTGGGACGGTCTGGGACATGTTTAGAACAGTCTAGGACAGTATGGGACGGTCTGGGGCATGTTTGGAACAGTCTGGGACAGTCTGGGACTGGCTTGGACATGTTTGGAACAGCCTAGGACGGTCTGGGACATGTTTGGAACAGTCTGGGACCGTCTGGGACAGTCTGGGACTTGTCTGGAACAGTGCGGGACAGTCTATGACCGTCTGGGACATGTTTGGAACAGTCTAGGACAGTTTGGGACGGTCTGGGTCATGTTTGGAGCAGTCTGGGACAGTCTGAGACTGTCTGGGACAGTCTGGGACTTGTTTGGAACAGTCTGGGACTGTCTGGGACAGTCTGGGACAGTCTGGGACATGTTTGGAACAGTCTAAGACAGTCTGGGACTGTCTGGGACTTGTTTGGAACAGTCTGGGACAGTCTGGAAGAGTCTAGAACTTGTTTGGAACAGTCTGTGACAGTCTGGGACTTGTTTGGAACAGTCTGGGACAGTCTGGGACGTGTTTGGAACAGTCTGGGACAGTCTGGGACAGTCTGGGACAGCCTGGGACAGTCTAGGACAGTCTGGGACATGTTTGGAACAGTCTGGGGCAGTTTAGGACATCCTGGGACTTGTTTGGAGCAGTCTGTGACCTTCTGGGACTTGTTTGGAACAGCCTGGGACAGTCTGCGATAGTCTGGGACTTGTTTGGGACAGTCTGGGACCGTCTGGGACAGTCTGGGACTTGTTTGAGACAGCCTGGGACCGTTTGGGACTTGTTTGGAACAGTCTGCGACAGTTTGGGACAGTCTAGCACTTGTTTGGAACAGTCTGCGACAGTTTGGGACCGTCTGGGACTTGTTTGGAACAGTCTGCGACAGTTTGGGACAGTCTAGGACTTGTTTGGGTCAGTCTGGGACCGTCTGGGACAGTCTCGGACTTGTTTGAGACAGTCTGGGACCGTTTGGGACTTGTTTGGAACAGTCTGCGACAGTTTGGGACAGTCTAGCACTTGTTTGGAACAGTCTGGGACAATCTGGGACAGTCTGGGACTTGTTTGGAACAGCCTGGGACAGTCTGGGATAGTCTGGGGCTTGTTTGGAACAGTCTGCGACAGTTTAAGACCGTCTGGGACTTGTTTGGAACAGTCTGCGACAGTTTGGGACAGTCTAGGACTTGTTTGGGACTGTCTGGGACTGTCTGGGACAGTCTGGGATAGTCCGGGACAGTCTGGGACAGTCTGGGACAGTCTGGGACAGTCTGGGACAGCCTGGGACAGTCTAGGACAGTCTGGGACATGTTTGGAACAGTCTGGGGCAGTTTAGGACATCCTGGGACTTGTTTGGAGCAGTCTGTGACCTTCTGGGACTTGTTTGGAACAGCCTGGGACAGTCTGCGATAGTCTGGGACTTGTTTGGGACAGTCTGGGACCGTCTGGGACAGTCTGGGACTTGTTTGGAACAGTCTGCGACAGTTTGGGACCGTCTGGGACTTGTTTGGAACAGTCTGCGACAGTTTGGGACAGTCTAGGACTTGTTTGGGTCAGTCTGGGACCGTCTGGGACAGTCTCGGACTTGTTTGAGACAGTCTGGGACAGTATGGGACTTGTTTGGATCAGTCAGGGACTGTCTGGGACATGTTTGGAACAGTCTAGGACAGTTTGGGACGGACTGGGACATGTTTGGATCAGTCTGGGACAGTCTGCGGCTGTGTGGGACATGTTTGGAACAGTCTAGGACAGTTTGGGACGGTCTAGGACATGTTTGGAACAGTCTGGGACAGTCTGGGACTGGCTGGGACATGTTTGGAACAGCCTAGGACGGTCTGGGACATGTTTGGAACAGTCTAGGACAGTTTGGGACTGCCTGGGACATGTTTGGAACAGTCTAGGACAGTTTGGGACGGTCTGGGACATGTTTGGAGCAGTCTGGGACAGTCTGGGGCTGTCTGGGACTTGTTTGGAACAGTCTGGGACAGTCTGGGAGAGTCTGGGACTTGTTTGGAACAGTCTGGGACAGAGTGGGGCAGTCTGGGACATGTTTGGAACAGTCTGGGACTGTCTGGGTCTTGTTTGGGACAGTCTGGGATATGTTTGGAGCAGTCTTGGACAGCCTGGGACAGTCTGGGACAGTCTGGGACTTGTTTGGAACAGTCTGGGATAGTCTGGGACAGCCTGGGACAGTCTAGGACAGTCTGGGACTTGTTTGGAACAGTCTGGGACTGCCTGGGACAGTCTGGGACAGTCTGGGACATGTTTGGAACAGTCTAAGACAGTCTGGGACTGTCTGGGACATGTTTGGAACAGCCTAGGACGGTCTGGGACATGTTTGGAACAGTCTAGGACAGTTTGGGACTGCCTGGGACATGTTTGGAACAGTCTAGGACAGTTTGGGACGGTCTGGGACATGTTTGGAGCAGTCTGGGAAAGTCTGGGACAGCCTGGGACAGTATGGGGCTTGTTTGGATCAGTCTGCGACAGTCTAGGACAGTCTGGGAGTTGTTTGGAACAGTCTGGGGCAGTCTGGGACAGTCTAGGACATGTTTGGAACAGTCTGTGACAGTCTGGGACCGTCTGGGACTTGTTTGGAACAGTCTGCGACAGTTTGGGACAGTCTAGGACTTGTTTGGGTCAGTCTGGGACCGTCTGGGACAGTCTAGGACTTGTTTGGGTCAGTCTGGGACCGTCTGGGACCGTCTGGGACAGTCTCGGACTTGTTTGAGACAGTCTGGGACCGTCTGGGACTTGTTTGGAACAGTCTGCGACAGTTTGGGACAGTCTAGCACTTGTTTGGAACAGTCTGGGACAATCTGGGACAGTCTGGGACTTGTTTGGAACAGCCTGGGACAGTCTGGGATAGTCTGGGGCTTGTTTGGAACAGTCTGCGACAGTTTAAGACCGTCTGGGACTTGTTTGGAACAGTCTGCGACAGTTTGGGACAGTCTAGGACTTGTTTGGGACTGTCTGGGACTGTCTGGGACAGTCTGGGATAGTCCGGGACAGTCTGGGACAGTCTGGGACAGTCTGGGACTTGTTTAGAACAGTCTGCGACAGTCTAGGACAGTCTGGGAGTTGTTTGGAACAGTCTGGGGCAGTCTGGGACAGTCTAGGACATGTTTGGAACAGTCTGTGACAGTCTGGGACTTGTTTGGAACAGTCTGGGACAGTCTGGGACGTGTTTGGAACAGTCTGGGGCAGTCTGTGACAGTCTGGGACAGCCTGGGACAGTCTAGGACAGTCTGGGACATGTTTGGAACAGTCTGGGGCAGTTTAGGACATCCTGGGACTTGTTTGGAACAGTCTGGGACCTTCTGGGACTTATTTGGAACAGTCTGGGGCAGTCTGGGACAGTCTAGGACATGTTTGGAACAGTCTGAGACAGTGTGGGACAGTCTGGGACAGTCTGAGACATGTTTGGAACAGTCTGGGACGGTCTGGGACAGTGTGGGACATGTTTGGTACAGTCTGGGACAGTCTGGGGCTGTCTGGGACTTGTTTGGAACAGTCTGGGACAGTCTGGGAGAGTCTGGGACTTGTTTGGAACAGTCTGGGGCAGTCTGGGACAGTCTAGGACATCTTTGGAACTGTCTGGGACGGTCTGGGACATGTTTGGAACAGTCTGGGACTGTCTGGGACTTGTTTGGTACACTCTGGGTCAGTCTGAGACAGTCTGGGACTTGTTTGGAACAATCTGGGACGGTGTGGGACAGTGTGGGACATGTTTGGTACAGTCTGGGACAGTCTGGGGCTGTCTGGGACTTGTTTGGAACAGTCTGGGACAGTCTGGGAGAGTCTGGGACTTGTTTGGAACAGTCTGGGACAGAGTGGGGCAGTCTGGGACATGTTTGGAACAGTCTGGGACTGTCTGGGTCTTGTTTGGGACAGTCTGGGATATGTTTGGAGCAGTCTTGGACAGCCTGGGACAGTCTGGGACTTGTTTGGAACAGTCTGGGATAGTCTGGGACAGCCTGGGACAGTCTAGGACAGTCTGGGACTTGTTTGGAACAGTCTGGGACTGCCTGGGACAGTCTGGGACATGTTTGGAACAGTCTAAGACAGTCTGGGACTGTCTGGGACTTGTTTGGAACAGTCTGTAACAGTCTGGAAGAGTCTAGAAATTGTTTGGAACAGTCTGTGACAGTCTGGGACTTGTTTGGAACAGTCTGGGACAGTCTGGGACGTGTTTGGAACAGTCTGGGGCAGTCTGGGACAGTCTGGGACAGCCTGGGACAGTGTAGGACAGTCTGGGACTTGTTTGGAACAGTCTGGGACTGCCTGGGACAGTCTGGGACAGTCTGGGACATGTTTGGAACAGTCTAAGACAGTCTGGGACTGTCTGGGACTTGTTTGGAACAGTCTGGAACAGTCTGGAAGAGTCTAGAAATTGTTTGGAACAGTCTGGGACAGTCTGGGACATGTTTGGAACAGTCTGGGGCAGTTTAGGACATCCTGGGACTTGTTTGGAACAGTCTGGGACCTTCTGGGACTTATTTGGAACAGTCTGGGGCAGTCTGGGACAGTCTAGGACATGTTTGGAACAGTCTGAGACAGTGTGGGGCAGTCTGGGACAGTCTGGGACATGTTTGGAACAGTCTGGGACGGTCTGGGACAGTGTGGGACATGTTTGGTACAGTCTGGGACAGTCTGGGGCTGTCTGGGACTTGTTTGGAACAGTCTGGGACAGTCTGGGAGAGTCTGGGACTTGTTTGGAACAGTCTGGGGCAGTCTGGGACAGTCTAGGACATCTTTGGAACTGTCTGGGACGGTCTGGGACATGTTTGGAACAGTCTGGGACTTTCTGGGACTTGTTTGGGACAGTCTGGGACAGTCTGGGAGAATCTGGGACATGTTTGGAACAGTCTGGAACTGTCTGGGACTTGTTTGGTACACTCTGGGTCAGTCTGAGACAGTCTGGGACTTGTTTGGAACAATCTGGGACTGTCTGAGACAGCCTGGAGCAGTCTGGGACAGTCTGGGACATGTTGGGAACAGTCTGGGACAGTCTGGGAGGTGTTTGGAACAGTCTGGGACTGTCTGGGACAGCCTGGGACAGTCTGGGACAGTTTGTCACAGCCTGGGACAGTTTGTGACAGCCTGGGACAGTCTAGGACAGTCTGGGACTTGTTTGGAACAGTCTGGGACTGCCTGGGACTGCCTGGGACAGCCTGGGGCAGTCTGGGACAGTCTGGGACATGTTTGGAACAGTCTGGGACAGTCTGGGTCTTGTTTGGAACAGTCTGGGACTGTCTGGGACAGTCCGGGACATGTTTGGAACAGTCTGGGACTGTCTGGGACATGTTTGGAACAGTCTAGGACAGTTTGGGACTGCCTGGGACATGTTTGGAACAGTCTAGGACAGTTTGGGACGGTCTGGGACATGTTTGGAGCAGTCTGGGAAAGTCTGGGACAGCCTGGGACAGTATGGGACTTGTTTGGATCAGTCAGGGACTGTCTGGGACATGTTTGGAACAGTCTAGGACAGTTTGGGACGGACTGGGACATGTTTGGATCAGTCTGGGACAGTCTGGGGCTGTGTGGGACATGTTTGGAACAGTCTAGGACAGTTTGGGACGGTCTAGGACATGTTTGGAACAGTCTGGGACAGTCTGGGACTGGCTTGGACATGTTTGGAACAGCCTAGGACTGTCGGGGACATGTTTGGAACAGTCTAGGACAGTTTGGGACTGCCTGGGACATGTTTGGAACAGTCTGGGACAGAGTGGGACAGTCTGGGACATGTTTGGAACAGTCTGGGACTGTCTGGGTCTTGTTTGGGACAGTCTGGGATATGTTTGGAGCAGTCTTGGACAGCCTGGGACAGTCTGGGACAGTCTGGGACTTGTTTGGAACAGTCTGGGATAGTCTGGGACAGCCTGGGACAGTCTAGGACAGTCTGGGACTTGTTTGGAACAGTCTGGGACTGCCTGGGACAGTCTGGGACAGTCTGGGACATGTTTGGAACAGTCTAAGACAGTCTGGGACTGTCTGGGACTTGTTTGGAACAGTCTGGAACAGTCTGGAAGAGTCTAGAAATTGTTTGGAACAGTCTGTGACAGTCTGGGACTTGTTTGGAACAGTCTGGGACAGTCTGGGACGTGTTTGGAACAGTCTGGGGCAGTCTGGGACAGTCTGGGACAGCCTGGGACAGTCTAGGACAGTCTGGGACATGTTTGGAACAGTCTGGGGCAGTTTAGGACATCCTGGGACTTGTTTGGAACAGTCTGGGACCTTCTAGGACTTATTTGGAACAGTCTGGGGCAGTCTGGGACAGTCTAGGACATGTTTGGAACAGTCTGAGACAGTGTGGGGCAGTCTGGGACAGTCTGGGACATGTTTGGAACAGTCTGGGACGGTCTGGGACAGTGTGGGACATGTTTGGTACAGTCTGGGACAGTCTGAGTCTGTCTGGGACTTGTTTGGAACAGTCTGGGACAGTCTGGGAGAGTCTGGGACTTGTTTGGAACAGTCTGGGGCAGTCTGGGACAGTCTAGGACATCTTTGGAACTGTCTGGGACGGTCTGGGACATGTTTGGAACAGTCTGGGACTTTCTGGGACTTGTTTGGGACAGTCTGGGACAGTCTGGGAGAATCTGGGACATGTTTGGAACAGTCTGGGACTGTCTGGGACTTGTTTGGTACACTCTGGGTCAGTCTGAGACAGTCTGGGACTTGTTTGGAACAATCTGGGACTGTCTGAGACAGCCTGGGACAGTCTAGGACAGTCTGGGACTTGTTTGGAACAGTCTGGGACTGCCTGGGACTGCCTGGGACAGCCTGGGGCAGTCTGGGACAGTCTGGGACATGTTTGGAACAGTCTGGGACAGTCTGGGTCTTGTTTGGAACAGTCTGGGACTGTCTGGGACAGTCCGGGACATGTTTGGAACAGTCTGGGACTGTCTGGGACATGTTTGGAACAGTCTAGGACAGTTTGGGACTGCCTGGGACATGTTTGGAACAGTCTAGGACAGTTTGGGACGGTCTGGGACATGTTTGGAGCAGTCTGGGAAAGTCTGGGACAGCCTGGGACAGTATGGGACTTGTTTGGATCAGTCAGGGACTGTCTGGGACATGTTTGGAACAGTCTAGGACAGTTTGGGACGAACTGGGACATGTTTGGATCAGTCTGGGACAGTCTGCGGCTGTGTGGGACATGTTTGGAACAGTCTAGGACAGTTTGGGACGGTCTAGGACATGTTTGGAACAGTCTGGGACAGTCTGGGACTGGCTTGGACATGTTTGGAAGAGCCTAGGACGGTCTGGGACATGTTTGGAACAGTCTAGGACAGTTTGGGACTGCCTGGGACATGTTTGGAGCAGTCTGGGAAAGTCTGGGACAGCCTGGGACAGTATGGGACTTGTTTGGATCAGTCTGCGACAGTCTAGGACAGTCTGGGAGTTGTTTGGAACAGTCTGGGACAGTCTGGGACAGTCTAGGACATGTTTGGAACAGTCTGTGACAGTCTGGGACTTGTTTGGAACAGTCTGGGACAGTCTGGGACGTGTTTGGAACAGTCTGGGGCAGTCTGGGACAGTCTGGGACAGCCTGGGACAGTCTAGGACAGCCTGGACATGTTTGGAACAGTCTGGGGCAGTTTAGGACATCCTGGGACTTGTTTGGAACAGTCTGTGACCTTCTGGGACTTATTTGGAACAGTCTGGGGCAGTCTGGGACAGTCTAGGACATGTTTGGAACAGTCTGAGACAGTGTGGGACAGTCTGGGACAGTCTGGGACATGTTTGGAACAGTCTGGGACTGCCTGGGACAGTCTGGGACAGTCTGGGACATGTTTGGAACAGTCTAAGACAGTCTGGGACTGTCTGGGACTTGTTTGGAACAGTCTGGAACAGTCTGGAAGAGTCTAGAAATTGTTTGGAACAGTCTGGGACAGTCTGGGACATGTTTGGAACAGTCTGGGGCAGTTTAGGACATCCTGGGACTTGTTTGGAACAGTCTGGGACCTTCTGGGACTTATTTGGAACAGTCTGGGGCAGTCTGGGACAGTCTAGGACATGTTTGGAACAGTCTGAGACAGTGTGGGGCAGTCTGGGACAGTCTGGGACATGTTTGGAACAGTCTGGGACGGTCTGGGACAGTGTGGGACATGTTTGGTACAGTCTGGGACAGTCTGGGGCTGTCTGGGACTTGTTTGGAACAGTCTGGGACAGTCTGGGAGAGTCTGGGACTTGTTTGGAACAGTCTGGGGCAGTCTGGGACAGTCTAGGACATCTTTGGAACTGTCTGGGACGGTCTGGGACATGTTTGGAACAGTCTGGGACTTTCTGGGACTTGTTTGGGACAGTCTGGGACAGTCTGGGAGAATCTGGGACATGTTTGGAACAGTCTGGAACTGTCTGGGACTTGTTTGGTACACTCTGGGTCAGTCTGAGACAGTCTGGGACTTGTTTGGAACAATCTGGGACTGTCTGAGACAGCCTGGAGCAGTCTGGGACAGTCTGGGACATGTTGGGAACAGTCTGGGACAGTCTGGGAGGTGTTTGGAACAGTTGTTTTTGTAGAAATGTCGGCTGGATGATGAATTATTATAGGTGTCGAAAGGTGTTGACCATATGCAGCCTTGTTAATAATTAGAGATAATTTGATTGCAACGTTTCAACCCTTGGTGCGGGTCATCTTCAGGCCTTTATTAATGAAAAACAGGAAAAACGAAAGTTTACAATGAATACGATAAATTAATGGTAAACGAATAAGTTGTACTAACATAATAATACAAAAGAATCGTAAGGTGGATTGACTTAAAATATACTTACAGAAACAAAATTAACGTCGGTCAGATGAGAAGCGTGAAACAGAGGACATAGTCATGCCTCTAAAGTACCTATCCATTTCACAGACAAAGATAAGTGTCATATATTTAATTAACATGTGTGTTCTAAATAGATTTGAGAGAGAAAATTGATTACACCAAATTTTACCTTTTCAGTGATCAAGAATGGAATCACCATACCAGTAAAAGATGACGAAAAAGTAGACATGAAGAAAAGACGGCGGCCATGAGACCGAACATTTAAATTGAAGTTATAAGAAAACGTTAGAATAATTTTGCTAGTGAAGGACTAGTCAAAGTCAAAGTTTTACAGAGTTGTCAAAGAGGGAAATTCAATATCGTAATGAATACCATATGTCAAAATTTTGCTGAAAGATTAATTAAATGTGAAGATGAGAATTCTAGTTATTTCTTAAGGATATTGTAATATATGACACTTAGTCTCTCAATGTCGTTTCTAAAGTTTACAGTATTAGGGTTTGTAGATATTTTTATCATTTCTAGTATGCATCTACGGTGATAGTCAGCCTCATTACCTATTATTTTTGTATGTTCAAAATCAAAAGTGTGGCCTGTTTCAATTTTATGTGTAGTCAACGCAGTGTGTGCAGAATGTGCAGTGTTATCTCTTTTACAATCATACTTATGTTCGGCTATGCGCTTTTTAAGATATCTACCAGTCTGACCAATGTAACATTTCTCGCAATTGTTGCAGGGAATCAAGTAAACTAAGTTGGATCTATCAAAGTATTGTATGGTGTCCTTAGTAGTCCCGATGTAGGATTTCAAGTTGTTTGCATTCCTGTGGGTGATTCTGATTTTGTATTCTCTAAACAGTTTAGATAACCGTTGTGAGAGACCCTCTACGTACGGTAGTGAGATGCAAAACTTGAGATCTGGTCTAGGACATGTTTGGAACAGTCTGAGACAGTGTGGGACAGTCTGGGACAGTCTGGGACATGTTTGGAACAGTCTGGGACGGTCTGGGGCAGTGTGGGACATGTTTGGTACAGTCTGGGACAGTCTGGGGCTGTCTGGGACTTGTTTGGAACAGTCTGGGACAGTCTGGGAGAGTCTGGGACTTGTTTGGAACAGTCTGGGGCAGTCTGGGAGAATCTGGGACTTGTTTGGAACAGTCTGGGACTGTCTGGGACTTGTTTGGTACACTCTGGGACTGTCTGGGACAGTCTGGGACAGTCCGGGACATGTTTGGAACAGTCTGGGACTGTCTGGGACATGTTTGGAACAGTCTAAGACAGTTTGGGACTGCCTGGGACATGTTTGGAACAGTCTAGGACAGTTTGGGACGGTCTGGGACATGTTTGGAGCAGTCTGGGACAGTCTGGGACAGCCTGGGACAGTATGGGACTTGTTTGGATCAGTCAGGGACTGTCTGGGACATGTTTGGAACAGTCTAGGACAGTTTGGGACGGACTGGGACATGTTTGGATCAGTCTGGGACAGTCTGGGGCTGTGTGGGACATGTTTGGAACAGTCTAGGACAGTTTGGGACGGTCTGGGACATGTTTAGAACAGTCTAGGACAGTATGGGACAGCCTGGGGCAGTCTGGGACAGTCTGGGACATGTTTGGAACAGTCTGGGACAGTCTGGGTCTTGTTTGGAACAGTCTGGGACTGTCTGGGACAGTCCGGGACATGTTTGGAACAGTCTGGGACTGTCTGGGACATGTTTGGAACAGTCTAGGACAGTTTGGGACTGCCTGGGACATGTTTGGAACAGTCTAGGACAGTTTGGGACGGTCTGGGACATGTTTGGAGCAGTCTGGGAAAGTCTGGGACAGCCTGGGACAGTATGGGACTTGTTTGGATCAGTCAGGGACTGTCTGGGACATGTTTGGAACAGTCTAGGACAGTTTGGGACGGACTGGGACATGTTTGGATCAGTCTGGGACAGTCTGCGGCTGTGTGGGACATGTTTGGAACAGTCTAGGACAGTTTGGGACGGTCTAGGACATGTTTGGAACAGTCTGGGACAGTCTGGGACTGGCTGGGACATGTTTGGAACAGCCTAGGACGGTCTGGGACATGTTTGGAACAGTCTAGGACAGTTTGGGACTGCCTGGGACATGTTTGGAACAGTCTAGGACAGTTTGGGACGGTCTGGGACATGTTTGGAGCAGTCTGGGAAAGTCTGGGACAGTATGGGACTTGTTTGGATCAGTCTGCGACAGTCTAGGACAGTCTGGGAGTTGTTTGGAACAGTCTGGGGCAGTCTGGGACAGTCTAGGACATGTTTGGAACAGTCTGTGACAGTCTGGGACTTGTTTGGAACAGTCTGGGACAGTCTGGGACAGCCTGGGACAGTATGGGACTTGTTTGGATCAGTCAGGGACTGTCTGGGACATGTTTGGAACAGTCTAGGACAGTTTGGGACGGACTGGGACATGTTTGGATCAGTCTGGGACTGTCTGGGACAGCCTGGGACAGTCTGGGACAGTTTGTGACAGCCTGGGACAGTCTAGGACAGTCTGGGACTTGTTTGGAACAGTCTGGGACTGCCTGGGACTGCCTGGGACAGCCTGGGGCAGTCTGGGACAGTCTGGGACATGTTTGGAACAGTCTGGGACAGTCTGGGTCTTGTTTGGAACAGTCTGGGACTGTCTGGGACAGTCCGGGACATGTTTGGAACAGTCTGGGACTGTCTGGGACATGTTTGGAACAGTCTAGGACAGTTTGGGACTGCCTGGGACATGTTTGGAACAGTCTAGGACAGTTTGGGACGGTCTGGGACATGTTTGGAGCAGTCTGGGAAAGTCTGGGACAGCCTGGGACAGTATGGGACTTGTTTGGATCAGTCAGGGACTGTCTGGGACATGTTTGGAACAGTCTAGGACAGTTTGGGACGGACTGGGACATGTTTGGAACAGTCTGGGACAGTCTGGGACTGGCTGGGACATGTTTGGAACAGTCTGGGACAGTCTGCGGCTGTGTGGGACATGTTTGGAACAGTCTAGGACAGTTTGGGACGGTCTAGGACATGTTTGGAACAGTCTGGGACAGTCTGGGACTGGCTGGGACATGTTTGGAACAGCCTAGGACGGTCTGGGACATGTTTGGAACAGTCTAGGACAGTTTGGGACTGCCTGGGACATGTTTGGAACAGTCTAGGACAGTTTGGGACGGTCTGGGACATGTTTGGAGCAGTCTGGGAAAGTCTGGGACAGTATGGGACTTGTTTGGATCAGTCTGCGACAGTCTAGGACAGTCTGGGAGTTGTTTGGAACAGTCTGGGGCAGTCTGGGACAGTCTAGGACATGTTTGGAACAGTCTGTGACAGTCTGGGACTTGTTTGGAACAGTCTGGGACAGTCTGGGACAGCCTGGGACAGTATGGGACTTGTTTGGATCAGTCAGGGACTGTCTGGGACATGTTTGGAACAGTCTAGGACAGTTTGGGACGGACTGGGACATGTTTGGATCAGTCTGGGACTGTCTGGGACAGCCTGGGACAGTCTGGGACAGTTTGTGACAGCCTGGGACAGTCTAGGACAGTCTGGGACTTGTTTGGAACAGTCTGGGACTGCCTGGGACTGCCTGGGACAGCCTGGGGCAGTCTGGGACAGTCTGGGACATGTTTGGAACAGTCTGGGACAGTCTGGGTCTTGTTTGGAACAGTCTGGGACTGTCTGGGACAGTCCGGGACATGTTTGGAACAGTCTGGGACTGTCTGGGACATGTTTGGAACAGTCTAGGACAGTTTGGGACTGCCTGGGACATGTTTGGAACAGTCTAGGACAGTTTGGGACGGTCTGGGACATGTTTGGAGCAGTCTGGGAAAGTCTGGGACAGCCTGGGACAGTATGGGACTTGTTTGGATCAGTCAGGGACTGTCTGGGACATGTTTGGAACAGTCTAGGTCAGTTTGGGACGGACTGGGACATGTTTGGATCAGTCTGGGACAGTCTGGGGCTGTGTGGGACATGTTTGGAACAGTCTAGGACAGTTTGGGACGGTCTAGGACATGTTTGGAACAGTCTGGGACAGTCTGGGACTGGCTTGGACATGTTTGGAACAGCCTAGGACGGTCTGGGACATGTTTGGAACAGTCTAGGACAGTTTGGGACTGCCTGGGACATGTTTGGAACAGTCTGGGACAGAGTGGGACAGTCTGGGACATGTTTGGAACAGTCTGGGACTGTCTGGGTCTTGTTTGGGACAGTCTGGGATATGTTTGGAGCAGTCTTGGACAGCCTGGGACAGTCTGGGACAGTCTGGGACTTGTTTGGAACAGTCTGGGATAGTCTGGGACAGCCTGGGACAGTCTAGGACAGTCTGGGACTTGTTTGGAACAGTCTGGGACTGCCTGGGACAGTCTGGGACAGTCTGGGACATGTTTGGAACAGTCTAAGACAGTCTGGGACTGTCTGGGACTTGTTTGGAACAGTCTGGAACAGTCTGGAAGAGTCTAGAAATTGTTTGGAACAGTCTGTGACAGTCTGGGACTTGTTTGGAACAGTCTGGGACAGTCTGGGACGTGTTTGGAACAGTCTGGGGCAGTCTGGGACAGTCTGGGACAGCCTGGGACAGTCTAGGACAGTCTGGGACATGTTTGGAACAGTCTGGGGCAGTTTAGGACATCCTGGGACTTGTTTGGAACAGTCTGGGACCTTCTAGGACTTATTTGGAACAGTCTGGGGCAGTCTGGGACAGTCTAGGACATGTTTGGAACAGTCTGAGACAGTGTGGGGCAGTCTGGGACAGTCTGGGACATGTTTGGAACAGTCTGGGACGGTCTGGGACAGTGTGGGACATGTTTGGTACAGTCTGGGACAGTCTGAGTCTGTCTGGGACTTGTTTGGAACAGTCTGGGACAGTCTGGGAGAGTCTGGGACTTGTTTGGAACAGTCTGGGGCAGTCTGGGACAGTCTAGGACATCTTTGGAACTGTCTGGGACGGTCTGGGACATGTTTGGAACAATCTGGGACTTTCTGGGACTTGTTTGGGACAGTCTGGGACAGTCTGGGAGAATCTGGGACATGTTTGGAACAGTCTGGGACTGTCTGGGACTTGTTTGGTACACTCTGGGTCAGTCTGAGACAGTCTGGGACTTGTTTGGAACAATCTGGGACTGTCTGAGACAGCCTGGAGCAGTCTGGGACAGTCTGGGACATGTTGGGAACAGTCTGGGACAGTCTGGGAGGTGTTTGGAAAAGTCTGGGACTGTCTGGGACAGCCTGGGACAGTCTGGGACAGTTTGTGACAGCCTGGGACAGTCTAGGACAGTCTGGGACTTGTTTGGAACAGTCTGGGACTGCCTGGGACAGCCTGGGACAGCCTGGGGCAGTCTGGGACAGTCTGGGACATGTTTGGAACAGTCTGGGACAGTCTGGGTCTTGTTTGGAACAGTCTGGGACTGTCTGGGACAGTCCGGGACATGTTTGGAACAGTCTGGGACTGTCTGGGACATGTTTGGAACAGTCTAGGACAGTTTGGGACTGCCTGGGACATGTTTGGAACAGTCTAGGACAGTTTGGGACGGTCTGGGACATGTTTGGAGCAGTCTGGGAAAGTCTGGGACAGCCTGGGACAGTATGGGACTTGTTTGGATCAGTCAGGGACTGTCTGGGACATGTTTGGAACAGTCTAGGACAGTTTGGGACGAACTGGGACATGTTTGGATCAGTCTGGGACAGTCTGCGGCTGTGTGGGACATGTTTGGAACAGTCTAGGACAGTTTGGGACGGTCTAGGACATGTTTGGAACAGTCTGGGACAGTCTGGGACTGGCTTGGACATGTTTGGAACAGCCTAGGACGGTCTGGGACATGTTTGGAACAGTCTAGGACAGTTTGGGACTGCCTGGGACATGTTTGGAACAGTCTAGGACAGTTTGGGACGGTCTGGGACATGTTTGGAGCAGTCTGGGAAAGTCTGGGACAGCCTGGGACAGTATGGGACTTGTTTGGATCAGTCTGCGACAGTCTAGGACAGTCTGGGAGTTGTTTGGAACAGTCTGGGGCAGTCTGGGACAGTCTAGGACATGTTTGGAACAGTCTGTGACAGTCTGGGACTTGTTTGGAACAGTCTGGGACAGTCTGGGACGTGTTTGGAACAGTCTGGGGCAGTCTGGGACAGTCTGGGACAGCCTGGGACAGTCTAGGACAGCCTGGACATGTTTGGAACAGTCTGGGGCAGTTTAGGACATCCTGGGACTTGTTTGGAACAGTCTGTGACCTTCTGGGACTTATTTGGAACAGTCTGGGGCAGTCTGGGACAGTCTAGGACATGTTTGGAACAGTCTGAGACAGTGTGGGACAGTCTGGGACAGTCTGGGACATGTTTGGAACAGTCTGGGACGGTCTGGGACAGTGTGGGACATGTTTGGTACAGTCTGGGACTTGTTTGGAACAGTCTGGGGCAGTCTGGGAGAATCTGGGACTTGTTTGGAACAGTCTGGGACTGTCTGGGACTTGTTTGGTACACTCTGGGACTGTCTGGGACAGTCTGGGACAGTCCGGGACATGTTTGGAACAGTCTGGGACTGTCTGGGACATGTTTGGAACAGTCTGGGACTGTCTGGGTCTTGTTTGGGACAGTCTGGGATATGTTTGGAGCAGTCTTGGACAGCCTGGGACAGTCTGGGACAGTCTGGGACTTGTTTGGAACAGTCTGGGATAGTCTGGGACAGCCTGGGACAGTCTAGGACAGTCTGGGACTTGTTTGGAACAGTCTGGGACTGCCTGGGACAGTCTGGGACAGTCTGGGACATGTTTGGAACAGTCTAAGACAGTCTGGGACTGTCTGGGACTTGTTTGGAACAGTCTGGAACAGTCTGGAAGAGTCTAGAAATTGTTTGGAACAGTCTGTGACAGTCTGGGACTTGTTTGGAACAGTCTGGGACAGTCTGGGACGTGTTTGGAACAGTCTGGGGCAGTCTGGGACAGTCTGGGACAGCCTGGGACAGTCTAGGACAGTCTGGGACATGTTTGGAACAGTCTGGGGCAGTTTAGGACATCCTGGGACTTGTTTGGAACAGTCTGGGACCTTCTAGGACTTATTTGGAACAGTCTGGGGCAGTCTGGGACAGTCTAGGACATGTTTGGAACAGTCTGAGACAGTGTGGGGCAGTCTGGGACAGTCTGGGACATGTTTGGAACAGTCTGGGACGGTCTGGGACAGTGTGGGACATGTTTGGTACAGTCTGGGACAGTCTGAGTCTGTCTGGGACTTGTTTGGAACAGTCTGGGACAGTCTGGGAGAGTCTGGGACTTGTTTGGAACAGTCTGGGGCAGTCTGGGACAGTCTAGGACATCTTTGGAACTGTCTGGGACGGTCTGGGACATGTTTGGAACAGTCTGGGACTTTCTGGGACTTGTTTGGGACAGTCTGGGACAGTCTGGGAGAATCTGGGACATGTTTGGAACAGTCTGGGACTGTCTGGGACTTGTTTGGTACACTCTGGGTCAGTCTGAGACAGTCTGGGACTTGTTTGGAACAATCTGGGACTGTCTGAGACAGCCTGGAGCAGTCTGGGACAGTCTGGGACATGTTGGGAACAGTCTGGGACAGTCTGGGAGGTGTTTGGAAAAGTCTGGGACTGTCTGGGACAGCCTGGGACAGTCTGGGACAGTTTGTGACAGCCTGGGACAGTCTAGGACAGTCTGGGACTTGTTTGGAACAGTCTGGGACTGCCTGGGACTGCCTGGGACAGCCTGGGGCAGTCTGGGACAGTCTGGGACATGTTTGGAACAGTCTGGGACAGTCTGGGTCTTGTTTGGAACAGTCTGGGACTGTCTGGGACAGTCCGGGACATGTTTGGAACAGTCTGGGACTGTCTGGGACATGTTTGGAACAGTCTAGGACAGTTTGGGACTGCCTGGGACATGTTTGGAACAGTCTAGGACAGTTTGGGACGGTCTGGGACATGTTTGGAGCAGTCTGGGAAAGTCTGGGACAGCCTGGGACAGTATGGGACTTGTTTGGATCAGTCTGCGACAGTCTAGGACAGTCTGGGAGTTGTTTGGAACAGTCTGGGGCAGTCTGGGACAGTCTAGGACATGTTTGGAACAGTCTGTGACAGTCTGGGACTTGTTTGGAACAGTCTGGGACAGTCTGGGACGTGTTTGGAACAGTCTGGGGCAGTCTGGGACAGTCTGGGACAGCCTGGGACAGTCTAGGACAGCCTGGACATGTTTGGAACAGTCTGGGGCAGTTTAGGACATCCTGGGACTTGTTTGGAACAGTCTGTGACCTTCTGGGACTTATTTGGAACAGTCTGGGGCAGTCTGGGACAGTCTAGGACATGTTTGGAACAGTCTGAGACAGTGTGGGACAGTCTGGGACAGTCTGGGACATGTTTGGAACAGTCTGGGACGGTCTGGGACAGTGTGGGACATGTTTGGTACAGTCTGGGACAGTCTGGGGCTGTCTGGGACTTGTTTGGAACAGTCTGGGACAGTCTGGGAGAGTCTGGGACTTGTTTGGAACAGTCTGGGACTGTCTGGGACTTGTTTGGTACACTCTGGGACTGTCTGGGACAGTCTGGGACAGTCCGGGACATGTTTGGAACAGTCTGGGACTGTCTGGGACATGTTTGGAACAGTCTAGGACAGTTTGGGACTGCCTGCGACATGTTTGGAACAGTCTAGGACAGTTTGGGACGGTCTGGGACATGTTTGGAGCAGTCTGGGACAGTCTGGGACAGCCTGGGACAGTATGGGACTTGTTTGGATCAGTCAGGGACTGTCTGGGACATGTTTGGAACAGTCTAGGACAGTTTGGGACGGACTGGGACATGTTTGGATCAGTCTGGGACAGTCTGGGGCTGTGTGGGACATGTTTGGAACAGTCTAGGACAGTTTGGGACGGTCTGGGATATGTTTAGAACAGTCTAGGACAGTATGGGACAGCCTGGGGCAGTCTGGGACAGTCTGGGACATGTTTGGAACAGTTTAGGACAGTTTGGGACTGCCTGGGACATGTTTGGAACAGTCTAGGACAGTTTGGGACGGTCTGGGACATGTTTGGAGCAGTCTGGGAAAGTCTGGGACAGCCTGGGACAGTATGGGACTTGTTTGGATCAGTCTGCGACAGTCTAGGACAGTCTGGGAGTTGTTTGGAACAGTCTGGGGCAGTCTGGGACAGTCTGGGACGTGTTTGGAACAGTCTGGGGCAGTCTGGGACAGTCTGGGACAGCCTGGGACAGTCTAGGACAGCCTGGACATGTTTGGAACAGTCTGGGGCAGTTTAGGACATCCTGGGACTTGTTTGGAACAGTCTGTGACCTTCTGGGACTTATTTGGAACAGTCTGGGGCAGTCTGGGACAGTCTAGGACATGTTTGGAACAGTCTGAGACAGTGTGGGACAGTCTGGGACAGTCTGGGACATGTTTGGAACAGTCTGGGACGGTCTGGGACAGTGTGGGACATGTTTGGTACAGTCTGGGACAGTCTGGGGCTGTCTGGGACTTGTTTGGAACAGTCTGGGACAGTCTGGGAGAGTCTGGGACTTGTTTGGAACAGTCTGGGGCAGTCTGGGAGAATCTGGGACTTGTTTGGAACAGTCTGGGACTGTCTGGGACTTGTTTGGTACACTCTGGGACTGTCTGGGACAGTCTGGGACAGTCCGGGACATGTTTGGAACAGTCTGGGACTGTCTGGGACATGTTTGGAACAGTCTGGGACTGTCTGGGTCTTGTTTGGGACAGTCTGGGATATGTTTGGAGCAGTCTTGGACAGCCTGGGACAGTCTGGGACAGTCTGGGACTTGTTTGGAACAGTCTGGGATAGTCTGGGACAGCCTGGGACAGTCTAGGACAGTCTGGGACTTGTTTGGAACAGTCTGGGACAGCCTGGGACAGTCTAGGACAGCCTGGACATGTTTGGAACAGTCTGGGGCAGTTTAGGACATCCTGGGACTTGTTTGGAACAGTCTGTGACCTTCTGGGACTTATTTGGAACAGTCTGGGGCAGTCTGGGACAGTCTAGGACATGTTTGGAACAGTCTGAGACAGTGTGGGACAGTCTGGGACAGTCTGGGACATGTTTGGAACAGTCTGGGACGGTCTGGGACAGTGTGGGACATGTTTGGTACAGTCTGGGACAGTCTGGGGCTGTCTGGGACTTGTTTGGAACAGTCTGGGACAGTCTGGGAGAGTCTGGGACTTGTTTGGAACAGTCTGGGACTGTCTGGGACTTGTTTGGTACACTCTGGGACTGTCTGGGACAGTCTGGGACAGTCCGGGACATGTTTGGAACAGTCTGGGACTGTCTGGGACATGTTTGGAACAGTCTAGGACAGTTTGGGACGGTCTGGGACATGTTTGGAGCAGTCTGGGAAAGTCTGGGACAGCCTGGGACAGTATGGGACTTGTTTGGATCAGTCAGGGACTGTCTGGGACATGTTTGGAACAGTCTAGGACAGTTTGGGACGGACTGGGACATGTTTGGATCAGTCTGGGACAGTCTGCGGCTGTGTGGGACATGTTTGGATCAGTCTAGGACAGTTTGGGACGGTCTAGGACATGTTTGGAACAGTCTGGGACAGTCTGGGACTGGCTGGGACATGTTTGGAACAGCCTAGGACGGTCTGGGACATGTTTGGAACAGTCTAGGACAGTTTGGGACTGCCTGGGACATGTTTGGAACAGTCTAGGACAGTTTGGGACGGTCTGGGACATGTTTGGAGCAGTCTGGGAAAGTCTGGGACAGTATGGGACTTGTTTGGATCAGTCTGCGACAGTCTAGGACAGTCTGGGAGTTGTTTGGAACAGTCTGGGGCAGTCTGGGACAGTCTAGGACATGTTTGGAACAGTCTGTGACAGTCTGGGACTTGTTTGGAACAGTCTGGGACAGTCTGGGACAGCCTGGGACAGTATGGGACTTGTTTGGATCAGTCAGGGACTGTCTGGGACATGTTTGGAACAGTCTAGGACAGTTTGGGACGGACTGGGACATGTTTGGATCAGTCTGGGACTGTCTGGGACAGCCTGGGACAGTCTGGGACAGTTTGTGACAGCCTGGGACAGTCTAGGACAGTCTGGGACTTGTTTGGAACAGTCTGGGACTGCCTGGGACTGCCTGGGACAGCCTGGGGCAGTCTGGGACAGTCTGGGACATGTTTGGAACAGTCTGGGACAGTCTGGGTCTTGTTTGGAACAGTCTGGGACTGTCTGGGACAGTCCGGGACATGTTTGGAACAGTCTGGGACTGTCTGGGACATGTTTGGAACAGTCTAGGACAGTTTGGGACTGCCTGGGACATGTTTGGAACAGTCTAGGACAGTTTGGGACGGTCTGGGACATGTTTGGAGCAGTCTGGGAAAGTCTGGGACAGCCTGGGACAGTATGGGACTTGTTTGGATCAGTCAGGGACTGTCTGGGACATGTTTGGAACAGTCTAGGTCAGTTTGGGACGGACTGGGACATGTTTGGATCAGTCTGGGACAGTCTGGGGCTGTGTGGGACATGTTTGGAACAGTCTAGGACAGTTTGGGACGGTCTAGGACATGTTTGGAACAGTCTGGGACAGTCTGGGACTGGCTTGGACATGTTTGGAACAGCCTAGGACGGTCTGGGACATGTTTGAAACAGTCTAGGACAGTTTGGGACTGCCTGGGACATGTTTGGAACAGGCTGGGACAGAGTGGGACAGTCTGGGACATGTTTGGAACAGTCTGGGACTGTCTGGGTCTTGTTTGGGACAGTCTGGGATATGTTTGGAGCAGTCTTGGACAGCCTGGGACAGTCTGGGACAGTCTGGGACTTGTTTGGAACAGTCTGGGATAGTCTGGGACAGCCTGGGACAGTCTAGGACAGTCTGGGACTTGTTTGGAACAGTCTGGGACTGCCTGGGACAGTCTGGGACAGTCTGGGACATGTTTGGAACAGTCTAAGACAGTCTGGGACTGTCTGGGACTTGTTTGGAACAGTCTGGAACAGTCTGGAAGAGTCTAGAAATTGTTTGGAACAGTCTGTGACAGTCTGGGACTTGTTTGGAACAGTCTGGGACAGTCTGGGACGTGTTTGGAACAGTCTGGGGCAGTCTGGGACAGTCTGGGACAGCCTGGGACAGTCTAGGACAGTCTGGGACATGTTTGGAACAGTCTGGGGCAGTTTAGGACATCCTGGGACTTGTTTGGAACAGTCTGGGACCTTCTAGGACTTATTTGGAACAGTCTGGGGCAGTCTGGGACAGTCTAGGACATGTTTGGAACAGTCTGAGACAGTGTGGGGCAGTCTGGGACAGTCTGGGACATGTTTGGAACAGTCTGGGACGGTCTGGGACAGTGTGGGACATGTTTGGTACAGTCTGGGACAGTCTGAGTCTGTCTGGGACTTGTTTGGAACAGTCTGGGACAGTCTGGGAGAGTCTGGGACTTGTTTGGAACAGTCTGGGGCAGTCTGGGACAGTCTAGGACATCTTTGGAACTGTCTGGGACGGTCTGGGACATGTTTGGAACAATCTGGGACTTTCTGGGACTTGTTTGGGACAGTCTGGGACAGTCTGGGAGAATCTGGGACATGTTTGGAACAGTCTGGGACTGTCTGGGACTTGTTTGGTACACTCTGGGTCAGTCTGAGACAGTCTGGGACTTGTTTGGAACAATCTGGGACTGTCTGAGACAGCCTGGAGCAGTCTGGGACAGTCTGGGACATGTTGGGAACAGTCTGGGACAGTCTGGGAGGTGTTTGGAAAAGTCTGGGACTGTCTGGGACAGCCTGGGACAGTCTGGGACAGTTTGTGACAGCCTGGGACAGTCTAGGACAGTCTGGGACTTGTTTGGAACAGTCTGGGACTGCCTGGGACAGCCTGGGACAGCCTGGGGCAGTCTGGGACAGTCTGGGACATGTTTGGAACAGTCTGGGACAGTCTGGGTCTTGTTTGGAACAGTCTGGGACTGTCTGGGACAGTCCGGGACATGTTTGGAACAGTCTGGGACTGTCTGGGACATGTTTGGAACAGTCTAGGACAGTTTGGGACTGCCTGGGACATGTTTGGAACAGTCTAGGACAGTTTGGGACGGTCTGGGACATGTTTGGAGCAGTCTGGGAAAGTCTGGGACAGCCTGGGACAGTATGGGACTTGTTTGGATCAGTCAGGGACTGTCTGGGACATGTTTGGAACAGTCTAGGACAGTTTGGGACGAACTGGGACATGTTTGGATCAGTCTGGGACAGTCTGCGGCTGTGTGGGTCATGTTTGGAACAGTCTAGGACAGTTTGGGACGGTCTAGGACATGTTTGGAACAGTCTGGGACAGTCTGGGACTGGCTTGGACATGTTTGGAACAGCCTAGGACGGTCTGGGACATGTTTGGAACAGTCTAGGACAGTTTGGGACTGCCTGGGACATGTTTGGAACAGTCTAGGACAGTTTGGGACGGTCTGGGACATGTTTGGAGCAGTCTGGGAAAGTCTGGGACAGCCTGGGACAGTATGGGACTTGTTTGGATCAGTCTGCGACAGTCTAGGACAGTCTGGGAGTTGTTTGGAACAGTCTGGGGCAGTCTGGGACAGTCTAGGACATGTTTGGAACAGTCTGTGACAGTCTGGGACTTGTTTGGAACAGTCTGGGACAGTCTGGGACGTGTTTGGAACAGTCTGGGGCAGTCTGGGACAGTCTGGGACAGCCTGGGACAGTCTAGGACAGCCTGGACATGTTTGGAACAGTCTGGGGCAGTTTAGGACATCCTGGGACTTGTTTGGAACAGTCTGTGACCTTCTGGGACTTATTTGGAACAGTCTGGGGCAGTCTGGGACAGTCTAGGACATGTTTGGAACAGTCTGAGACAGTGTGGGACAGTCTGGGACAGTCTGGGACATGTTTGGAACAGTCTGGGACGGTCTGGGACAGTGTGGGACATGTTTGGTACAGTCTGGGACAGTCTGGGGCTGTCTGGGACTTGTTTGGAACAGTCTGGGACAGTCTGGGAGAGTCTGGGACTTGTTTGGAACAGTCTGGGGCAGTCTGCGAGAATCTGGGACTTGTTTGGAACAGTCTGGGACTGTCTGGGACTTGTTTGGTACACTCTGGGACTGTCTGGGACAGTCTGGGACAGTCCGGGACATGTTTGGAACAGTCTGGGACTGTCTGGGACATGTTTGGAACAGTCTGGGACTGTCTGGGTCTTGTTTGGGACAGTCTGGGATATGTTTGGAGCAGTCTTGGACAGCCTGGGACAGTCTGGGACAGTCTGGGACTTGTTTGGAACAGTCTGGGATAGTCTGGGACAGCCTGGGACAGTCTAGGACAGTCTGGGACTTGTTTGGAACAGTCTGGGACTGCCTGGGACAGTCTGGGACAGTCTGGGACATGTTTGGAACAGTCTAAGACAGTCTGGGACTGTCTGGGACTTGTTTGGAACAGTCTGGAACAGTCTGGAAGAGTCTAGAAATTGTTTGGAACAGTCTGTGACAGTCTGGGACTTGTTTGGAACAGTCTGGGACAGTCTGGGACGTGTTTGGAACAGTCTGGGGCAGTCTGGGACAGTCTGGGACAGCCTGGGACAGTCTAGGACAGTCTGGAACATGTTTGGAACAGTCTGGGGCAGTTTAGGACATCCTGGGACTTGTTTGGAACAGTCTGGGACCTTCTAGGACTTATTTGGAACAGTCTGGGGCAGTCTGGGACAGTCTAGGACATGTTTGGAACAGTCTGAGACAGTGTGGGGCAGTCTGGGACAGTCTGGGACATGTTTGGAACAGTCTGGGACGGTCTGGGACAGTGTGGGACATGTTTGGTACAGTCTGGGACAGTCTGAGTCTGTCTGGGACTTGTTTGGAACAGTCTGGGACAGTCTGGGAGAGTCTGGGACTTGTTTGGAACAGTCTGGGGCAGTCTGGGACAGTCTAGGACATCTTTGGAACTGTCTGGGACGGTCTGGGACATGTTTGGAACAGTCTGGGACTTTCTGGGACTTGTTTGGGACAGTCTGGGACAGTCTGGGAGAATCTGGGACATGTTTGGAACAGTCTGGGACTGTCTGGGACTTGTTTGGTACACTCTGGGTCAGTCTGAGACAGTCTGGGACTTGTTTGGAACAATCTGGGACTGTCTGAGACAGCCTGGAGCAGTCTGGGACAGTCTGGGACATGTTGGGAACAGTCTGGGACAGTCTGGGAGGTGTTTGGAAAAGTCTGGGACTGTCTGGGACAGCCTGGGACAGTCTGGGACAGTTTGTGACAGCCTGGGACAGTCTAGGACAGTCTGGGACTTGTTTGGAACAGTCTGGGACTGCCTGGGACTGCCTGGGACAGCCTGGGGCAGTCTGGGACAGTCTGGGACATGTTTGGAACAGTCTGGGACAGTCTGGGTCTTGTTTGGAACAGTCTGGGACTGTCTGGGACAGTCCGGGACATGTTTGGAACAGTCTGGGACTGTCTGGGACATGTTTGGAACAGTCTAGGACAGTTTGGGACTGCCTGGGACATGTTTGGAACAGTCTAGGACAGTTTGGGACGGTCTGGGACATGTTTGGAGCAGTCTGGGAAAGTCTGGGACAGCCTGGGACAGTATGGGACTTGTTTGGATCAGTCTGCGACAGTCTAGGACAGTCTGGGAGTTGTTTGGAACAGTCTGGGGCAGTCTGGGACAGTCTAGGACATGTTTGGATCAGTCTGGGACAGTCTGCGGCTGTGTGGGTCATGTTTGGAACAGTCTAGGACAGTTTGGGACGGTCTAGGACATGTTTGGAACAGTCTGGGACAGTCTGGGACTGGCTTGGACATGTTTGGAACAGCCTAGGACGGTCTGGGACATGTTTGGAACAGTCTAGGACAGTTTGGGACTGCCTGGGACATGTTTGGAACAGTCTAGGACAGTTTGGGACGGTCTGGGACATGTTTGGAGCAGTCTGGGAAAGTCTGGGACAGCCTGGGACAGTATGGGACTTGTTTGGATCAGTCTGCGACAGTCTAGGACAGTCTGGGAGTTGTTTGGAACAGTCTGGGGCAGTCTGGGACAGTCTAGGACATGTTTGGAACAGTCTGTGACAGTCTGGGACTTGTTTGGAACAGTCTGGGACAGTCTGGGACGTGTTTGGAACAGTCTGGGGCAGTCTGGGACAGTCTGGGACAGCCTGGGACAGTCTAGGACAGCCTGGACATGTTTGGAACAGTCTGGGGCAGTTTAGGACATCCTGGGACTTGTTTGGAACAGTCTGTGACCTTCTGGGACTTATTTGGAACAGTCTGGGGCAGTCTGGGACAGTCTAGGACATGTTTGGAACAGTCTGAGACAGTGTGGGACAGTCTGGGACAGTCTGGGACATGTTTGGAACAGTCTGGGACGGTCTGGGACAGTGTGGGACATGTTTGGTACAGTCTGGGACAGTCTGGGGCTGTCTGGGACTTGTTTGGAACAGTCTGGGACAGTCTGGGAGAGTCTGGGACTTGTTTGGAACAGTCTGGGACTGTCTGGGACTTGTTTGGTACACTCTGGGACTGTCTGGGACAGTCTGGGACAGTCCGGGACATGTTTGGAACAGTCTGGGACTGTCTGGGACATGTTTGGAACAGTCTAGGACAGTTTGGGACTGCCTGGCACATGTTTGGAACAGTCTAGGACAGTTTGGGACGGTCTGGGACATGTTTGGAGCAGTCTGGGACAGTCTGGGACAGCCTGGGACAGTATGGGACTTGTTTGGATCAGTCAGGGACTGTCTGGGACATGTTTGGAACAGTCTAGGACAGTTTGGGACGGACTGGGACATGTTTGGATCAGTCTGGGACAGTCTGGGGCTGTGTGGGACATGTTTGGAACAGTCTAGGACAGTTTGGGACGGTCTGGGATATGTTTAGAACAGTCTAGGACAGTATGGGACAGCCTGGGGCAGTCTGGGACAGTCTGGGACATGTTTGGAACAGTTTAGGACAGTTTGGGACTGCCTGGGACATGTTTGGAACAGTCTAGGACAGTTTGGGACGGTCTGGGACATGTTTGGAGCAGTCTGGGAAAGTCTGGGACAGCCTGGGACAGTATGGGACTTGTTTGGATCAGTCTGCGACAGTCTAGGACAGTCTGGGAGTTGTTTGGAACAGTCTGGGGCAGTCTGGGACAGTCTAGGACATGTTTGGAACAGTCTGTGACAGTCTGGGACTTGTTTGGAACAGTCTGGGACAGTCTGGGACGTGTTTGGAACAGTCTGGGGCAGTCTGGGACAGTCTGGGACAGCCTGGGACAGTCTAGGACAGCCTGGACATGTTTGGAACAGTCTGGGGCAGTTTAGGACATCCTGGGACTTGTTTGGAACAGTCTGTGACCTTCTGGGACTTATTTGGAACAGTCTGGGGCAGTCTGGGACAGTCTAGGACATGTTTGGAACAGTCTGAGACAGTGTGGGACAGTCTGGGACAGTCTGGGACATGTTTGGAACAGTCTGGGACGGTCTGGGACAGTGTGGGACATGTTTGGTACAGTCTGGGACAGTCTGGGGCTGTCTGGGACTTGTTTGGAACAGTCTGGGACAGTCTGGGAGAGTCTGGGACTTGTTTGGAACAGTCTGGGGCAGTCTGGGAGAATCTGGGACTTGTTTGGAACAGTCTGGGACTGTCTGGGACTTGTTTGGTACACTCTGGGACTGTCTGGGACAGTCTGGGACAGTCCGGGACATGTTTGGAACAGTCTGGGACTGTCTGGGACATGTTTGGAACAGTCTGGGACTGTCTGGGTCTTGTTTGGGACAGTCTGGGATATGTTTGGAGCAGTCTTGGACAGCCTGGGACAGTCTGGGACAGTCTGGGACTTGTTTGGAACAGTCTGGGATAGTCTGGGACAGCCTGGGACAGTCTAGGACAGTCTGGGACTTGTTTGGAACAGTCTGGGACAGCCTGGGACAGTCTAGGACAGCCTGGACATGTTTGGAACAGTCTGGGGCAGTTTAGGACATCCTGGGACTTGTTTGGAACAGTCTGTGACCTTCTGGGACTTATTTGGAACAGTCTGGGGCAGTCTGGGACAGTCTAGGACATGTTTGGAACAGTCTGAGACAGTGTGGGACAGTCTGGGACAGTCTGGGACATGTTTGGAACAGTCTGGGACGGTCTGGGACAGTGTGGGACATGTTTGGTACAGTCTGGGACAGTCTGGGGCTGTCTGGGACTTGTTTGGAACAGTCTGGGACAGTCTGGGAGAGTCTGGGACTTGTTTGGAACAGTCTGGGGCAGTCTGGGAGAATCTGGGACTTGTTTGGAACAGTCTGGGACTGTCTGGGACTTGTTTGGTACACTCTGGGACTGTCTGGGACAGTCTGGGACAGTCCGGGACATGTTTGGAACAGTCTGGGACTGTCTGGGACATGTTTGGAACAGTCTGGGACTGTCTGGGTCTTGTTTGGGACAGTCTGGGATATGTTTGGAGCAGTCTTGGACAGCCTGGGACAGTCTGGGACAGTCTGGGACTTGTTTGGAACAGTCTGGGATAGTCTGGGACAGCCTGGGACAGTCTAGGACAGTCTGGGACTTGTTTGGAACAGTCTGGGACTGCCTGGGACAGTCTGGGACAGTCTGGGACATGTTTGGAACAGTCTAAGACAGTCTGGGACTGTCTGGGACTTGTTTGGAACAGTCTGGAACAGTCTGGAAGAGTCTAGAAATTGTTTGGAACAGTCTGTGACAGTCTGGGACTTGTTTGGAACAGTCTGGGACAGTCTGGGACGTGTTTGGAACAGTCTGGGGCAGTCTGGGACAGTCTGGGACAGCCTGGGACAGTCTAGGACAGTCTGGGACATGTTTGGAACAGTCTGGGGCAGTTTAGGACATCCTGGGACTTGTTTGGAACAGTCTGGGACCTTCTGGGACTTATTTGGAACAGTCTGGGGCAGTCTGGGACAGTCTAGGACATGTTTGGAACAGTCTGAGACAGTGTGGGGCAGTCTGGGACAGTCTGGGACATGTTTGGAACAGTCTGGGACGGTCTGGGACAGTGTGGGACATGTTTGGTACAGTCTGGGACAGTCTGAGTCTGTCTGGGACTTGTTTGGAACAGTCTGGGACAGTCTGGGAGAGTCTGGGACTTGTTTGGAACAGTCTGGGGCAGTCTGGGACAGTCTAGGACATCTTTGGAACTGTCTGGGACGGTCTGGGACATGTTTGGAACAGTCTGGGACTTTCTGGGACTTGTTTGGGACAGTCTGGGACAGTCTGGGAGAATCTGGGACATGTTTGGAACAGTCTGGGACTGTCTGGGACTTGTTTGGTACACTCTGGGTCAGTCTGAGACAGTCTGGGACTTGTTTGGAACAATCTGGGACTGTCTGAGACAGCCTGGAGCAGTCTGGGACAGTCTGGGACATGTTGGGAACAGTCTGGGACAGTCTGGGAGGTGTTTGGAAAAGTCTGGGACTGTCTGGGACAGCCTGGGAGAGTCTGGGACAGTTTGTGACAGCCTGGGACAGTCTAGGACAGTCTGGGACTTGTTTGGAACAGTCTGGGACTGCCTGGGACTGCCTGGGACAGCCTGGGGCAGTCTGGGACAGTCTGGGACATGTTTGGAACAGTCTGGGACAGTCTGGGTCTTGTTTGGAACAGTCTGGGACTGTCTGGGACAGTCCGGGACATGTTTGGAACAGTCTGGGACTGTCTGGGACATGTTTGGAACAGTCTAGGACAGTTTGGGACTGCCTGGGACATGTTTGGAACAGTCTAGGACAGTTTGGGACGGTCTGGGACATGTTTGGAGCAGTCTGGGAAAGTCTGGGACAGCCTGGGACAGTATGGGACTTGTTTGGATCAGTCTGCGACAGTCTAGGACAGTCTGGGAGTTGTTTGGAACAGTCTGGGGCAGTCTGGGACAGTCTAGGACATGTTTGGAACAGTCTGTGACAGTCTGGGACTTGTTTGGAACAGTCTGGGACAGTCTGGGACGTGTTTGGAACAGTCTGGGGCAGTCTGGGACAGTCTGGGACAGCCTGGGACAGTCTAGGACAGCCTGGACATGTTTGGAACAGTCTGGGGCAGTTTAGGACATCCTGGGACTTGTTTGGAACAGTCTGTGACCTTCTGGGACTTATTTGGAACAGTCTGGGGCAGTCTGGGACAGTCTAGGACATGTTTGGAACAGTCTGAGACAGTGTGGGACAGTCTGGGACAGTCTGGGACATGTTTGGAACAGTCTGGGACGGTCTGGGACAGTGTGGGACATGTTTGGTACAGTCTGGGACAGTCTGGGGCTGTCTGGGACTTGTTTGGAACAGTCTGGGACAGTCTGGGAGAGTCTGGGACTTGTTTGGAACAGTCTGGGACTGTCTGGGACTTGTTTGGTACACTCTGGGACTGTCTGGGACAGTCTGGGACAGTCCGGGACATGTTTGGAACAGTCTGGGACTGTCTGGGACATGTTTGGAACAGTCTAGGACAGTTTGGGACTGCCTGGGACATGTTTGGAACAGTCTAGGACAGTCTGGGACGGTCTGGGACATGTTTGGAGCAGTCTGGGACAGTCTGGGACAGCCTGGGACAGTATGGGACTTGTTTGGATCAGTCAGGGACTGTCTGGGACAGCCTGGGACAGTCTAGGACAGCCTGGACATGTTTGGAACAGTCTGGGGCAGTTTAGGACATCCTGGGACTTGTTTGGAACAGTCTGTGACCTTCTGGGACTTATTTGGAACAGTCTGGGGCAGTCTGGGACAGTCTAGGACATGTTTGGAACAGTCTGAGACAGTGTGGGACAGTCTGGGACAGTCTGGGACATGTTTGGAACAGTCTGGGACGGTCTGGGACAGTGTGGGACATGTTTGGTACAGTCTGGGACAGTCTGGGGCTGTCTGGGACTTGTTTGGAACAGTCTGGGACAGTCTGGGAGAGTCTGGGACTTGTTTGGAACAGTCTGGGGCAGTCTGGGAGAATCTGGGACTTGTTTGGAACAGTCTGGGACTGTCTGGGACTTGTTTGGTACACTCTGGGACTGTCTGGGACAGTCTGGGACAGTCCGGGACATGTTTGGAACAGTCTGGGACTGTCTGGGACATGTTTGGAACAGTCTGGGACTGTCTGGGTCTTGTTTGGGACAGTCTGGGATATGTTTGGAGCAGTCTTGGACAGCCTGGGACAGTCTGGGACAGTCTGGGACTTGTTTGGAACAGTCTGGGATAGTCTGGGACAGCCTGGGACAGTCTAGGACAGTCTGGGACTTGTTTGGAACAGTCTGGGACAGCCTGGGACAGTCTAGGACAGCCTGGACATGTTTGGAACAGTCTGGGGCAGTTTAGGACATCCTGGGACTTGTTTGGAACAGTCTGTGACCTTCTGGGACTTATTTGGAACAGTCTGGGGCAGTCTGGGACAGTCTAGGACATGTTTGGAACAGTCTGAGACAGTGTGGGACAGTCTGGGACAGTCTGGGACATGTTTGGAACAGTCTGGGACGGTCTGGGACAGTGTGGGACATGTTTGGTACAGTCTGGGACAGTCTGGGGCTGTCTGGGACTTGTTTGGAACAGTCTGGGACAGTCTGGGAGAGTCTGGGACTTGTTTGGAACAGTCTGGGGCAGTCTGGGAGAATCTGGGACTTGTTTGGAACAGTCTGGGACTGTCTGGGACTTGTTTGGTACACTCTGGGACTGTCTGGGACAGTCTGGGACAGTCCGGGACATGTTTGGAACAGTCTGGGACTGTCTGGGACATGTTTGGAACAGTCTGGGACTGTCTGGGTCTTGTTTGGGACAGTCTGGGATATGTTTGGAGCAGTCTTGGACAGCCTGGGACAGTCTGGGACAGTCTGGGACTTGTTTGGAACAGTCTGGGATAGTCTGGGACAGCCTGGGACAGTCTAGGACAGTCTGGGACTTGTTTGGAACAGTCTGGGACTGCCTGGGACAGTCTGGGACAGTCTGGGACATGTTTGGAACAGTCTAAGACAGTCTGGGACTGTCTGGGACTTGTTTGGAACAGTCTGGAACAGTCTGGAAGAGTCTAGAAATTGTTTGGAACAGTCTGTGACAGTCTGGGACTTGTTTGGAACAGTCTGGGACAGTCTGGGACGTGTTTGGAACAGTCTGGGGCAGTCTGGGACAGTCTGGGACAGCCTGGGACAGTCTAGGACAGTCTGGGACATGTTTGGAACAGTCTGGGGCAGTTTAGGACATCCTGGGACTTGTTTGGAACAGTCTGGGACCTTCTGGGACTTATTTGGAACAGTCTGGGGCAGTCTGGGACAGTCTAGGACATGTTTGGAACAGTCTGAGACAGTGTGGGGCAGTCTGGGACAGTCTGGGACATGTTTGGAACAGTCTGGGACGGTCTGGGACAGTGTGGGACATGTTTGGTACAGTCTGGGACAGTCTGAGTCTGTCTGGGACTTGTTTGGAACAGTCTGGGACAGTCTGGGAGAGTCTGGGACTTGTTTGGAACAGTCTGGGGCAGTCTGGGACAGTCTAGGACATCTTTGGAACTGTCTGGGACGGTCTGGGACATGTTTGGAACAGTCTGGGACTTTCTGGGACTTGTTTGGGACAGTCTGGGACAGTCTGGGAGAATCTGGGACATGTTTGGAACAGTCTGGGACTGTCTGGGACTTGTTTGGTACACTCTGGGTCAGTCTGAGACAGTCTGGGACTTGTTTGGAACAATCTGGGACTGTCTGAGACAGCCTGGAGCAGTCTGGGACAGTCTGGGACATGTTGGGAACAGTCTGGGACAGTCTGGGAGGTGTTTGGAAAAGTCTGGGACTGTCTGGGACAGCCTGGGAGAGTCTGGGACAGTTTGTGACAGCCTGGGACAGTCTAGGACAGTCTGGGACTTGTTTGGAACAGTCTGGGACTGCCTGGGACTGCCTGGGACAGCCTGGGGCAGTCTGGGACAGTCTGGGACATGTTTGGAACAGTCTGGGACAGTCTGGGTCTTGTTTGGAACAGTCTGGGACTGTCTGGGACAGTCCGGGACATGTTTGGAACAGTCTGGGACTGTCTGGGACATGTTTGGAACAGTCTAGGACAGTTTGGGACTGCCTGGGACATGTTTGGAACAGTCTAGGACAGTTTGGGACGGTCTGGGACATGTTTGGAGCAGTCTGGGAAAGTCTGGGACAGCCTGGGACAGTATGGGACTTGTTTGGATCAGTCTGCGACAGTCTAGGACAGTCTGGGAGTTGTTTGGAACAGTCTGGGGCAGTCTGGGACAGTCTAGGACATGTTTGGAACAGTCTGTGACAGTCTGGGACTTGTTTGGAACAGTCTGGGACAGTCTGGGACGTGTTTGGAACAGTCTGGGGCAGTCTGGGACAGTCTGGGACAGCCTGGGACAGTCTAGGACAGCCTGGACATGTTTGGAACAGTCTGGGGCAGTTTAGGACATCCTGGGACTTGTTTGGAACAGTCTGTGACCTTCTGGGACTTATTTGGAACAGTCTGGGGCAGTCTGGGACAGTCTAGGACATGTTTGGAACAGTCTGAGACAGTGTGGGACAGTCTGGGACAGTCTGGGACATGTTTGGAACAGTCTGGGACGGTCTGGGACAGTGTGGGACATGTTTGGTACAGTCTGGGACAGTCTGGGGCTGTCTGGGACTTGTTTGGAACAGTCTGGGACAGTCTGGGAGAGTCTGGGACTTGTTTGGAACAGTCTGGGACTGTCTGGGACTTGTTTGGTACACTCTGGGACTGTCTGGGACAGTCTGGGACAGTCCGGGACATGTTTGGAACAGTCTGGGACTGTCTGGGACATGTTTGGAACAGTCTAGGACAGTTTGGGACTGCCTGGGACATGTTTGGAACAGTCTAGGACAGTTTGGGACGGTCTGGGACATGTTTGGAGCAGTCTGGGACAGTCTGGGACAGCCTGGGACAGTATGGGACTTGTTTGGATCAGTCAGGGACTGTCTGGGACATGTTTGGAACAGTCTAGGACAGTTTGGGACGGACTGGGACATGTTTGGATCAGTCTGGGACAGTCTGGGGCTGTGTGGGACATGTTTGGAACAGTCTAGGACAGTTTGGGACGGTCTGGGATATGTTTAGAACAGTCTAGGACAGTATGGGACAGCCTGGGGCAGTCTGGGACAGTCTGGGACATGTTTGGAACAGTCTAGGACAGTTTGGGACTGCCTGGGACATGTTTGGAACAGTCTAGGACAGTTTGGGACGGTCTGGGACATGTTTGGAGCAGTCTGGGAAAGTCTGGGACAGCCTGGGACAGTATGGGACTTGTTTGGATCAGTCTGCGACAGTCTAGGACAGTCTGGGAGTTGTTTGGAACAGTCTGGGGCAGTCTGGGACAGTCTAGGACATGTTTGGAACAGTCTGTGACAGTCTGGGACTTGTTTGGAACAGTCTGGGACAGTCTGGGACGTGTTTGGAACAGTCTGGGGCAGTCTGGGACAGTCTGGGACAGCCTGGGACAGTCTAGGACAGCCTGGACATGTTTGGAACAGTCTGGGGCAGTTTAGGACATCCTGGGACTTGTTTGGAACAGTCTGTGACCTTCTGGGACTTATTTGGAACAGTCTGGGGCAGTCTGGGACAGTCTAGGACATGTTTGGAACAGTCTGAGACAGTGTGGGACAGTCTGGGACAGTCTGGGACATGTTTGGAACAGTCTGGGACGGTCTGGGACAGTGTGGGACATGTTTGGTACAGTCTGGGACAGTCTGGGGCTGTCTGGGACTTGTTTGGAACAGTCTGGGACAGTCTGGGAGAGTCTGGGACTTGTTTGGAACAGTCTGGGGCAGTCTGGGAGAATCTGGGACTTGTTTGGAACAGTCTGGGACTGTCTGGGACTTGTTTGGTACACTCTGGGACTGTCTGGGACAGTCTGGGACAGTCCGGGACATGTTTGGAACAGTCTGGGACTGTCTGGGACATGTTTGGAACAGTCTGGGACTGTCTGGGTCTTGTTTGGGACAGTCTGGGATATGTTTGGAGCAGTCTTGGACAGCCTGGGACAGTCTGGGACAGTCTGGGACTTGTTTGGAACAGTCTGGGATAGTCTGGGACAGCCTGGGACAGTCTAGGACAGTCTGGGACTTGTTTGGAACAGTCTGGGACTGCCTGGGACAGTCTGGGACAGTCTGGGACATGTTTGGAACAGTCTAAGACAGTCTGGGACTGTCTGGGACTTGTTTGGAACAGTCTGGAACAGTCTGGAAGAGTCTAGAAATTGTTTGGAACAGTCTGTGACAGTCTGGGACTTGTTTGGAACAGTCTGGGACAGTCTGGGACGTGTTTGGAACAGTCTGGGGCAGTCTGGGACAGTCTGGGACAGCCTGGGACAGTCTAGGACAGTCTGGGACATGTTTGGAACAGTCTGGGGCAGTTTAGGACATCCTGGGACTTGTTTGGAACAGTCTGGGACCTTCTAGGACTTATTTGGAACAGTCTGGGGCAGTCTGGGACAGTCTAGGACATGTTTGGAACAGTCTGAGACAGTGTGGGGCAGTCTGGGACAGTCTGGGACATGTTTGGAACAGTCTGGGACGGTCTGGGACAGTGTGGGACATGTTTGGTACAGTCTGGGACAGTCTGAGTCTGTCTGGGACTTGTTTGGAACAGTCTGGGACAGTCTGGGAGAGTCTGGGACTTGTTTGGAACAGTCTGGGGCAGTCTGGGACAGTCTAGGACATCTTTGGAACTGTCTGGGACGGTCTGGGACATGTTTGGAACAGTCTGGGACTTTCTGGGACTTGTTTGGGACAGTCTGGGACAGTCTGGGAGAATCTGGGACATGTTTGGAACAGTCTGGGACTGTCTGGGACTTGTTTGGTACACTCTGGGTCAGTCTGAGACAGTCTGGGACTTGTTTGGAACAATCTGGGACTGTCTGAGACAGCCTGGAGCAGTCTGGGACAGTCTGGGACATGTTGGGAACAGTCTGGGACAGTCTGGGAGGTGTTTGGAAAAGTCTGGGACTGTCTGGGACAGCCTGGGACAGTCTGGGACAGTTTGTGACAGCCTGGGACAGTCTAGGACAGTCTGGGACTTGTTTGGAACAGTCTGGGACTGCCTGGGACTGCCTGGGACAGCCTGGGGCAGTCTGGGACAGTCTGGGACATGTTTGGAACAGTCTGGGACAGTCTGGGTCTTGTTTGGAACAGTCTGGGACTGTCTGGGACAGTCCGGGACATGTTTGGAACAGTCTGGGACTGCCTGGGACTGCCTGGGACAGCCTGGGGCAGTCTGGGACAGTCTGGGACATGTTTGGAACAGTCTAGGACAGTTTGGGACGGTCTGGGACATGTTTGGAGCAGTCTGGGAAAGTCTGGGACAGCCTGGGACAGTATGGGACTTGTTTGGATCAGTCTGCGACAGTCTAGGACAGTCTGGGAGTTGTTTGGAACAGTCTGGGGCAGTCTGGGACAGTCTAGGACATGTTTGGAACAGTCTGTGACAGTCTGGGACTTGTTTGGAACAGTCTGGGACAGTCTGGGACGTGTTTGGAACAGTCTGGGGCAGTCTGGGACAGCCTGGGACAGTCTAGGACAGCCTGGACATGTTTGGAACAGTCTGGGGCAGTTTAGGACATCCTGGGACTTGTTTGGAACAGTCTGTGACCTTCTGGGACTTATTTGGAACAGTCTGGGGCAGTCTGGGACAGTCTAGGACATGTTTGGAACAGTCTGAGACAGTGTGGGACAGTCTGGGACAGTCTGGGACATGTTTGGAACAGTCTGGGACGGTCTGGGACAGTGTGGGACATGTTTGGTACAGTCTGGGACAGTCTGGGGCTGTCTGGGACTTGTTTGGAACAGTCTGGGACAGTCTGGGAGAGTCTGGGACTTGTTTGGAACAGTCTGGGACTGTCTGGGACTTGTTTGGTACACTCTGGGACTGTCTGGGACAGTCTGGGACAGTCCGGGACATGTTTGGAACAGTCTGGGACTGTCTGGGACATGTTTGGAACAGTCTAGGACAGTTTGGGACTGCCTGGGACATGTTTGGAACAGTCTAGGACAGTTTGGGACGGTCTGGGACATGTTTGGAGCAGTCTGGGACAGTCTGGGACAGCCTGGGACAGTATGGGACTTGTTTGGATCAGTCAGGGACTGTCTGGGACATGTTTGGAACAGTCTAGGACAGTTTGGGACGGACTGGGACATGTTTGGATCAGTCTGGGACAGTCTGGGGCTGTGTGGGACATGTTTGGAACAGTCTAGGACAGTTTGGGACGGTCTGGGATATGTTTAGAACAGTCTAGGACAGTATGGGACAGCCTGGGGCAGTCTGGGACAGTCTGGGACATGTTTGGAACAGTCTGGGACAGTCTGGGTCTTGTTTGGAACAGTCTGGGACTGTCTGGGACAGTCCGGGACATGTTTGGAACAGTCTGGGACTGTCTGGGACATGTTTGGAACAGTCTAGGACAGTTTGGGACTGCCTGGGACATGTTTGGAACAGTCTAGGAAAGTCTGGGACAGCCTGGGACAGTATGGGACTTGTTTGGATCAGTCAGGGACTGTCTGGGACATGTTTGGAACAGTCTAGGACAGTTTGGGACGGACTGGGACATGTTTGGATCAGTCTGGGACAGTCTGCGGCTGTGTGGGACATGTTTGGAACAGTCTAGGACAGTTTGGGACGGTCTAGGACATGTTTGGAACAGTCTGGGACAGTCTGGGACTGGCTGGGACATGTTTGGAACAGCCTAGGACGGTCTGGGACATGTTTGGAACAGTCTAGGACAGTTTGGGACTGCCTGGGACATGTTTGGAACAGTCTAGGACAGTTTGGGACGGTCTGGGACATGTTTGGAGCAGTCTGGGAAAGTCTGGGACAGCCTGGGACAGTATGGGACTTGTTTGGATCAGTCTGCGACAGTCTAGGACAGTCTGGGAGTTGTTTGGAACAGTCTGGGGCAGTCTGGGACAGTCTAGGACATGTTTGGAACAGTCTGTGACAGTCTGGGACTTGTTTGGAACAGTCTGGGACAGTCTGGGACAGCCTGGGACAGTATGGGACTTGTTTGGATCAGTCAGGGACTGTCTGGGACATGTTTGGAACAGTCTAGGACAGTTTGGGACGGACTGGGACATGTTTGGATCAGTCTGGGACAGTCTGGGGCTGTGTGGGACATGTTTGGAACAGTCTAGGACAGTTTGGGACGGTCTGGGACATGTTTAGAACAGTCTAGGACAGTATGGGACGGTCTGGGGCATGTTTGGAACAGTCTGGGACAGTCTGGGACTGGCTTGGACATGTTTGGAACAGCCTAGGACGGTCTGGGACATGTTTGGAACAGTCTGGGACCGTCTGGGACAGTCTGGGACTTGTCTGGAACAGTGCGGGACAGTCTATGACCGTCTGGGACATGTTTGGAACAGTCTAGGACAGTTTGGGACGGTCTGGGTCATGTTTGGAGCAGTCTGGGACAGTCTGAGACTGTCTGGGACAGTCGGGGACTTGTTTGGAACAGTCTGGGACTGTCTGGGACAGTCTGGGACAGTCTGGGACATGTTTGGAACAGTCTAAGACAGTCTGGGACTGTCTGGGACTTGTTTGGAACAGTCTGGGACAGTCTGGGACGTGTTTGGAACAGTCTGGGACAGTCTGGGACAGTCTGGGACAGCCTGGGACAGTCTAGGACAGTCTGGGACATGTTTGGAACAGTCTGGGGCAGTTTAGGACATCCTGGGACTTGTTTGGAGCAGTCTGTGACCTTCTGGGACTTGTTTGGAACAGCCTGGGACAGTCTGCGATAGTCTGGGACTTGTTTGGGACAGTCTGGGACCGTCTGGGACAGTCTGGGACTTGTTTGGAACAGTCTGCGACAGTTTGGGACCGTCTGGGACTTGTTTGGAACAGTCTGCGACAGTTTGGGACAGTCTAGGACTTGTTTGGGTCAGTCTGGGACCGTCTGGGACAGTCTCGGACTTGTTTGAGACAGTCTGGGACCGTTTGGGACTTGTTTGGAACAGTCTGCGACAGTTTGGGACAGTCTAGCACTTGTTTGGAACAGTCTGGGACAATCTGGGACAGTCTGGGACTTGTTTGGAACAGCCTGGGACAGTCTGGGATAGTCTGGGGCTTGTTTGGAACAGTCTGCGACAGTTTAAGACCGTCTGGGACTTGTTTGGAACAGTCTGCGACAGTTTGGGACAGTCTAGGACTTGTTTGGGACTGTCTGGGACTGTCTGGGACAGTCTGGGATAGTCCGGGACAGTCTGGGACAGTCTGGGACAGTCTGGGACTTGTTTGGAACAGTCTGCGACAGTCTAGGACAGTCTGGGAGTTGTTTGGAACAGTCTGAGGCAGTCTGGGACAGTCTAGGACATGTTTGGAACAGTCTGTGACAGTCTGGGACTTGTTTGGAACAGTCTGGGACAGTCTGGGACGTGTTTGGAACAGTCTGGGGCAGTCTGGGACAGTCTGGGACAGCCTGGGACAGTCTGGGACAGTCTGGGACATGTTTGGAACAGTCTGGGGCAGTTTAGGACATCCTGGGACTTGTTTGGAACATTCTGGGACCTTCTGGGACTTATTTGGAACAGTCTGGGGCAGTCTGGGACAGTCTAGGACATGTTTGGAACAGTCTGAGACAGTGTGGGACAGTCTGGGACAGTCTGAGACATGTTTGGAACAGTCTGGGACGGTCTGGGACAGTGTGGGACATGTTTGGTACAGTCTGGGACAGTCTGGGGCTGTCTGGGACTTGTTTGGAACAGTCTGGGACAGTCTGGGAGAGTCTGGGACTTGTTTGGAACAGTCTGGGGCAGTCTGGGACAGTCTAGGACATCTTTGGAACTGTCTGGGACGGTCTGGGACATGTTTGGAACAGTCTGGGACTGTCTGGGACTTGTTTGGGACAGTCTGGGACAGTCTGGGAGAATCTGGGACTTGTTTGGAACAGTCTGGGACTGTCTGGGACTTGTTTGGTACACTCTGGGTCAGTCTGAGACAGTCTGGGACTTGTTTGGAACAATCTGGGACGGTGTGGGACAGTGTGGGACATGTTTGGTACAGTCTGGGACAGTCTGGGGCTGTCTGGGACTTGTTTGGAACAGTCTAGGACAGTCTGGGAGAGTCTGGGACTTGTTTGGAACAGTCTGGGACAGTCTAGGACATCTTTGGAACAGTCTGGGACAGAGTGGGACAGTCTGGGACATGTTTGGAACAGTCTGGGACTGTCTGGGACTTGTTTGGGACAGTCTGGGATATGTTTGGAGCAGTCTTGGACAGCCTGGGACAGTCTGGGACAGTCTGGGACTTGTTTGGAACAGTCTGGGATAGTCTGGGACAGCCTGGGACAGTCTAGGACAGTCTGGGACTTGTTTGGAACAGTCTGGGACTGCCTGGGACAGTCTGGGACAGTCTGGGACATGTTTGGAACAGTCTAAGACAGTCTGGGACTGTCTGGGACTTGTTTGGAACAGTCTGGAACAGTCTGGAAGAGTCTAGAAATTGTTTGGAACAGTCTGTGATAGTCTGGGACTTGTTTGGAACAGTCTGGGACAGTCTGGGACGTGTTTGGAACAGTCTGGGGCAGTCTGGGACAGTCTGGGACAGCCTGGGACAGTCTAGGACAGTCTGGGACATGTTTGGAACAGTCTGGGGCAGTTTAGGACATCCTGGGACTTGTTTGGAACAGTCTGGGACCTTCTGGGACTTATTTGGAACAGTCTGGGGCAGTCTGGGACAGTCTAGGACTTGTTTGGAACAGTCTGAGACAGTGTGGGGCAGTCTGGGACAGTCTGGGACATGTTTGGAACAGTCTGGGACGGTCTGGGACAGTGTGGGACATGTTTGGTACAGTCTGGGACAGTCTGGGGCTGTCTGGGACTTGTTTGGAACAGTCTGTGACAGTCTGGGAGAGTCTGGGACTTGTTTGGAACAGTCTGGGGCAGTCTGGGACAGTGTAGGACATTTTTGGAACTGTCTGGGACGGTCTGGGACATGTTTGGAACAGTCTGGGACTTTCTGGGACTTGTTTGGGACAGTCTGGGACAGTCTGGGAGAATCTGGGACATGTTTGGAACAGTCTGGGACTGTCTGGGACTTGTTTGGTACACTCTGGGTCAGTCTGAGACAGTCTGGGACTTGTTTGGAACAATCTGGGACTGTCTGAGACAGCCTGGAGCAGTCTGGGACAGTCTGGGACATGTTGGGAACAGTCTGGGACAGTCTGGGAGGTGTTTGGAACAGTCTGGGACTGTCTGGGACAGCCTGGGACAGTCTGGGACAGTTTGTGACAGCCTGGGACAGTCTAGGACAGTCTGGGACTTGTTTGGAACAGTCTGGGACTGCCTGGGACTGCCTGGGACAGCCTGGGGCAGTCTGGGACAGTCTGGGACATGTTTGGAACAGTCTGGGACAGTCTGGGTCTTGTTTGGAACAGTCTGGGACTGTCTGGGACAGTCCGGGACATGTTTGGAACAGTCTGGGACTGTCTGGGACATGTTTGGAACAGTCTAGGACAGTTTGGGACTGCCTGGGACATGTTTGGAACAGTCTAGGACAGTTTGGGACGGTCTGGGACATGTTTGGAGCAGTCTGGGAAAGTCTGGGACAGCCTGGGACAGTATGGGACTTGTTTGGATCAGTCAGGGACTGTCTGGGACATGTTTGGAACAGTCTAGGACAGTTTGGGACGGACTGGGACATGTTTGGATCAGTCTGGGACAGTCTGGGGCTGTGTGGGACATGTTTGGAACAGTCTAGGACAGTTTGGGACGGTCTAGGACATGTTTGGAACAGTCTGGGACAGTCTGGGACTGGCTTGGACATGTTTGGAACAGCCTAGAACGGTCTGGGACATGTTTGGAACAGTCTAGGACAGTTTGGGACTGCCTGGGACATGTTTGGAACAGTCTAGGACAGTTTGGGACGGTCTGGGACATGTTTGGAGCAGTCTGGGAAAGTCTGGGACAGCCTGGGACAGTATGGGACTTGTTTGGATCAGTCAGGGACTGTCTGGGACATGTTTGGAACAGTCTAGGACAGTTTGGGACGGACTGGGACATGTTTGGAACAGTCTGGGACTGTCTGGGACTTATTTGGAACAGTCTGGGGCAGTCTGGGACAGTCTAGGACATCTTTGGAACAGTCTGGGACAGAGTGGGACAGTCTGGGACAATCTGGGACAGTCTGGGACATGTTTGGAACTGTCTGGGACGGACTGGGACAGTCTGGGACATGTTTGGAACAGTCTGGGACTGTCTGGGACTTGTTTGGGACAGTCTGGGATATGTTTGGAGCAGTCTTGGACAGCCTGGGACAGTCTGGGACAGCCTGGGACTTGTTTGGAACAGTCTGGGATAGTCTGGGACAGCCTGGGACAGTCTAGGACAGTCTGGGACTTGTTTGGAACAGTCTGGGACTGCCTGGGACAGTCTGGGACAGTCTGGGACATGTTTGGAACAGTCTAAGACAGTCTGGGACTGTCTGGGACTTGTTTGGAACAGTCTGGAACAGTCTGGAAGAGTCTAGAAATTGTTTGGAACAGTCTGTGACAGTCTGGGACTTGTTTGGAACAGTCTGGGACAGTCTGGGACGTGTTTGGAACAGTCTGGGGCAGTCTGGGACAGTCTGGGACAGCCTGGGACAGTCTAGGACAGTCTGGGACATGTTTGGAACAGTCTGGGGCAGTTTAGGACATCCTGGGACTTGTTTGGAACAGTCTGGGACCTTCTGGGACTTATTTGGAACAGTCTGGGGCAGTCTGGGACAGTCTAGGACATGTTTGGAACAGTCTGAGACAGTGTGGGACAGTCTGGGACAGTCTGGGACATGTTTGGAACAGTCTGGGACGGTCTGGGACAGTGTGGGACATGTTTGGTACAGTCTGGGACAGTCTGGGGCTGTCTGGGACTTGTTTGGAACAGTCTGGGACAGTCTGGGAGAGTCTGGGACTTGTTTGGAACAGTCTGGGGCAGTCTGGGACAGTCTAGGACATCTTTGGAACTGTCTGGGACGGTCTGGGACATGTTGGAACAGTCTGGGACTGTCTGGGACTTGTTTGGGACAGTCTGGGACAGTCTGGGAGAATCTGGGACTTGTTTGGAACAGTCTGGGACTGTCTGGGACTTGTTTGGTACACTCTGGGTCAGTCTGAGACAGTCTGGGACTTGTTTGGAACAATCTGGGACTGTCTGAGACAGCCTGGAGCAGTCTGGGACAGTCTGGGACATGTTGCGAACAGTCTGGGACAGTCTGGGAGGTGTTTGGAACAGTCTGGGACAGTCTGGGACAGCCTGGGACAGTCTGGGACAGTCTGTGACAGCCTGGGACAGTCTAGGACAGTCTGGGACTTGTTTGGAACAGTCTGGGACTGCCTGGGACTGCCTGGGACAGCCTGGGGCAGTCTGGGACAGTCTGGGACATGTTTGGAACAGTCTGGGACAGTCTGGGACTTGTTTGGAACAGTCTGGGACTGTCTGGGACAATCTGGGACAGTCCGGGACATGTTTGGAACAGTCTGGGACTGTCTGGGACATGTTTGGAACAGTCTAGGACAGTTTGGGACTGTCTGGGACATGTTTGGAACAGTCTAGGACAGTTTGGGACGGTCTGGGACATGTTTGGAGCAGTCTGGGACAGTCTGGGACAGCCTGGGACAGTATGGGACTTGTTTGGATCAGTCAGGGACTGTCTGGGACATGTTTGGAACAGCCTAGGACAGTTTGGGACGGACTGGGACATGTTTGGATCAGTCTGGGACAGTCTGGGGCTGTGTGGGACATGTTTGGAACAGTCTAGGACAGTTTGGGACGGTTTGGGACATGTTTAGAACAGTCTAGGACAGTATGGGACGGTCTGGGGCATGTTTGGAACAGTCTGGGACAGTCTGGGACTGGCTTGGACATGTTTGGAACAGCCTAGGACGGTCTGGGACATGTTTGGAACAGCCTAGGACAGTTTGGGACGGTCTGGAACATGTTTTGAGCAGTCTGGGACGGTCTGGGACATGTTTGGAACAGTCTGGGACCGTCTGGGACAGTCTGGGACTTGTTTGGAACAGTGCGGGACAGTCTATGACCGTCTGGGACATGTTTGGAACAGTCTAGGACAGTTTGGGACGGTCTGGGTCATGTTTGGAGCAGTCTGGGACAGTCTGAGACAGTCTGGGACAGTCTGGGACTTGTTTGGAACAGTCTGGGACTGTCTGGGACAGTCTGGGACTTGTTTGGAACAGTCTGGGACAGTCTGGAAGAGTCTAGAACTTGTTTGGAACAATCTGTGACAGTCTGGGACTTGTTTGGAACAGTCTGGGACAGTCTGGGTCGTGTTTGGAACAGTCTGGGACAGTCTGGGACAGTCTGGGACAGCCTGGGACAGTCTAGGACAGTCTGGGACATGTTTGGAACAGTCTGGGGCAGTTTAGGACATCCTGGGACTTGTTTGGAACAGTCTGGGACCTTCTGGGACTTGTTTGGAACAGTCTGGGGCAGTCTGGGACAGTCTAGGACATGTTTGGAACAGTCTGGGGCTGTCTGGGACAGTCTGGGACATCCTGGGACAGTCTAGGACAGTCTGGGACATGTTTGGAACAGTCTGGGGCAGTTTAGGACATCCTGGGACTTGTTTGGAACAGTCTGTGACCTTCTGGGACTTGTTTGGAAAGGTCTGGGGCAGTCTGGGGCTGTCTGGGACTTGTTTGGAACAGTCTGGGACAGTCTGGGAGAGTCTGGGACTTGTTTGGAACAGTCTGGGGCAGTCTGGGACAGTCTAGGACATCTTTGGAACAGTCTGGGACAGAGTGGGACAGTCTGGGACAATCTGCGACAGTCTTGGACATGTTTGGACTTGTCTGGGACGGTCTGGGACAGTCTGGGACATGTTTGGAACAGTCTGGGACTGTCTGGGACTTGTTTGGGACAGTCTGGGATATGTTTGGAGCAGTCTTGGACAGCCTGGGACAGTCTGGGACAGTCTGGGACTTGTTTGGAACAGTCTGGGATAGTCTGGGACAGCCTGGGACAGTCTAGGACAGTCTGGGACTTGTTTGGAACAGTCTGGGACTGCCTGGGACAGTCTGGGACAGTCTGGGACATGTTTGGAACAGTCTAAGACAGTCTGGGACTGTCTGGGACTTGTTTGGAACAGTCTGGGACAGTCTGGGACATGTTTGGAACAGTCTGGGATATGTTTGGAGCAGTCTTGGACAGCCTGGGACAGTCTGGGACAGTCTAGGACAGTTTGGGACGGTCTGGGACATGTTTAGAACAGTCTAGGACAGTATGGGACGGTCTGGGGCATGTTTGGAACAGTCTGGGACAGTCTGGGACTGGCTTGGACATGTTTGGAACAGCCTAGGACGGTCTGGGACATGTTTGGAACAGTCTGGGACCGTCTGGGACAGTCTGGGACTTGTCTGGAACAGTGCGGGACAGTCTATGACCGTCTGGGACATGTTTGGAGCAGTCTGGGACAGTCTGAGACTGTCTGGGACAGTCTGGGACTTGTTTGGAACAGTCTGGGACTGTCTGGGACAGTCTGGGACAGTCTGGGACATGTTTGGAACAGTCTAAGACAGTCTGGGACTGTCTGGGACTTGTTTGGAACAGTCTGGGACAGTCTGGAAGAGTCTAGAACTTGTTTGGAACAGTCTGTGACAGTCTGGGACTTGTTTGGAACAGTCTGGGACAGTCTGGGACGTGTTTGGAACAGTCTGGGACAGTCTGGGACAGTCTGGGACAGCCTGGGACAGTCTAGGACAGTCTGGGACATGTTTGGAACAGTCTGGGGCAGTTTAGGACATCCTGGGACTTGTTTGGAGCAGTCTGTGACCTTCTGGGACTTGTTTGGAACAGCCTGGGACAGTCTGCGATAGTCTGGGACTTGTTTGGGACAGTCTGGGACCGTCTGGGACAGTCTGGGACTTGTTTGGAACAGTCTGCGACAGTTTGGGACCGTCTGGGACTTGTTTGGAACAGTCTGCGACAGTTTGGGACAGTCTAGGACTTGTTTGGGTCAGTCTGGGACCGTCTGGGACAGTCTCGGACTTGTTTGAGACAGTCTGGGACCGTTTGGGACTTGTTTGGAACAGTCTGCGACAGTTTGGGACAGTCTAGCACTTGTTTGGAACAGTCTGGGACAATCTGGGACAGTCTGGGACTTGTTTGGAACAGCCTGGGACAGTCTGGGATAGTCTGGGGCTTGTTTGGAACAGTCTGCGACAGTTTAAGACCGTCTGGGACTTGTTTGGAACAGTCTGCGACAGTTTGGGACAGTCTAGGACTTGTTTGGGACTGTCTGGGACTGTCTGGGACAGTCTGGGATAGTCCGGGACAGTCTGGGACAGTCTGGGACAGTCTGAGACTTGTTTGGAACAGTCTGCGACAGTCTAGGACAGTCTGGGAGTTGTTTGGAACAGTCTGAGGCAGTCTGGGACAGTCTAGGACATGTTTGGAACAGTCTGTGACAGTCTGGGACTTGTTTGGAACAGTCTGGGACAGTCTGGGACGTGTTTGGAACAGTCTGGGGCAGTCTGGGACAGTCTGGGACAGCCTGGGACAGTCTGGGACAGTCTGGGACATGTTTGGAACAGTCTGGGGCAGTTTAGGACATCCTGGGACTTGTTTGGAACAGTCTGGGACCTTCTGGGACTTATTTGGAACAGTCTGGGGCAGTCTGGGACAGTCTAGGACATGTTTGGAACAGTCTGAGACAGTGTGGGACAGTCTGGGACAGTCTGAGACATGTTTGGAACAGTCTGGGACGGTCTGGGACAGTGTGGGACATGTTTGGTACAGTCTGGGACAGTCTGGGGCTGTCTGGGACTTGTTTGGAACAGTCTGGGACAGTCTGGGAGAGTCTGGGACTTGTTTGGAACAGTCTGGGGCAGTCTGGGACAGTCTAGGACATCTTTGGAACTGTCTGGGACGGTCTGGGACATGTTTGGAACAGTCTGGGACTGTCTGGGACTTGTTTGGGACAGTCTGGGACAGTCTGGGAGAATCTGGGACTTGTTTGGAACAGTCTGGGACTGTCTGGGACTTGTTTGGTACACTCTGGGTCAGTCTGAGACAGTCTGGGACTTGTTTGGAACAATCTGGGACGGTGTGGGACAGTGTGGGACATGTTTGGTACAGTCTGGGACAGTCTGGGGCTGTCTGGGACTTGTTTGGAACAGTCTAGGACAGTCTGGGAGAGTCTGGGACTTGTTTGGAACAGTCTGGGACAGTCTAGGACATCTTTGGAACAGTCTGGGACAGAGTGGGACAGTCTGGGACATGTTTGGAACAGTCTGGGACTGTCTGGGACTTGTTTGGGACAGTCTGGGATATGTTTGGAGCAGTCTTGGACAGCCTGGGACAGTCTGGGACAGTCTGGGACTTGTTTGGAACAGTCTGGGATAGTCTGGGACAGCCTGGGACAGTCTAGGACAGTCTGGGACTTGTTTGGAACAGTCTGGGACTGCCTGGGACAGTCTGGGACAGTCTGGGACATGTTTGGAACAGTCTAAGACAGTCTGGGACTGTCTGGGACTTGTTTGGAACAGTCTGGAACAGTCTGGAAGAGTCTAGAAATTGTTTGGAACAGTCTGTGATAGTCTGGGACTTGTTTGGAACAGTCTGGGACAGTCTGGGACGTGTTTGGAACAGTCTGGGGCAGTCTGGGACAGTCTGGGACAGCCTGGGACAGTCTAGGACAGTCTGGGACATGTTTGGAACAGTCTGGGGCAGTTTAGGACATCCTGGGACTTGTTTGGAACAGTCTGGGACCTTCTGGGACTTATTTGGAACAGTCTGGGGCAGTCTGGGACAGTCTAGGACATGTTTGGAACAGTCTGAGACAGTGTGGGGCAGTCTGGGACAGTCTGGGACATGTTTGGAACAGTCTGGGACGGTCTGGGACAGTGTGGGACATGTTTGGTACAGTCTGGGACAGTCTGGGGCTGTCTGGGACTTGTTTGGAACAGTCTGTGACAGTCTGGGAGAGTCTGGGACTTGTTTGGAACAGTCTGGGGCAGTCTGGGACAGTGTAGGACATTTTTGGAACTGTCTGGGACGGTCTGGGACATGTTTGGAACAGTCTGGGACTTTCTGGGACTTGTTTGGGACAGTCTGGGACAGTCTGGGAGAATCTGGGACATGTTTGGAACAGTCTGGGACTGTCTGGGACTTGTTTGGTACACTCTGGGTCAGTCTGAGACAGTCTGGGACTTGTTTGGAACAATCTGGGACTGTCTGAGACAGCCTGGAGCAGTCTGGGACAGTCTGGGACATGTTGGGAACCGTCTGGGACAGTCTGGGAGGTGTTTGGAACAGTCTGGGACTGTCTGGGACAGCCTGGGACAGTCTGGGACAGTTTGTGACAGCCTGGGACAGTCTAGGACAGTCTGGGACTTGTTTGGAACAGTCTGGGACTGCCTGGGACTGCCTGGGACAGCCTGGGGCAGTCTGGGACAGTCTGGGACATGTTTGGAACAGTCTGGGACAGTCTGGGTCTTGTTTGGAACAGTCTGGGACTGTCTGGGACAGTCCGGGACATGTTTGGAACAGTCTGGGACTGTCTGGGACATGTTTGGAACAGTCTAGGACAGTTTGGGACTGCCTGGGACATGTTTGGAACAGTCTAGGACAGTTTGGGACGGTCTGGGACATGTTTGGAGCAGTCTGGGAAAGTCTGGTACAGCCTGGGACAGTATGGGACTTGTTTGGATCAGTCAGGGACTGTCTGGGACATGTTTGGAACAGTCTAGGACAGTTTGGGACGGACTGGGACATGTTTGGATCAGTCTGGGACAGTCTGGGGCTGTGTGGGACATGTTTGGAACAGTCTAGGACAGTTTGGGACGGTCTAGGACATGTTTGGAACAGTCTGGGACAGTCTGGGACTGGCTTGGACATGTTTGGAACAGCCTAGAACGGTCTGGGACATGTTTGGAACAGTCTAGGACAGTTTGGGACTGCCTGGGACATGTTTGGAACAGTCTAGGACAGTTTGGGACGGTCTGGGACATGTTTGGAGCAGTCTGGGAAAGTCTGGGACAGCCTGGGACAGTATGGGACTTGTTTGGATCAGTCAGGGACTGTCTGGGACATGTTTGGAACAGTCTAGGACAGTTTGGGACGGACTGGGACATGTTTGGAACAGTCTGGGACTGTCTGGGACTTATTTGGAACAGTCTGGGGCAGTCTGGGACAGTCTAGGACATCTTTGGAACAGTCTAAGACAGTCTGGGACTGTCTGGGACTTGTTTGGAACAGTCTGGAACAGTCTGGAAGAGTCTAGAAATTGTTTGGAACAGTCTGTGACAGTCTGGGACAGCCTGGGACAGTCTAGGACAGTCTGGGACTTGTTTGGAACAGTCTGGGACTGCCTGGGACAGTCTGGGACAGTCTGGGACATGTTTGGAACAGTCTAAGACAGTCTGGGACTGTCTGGGACTTGTTTGGAACAGTCTGGAACAGTCTGGAAGAGTCTAGAAATTGTTTGGAACAGTCTGTGACAGTCTGGGACTTGTTTGGAACAGTCTGGGACAGTCTGGGACGTGTTTGGAACAGTCTGGGGCAGTCTGGGACAGTCTGGGACAGCCTGGGACCGTCTAGGACAGTCTGGGACATGTTTGGAACAGTCTGGGGCAGTTTAGGACATCCTGGGACTTGTTTGGAACAGTCTGGGACTGTCTGGGACTTGTTTGGGACAGTCTGGGATATGTTTGGAGCAGTCTTGGACAGCCTGGGACAGTCTGGGACAGCCTGGGACTTGTTTGGAACAGTCTGGGATAGTCTGGGACAGCCTGGGACAGTCTAGGACAGTCTGGGACTTGTTTGGAACAGTCTGGGACTGCCTGGGACAGTCTGGGACAGTCTGGGACATGTTTGGAACAGTCTAAGACAGTCTGGGACTGTCTGGGACTTGTTTGGAACAGTCTGGAACAGTCTGGAAGAGTCTAGAAATTGTTTGGAACAGTCTGTGACAGTCTGGGACTTGTTTGGAACAGTCTGGGACAGTCTGGGACGTGTTTGGAACAGTCTGGGGCAGTCTGGGACAGTCTGGGACAGCCTGGGACCGTCTAGGACAGTCTGGGACATGTTTGGAACAGTCTGGGGCAGTTTAGGACATCCTGGGACTTGTTTGGAACAGTCTGGGACCTTCTGGGACTTATTTGGAACAGTCTGGGGCAGTCTGGGACAGTCTAGGACATGTTTGGAACAGTCTGAGACAGTGTGGGACAGTCTGGGACAGTCTGGGACATGTTTGGAACAGTCTGGGACGGTCTGGGACAGTGTGGGACATGTTTGGTACAGTCTGGGACAGTCTGGGGCTGTCTGGGACTTGTTTGGAACAGTCTGGGACAGTCTGGGAGAGTCTGGGACTTGTTTGGAACAGTCTGGGGCAGTCTGGGACAGTCTAGGACATCTTTGGAACTGTCTGGGACGGTCTGGGACATGTTGGAACAGTCTGGGACTGTCTGGGACTTGTTTGGGACAGTCTGGGACAGTCTGGGAGAATCTGGGACTTGTTTGGAACAGTCTGGGACTGTCTGGGACTTGTTTGGTACACTCTGGGTCAGTCTGAGACAGTCTGGGACTTGTTTGGAACAATCTGGGACTGTCTGAGACAGCCTGGAGCAGTCTGGGACAGTCTGGGACATGTTGCGAACAGTCTGGGACAGTCTGGGAGGTGTTTGGAACAGTCTGGGACAGTCTGGGACAGCCTGGGACAGTCTGGGACAGTCTGTGACAGCCTGGGACAGTCTAGGACAGTCTGGGACTTGTTTGGAACAGTCTGGGACTGCCTGGGACTGCCTGGGACAGCCTGGGGCAGTCTGGGACAGTCTGGGACATGTTTGGAACAGTCTGGGACAGTCTGGGACTTGTTTGGAACAGTCTGGGACTGTCTGGGACAATCTGGGACAGTCCGGGACATGTTTGGAACAGTCTGGGACTGTCTGGGACATGTTTGGAACAGTCTAGGACAGTTTGGGACTGCCTGGGACATGTTTGGAACAGTCTAGGACAGTTTGGGACGGTCTGGGACATGTTTGGAGCAGTCTGGGACAGTCTGGGACAGCCTGGGACAGTATGGGACTTGTTTGGATCAGTCAGGGACTGTCTGGGACATGTTTGGAACAGCCTAGGACAGTTTGGGACGGACTGGGACATGTTTGGATCAGTCTGGGACAGTCTGGGGCTGTGTGGGACATGTTTGGAACAGTCTAGGACAGTTTGGGACGGTTTGGGACATGTTTAGAACAGTCTAGGACAGTATGGGACGGTCTGGGGCATGTTTGGAACAGTCTGGGACAGTCTGGGACAGGCTTGGACATGTTTGGAACAGCCTAGGACGGTCTGGGACATGTTTGGAACAGCCTAGGACAGTTTGGGACGGTCTGGAACATGTTTTGAGCAGTCTGGGACGGTCTGGGACATGTTTGGAACAGTCTGGGACCGTCTGGGACAGTCTGGGACTTGTTTGGAACAGTGCGGGACAGTCTATGACCGTCTGGGACATGTTTGGAACAGTCTAGGACAGTTTGGGACGGTCTGGGTCATGTTTGGAGCAGTCTGGGACAGTCTGAGACAGTCTGGGACAGTCTGGGACTTGTTTGGAACAGTCTGGGACTGTCTGGGACAGTCTGGGACTTGTTTGGAACAGTCTGGGACAGTCTGGAAGAGTCTAGAACTTGTTTGGAACAATCTGTGACAGTCTGGGACTTGTTTGGAACAGTCTGGGACAGTCTGGGTCGTGTTTGGAACAGTCTGGGACAGTCTGGGACAGTCTGGGACAGCCTGGGACAGTCTAGGACAGTCTGGGACATGTTTGGAACAGTCTGGGGCAGTTTAGGACATCCTGGGACTTGTTTGGAACAGTCTGGGACCTTCTGGGACTTGTTTGGAACAGTCTGGGGCAGTCTGGGACAGTCTAGGACATGTTTGGAACAGTCTGGGGCTGTCTGGGACAGTCTGGGACATCCTGGGACAGTCTAGGACAGTCTGGGACATGTTTGGAACAGTCTGGGGCAGTTTAGGACATCCTGGGACTTGTTTGGAACAGTCTGTGACCTTCTGGGACTTGTTTGGAAAGGTCTGGGGCAGTCTGGGGCTGTCTGGGACTTGTTTGGAACAGTCTGGGACAGTCTGGGAGAGTCTGGGACTTGTTTGGAACAGTCTGGGGCAGTCTGGGACAGTCTAGGACATCTTTGGAACAGTCTGGGACAGAGTGGGACAGTCTGGGACAATCTGCGACAGTCTTGGACATGTTTGGACTTGTCTGGGACGGTCTGGGACAGTCTGGGACATGTTTGGAACAGTCTGGGACTGTCTGGGACTTGTTTGGGACAGTCTGGGATATGTTTGGAGCAGTCTTGGACAGCCTGGGACAGTCTGGGACAGTCTGGGACTTGTTTGGAACAGTCTGGGATAGTCTGGGACAGCCTGGGACAGTCTAGGACAGTCTGGGACTTGTTTGGAACAGTCTGGGACTGCCTGGGACAGTCTGGGACAGTCTGGGACATGTTTGGAACAGTCTAAGACAGTCTGGGACTGTCTGGGACTTGTTTGGAACAGTCTGGAACAGTCTGGAAGAGTCTAGAAATTGTTTGGAACAGTCTGTGACAGTCTGGGACTTGTTTGGAACAGTCTGGGACAGTCTGGGACGTGTTTGGAACAGTCTGGGGCAGTTTAGGACATCCTGGGACTTGTTTGGAACAGTCTGGGACCTTCTGGGACTTATTTGGAACAGTCTGGGGCAGTCTGGGACAGTCTAGGACATGTTTGGAACAGTCTGAGACAGTGTGGGACAGTCTGGGACAGTCTGGGACATGTTTGAAACAGTCTGGGACGGTCTGGGACAGTGTGGGATATGTTTGGTACAGTCTGGGACAGTCTGGGGCTGTCTGGGACTTGTTTGGAACAGTCTGGGACAGTCTGGGAGAGTCTGGGACTTGTTTGGAACAGTCTGGGGCAGTCTGGGACTTGTTTGGGACAGTCTGGGACAGTCTGGGAGAATCTGGGACTTGTTTGGAACAGTCTGGGACTGTCTGGGACTTGTTTGGTACACTCTGGGTCAGTCTGAGACAGTCTGGGACTTGTTTGGATCAGTCAGGGACTGTCTGGGACATGTTTGGAACAGTCTAGGACAGTTTGGGACGGACTGGGACATGTTTGGATCAGTCTGGGACAGTCTGGGGCTGTGTGGGACATGTTTGGAACAGTCTAGGACAGTTTGGGACGGTCTAGGACATGTTTGGAACAGTCTGGGACAGTCTGGGACTGGCTTGGACATGTTCGGAACAGCCTAGGACGGTCTGGGACATGTTTGGAACAGTCTAGGACAGTTTGGGACTGCCTGGGACATGTTTGGAACAGTCTAGGACAGTTTGGGACGGCCTGGGACATGTTTGGAGCAGTCTGGGAAAGTCTGGGACAGCCTGGGACAGTATGGGACTTGTTTGGATCAGTCAGGGACTGTCTGGGACATGTTTGGAACAGTCTAGGACAGTTTGGGACGGACTGGGACATGTTTGGAACAGTCTGGGGCAGTCTGGGACAGTCTAGGACATCTTTGGAACAGTCTGGGACAGAGTGGGACAGTCTGGGACAATCTGCGACAGTCTTGGACATGTTTGGACTTGTCTGGGACGGTCTGGGACAGTCTGGGACATGTTTGGAACAGTCTGGGACTGTCTGGGACTTGTTTGGGACAGTCTGGGATATGTTTGGAGCAGTCTTGGACAGCCTGGGACAGTCTGGGACAGTCTGGGACTTGTTTGGAACAGTCTGGGATAGTCTGGGACAGCCTGGGACAGTCTAGGACAGTCTGGGACTTGTTTGGAACAGTCTGGGACTGCCTGGGACAGTCTGGGACAGTCTGGGACATGTTTGGAACAGTCTAAGACAGTCTGGGACTGTCTGGGACTTGTTTGGAACAGTCTGGAACAGTCTGGAAGAGTCTAGAAATTGTTTGGAACAGTCTGTGACAGTCTGGGACTTGTTTGGAACAGTCTGGGACAGTCTGGGACGTGTTTGGAACAGTCTGGGGCAGTCTGGGACAGTCTGGGATAGCCTGGGACAGTCTAGGACAGTCTGGGACATGTTTGGAACAGTCTGGGGCAGTTTAGGACATCCTGGGACTTGTTTGGAACAGTCTGGGACCTTCTGGGACTTATTTGGAACAGTCTGGGGCAGTCTGGGACAGTCTAGGACATGTTTGGAACAGTCTGAGACAGTGTGGGACAGTCTGGGACAGTCTGGGACATGTTTGAAACAGTCTGGGACGGTCTGGGACAGTGTGGGATATGTTTGGTACAGTCTGGGACAGTCTGGGGCTGTCTGGGACTTGTTTGGAACAGTCTGGGACAGTCTGGGAGAGTCTGGGACTTGTTTGGAACAGTCTGGGGCAGTCTGGGACTTGTTTGGGACAGTCTGGGACAGTCTGGGAGAATCTGGGACTTGTTTGGAACAGTCTGGGACTGTCTGGGACTTGTTTGGTACACTCTGGGTCAGTCTGAGACAGTCTGGGTCTTGTTTGGAACAATCTGGGACTGTCTGAGACAGCCTGGAGCAGTCTGGGACAGTCTGGGACATGTTGGGAACAGTCTGGGACAGTCTGGGAGGTGTTTGGTAGAGTCTGGGACAGTTTGTGACAGCCTGGGACAGTCTAGGACAGTCTGGGACTTGTTTGGAACAGTCTGGGACTGCCTGGGACTGCCTGGGACAGCCTGGGGCAGTCTGGGACAGTCTGGGACATGTTTGGAACAGTCTGGGACAGTCTGGGTCTTGTTTGGAACAGTCTGGGACTGTCTGGGACAGTCCGGGACATGTTTGGAACAGTCTGGGACTGTCTGGGACATGTTTGGAACAGTCTAGGACAGTTTGGGACTGCCTGGGACATGTTTGGAACAGTCTAGGACAGTTTGTGACGGTCTGGGACATGTTTGGAGCAGTCTGGGAAAGTCTGGGACAGCCTGGGACAGTATGGGACTTGTTTGGATCAGTCAGGGACTGTCTGGGACATGTTTGGAACAGTCTAGGACAGTTTGGGACGGACTGGGACATGTTTGGATCAGTCTGGGACAGTCTGGGGCTGTGTGGGACATGTTTGGAACAGTCTAGGACAGTTTGGGACGGTCTAGGACATGTTTGGAACAGTCTGGGACAGTCTGGGACTGGCTTGGACATGTTCGGAACAGCCTAGGACGGTCTGGGACATGTTTGGAACAGTCTAGGACAGTTTGGGACTGCCTGGGACATGTTTGGAACAGTCTAGGACAGTTTGGGACGGCCTGGGACATGTTTGGAGCAGTCTGGGAAAGTCTGGGACAGCCTGGGACAGTATGGGACTTGTTTGGATCAGTCAGGGACTGTCTGGGACATGTTTGGAACAGTCTAGGACAGTTTGGGACGGACTGGGACATGTTTGGATCAGTCTGGGACAGTCTGGGACGGTCTGTGACATGTTTGGAACAGTCTGGGACCGTCTGGGACAGTCTGGGACTTGTTTGGAACAGTCTGGGACTTGTTTGGAACAGTCTAGGACAGTTTGGGACAGTCTGGGACATGTTTGGACCAGTCTGGGACAGTCTGGGACTGTCTGGGACATGTTTGGAACAGTGTGGGACAGTCTATGACCGTCTGGGACATGTTTGGAACAGTCTAGGATAGTTTGGGACGGTCTCGGACATTTTTGGAGCAGACTTGGACAGCCTGGGAGAGTCAGGGACAGTCTGGGACTTGTTTGGAGCAGTCTGGGACAGTCTGGGACTTATATGGAACAGTCTAGGACAGTTTGGGACGGTCTGGGACATGTTTGGAGCAGTCTGGGACAGTCTGGGAGAGTCTGGGACTTGTTTGGAACAGTCTGGGGCAGTCTGGGACAGTCTAGGACATCTTTGGAACAGTCTGGGACAGAGTGGGACAGTCTGGGACAATCTGCGACAGTCTTGGACATGTTTGGACTTGTCTGGGACGGTCTGGGACAGTCTGGGACATGTTTGGATCAGTCTGGGACTGTCTGGGACTTGTTTGGGACAGTCTGGGATATGTTTGGAGCAGTCTTGGACAGCCTGGGACAGTCTGGGACAGTCTGGGACTTGTTTGGAACAGTCTGGGATAGTCTGGGACAGCCTGGGACAGTCTAGGACAGTCTGGGACTTGTTTGGAACAGTCTGGGACTGCCTGGGACAGTCTGGGACAGTCTGGGACATGTTTGGAACAGTCTAAGACAGTCTGGGACTGTCTGGGACTTGTTTGGAACAGTCTGGAACAGTCTGGAAGAGTCTAGAAATTGTTTGGAACAGTCTGTGACAGTCTGGGACTTGTTTGGAACAGTCTGGGACAGTCTGGGACGTGTTTGGAACAGTCTGGGGCAGTCTGGGACAGTCTGGGATAGCCTGGGACAGTCTAGGACAGTCTGGGACATGTTTGGAACAGTCTGGGGCAGTTTAGGACATCCTGGGACTTGTTTGGAACAGTCTGGGACCTTCTGGGACTTATTTGGAACAGTCTGGGGCAGTCTGGGACAGTCTAGGACATGTTTGGAACAGTCTGAGACAGTGTGGGACAGTCTGGGACAGTCTCGGACATGTTTGAAACAGTCTGGGACGGTCTGGGACAGTGTGGGATATGTTTGGTACAGTCTGGGACAGTCTGGGGCTGTCTGGGACTTGTTTGGAACAGTCTGGGACAGTCTGGGAGAGTCTGGGACTTGTTTGGAACAGTCTGGGGCAGTCTGGGACTTGTTTGGGACAGTCTGGGACAGTCTGGGAGAATCTGGGACTTGTTTGGAACAGTCTGGGACTGTCTGGGACTTGTTTGGTACACTCTGGGTCAGTCTGAGACAGTCTGGGACTTGTTTGGAACAATCTGGGACTGTCTGAGACAGCCTGGAGCAGTCTGGGACAGTCTGGGACATGTTGGGAACAGTCTGGGACAGTCTGGGAGGTGTTTGGTAGAGTCTGGGACAGTTTGTGACAGCCTGGGACAGTCTAGGACAGTCTGGGACTTGTTTGGAACAGTCTGGGACTGCCTGGGACTGCCTGGGACAGCCTGGGGCAGTCTGGGACAGTCTGGGACATGTTTGGAACAGTCTGGGACAGTCTGGGTCTTGTTTTGAACAGTCTGGGACTGTCTGGGACAGTCCGGGACATGTTTGGAACAGTCTGGGACTGTCTGGGACATGTTTGGAACAGTCTAGGACAGTTTGGGACTGCCTGGGACATGTTTGGAACAGTCTAGGACAGTTTGTGACGGTCTGGGACATGTTTGGAGCAGTCTGGGAAAGTCTGGGACAGCCTGGGACAGTATGGGACTTGTTTGGATCAGTCAGGGACTGTCTGGGACATGTTTGGAACAGTCTAGGACAGTTTGGGACGGACTGGGACATGTTTGGATCAGTCTGGGACAGTCTGGGGCTGTGTGGGACATGTTTGGAACAGTCTAGGACAGTTTGGGACGGTCTAGGACATGTTTGGAACAGTCTGGGACAGTCTGGGACTGGCTTGGACATGTTCGGAACAGCCTAGGACGGTCTGGGACATGTTTGGAACAGTCTAGGACAGTTTGGGACTGCCTGGGACATGTTTGGAACAGTCTAGGACAGTTTGGGACGGCCTGGGACATGTTTGGAGCAGTCTGGGAAAGTCTGGGACAGCCTGGGACAGTATGGGACTTGTTTGGATCAGTCAGGGACTGTCTGGGACATGTTTGGAACAGTCTAGGACAGTTTGGGACGGACTGGGACATGTTTGGATCAGTCTGGGACAGTCTGCGACGGTCTGTGACATGTTTGGAACAGTCTGGGACCGTCTGGGACAGTCTGGGACTTGTTTGGAACAGTCTGGGACAGTCTGGGACTTGTTTGGAACAGTCTAGGACAGTTTGGGACAGTCTGGGACATGTTTGGACCAGTCTGGGACAGTCTGGGACTGTCTGGGACATGTTTGGAACAGTGTGGGACAGTCTATGACCGTCTGGGACATGTTTGGAACAGTCTAGGATAGTTTGGGACGGTCTCGGACATTTTTGGAGCAGACTTGGACAGCCTGGGAGAGTCAGGGACAGTCTGGGACTTGTTTGGAGCAGTCTGGGACAGTCTGGGACTTATATGGAACAGTCTAGGACAGTTTGGGACGGTCTGGGACATGTTTGGAGCAGTCTGGGACAGTCTGGGACTGTCTGGGACATGTTTGGAACAGTGTGGGACAGTCTATGACCGTCTGGGACATGTTTGGAACAGTCTAGGACAGTCTATGACCGTCTGGGACATGTTTGGAACAGTCTAGGACAGTTTGGGACGGTCTGGGACATGTTTGGAGCAGTCTTGGACAGCCTGGGACAGTCTGGGACAGTCTGGGACTTGTTTGGAACAGTCTGGGATAGTCTGGGACTTATATGGAACAGTCTAGGACAGTTTGGGACGGTCTGGGACACGTTTGGAGCAGTCTGGGACAGTCTGAGACTGTCTGGGACATGTTTGGAACAGTGCGGGACAGTCTATGACCGTCTGGGACATATTTGGAACAGTCTAGGACAGTTTGGGACGGTCTGGGACTTGTTTGGAACAGTCTGGGACAGTCTGGAAGTCTAGAATTTGTTTGGAACAGTCTGTGACAGTCTGGGACTTGTTTGGAACAGTCTGGGACAGTCTGGGACGTGTTTGGAACAGTCTGGGGCAGTCTGGAAGATTCTAGAATTTGTTTGGAACAGTCTGTGACAGTCTGGGACTTGTTTGGAACAGTCTGGGACAGTCTGGGACATGTTTGGAACAGTCTAGGACAGTTTGGGACGGTCTGGGACATGTTTGGAGCAGTCTTGGACAGCCTGGGACAGTCTGGGACAGTCTGGGACTTGTTTGGAACAGTCTGGGACAGTCTGGGACGTGTTTGGAACAGTCTAAGACAGTCTGGGACCTTCTGGGACTTATTTGGAACAGTCTGGGGCAGTCTGGGACAGTCTAGGACATGTTTGGAACAGTCTGAGACAGTCTGGGACAGTCTGGGACAGTCTGGGACATGTTTGGAACAGTCTGGGTCGGTCTGGGACAGTGTGGGACATGTTTGGTACAGTCTGGGACAGTCTGGGGCTGTCTGGGACTTGTTTGGAACAGTCTGGGACAGTCTGGGAGAGTCTGGGACTTGTTTGGAACAGTCTGGGGCAGTCTGGGACAGTCTAGGACATCTTTGGAACTGTCTGGGACGGTCTGGGACATGTTTGGAACAGTCTGGGACTGTCTGGGACTTGTTTGGTACACTTTGGGTCAGTCTGAGACAGTCTGGGACATGTTGCGAACAGTCTGGGACAGTCTGGGAGGTGTTTGGATCAGTATGGGACTGTCTGGGACAGCCTGGGACAGTCTGGGACAGTCTGTGACAGCCTGGGACAGTCTAGGACAGTCTGGGACTTGTTTGGAACAGTCTGGGACTGCCTGGGACTGCCTGGGACAGCCTGGGGCAGTCTGGGACAGTCTGGGACATGTTTGGAACAGTCTGGGACAGTCTGGGACTTGTTTGGAACAGTCTGGGACTGTCTGGGACAGTCTGGGACAGTCCGGGACATGTTTGGAACAGTCTGGGACGGTCTGGGGCATGTTTGGAACAGTCTGGGACAGTCTGGGACTGGCTTGGACATGTTTGGAACAGCCTAGGACGGTCTGGGACATGTTTGGAACAGTCTAGGACAGTTTGGGACGGTCTGGAACATGTTTTGAGCAGTCTGGGACGGTCTGGGACATGTTTGGAACAGTCTGGGACCGTCTGGGACAGTCTGGGGCTTGTTTGGAACAGTGCGGGACAGTCTATGACCGTCTGGGACATGTTTGGAACAGTCTAGGACAGTTTGGGACGGTCTGGATCATGTTTGGAGCAGTCTGGGACAGTCTGAGACAGTCTGGGACAGTCTGGGACTTGTTTGGAACAGTCTGGGACTGTCTGGGACAGTCTGGGACAGTCTGGGACATGTTTGGAACAGTCTAAGACAGTCTGGGACTGTCTGGGACTTGTTTGGAACAGTCTGGGACAGTCTGGAAGAGTCTAGAACTTGTTTGGAACAGTCTGTGACAGTCTGGGACTTGTTTGGAACAGTCTGGGACAGTCTGGGACGTGTTTGGAACAGTCTGGGACAGTCTGGGACAGTCTGGGACAGCCTGGGACAGTCTAGGACAGTCTGGGACATGTTTGGAACAGTCTGGGGCAGTTTAGGACATCCTGGGACTTGTTTGGAACAGTGTGGGACCTTCTGGGACTTGTTTGGAACAGTCTCGGGCAGTCTGGGACAGTCTAGGACATGTTTGGAACAGTCTGGGGCAGTCTGGGACAGTCTGGGACAGTCTGGGACTTGTTTGGAACAGTCTGGGACAGTCTGGGACTGGCTTGGACATGTTTGGAACAGCCTAGGACGGTCTGGGACATGTTTGGAACAGTCTAGGACAGTTTGGGACGGTCTGGAACATGTTTTGAGCAGTCTGGGACGGTCTGGGACATGTTTGGAACAGTCTGGGACCGTCTGACACAGTCTGGGACTTGTTTGGAACAGTCTGGGACAGTCTGGGACTTGTTGGGAACAGTCTAGGACAGTTGGGGCGGTCTGGAACATGTTTGGACCAGTCTGGGACAGTCTGGGACTGTCTGGGACATGTTTGGAACAGTGTGGGACAGTCTATGACCGTCTGGGACATGTTTGGAACAGTCTAGGATAGTTTGGGACGGTCTGGGACATTTTTGGAGCAGACTTGGACAGCCTGGGAGAGTCTGGGACAGTCTGGGACTTGTTTGGAGCAGTCTGGGACAGTCTGGGACTTGTTTGGAGCAGTCTGGGACAGTCTGGGACTTATATGGAACAGTCTAGGACAGTTTGGGACGGTCTGGTACATGTTTGGAGCAGTCTTGGACAGCCTGGGACAGTCTGGGACAGTCTGGGACTTGTTTGGAAGAGTCTGGGATAGTCTGGGACTTATATGGAACAGTCTAGGACAGTTTGGGACGGTCTGGGACGCGTTTGGAGCAGTCTGGGACAGTCTGAGACTGTCTGGGACATGTTTGGAACAGTGCGGGACAGTCTATGACCGTCTGGGACATGTTTGGAACAGTCTAGTACAGTTTGGGACGGTCTGGGTCATGTTTGGAGCAGTGTGGGACAGTCTGAGACAGTCTGGGACAGTCTGGGACTTGTTTGGAACAGTCTGGGACGGTTTTGGACATGTTTGGAACAGTCTAGGATAGTTTGGGACGGTCTGGGACATGTTCGGAGCAGTCTGGGACAGTCTGGGACATGTTTGGAACAGTCTAGGACAGTTTGGGACGGTCTGTTACATGTGTGGAACAGTGTGGAACAGTCTGGGACTGTCTGGGACATGTTTGGAACAGTCTAAGACAGTTTGGGACTGTCTGGGACATGTTTGGAACAGTCTACGACAGTTTGGGACGGTCTGGGACATGTTTGGAGCAGTCTGGGACAGTCTGGGACTGTCTTGGACATGTTTGGAACAGCCTAGGACGGTCTGGGACATGTTTGTCCCTCTCCTCTTCTCTGCTCTGCTCTGCTCTGCTCTGCTCTGCTCTGCTCTGCTCTGCTCTGCTCTGCTCTGCTCTGCTCTGCTCTGCTCTGCTCTGCTCTGCTCTGCTCTGCTCTGCTCTGCTCTGCTCTGCTCTGCTCTGCTCTGCTCTGCTCTGCTCTGCTCTGCTCTGCTCTGCTCTGCTCTGCTCTGCTCTGCTCTGCTCTGCTCTGCTCTGCTCTGCTCTGCTCTGCTCTGCTCTGCTCTGCTCTGCTCTGCTCTGCTCTGCTCTGCTCTGCTCTGCTCTGCTCTGCTCTGCTCTGCTCTGCTCTGCTCTGCTCTGCTCTGCTCTGCTCTGCTCTGCTCTGCTCTGCTCTGCTCTGCTCTGCTCTGCTCTGCTCTGCTCTCCTCTGCTCTGCTCTCCTCTCCTCTCCTCTCCTCTCCTCTGCTCTCCTCTCCTCTGCTCTCCTCTCCTCTCCTCTGCTCTCCTCTCCTCTCCTCTGCTCTCCTCTCCTCTCCTCTGCTCTCCTCTCCTCTGCTCTCCTCTCCTCTCCTCTGCTCTCCTCTCCTCTGCTCTCCTCTCCTCTCCTCTCCTCTCCTCTCCTCTCCTCTCCTCTCCTCTCCTCTCCTCTCCTCTCCTCTCCTCTCCTCTCCTCTCCTCTCCTCTCCTCTCCTCTCCTCTCCTCTCCTCTCCTCTCCTCTCCTCTCCTCTCCTCTCCTCTCCTCTCCTCTCCTCTCCTCTCCTCTCCTCTCCTCTCCTCTCCTCTCCTCTCCTCTCCTCTCCTCTCCTCTCCTCTCCTCTCCTCTCCTCTCCTCTCCTCTCCTCTCCTCTCCTCTCCTCTCCTCTCCTCTCCTCTCCTCTCCTCTCCTCTCCTCTCCTCTCCTCTCCTCTCCTCTCCTCTCCTCTCCTCTCCTCTCCTCTCCTCTCCTCTCCTCTCCTCTCCTCTGCTCTCCTCTCCTCTCCTCTCCTCTCCTCTCCTCTCCTCTCCTCTCCTCTCCTCTGCTCTGCTCTGCTCTGCTCTGCTCTGCTCTGCTCTGCTCTGCTCTGCTCTGCTCTGCTCTGCTCTGCTCTGCTCTGCTCTGCTCTGCTCTGCTCTGCTCTGCTCTGCTCTGCTCTGCTCTGCTCTGCTCTGCTCTGCTCTGCTCTGCTCTGCTCTGCTCTGCTCTGCTCTGCTCTGCTCTGCTCTGCTCTGCTCTGCTCTGCTCTGCTCTGCTCTGCTCTGCTCTGCTCTGCTCTGCTCTGCTCTGCTCTGCTCTGCTCTGCTCTGCTCTGCTCTGCTCTGCTCTGCTCTGCTCTGCTCTGCTCTGCTCTGCTCTGCTCTGCTCTGCTCTGCTCTGCTCTGCTCTGCTCTGCTCTGCTCTGCTCTGCTCTGCTCTGCTCTGCTCTGCTCTGCTCTGCTCTGCTCTGCTCTGCTCTGCTCTGCTCTGCTCTGCTCTGCTCTGCTCTGCTCTGCTCTGCTCTGCTCTGCTCTGCTCTGCTCTGCTCTGCTCTGCTCTGCTCTGCTCTGCTCTGCTCTGCTCTGCTCTGCTCTGCTCTGCTCTGCTCTGCTCTGCTCTGCTCTGCTCTGCTCTGCTCTGCTCTGCTCTGCTCTGCTCTGCTCTGCTCTGCTCTGCTCTGCTCTGCTCTGCTCTGCTCTGCTCTGCTCTGCTCTGCTCTGCTCTGCTCTGCTCTGCTCTGCTCTGCTCTGCTCTCCTCTGCTCTGCTCTCCTCTCCTCTCCTCTCCTCTCCTCTCCTCTCCTCTCCTCTCCTCTGCTCTCCTCTCCTCTGCTCTCCTCTCCTCTCCTCTGCTCTCCTCTCCTCTCCTCTGCTCTCCTCTCCTCTCCTCTGCTCTCCTCTCCTCTGCTCTCCTCTCCTCTCCTCTCCTCTGCTCTCCTCTCCTCTCCTCTCCTCTCCTCTCCTCTCCTCTCCTCTCCTCTCCTCTCCTCTCCTCTCCTCTCCTCTCCTCTCCTCTCCTCTCCTCTCCTCTCCTCTCCTCTCCTCTCCTCTCCTCTCCTCTCCTCTCCTCTCCTCTCCTCTCCTCTCCTCTCCTCTCCTCTCCTCTCCTCTCCTCTCCTCTCCTCTCCTCTCCTCTCCTCTCCTCTCCTCTCCTCTCCTCTCCTCTCCTCTCCTCTCCTCTCCTCTCCTCTCCTCTCCTCTCCTCTCCTCTCCTCTCCTCTCCTCTCCTCTCCTCTCCTCTCCTCTCCTCTCCTCTCCTCTCCTCTCCTCTCCTCTCCTCTCCTCTCCTCTCCTCTCCTCTCCTCTCCTCTCCTCTCCTCTCCTCTCCTCTCCTCTCCTCTCCTCTCCTCTCCTCTCCTCTCCTCTCCTCTCCTCTCCTCTCCTCTCCTCTCCTCTCCTCTCCTCTCCTCTCCTCTGCTCTGCTCTGCTCTGCTCTGCTCTGCTCTGCTCTGCTCTGCTCTGCTCTGCTCTGCTCTGCTCTGCTCTGCTCTGCTCTGCTCTGCTCTGCTCTGCTCTGCTCTGCTCTGCTCTGCTCTGCTCTGCTCTGCTCTGCTCTGCTCTGCTCTGCTCTGCTCTGCTCTGCTCTGCTCTGCTCTGCTCTGCTCTGCTCTGCTCTGCTCTGCTCTGCTCTGCTCTGCTCTGCTCTGCTCTGCTCTGCTCTGCTCTGCTCTGCTCTGCTCTGCTCTGCTCTGCTCTGCTCTGCTCTGCTCTGCTCTGCTCTGCTCTGCTCTGCTCTGCTCTGCTCTGCTCTGCTCTGCTCTGCTCT